>JAXQQM020064384.1:0-603234 GCA_034641835.2 Pinus albicaulis | reverse complement strand
TGGCTGCTGCAAGTCTGGTAAGGTGAGCACTGGGGCAGAACAGAGGCGATTTTTCAATTCTTTGAACGCCTTCTGTTGAGGTTCCGACCAAAAGAATTTTGCTCTCGCTCCTCCTTTGGTGACTTGACTCAAGGGCCAAGTGATATGAGAGAATCCCAACACGAATCTACGATAGAAATTAGCAAGACCCAGAAAGCTGCGAAGCTCTGTTATAGTGGTTGGGGCTGGCCAATCCCGAATGACTTGGATCTTGGCTGGATCCACATGCACCCCCTTTCATCAATAATGTATCCCAGATATTGAACCTGGGTCATGCCAAAAGTGCACTTCTCCAAATTGGCACACAACTTGTGTTGCCGCAGTGTTTGGAGGACTTGTCGGATGTGGTGAAGGTGCTCTTCCCAAGTCTGGTTGAAGATCAGAATATCATCCAAGTACACCACTACAAATGAGTTGGTGAATGGCCGCAAGATGTCATCCATCATCCTCATGAAGGTGGTGGGAGCATTCGTCAACCCAAAAGGCATGACCAGCCATTCGAAAAGGCCTTCCTTGGCTTTGAAGGCAGTCTTCCACACATCGGAGGGTTCAATTGGTACCTGGTGATACCCAGACTTCAGGTCGATCTTGCTGAAATATTTTTCACCTTTGAGTTGGTCCAGAAGGTCATCGATCCGTGGGATTGGGTACCTATTCCGGACAGTGATCTTGTTCAGCGCCCGATAGTCAATACAGAGTCTCCACGTCCCATCCTTCTTCTGTACCAACACGATCGGACTCCCACAGGGCGATGAACTTGGTCTGATGTGACCTTTCTGCAACAGCTCCTGAATCTGCCTCTTGATTTCATCATTCTCCAGAACAGAGCGCCGATAGATCGGTCCATTAGGTAGCGGCGCACCGAGGGTCAGATCAATCGGGTGCTTGACCTGACAGTGCAGAGGAACCCCTGTGGGTGAGGTGAATATGTCCCCGTACTCCTCCACAACCTTATCCATTTGTTGTTGTTGTGTAGAGGAGCCCTGTCTGGAGGTCGTGGCCACAGTCTTCTTCTTGCCATGGGGGCGGATCATCAGGAAAACGAATTTCCTGGTTTGGGAAATGAGCTTACTGCATTGTTTTGCAGTAACCAAAGAGATAGCGGCAGGAGGTGGTACCTCTGGTATCCTGTACAACTTATTTCCCAAGGTAACAATAACAGCACGAGGTCGAGACTCATACACAGCATGACGCTTCCACAAGTATGGTTGTCCTAATAATACATCAGAAACATCAATAGGAGCAACGTCACATAATACCTCATCCGTGAAGGGCTTGATGCTATAGGGAAGGCGACACTGCCGGCTGACACGAAGATCTCGTCCTTGGTGAAGCCACCCGATGGTGTATGGATGTGGGTGAGCTATGGTCGGCAAGCCCAACCGCTTCACGGCGTCTGCTGAAATGAGGTTCTTTTGGCTCCCATTGTCGACAATGAACTGTACCGGGGAGCCCTTTACCCACATCTGGGAGTGGAAGAGACGTTCCTCCTCCTCTGGATCTTCCAGTTCCTCCTTTTGGATCTTTGCAGTGGCAACAGTGGCGTTGGGCTCCGCATCAATAATTTGTTTCCCTTTTTCATTCGCCTTTTCAGGTTCTGATTCGGAGTCAGAGCATGCATCTGACTCAGAAGCCCTCATCTCGGCCACTAGCGACTGCTTGGCCCGACACTCACTTGTGTTGTGGGTGGAGCTCTTATGGAACTCACACCACTTTCCCGTGTCCTTCTTTGGCTTTGCGGTGCTGTTCTTTTCTTGTGGCTTCGATGAGTTGTCTTTAGCCGCCATGCCTTGGCTCAGTCCTTTGTTCTGCGGTTTGGAAGCACCTTTCCCTTGCTTTTGATTTGCAGATCCAAAGTCTCGCTTCTTCTGCTTGAATTTCTGCTCAATCTTGGCAGCATACCGGTATGCTGTACCAAGCGAGGAGATGTCAAGGAACTCCATTTCCTCCTGAATGTATTTGTGCAAACAGCTGCGATACTTTAGCACCAGATGTTTCTCTAAATCTTTGATACCCAACTTTGTGCGCAGGGTATGGAACAGATTCGTCAGCTCATGCACATCTTGATCCCTTTGTTGTCGCAGCGTGGTCCATTGTATGTACTTGTCCTCATAGCTCCCCACGGGATAGTACTATTCCTTGACGGTGTCTCGGAAAGAATTTCAATTTGGTACGGACGAGAACAGAGAGGGTTCTGTCTGGTCCTTGTTCTCACAGTAGGTTTCCCACCAGTCCTTAACATGGGGAGTAGCTTTGAGGAGTGCAAAAATAATCTTCTCCCGGTCTGAAAAGTCATGAACAGAGAAATATCCTTCTAATAGATTCAACCATCTATCTACGGCATCTGCGTCTATTTGACCCTCAAATATGGGAATGTCAAAATTGACTTGTACCTTAAAGGGAGTCGCAACTCCAGAGTGGCTACTGGATGCAGATGCGCCGCCGGTGGGCAGCCGTTGAAGGATCTGAGCAAAGCTATCCATCATCGCGTTCCTTTGTTTTTCGAGGGCCTCCTCGAGCAATATTTTGATAGGATCTTCTGCTCCCTCATCTTTCTTTTCGTCCCCCATGGGCGTCCGTCGAGGTTTGCGAGGCTGATCTTGCAAAGGTTCCACCAGATCGAGCCCTAGCTCCTTATACCCCGAACTCGTTGGGGACATGCAAAGAAGGATCGAGAAAAAGCGACCGCAAGCTCGTACGCGATGGGATTTATGCGAGACGCCTTGAGAATAAACACATATATTATCATCTGAGGGTGATGGAAATAACACTTCATTTGTTAATATCAAGCAGAGACCCCCTTCAGACAGAATGGAAATAAAACTAGCTAGGGCGGTGGTAGCTATCTCTGAGAAGAGATGTGGCGGCTACAGGCCTCTGAACTGTGTTACAATGAGGCTCGAGGGCCTATTTATCATTTAGAAACAATGGGAAATCCTAAACAGCCAAAACCCTAACCCTAGGAGATGAAACGCCAAAACTATGGGCCCCGTTTGGGTAAATTGGTGTTTCAACTTCCCAGGGGCGTAACTTTGGCATACGATCTCCGTTTGACGCGTACCATACCTCGTTAGAAAGATCTATCCAAGGACTACAAATTTGGAACATGCAACATCGGTCCATGGACCCATGTTGCACTTCGTTTTCCCAAAAAACGTCGTTTAGGGCCTCAAAACGGCTCCGGAAGTTTAGGACCCGAAAAACTGCTAAAAATAGTAAACTGTGCCGAAACTGAAAAACTGAAATAGACAATGGTGGAGCCCCAAGTGGAATAGGCAGGTGACCACCAATATCCACCTGGATCAGATATATTGACCCTTATGTACTTTCAAAGCATGGAATAGATACCCCCGAATCACACTTTGTCTGCCAATTCATCTCCCTTTACAACTTTTCTGGAAGATCCCTATAAAAACCTAGTTTTCAAGGTCGGTGCTTTGTCAGTGTCTGACCCACACTGATAGTAGAGATTTTCACTGAGACCCACGCCAATCCTCTTTCCAAAAATTTTTAAAATAGAAATGATGTTTCCACGACTAGAAGCTTCGTGAGGCGGCGAGCTATAATTTTGTTTTGAGGATATGGCCGAGGAATTCCCCTTTGGGCTTCTTGTTCGCAAGGAATAGGAACTACTCCAAAGGATACGCTCTTTTCCCATTATTTGAGGGACCATAACCTCCTCCTCCATTGTTATATAAGGAGACCTCCTTCACCTCTACTACCTTAGTTAGCTAAAGAGGAGAAGCAATTATAGCTTCGAGAGAATAGTGTAGAGTGTGATTGTTTTTTTGTGTTAAGAACATAGTGAGATCTTAGACCTTTGTGTATGAGGGTGTTGCAAACGTGCTTGGATACATACCTACCGAAGGAGAGCCTCAACATCAAGGCTTGGTTGTAAACTCCCCTTATCTTTATCATAATAAAATGCAACTAATGTTTATCTTCCACTCTTTTTTACATTTATAATGAGAGTTCTAGCATTCCTTGATCAGTTAGATAGGTTGTAATTGTTTTATGTTTTTCATGATTTTACGCTTTTTGTGGTGTCTTGAATGTCTGCACAGGTAATCGGGCATTGGTAGCAGCGTGTATCAAGCTTGAGGAGAGCGACGCATCAAGAATCTTCAACAGAAGATGACAACATAAGCATCAGAACAAGGTAGGTCATCTTCCTTGCTTTGAATTTCATTTACAATCTAGGAAGGTAGATGTTAGTATGTTCTTGTAGTTGCTAAACCCACCCTAGGGCTAGAGGGATCGCCTCTGTCCGTAGAGGGGATTTACCTGCACAACACTTTCTGAGATGGCCCAGGCTGCTCAGTTGACTGAGTTGGGGCTGAACCAAGACTTTGTCTCCCAATTCTATCAATCACATCACTCAAAGTATCATTCGTGGTTGGAGCGTGCTTTAGAAGAAGATTCCACAAATTAATCCAGTATATGAATCCCCTCTTCAAGATGTGGAATATAATTATCAAATTCTTGAAATGACTTTACATGCCCGAATCTATCCAAGTGATCAAGCTTTCGCTCAAAAAAATTGTCAGTATTGGAAGATTCAAGAAATACGACATCTGTATATACTAGAAACTTCTTATTAACTTCATCATAGATACGGTATGCTTTGGAGGTATTTGAATACCCCAATAAGATACACGTTCGACTCCTTGCACCAAGTTTGTTTCTTTGTTCCTTAGGTATCAAGGCATAATAGGTGGAACCAAAGACCCTGAGATGCTTTACCGAAGGAATGTGGCCATGCCACAATTCATAAGGATTATTGTTTCTAATTGCATTATAAGGAAACCTATTCTTTATATACATAGCACATAGAACTGACTCAACCCAAAAAAATTAACTGTACATTCTTGAAAAACATCATGGTACGTACCATATTTAAAATTTCCATGTTCATTTTTTCAGCTACACCGTGTTGTTGGGGATTGTAAGGCACAATTTTTTGATGTTTGAACCCATGTCGGCAAATATAGTTTTCAAATTCATTTTAAGTGTATTCTTTTCCATTATCAGTGCGAATAGAGCCAATAGGATTTTGTGCATCAGTTTCAATCCATGCTTGAAATTTCTTTAATGTTTGAAAACCATCAGATTTTCTCTTCAATAATTGAACCTAGCACATTCTGGTGTAATCATCAACAAATGTCATCATATATTTATTTCCATTTGCAGAAGGAACAGGAGCAGGGCCACATAAATATGAATGAATGAGTTCAATTTTTCTATGTGCTCTAGAATGTGAATCATGAAAATATGTTTGATATGCTTTCCTAGAATACAAGCATCACATTATTTAAGTCTCCTAGGAATTGTAGGCAAACCTGTAACACCATTTTTCTTCAACAATCGAAGGATGTCATAGTTCAAGTGTCCAAATATAACATGCCATAAAAGACTTGATGGAAATGTACCTTCATCATAGTGAGAATTGTATGCAAAGTTTTGTGCACAAGCAGAGGTACCTTGCAACTTTAGAAGTATTTCTTCTTCTATCCTTGTCATGACAAGTGAGTGATATGATGATTTTCTAACCTCAACCTTTCCATCAAATATAGAGTGTCCTTTCTGGCGGATTTGGAACAAAGACAACAAGTTTCTCCTCAACTCTGGGAGGTATATAACCTCATGTTGAAGAAAGTTTGGAATACCAGGTCATTTGAGCCTGATTTTGCCAAGCCTTGATGGCTTGAGTTTTGATTTTTCTACAAAGTATACTCCTCCATCAACCTTGTCAGTAAATTCTTCAAAAAAATATCTTCTAAAAGTCATGTGGCGTGTTTCTCCTTAATCAAGCAACGAATTATTTTCCCAAGAAGCAAGTGAAGCATTAAACAAGTCTTCAGTTACTCCAATATTACAATGTGCCACAACATAATGAGCATATTCAAGTGATTTACCTTTCTCTTTGTCATGATTTTTACCTTTGGCTTCATTTATTTCTTTCTCAATTATATGCCAAGGAATATTACATGTGGATGCATCATTTCCATCTCTATTGGACCATGTACAACGAATATCATATTTTTCTCCTTGAAATTGTCGGCACCCCCTGCCTCTGAAGTTTCTTCTTCCTCTTCCTCTATGACCATCTCTTCCTCTAGAAGAATCTTGAGCATGATTATTCTCTCTATGTGCAAGACACACAGATTCTTTAGAAGATATTTCTTCTTCCCAAAATCCTTTTCTCTCTCTGAAAACTCCTTCTCAAGGGAGTCAAAGGTAATCTGCTTGATTTTTCCACTTACTTGAAATGACTAAAGATAATGTTACAATCAAGGCATAGTCCTTGTTTTTCTTGTTGTCCCAAATGACAATATCCTTATCTCGCGTAGGATTTGCAGGTGCATTTTTTCCATCTCCTTCACAAATTCCTTTCCACAACTCATTGAAAATGAGAGTATGCTTTATTTTTTGGGACCACTAAGGATAATTTTCCTTACCAGTGAGAACCACTCCCACAATTTATATGATTGAATGCATTCTAAATATGTACTATAAAAAAATTACACTTCGTTGTAAAAAATTTGCAATTCTGGCGCTAATTTGTTTTTGTAAAAAAATGAATGTTAGTGTTATTTTTTTGTATGCAAAGGTATATATGGGGGAGGATTTATATGTGGGGGGGGGGGGGGAGGGGGGGCTTATATGGCAAAGGAATGTATGGGGGAGGTAAAATCTGGGGAGGTGGGATATGGTGGAGGGTGGTAGTGGATTAGGAGGAGCATTGTATTGGATTGGGAGGAGCGTTGTATTGAAAATGGTATGGAGGTCAAAAGGTAAGAGCATTTTTCGTATATATGATTTTCATTGTATACAATGTCGTATGCCTGACTACGTGAGGAGAGGTGTCAACTATGGGAGGATGAGTTTGGTCCAGGAAGAGAAGCGTGGTCCATGGGAGAGGCTTGATGTCAAATGGGACGAGGGCCGATTATATGGCATTGTCATGGGAACGTTGGTGTATTGTTGCGCGTGAAGGGCCGACTGTGTGTGAGGGCCAAGGGGATGTATGACTCACTTCTTGGAGGTGCAACACTCTTAGATGTAGCGGTGTATGCTCAACGTATTATAATTGGTATAAATGTGGGTGCAACTCAGTGGTAAGAAACCGGGAGTCTGATGGAATTGAGAGCGCTAACTATGTAACACAGAGTCAACCAGCGTGCTTCTGGGATTGTAATACCAACCAGGATCCCACAACAACGCAATGGAGGGAGCGTCCCTGTGTCGAGAGCATGCTGTGAAACTATGGAGGAGCATGATGTGAGTGAGAAGTGTGGTGTTGCTTCGAGGCAGCATTTGGAAACGTAGGTGGGCAACAGTGAGATGGAGCACCAAGGAGCAGGAGTCGAGTATGGTGCCGGCAATAGGAGAGGAGCAGTCAAAAACCCAATATTTTGATGCAGAGAATCCGAGTATGACTGAATGAGGGAATCGACTAAGGAGAGCACACTCAGAATTTGATAGACAGTACAAATTTTGATAGAAGGACAGAGAATATGGCAGGAATTTCAGAAGAGAGTTACATAACTGTTGAAATATTAAAGTCACCTATGTACCCTCTGTAGGTAGAAACAGAGTATAACAGGGGCAGCAGAAGCAGAAGGTTGAGTGTATACTTATGTGCATTCAAGAGGAATGGAAAAACCATAAGGATGGAATTTATGTTTATGGGCAGCAGCCACCATTGCAGAGGAGAATTTAATGTTTGATGGGTGTAACCAAATTTGTAGAAGAAATGAAGACTTTCGTGGTTCAAAACCACGCAACAGCAGAGTTTTATTAAAGACAGTCTTTTCGGGCTTTTAAGCCCTCAACAACCAAACAGGAAGAGTTTTTGTTTAAACGTGCCAAGTCCTTTTTAAGTTTTGAATGGGCCACGTCATCTGTGGTCCCCACCAGACATTTTGTATGTCATAATCACAAATCGCAGCAGTAGAGTGTTTAAGTGTCTTGTTGATATGAAGAAGTTCCGATGCGATGCGATGTGGTCCCACCACAATCGCAATCACACATCGCAAAGGAACGATGTATGTTCTGCCATCTGAAATGTGTTATCGCCAATTGAAAGTTCGCGATGTAATGTGGTCCTGCCACAATCGCATATCTCAATCTCATTCACCAAAATCCATCCGCCATATGTTATGTTCCATTGAAATTTTGCGATGCGATTATTGCAATCACACATCGCAAATCTCATATCACCATCCGCCCAGACCGCAGGGTCATTGTAATATTTGCGATGCGATTATCACAATTGCAATCGCAACATCCAAAATATGCTTTCCGCTTATGTTTTCCTTGCGATGTGATGTGGTCCCACCACAATCGCTCATCGCGCCATCGCACATCGCTAATCGCAAATCGCAATCGCAACATCGCAAGTTTGTTTGTTCAACTGTTCCGCAGATCGCCGATCGCCGATTGCGATGTGGGCTCCACTCATATATCGCGCAAATAAATTTTAGGTTAAAGCTTTATGTTCCGGAAATGTTTTTCTTTGTAATTTTTTTTTATGTTTTATATTACACCACGCCATATAAAAGGTGAAAAATCCCATAGGAGCATTGCATAACATCGTATTATTATATTGCTGTGTTGTATTATTGTGTAAGCCCGCAGGCAGAGAAAAACATAGTGAACCATAACAGAGCATTTTTTTGTGCATTTTGAGAGACAGAGAGAGAAGTTGTGTGAGCACTGCGTCTGTAGCAGTCAAGTATTTTTGTAATCCCACTTTAGTGGAAGAAGAAAGTTGTAATATCTTTTGTTTTCTAATTAAATAGAAAAGTTTTATTCTGCAATCTTTGTCTAGTTATTCTCTATGTTAGAAGGAGAGTATTATTCTCTCAGTTACTGTTCTGGAATTATCATAAATTCCAACAATAACCTAAAAATGGAATTAGCTCTGATACCATTTTAGGTCAAGAGGTAATTTTGCAAAGGTTAATTGATTTTTGCATTAAGGTTAATCACAAATATATATATATGGAAGGAAAGACTCTCGGGATTCATCTCCTAGTATCTTTTTCACCTTCCACCTCTTCTTATTTTCTATTTACACTATTTTACAATTTCACCCAATCCAAATATCAACAATCCACAAATTTTATTTTTGTAATCAAAACTGTATTGGAAAAACAATATGAATTCTTTCAAAACACACTCTAACGTGCATAAAAATAACTAATTAATCATATGTGCCTATTGAAAAGAAAAAAAGCATTTGTATCTACATTAAAATTTATGGCATTATATGGTTTCTAAAAAAATTAATTGTATGTATATAATGATATAGCTTTGATCGTTTGTTCAATGGTATGCGAGAAATCTTAAATCTGAAAAATATTTGTTGTCTAGGGTTTCGCAATTATTTAAATATGTATACAAAAATATTTGTTTTCTAGGTTTTCGCAATTATTTAGCTCCAGATACTATGAATTTGTGGACTCATGCCAGCAAAAAAGACAAATAGGGAATTTATGTCAATGTGTTTTACATAGTTTTATTGAAATGTGTTCTACCAAGTTGCATAAATTGATAATTTTGTTGCAAATCCAGTTAAAACCCCTTACAATTTGATTCTAACATTTTTAAAAATGGCATATCCCCATAACTCGCACAACTAAGAAAAAATTGTGTTTTTTTTAGCAAAATGATATCTTAATAGAACAACGTGATTTCACTGCATATAAAATTTATATTCAAACATGAACTAAAATTTGTAACCACAGTCACTTACAATGAACTTGTATTCTATTGTCATTAAAAATTCAATTATTAAACTAAGCCGCGAGCAACTTTAACTATGCAACCTCTATTTATATTTTTAAAAGAAATAATATGTCAATTGATATAAATTTATTTGTTTATATTTTTAAAATAAAATAAAAAAGTATGTAAACTTATTTGTTTATATTTTATAAATAGTTTTATGTGGGTGAATGTTTTAAAGATTATTATGTATTCTAATATATGAAGTAGTTATAAATCATAATGCAATAAAATAATTAATGTGTTCTTACTCAGTTATTTAGTGAAAAATATAAAAATATTTATATTTATAAATTATATATTTATTCAAAATTAAAATAGAAAAATATATATAAACTAACCATTGAAATGGCTTTTATAAAAATTGTATTTTTTTATTGTGTATAATAATCCCCACAAAAATGATACATAATTGAATTTCATATCTAGATATTAGTCACTACACTCTAGACAATGGTGGATTTCGAATTCGAAGTCTTCATTGTTGCTACTGCTCATCATACGACAGATAGAACACCCTCCCCATAGATACCTGCACAGCATAACTTTCCGCCACAGCGATAGCGTCTCCACTCTAGACGCCTAATGCACCTATTCCTTATGATTTCATTGACTTGTGGATCAGATATTCCCTTATCTTTCCAATATTCTTTAAGCGGTTGTGAAACTGAATCAAGAAAAACGAGAGGCTTAATGGAGATTGCAAGGTGAAAACTGGGTGGTAGCTGAGAACCTCCACTGATAATAGTATTAATGGAAACCAATCATTTTTATGAAATCAACTCCAAAAATGGAAGAAAAAATAGATCAACACCTTAGAAATAAGCCACTTCAAGGGGGAAACCTTCTTTACATTACATAAATGAACAATTCTTGGATTATAAAAATGACAAAACCTCATTCTATATATAGGAGTCCATGGGATAAAAATATAATACTAGCCGACCTAACAATAATAATGTAAAGGAATAATAATAACAATATTGGGGTTACAGGGGTACAACGATAACAATAAGGGGGCTACACTAACAACAATAAGGGACTACACTAGTAATATAGGTACCTAACATGCCCCTCTCCTTCAAAAAAAGTGTTTTCCTCAATGTTTGAGTAGCTCTGGGTGCTTCTGTATAAAATTTTCATCCTCCCATATAGAATCTTCAGTGGGTAAGTTATTCCACTTGATGAGATACTCTGAAATTGATCGATTTCGTAGTTGTCGAGTTCTTGTTTCTGTGCATGTCCTAGGTTCCAATATGATTTTTCCTTCCTCATCAAGTTCTGGAAATATTGTTTGAACTAGAATTTTTTCACCTATAACCTTCTTTAAGGATGAAACATGGAAAACTGGATGCACTCGCGAAGAAGCGGGGAGCTCCAATTTGTATGCCATAGTACCAATATTTTGCAACACCTTGTAAGGACCATAGTACTTTGGCGATAATTTATTATCCTTCTTAGCTTGATTGAGGGACATTTGTTTGTATGGTTGTAGCCTTAAAAATACCCAATCTCCTACATCAAAACTTCTCTCGCTGTGATGTTGATCTGCCTGTTGTTTCATTCGATTTTGTGCCAAATTTAGGTTATCCTTTAGAAATTTGCTGAATAATGATTAATTATCCACCGAGACTATCCTGATCACATACAATTCGAATTTATATGCAACACACAATCTCTTCCACTCAGATCATCAAACATGCGGAAATAAAATCAAGCGATAACACATCAAATCATCATACACATTAACACAGTATGTATGGGGAAAGCTTATAGCTGAAAACCCCGCAGCTATTGTGTATATTATAATGGAGAAATCATGTAACAAACTCAGTACAATACTCCTCACAAGTACTCGGTACTTTCTCATGAAGTTACACACAATCTAGCTCAGTTTTGAACAGGTTACTGGTTCAAAACTCACCGCCAATTGCCTTGCCTCTATTGCGCAATCCAGGCCTGTCTATATAGAGATCCAAGGTTCGAATCTCCTTGGCTTGACAGCGCAATTATCATGGGCAATTCCTCCAAGTGTGGTGCAAATCTCATGCACAACTGATGTCGCCACTGATAGCTAACTCCACCCTTTCATCTACCTCTTTCACTGGTCTCCACTGAACTGATCATGCACTGCAGTGAACTGATGTGTTCTTGAGTTGAATAATGAGTTACTAATTAATGAATTAAATAATATTTAATTCACTCCACTCATAACTAGTTGATTAGCTAGTTAAACTAATCTCAACCAATTCAACTAAATTAAACCGAACACAACTCCACTAGCTGTCTCATTAACTCCACCAAAATTCTGCCACTGAAGTCCTAACTGAAGTCAACCATGCATGTGCCATCAAACCCTTGGGAATCATGTGATTCCTCTGTCAGATGCATGAGCCACTTCCAAGGCTCGAACTGAAGTGCTCCAAGAGAGTAAACTGAAGTTTATAGTCCAAATATTATTAAGGGTAAATAATATTTGACTTTCCTATTTTAAGGAGAGGCAGTCTAAAAATAGACTTCGACCTATAGGTCCAAAAAATAGAGTCCCATCTATTTTTACCAACATGACCAATACTCCAAGAATAACATACCGCAATCCCTGGACCATGCTCCATATGTCTAAAAATAGACATAGTCTAAAAATAGATTTTGCGCCAGAATTTGCCTGCGGGCCCACTTAGTGAAGGCGACTTCATTTCACTAAGCTCCATCATCTTGCTGCATTTTCAACACTCTCTCTCAGCAAGATATGGATTATCTGCAACCCCTATCCTGCCTCTATGGAATTCGAACTTGCTCCTGGTGAGCGCCTTCGTCAGGATGTCGGCATCCTGATCCTCCGTGGGAACATATGAAAGCATCATGATTCTCCGCTGAACACAATCTCTGATATGATGATACCAATCTGTGAATCCATGCTACCTCAACTGATCCTCCTGTCTCTACCATGAACCATATCCCGATGTGCCTCTAATATAGCACAATACATGCTTGCCTGCCTTCCAAAAGAGCTTGGTAGGCTTAACCATAGCTTGCGAAAGCTGGTTAACTGCATAGCATATATCGGGTCGTGTATTGACCAGATACATAGGCGACCCCACCAACTGTCGATAGACAGTGGCATCCACTACCTCCGCTGAAGTAGCATCCTCCTTCCTCCAACCACCAGGAAGAGGAGTGTCAACAGGCTTGCAGCCTTGCATGTTGAACCTCTCCTGAATCTCCCGGGCATACTTGCCCTGAGAAACAAACAGTCCTCCGCTGCGCTGCCAAATCTCCAATCCCAGGAAATAATGAAGGATGCCCAAGTCCTTCATCTCAAACTCTCGTGCAAGATCCTCCTCGCATGAAAGTATCAACTGCTCATCGCCAGTCAAAATCAGATCATCTACATACAGTACGATGATCAACAGCTTCCCCTCCACCACAATCTGGTACAGGTTTGGATCCGCCTCACTTTTGGAGAATCCAAGCCCGGTGAAGTAGCTGTCTATCCGAGTGTACCAAGCACGAGGTGCTTGCTTCAGCCCGTACAGTGCTCTCTTGAGTCGGCACACATGCGACTCACTGCTGAAGATCTCGAAACCTTCATGCTGCTCTATGTACACCTCCTCCTCAATGACTCCGTTGAGGAACGCAGTCTTCACATCCATCTGATGAATGTGCCACCCCATCTGCGCCGAGAGAGCAAGGATCGTCCGTATGGAAGAGTACCTTGCGACAGGTGCAAAAGTCTCCTCATAATCAATCCCCTCGATCTGTGAAAAGCCACGGGCGACAAATCTCGCCTTGTACTTCTCCACACTCCCCTCAGCCGCCTGCTTCACCTTGTAGATCCATCGCGAACCCACCACTGATTTCCCAACCGGTCTTGGGACAATCTCCCATGCACTGTTCCCGACGATCGAATCATATTCTTCGATCATGGCATCAACCCATGCGGGTTCCTCCACAGCTTCCTCAAAAGAGGATGGCTCCGTCACAACACATTGACTCACAAGATCCATGTATCCAGTGTACCGATCTGGTGACTGCCTCTGTCTGCGCTGTGCTGTAGGTGGTCCTACAACCTTCTCTGCATCCCGAGCCAGTCGCTCAGCTTCTGTAGTGCGCATGCGCCCTCTGATGTTTGGCGCTGCCTGGGTGGTTTCTTCCACCTCCCGAACCTCCTCTTGTGGCTGATCCACATCCGGAAGCTCCTCCTTAGGAACTAACAGCTCCTCATCTGCATGCAAGTGTAGCTCCCTCTCAAGCGAACACTGCATGGCTTTCTCCTCCTGGAATTTTATATCCCGTCGCACAACAGTCTTGCGACTGTCTGGCACATACACTCGATAGTTATGAGGTGTATCAGTGTACCCACAAATATTCCAACTTCAGCAGTTGGATCCAGCTTCCTTCTCGCATCCTTCGTCACATGCATGTAGACAGGAGATCCGAAAATCCGCAAATGGGAAATATCAGGCCTCTTGCCAGAATAAGCCTCCTCTGGTGTAATCATGCCAAGAACCTTGTGAGGACAACGGTTCTGCACATACACTGCTGTATTGCATGCCTCAGCCCACAAGTGAAGGGGTAGGCCCTGATCATGCAACATCGCCCGTGCAGCACCCACGATCGTTCTGTTCTTCCGCTCAGCCACCCCGTTCTGCTGTGGGTTATGGGGTGCGATGAGCTCTCTCCGAATCCCTTCTGCGCTGCAGAACTCCTTGAATTCAGCCGAGATGAATTCACCACCATTATCACTCCTTAGAGCAATCACCTTCTTCCCCGACTCCTTCTCGACCAGTGCTTTAAACTCACAGAACTTCGCGAATGTATCGCTCTTCTTCTTCATGAAGAAGATCCAGCACTTTCGAGAGAAATCATCAACAAAGATCACATAATACTTGTGCTTTGCTGTCGAAGCAACTGAGAAAGGACCACACACGTCTGTGTGAACTCTCTCAAGGATCGTCGTGGCGCGATTATCCTTCTCGTGAAAGGTGGCTTTCACATACTTCCCTAAAGTACACCCCTTGCACTGATCTGACTGCGCAAGAGTGCCCTTAGGAAGCCCAGTAGAAATCTGCTGCAGGATCTTCAAAGCTCCATGGTGAAGGTGGCCCAATCTCCCGTGCCACAGTTCACCCTCATCATCCCGGCTCACCACTTCTCCCGCCTTGCATGCCATTGCTGCGCAGCCATCTACTTGCAACTGATAAAGGTTCTTGGTTCGAACCCCTATCTTCCGGGTCTCTCCAGTAGTCTTACTGCGCAGGAAGGCTTTTCCTTCGCCGAAGACCACATCATACCCCTTATCCTCCAACATCGCCACAGAGATCAAGTTCTTCTTCAATCCAGGTACATGCATGACATCCTTCAATACAAAGGGTTTACCAGACTCCCTCTAAAAGGATATGGTACCGATACCAGTCGCACTGTATCTACCATCATCGCCCATCTCGATGTGCACACCCAAATCTTTGTCCTCCAGATCTGAGAACAACTCCCGATCTCCCGTCATATGAAATGACGCACCGCTATCCAAGAACCACACCGATCACATACAATTAAAACCAAGCATGACTGCTGAAAAGTCAAGCTCGAATCAGAAGCCAAAGTCCCATCCGCAGATCTTCCACTTGTTGTTTTTTCTTCATGTTTGGGAGCAGAGAACAACCATGATCATGGCAAGAAAACACTTCACTGCCATATCCTACTGTCTCTTTGCACTGAATGAGTAGTTGTTTCTTACTCCTTCCTCTTTTGCTTAATGCCTGCAAATGCAGCTTCTTCTAGTCCCAGCTTCCTTTGATGAAGATCCATCCCCAGTAGTCCTCTTATCTCTGGATGAGATCCGCCCAAAGGCGCTCCCATCCCGACATCTTCTCCCGACCATTGACACTATCTTGATATGAGTGCCAAGCCTTCGGAAGACCAAGGAGAGCCAGTCGACCATGTCCTCGTCTTCGACAGTCACCCCCACACTTCCCAGCTCATCTCTGCATTGAGTGAACTTCGTGAGGTATTTGGCGATACTGTCGCCCTTCTCCATCTTGATGTTCCTGAGCTTATCTTTGAGCGCCAGCTTCCTTTGGTCACTCTTACTCTAGAATAGATCCGTCAAAGCTTTCCACATTAAAAATGGAGAAGCCTTTCCATGCAGGCTGGATACAATATGATCCTTGACGCCCTCCAACAGGATCCTTCGACATTTCGCCATCTTCTTTTGCCATACTTCGACTTCAGCAGGATCAATGGGCTTTTGGACATCCGTATCTACGAACTCCTTAAGACCATTATCTTCTAATACTGCCTCCATGCGATCCTTCCATGCAACATAATTCGAACTGCCTTCAAGAGCATATTCGAGTCGCAAACCGTTGAAAGACATTTTCAACACTGGCACCAAGAAAACAAAACTGCTGCAAAATTTGAATTCCACCTCAAAGCTCAACCGCTCTAGATCTGTGAGAACAAATTATTTCTAGCACAGAGATTGACTGCAAGGGGCATTTACCAGACCTTTCACTTTCCGAAGAAAGATGAATCCTGAGGCTACCTGGCCCGCATGCAGACTCTGTCTACCGAAATAAGTTTGTAATCACTGTGATGATCAATATCTGCTTCAATAGCTCCGATACCATGTAGAAATTTTCTGAATAATGATTAATTATCCACCGAGACTATCCCGATCACATACAATTCGAATTTATATGCAACACATAATCTCTTCCACTCAGATCATCAAACATGCGGAAATAAAATCAAGCGATAACACATCAAATCATCATACACATTAACACAGTATGTATGGGGAAAGCTTATAGTTGAAAACCCCGCAGCTATTGTGTATATTATAATGGATAAATCATGTAACAAACTCAGTACAATACTCCTCACAAGTACTCAGTACTTTCTCATAAAGTTACACACAAACTAGCTTGGTTTTGAACAGGTTACTGGTTCAAAACTCACCGCCAATTGCCTTGCCTCTATTGCGCAATCATGGCCCGTCTATATAGAGATCCAAGGTTCGAATCTCCTTGGCTTGACAGCGCAATCATCATGGGCAATTCCTCCAAGTGTGGTGCAAATCTCATGCACAACTGATGTCGCCACTGATAGCTAACTCCACCCTTTCATCTACCTCTTTCACTGGTCTCCACTGAACTGATCATGCACTGTAGTGAATTGATGTGTTCTTGAGTTGAATAATGAGTTACTAAATAATGAATTAAATAATATTTAATTCACTCCACTCATAACTGATTGATTAGCTAGTTAAACTAATCTCAACCAGTTCAACTAAATTAAACCGAACACAACTCCACTAGTTGTCTCATTAACTCCACCAAACTTCTGCCACTGAAGTCCTAACTGAAGTCAACCATGCATGATGCCATCAAACCCTTGGGAATCACGTG
Source organism: Pinus albicaulis (assembly GCA_034641835.2). Lineage (NCBI taxonomy): Eukaryota > Viridiplantae > Streptophyta > Pinopsida > Pinales > Pinaceae > Pinus > Pinus albicaulis. The sequence goes on along the minus strand of JAXQQM020064384.1, from coordinate 585,994 downwards.
ATTCCTCTGTCAGATGCATGAGCCACTTCTGTAGCTCGAACTGAAGTGCTCCAAGAGAGTAAACTGAAGTTTATAGTCCAAATATTATTAAGGGTAAATAATATTTGACTTCCCTATTTTTAGGATAGGCAGTCTAAAAATAGACATCGACCTATAGGTCAAAAAATAGAGGTCCATCTATTTTTACCAAAATGACCAATACTCCAAGAATAACATACTGCAACCCCTGGACCATGCTCCATATGTCTAAAAATAGACATAGTCTAAAAATAGACTTTGCGCCAAAAATAGCCTGCGGGCCCACTTAGTGAAGGCGACTTCATTTCACTAAGCTCCATCATCTTGTCTCATTTTCAACATCCTTTAAGGGTTGGAGAACTTATTTTTTATGCTCGATGTGATCTTCCACTTCTTGAAACTTAGCATTTGTGATGGACGGTGGATGATATCCATAAAGTGCCATAAATGTGGTCATTTTTGCTGTAGTATGGAAGTTTTATACCACCATTCAGATAGAGGTAACCACTTGACCCTTTGTGTTTGTTTATCATATACAAAACAATGAAGATATCCTTCCAAACATTGATTCACTATCTCAATTTGACCATCAAAGTGAGGATGATAAGATGAGCTATGAGCTAGTTGAGTACCCAAACAAGAAAATAATTCCGTCCAAAAATTTCCAGTAAAAATGGGATCTATGTTGCTTACAATAATATTTGGGTTTCCATGTAGCTTTTGAATTTTTTCCATAAATGCAGTAGCAATTGTACTTGTTTTAAATGGATGAGATAATGCACAAAAGTGTGCATACTTGGAAATTCTATCAACTACCACCATGATGACACTCTTTCCATTGGACTTAGGTAAACCTGTGATAAAATCCATTGAAATATCCTCCCAACGTTGACTTGAAATGGATAAAGGTTGTAGAAGACCCAGGGTCTTAATTGTCTTAGCTTTATTTTTCTCCCAAACCAAACCTTCTGCCACAAAATTTTGAATATCAAATTTAAGTCCATCCCAAAAAAAAAATCACCTTGTGGTAAGTTTTTAAAAATCCTGAGTGTCCTCCTAAAGGAGAAGTGTGCAATTCCAAAAGAATGTTTTCTTTTAGTTGGGAACTGTTACAAATATATAAGCGATCTTTGTACCATAAGGAATCATTTTTCCAACTAAATGTATCAGATGTACTAGGATCTTGCTGTAACTTTTGAATGAGTGTCCACACTTCTTCATCCTTCTTCCTATTCATCCTTGTTTGCCATCCAATCTGCTGATAATAGAATCAGCACAAATCAATGTTTAATTTCTTCATTATTTCTTGAGAGTGCATCTCAAATTAGAACAATCACAGTTTCTTTTTTGTAGATGATTTCAAAGTCATAACCCAACATCTTTGTGACCCATTTTTGCTACTCTTCTGAAGATATTATTTGTTTCAAAAAGTGGTTAAGACTATCATGATCAGTTTTTACCTTGAAGTGTCTTCTCATTACGTAAGGTCACCATTTCTTTAGTGCATGTAGTATTTCTAAAATTTCCTTCTCATAAATAGTTTTATGTAAATACTTTCCTTTCATTGGGCGACTTTCAAAAGCAATGTATCTTCCTTCTTGCATTAAAACAACACCAATTCCATTTCCTGAGGTATCACATTCCAAAATAAAGGTTTTTGCAAATTCTAACGTAGGTAAGACTGGTGTTGGGCACATTTCCTCTTTAACATGTTCAAAGGCCTTAGTTGCTTCAGGAGTCCATGAAAAGTGGACCAATAATAATGTAAAAAGGTGATGTTATTCATAATTCTAATAAAATTGCAATAATACCATATAACTGAAATATTCTGCAAACACTTTATGGTTATGGGGACTTTCCATTCCTTAATGGATTTAATTGTGTTAGAGTCTACCTTAACACCCTTGTGAGATACAAAAAGACCCATATATTCCACCTCTTGTACTCCAAAGAAACATTTGATAATGGTGTCACTAACTGTTTCTTCCAATAGTTTTCTTGAGTGCCCTGGTTTAACATGTTTGTAATATATCTCCAAGACCCCATGTAGATTAGTATATCATCAAAAATATTATCAGGAACAAATTCTTCTAAGGAAGGGTTTGAAAATGAATCTAATTTAAAATTTTTAAAATGTAGAAGGTGCATTGGTAAGGCCAAAAGGCATAACCAAAAATTCATAATGACCCTCATGAGTTCGAAATGTTGTTTTCGGAATATCTTCAGTCTTCATTCTAATTTGATGATATCTCGAACGAAGATCCAACTTGGTAAAATAAATTTCTCCATGTAATTCATCCAATAATTCATCAATTACATGAATGGGAAATTTATCTTTAATAGTGAGCTTATTGAGCTCCCTATAATCCAAACACATGTGCCATGATGCATCCTTCTTGTGCACCAATACTAATGGAGTAGAGAAAGAAATTTAACTAGGTTGAATTATGCCAGTCTCTAATATTTCTACAATCATACGTTCAATTTCTCTCTTTTGGACATAAGGATATCCATAAGGCCTGATGTTTGGAGGAAAAATTCCTGGAATCAAATGAATATCATGATCATGATCACGAATAGGTGGGAGTCCTTTGGGATTTCCAAACACCTTGGAATGATTGTCCAAGACTTTTTGGAGATATGGAGAAATAGATGATTTTGATGTTGGAAATTCTAGTGAGAATAATTGTGCAATTACACCTCGTTGTTATTTATTCAGAATCTTTGTCATGGCATTAGAGCTTATTATATTTCTCGGCTTCCCTGTGATACCTTGTACTTCGACTGCCTTTCCTTCCAAAAAAAAATTTCAAGAAAATTTCTTGAAAATTAAAAGCTATTGCCCCAAAAGATTGTAACCATTGTACTCCTAGTACAACATCAACACCTCCCATTGGAATGGAAAGCATTGGACTATTCAATACATATTCCCCCATGGTTAGCTTGATATTATGGCATTTTCCAAAGGAATTTATAGTCTCTCCTTTTGCAACCATCACTTGACATTCTGGTGCTAGGTATAGGAAACAATTCAATTCCTTGGCTACCTTACAATGAATTAAATCATGGGTACTACCTGAATCAATCAACACTATTACCTTTTTCTTCTTAATATGTCCTTCTATCTTGAGAGTTTGAGTGGTAATTCCTTCCAATGCATTACATGATATGATCAGACTCATTTCTTCTTCTTCTAAGATTGGTTCCTGGTGTATATCCTCTTATTTTGAAGTTTATTGTTCATTTTCTTCCTCCTTTTCACAATCTATGTAAAATAATTTCTTTTCAACACACTTATGACCTTTAGTGTATTTTCTATCACAACTGTAGAAAAGCCCTTTTGCTATTTTTTCTTCCAATTTTTGTGGTGTCAACATTGTAGTTTGTGGAAGTCTAGGAGTAGCAACACTTCCATATTTATAGATATGAGTGGTAGGCTTCCTTGTTGCCATAATTTTACATTCATATTTTCTTGCCAACCTGAATTTCTTCTCCAATGAATCAAGTTCCCAAACGTGAACCTCATGTTAGATGTTATCCTTTAAACTCCCTATGAAGACATCAATCTTTTGTTCCTTTGGAATATCAGTTACCCTTATATTCAATTTTTGGAAGTTGCTCCACCACTGAACCCTTTTGTTTGAGATTTATCAATTGGCTAAAAGAGGTGTTTCTCTTTGTATCCTCATAATGTGCTATCATTTCCTCTGTAAAAATTGACCAAGTGAAAAAAAAATTATGGGAGCAAAGCCATCAATACCATACAAATGTAATTTGTTCTAAACATAAAGTTGCAATGTGTACCTTTTGTCTGTTTGCACATTATTGAGATCAAAATATTGTTCCATCTGTAGTATCCATGTTACGGGATCCTTTCCATCAAACTTCCTCATATTGATATATGTAATATGGTGGGTCTTCCATCCAACATTATAGTTTATGAAATCACGATTAACATTTATTTTTTTCTCATCATGAGTTTCCTCTAATATCTTTTCGCCATTAATAATCATTTCTTGTATCAACTTTGTCAAGCCTTCCATGTCTGCTTTTATATCATTCTTCATGTTTTCCATTTTTTCTTCCATGTCTTCCATGCCATTCTTCAAACCATCCATCTTAGCTTCCATGTCTTTCTTCAAACCATCCATATTAGCTTCCATGCCCTTCTTCCAACCATCCATATTAACTTCCATGCCTTTCTTCAAAACATCCATTTCATTTTTTTTCTCTTTGTGAGAGCGAAATTTGGTGCACTTAATCTTGTATTTTTTATATATCATGTTGCACTTCTTCATCTTCATGAGTCATAGTAGAGTATTCTGAGGGCTTAATGGGTGTTGAATTATTTTTAGGGGGCATTTTAGAACCCAATACGGATATCTATGCTTAAATATTCTCTTGGAATCACTTCAAATTAATTTTTCAAACAAGACTTATGCAATTTGAAAACAAATACACACATTTTTTTTTTCTTTTGAGGAGCTCGATATTGAAAATGAATTATCTTTGTGATTTTGGATATTCAATATCTAAAATTAGGTCTTGCAGTAGCCCTCTGAATCTTCTTCCCAATGCCATGGGTCTAACCTGATTTGGATTCTTCAAGACAAAGTTATGCCCAATCTCCCAAAACTACCTAATTATGGACTAGTTCAATATAGCGAACTTGTACAGTGTGCCACATATTACTGTTTTGTCCTTCAGCGCTGAAATTGATACACAGAAAACTAAATTTTGTGTACATGTGGCCACTTTTTACATAATTCAAATCTAATGCCCAGAGAGAGAGTTATAATGATTTTCCCATGGTCACCTCTTTTAGATGAAATTCATGAGTCTAAAAAAACCCTAACTTCCACAGATCATATCTCTGAAACTATTGCGAACCAAGATCTAAAATTTTTACAAGATGTTCCTCGGTATTGTTTCCTCGCGTGCTAAAAATTTCAACTTCTGAACCTTCGTATAAAAAAATTTATAGCAAAAATTCCATGATGACCTATTTGGAGTAACGAAACCCTAGAATCCAAAGCTCTGATACCAAACGTTATGAAACCAGCTCCAAAAATGGTAGAAAAGAGAGATCAGTGCCTTAAAAATAAGACACTTCGAGGGGGAAACCTCCTTTACATTACATAAATGAAAATTTCTTGGATGATACAAATGAAAATACCTCCTTCTATATATAGGATTTCATGGGGCCACAATATAATCCTAGCTAACCTAACAATAATAATGTAAAGGCACAATAATAACAATATTGGGTTTACAGGGGTACAACAATAACAATAAGGAGCTACACTAACAACAATAAGGGACTACACTAATAATATAGGTACCTAACAAGCATTGATCGTTAATGTGGGAGAAGCCAACAAATCTTTCCATGTTATTTCAACCCATACGACCAATTTGGATGCTCTAAACATATTTCCTAGTACTCTAATTCATCTACTTCTATCCCTCAATTCGAACCTAACAAATTACTTTTTCAATTCAAAAATAACATTACAATCTTCAATACTCACTCTGCACTCCAAGCAAAAAGTTTGTTTCCATTCGAGTTCTACCTCTCCCATCACTTCCCTAGAATTCAGGGCAATATTATTATCCCTATCACCATTGAGGTTGAGGATAATCTACTTGAGGTTTCCACTTGCTCGTGACGACTAAAGATAATGTGAATAAATGGGATGTAATGCTTTGACATAAGCTATGATAGTTATGTATATTTCAAAACTAGTGTTTTTAATTTCATGCATGATAGATCTTACTTTGGATGCTAAAGCAAGAGGGTCGTCATTTTTCATTTGAAGACTAAATAGTTTATCATCAATTCAACAACTTCAAGTTATGAGTGTGAGTCATACAGTTCTTTCAACTTATTCAAGGCTTCATAAGCATTTGATAATGGTGTAATATGGCGATTTGTTTCTTGTATCAAGGCATAGGCCTTTTTTTTCTTGTTGTCCAAAATGGCGATCTCCTTATCTAAGGTAGGATTTGCAGGTGCATTTTCTCCATCTCCTTCACAAATTCCTTTCCACAACTCATTAAAAATGAGAGTATGCTTGATTTTTTGGGACTTCTCTGGATAATTTTCCTTGTTAGTGAGAACCACTCCCACAATAGATATGGGTGAACCCATTCGAAATATTTACTGTAAAAAAAATACGCTTTGCTGTAAAAAAAAATAATTCTGGTGGTAATTTGTTTTTGTAAAAAAAATGAATGTTGGTGCTAATTTTTTATATGCAAAGGTATATGTGGGGGAGGGCTTATATGGGGAATGGATGCATGGGAGGTAAAATCCAGGGAGGTGTGATATGGTGGAGGGTGGTATTGAATTGGGAGGAGCGTTGTATTGAAAATGGTATGGAGGTCGAAAGGTAGAAGAGATGTTGTATATATGACATTCGTTGTATACGGTGTCATATGGCTGACCACGTGAGGAGAGGTGTCGACTATGGGAGGAGGAGCATGGTCCGTGGGAGAGACTTGATGCCAAATGGGAGGAGGGCCCACTGTATGGCGTTGTCATGGGCACGTTGGTGTATTGTTGCGCAAGGAGAGCTGACTGTATGGAAGGGTCGAGGGGATGTATGACTCACTACTTGGAGGTGAAACACTCTGAGATGGCGTTGTGTACGCTCCACGTGTTACATGTTGGAAGAGTCGGTGAATTGGAAACATGCTAGCGCGCAGAGTCATACCAATGTTCTTCTCGAATTGTAAGACCGACCAGGATCCCACAACAATGCAACAGATGGAGCATCCCCGTCCCAAGAGCGTGTTGTGCAACTATGGAGGAGCGTGATGTGAGTGAGCAGCGTGGTGTTGCTTGGAGGCAGTGTTTGGAAAAGCAGGTGGGGAGCGGCGAGATGGAGCATCGAGGAGCAAGATTTGAGTATTGCACCAGAAACATGAGAGTATCGGTCAATATCCTATTATTTTTATGCAGAGAATCCAAGTATGACTGCATGAGGGAATCGAATGAGGAGAGTGCAGTGGGAATTTGACAGACTGTAAAAATTCTGGTAGAAGGACAGAGAATATGGCAAGAATGGCGGAAGAGAGTTACATAACCTAAAAATGGAGTTGGCTCTGATACCATGTCAGGCGAGGAGGTAACTCCACAAAACTTAATTGATTTTTGCATTAAGGGTGCACACAAATATATACATGGAGGGAGAGACTCTTGGGATTCATCTCCAAGTGTCTTTTCATCTTCCACCTCTCCTTATTTTCTATTTACACTATTTTAAAATTTCACCCAATCCCTAAGATTAGGTGTTAATAGTCCGAAAATTTTATTTATGTAATCAAAGCTATATTGGAAAAACATTATGAATTCTTTCAAAACACACTCTCACTTGCAAAAATATAACTAATTTATCATATGTGCCTATTGAAAATAAAATAGAATTTGTATCTACATTAAACTTTATGGCAATAGCAACAAGGTTTCTAAAAAAATGAATTATATGTATATAATGATATAGCTTTGATCATTTGTTCAATGGCATGCCAGAAATTGTAAATATTTATACAAAAATATTTGTTGACTAGAGTTTCGCAATTATTTAGCTTGTGGTACTAAGCATTTGTGGTCTCATGCTAGCAAAAAAGACAAAAGGGGGATATATGTCAATGTGGTTAACGTATTTTTGTTGAAATGAGTTTTACCAAGTTCCATAAATTAAAAATATTATTGCAAATCCAGTTAGAACCCTTTGCAATTTGATTATACGAGAGTTTGTTTAAGTTTTTTTTTTTTGTCAATTTGGTACTACCTTGCTATTTTCTATTTATCTTCAAAAAGGCAGGTTACATTAGATAGAGTTTTGGTGGCCTCAACCTGCCCGGAGGAAACCAGGTCTGTTGGCCACCTTAATGCATTAAAATCCATCCAAAATTGATAGAGTTTTGTTTTGTTCTTCTATTTGCTGCACTTGCTAGTATTATATATTTATTTTATTTTTATATTATTGAAATAATATTAAGCAAAATATGATTATTTAATAATGTTTATTTTTTCGAGTTTTAATATTATTACTATCTTTATCTTCAAACTTTAAAAAAATGACATATTCCCATAACTCACACAGCTAAGAAAAAAATTTGTTTTTATTAGCAAAATGATATCTCAATAGAACAACATGATTTCATAATATGAACTAAAATCTATAACTATAGTCATTTACAATTATTGCCATTACAAATTCTATTACCATTACAAATTCAATTATTAAACTAAGTGGCAAATAACTTTAACTATGCAACCTTTTTTTATTTATATTGTTAAAAGAAATAATTATTAAACTAAGTGGCAAATAACTTTAACTATGCAACCTTTTTTTATTTATATTGTTAAAAGAAATAATTGTGTAAATTGATATAAATTTATTTGTTTATATTTTTAAAATAAACAAAATAGATAAACTTATTTTGTAAACTTATTTGTTTATATTGATAGTTTGATATTGGTAAATGTTTTAAAGATCATCATGTATTCATGAAATAATTATAAATCATAATGCAATAAAAAAATTAATGTCTTTTTACTCACTTATTTAATCAAAAATATAAAATATTTATATTTATAAATTATAGGTGTCTATTCAAAATTAAAATAGAAAAATATATAAACTCTATCTATATTATGGCTTGCTTTTGAAGTGTTCACTACAAACATTAAGCTCAAAGAACAATAAACATATTCTCCAAACACTCGCAACATTATATATAAACTAACCATTCTTGATAAAAACTATATTCTTTATTGTATATAATAATCCCACAAAAATGATACATAATCGAATTTCATATCTAGATATTAGTCTTTGCACTCGCAACCATGATGCATTTCGAAATCGAAGTCATCATTGCTGCTGCTCATCATACTACAGATAAAACACCCTCCCCATGGATACCTGGGCAGAATACCTTTCCGCCACATCGACAGTGACTGCGTTCTAGACGCCTAATGCACCTATTCCTTCTGATTTCATTGACTTGTGGATCAGATATTCCCATCTCTGTGCTATATTCTTTAGGAGTTTGTGAAACTGAATCAACCAAAATGAGAGGCTTAATGGAGGGCTTAATGGAGATTGAGAGGTGCAAACTGGGTGGCAGCTGGGAACCTCCACTGATAATAGTATTAATGGGTATCAAGGGAAACCAATTATTGATTGTTAATGTGGGAGAAGCCAACAAATCTTTCCATGCTATTTCAACCCATCCCACCAATTTGGACGCTCTAAACATATTTCCCAGTACTCTAATTCCTCTACTTCTCTCCCTCAATTCAAACCTAACAAACTGCTTTTGCAATTCAAAAATAACATTACAATCTTCAATACTCACTCCGCACCCCAAGCGAAAAGTCTGTTTCCATTCGGGGTCTGCCTTTGCCATCACTTCCCTGGAATTCACTGCAATATTTTTATCCCCATCACCATTGCCATTGCTCAGATAATATCGAACAAACAGACTCTCTCTTCCCCCAGAAGGCTTAACTATGACATTTCTGGCTTCCAGAATCTCCAAATTCACCACCATGCACCGAATTAGCCTTCCACAGCCCTCCATTCTATTCGTGCCTGAGGCCAATTTTGTAGGCTAGCAAGAAACCTTCAGTAATAAAAACCAACACAAAAATGCTTTGAATTCCTCCTGCAGAAATTTCCAAAGCATTTGAAGTTCAGGGTATATATATATATATACATGGAAATGATCTGCATGCTAGGGTTTATCTTCATGATTTCAAAGGTGCACTGGGGTTCTCGAGAAAACTTTTGCAAGATAGGTATCCTTGAGAGATACAGTACTCTAGGTCGTATGAATACACTGCAACTCAAAAATTTATTTCATTGCTATCATCTATTGGTTCCTTGTTAAGATAGTGTGTGGCAACCATTGAATTGATCAAATGGGCAAGTAATTGAAGGGTTAAGTGGAGTAGGTGCCTGGCAGACTGGAAAAAGCGTCAAACTCTGTAATGGGGGAGATAATGCCAATATTTGTGGGCTCTTTGATGAGCCCACAAATGTGATACCACTATCCTACATGATCAGATTATATGATCCAACCTATCGTGATTGAAGAACGAATAGATTATACTTACCGGCTATTGTTCGACGAGCCTTCCACTTTCAATTTTTTGACTCAAAATCATCTCAACACCACTTTTAACCTAATGACAAGAAATGCATAATGGCCTTTCCTGACATAATACGTCAAAAGTTTGCACTAAAATGGGGATTCAGTGGATATCACGACGTTCATCTCCTCTGGAATATTATCATGAACTTAGTGGATATCATGTTCTTCGGGAAAAAAATAGAAAACACCTCAACTCCACTAGTAAAAAAAGGCTAAATAATGGCGGTCAATCAATGATGTGCTTTCGTGACTTACCACGACAAAAAGAAATGCACTCACATCAATTTTATTTCATGTCATGATTTCATCTCCTCCTATAAACATTTCGGTACTTTCATAAATTTAATTGATATTTGATCTTCATGATAAATACAAAATATACACCTAGTGGTTTATTTATTTATTCATTTTGAAGATGAAGTAAATTAATTCATTAGAAAAGCTTATGCAATTTAAAAGATTTATGTGATGGATCCTAAAGATAGATTTTTGAACAACTTTTTTTTAAGAAAAAATTAATTGGAATTTTAGTAAGGTAGGAAAAAACAAGTTACATTTGATGGACATTTACGAACACTCATAAGTGAGAAAGACAATTAAAAAATATTCAAGAACAATATTTGTTCCACCAACATATGCAGAGACCACTTCATGCTTGGGATAGCAATTCTTCCTTCCTCCCTCACAATGTCTTATAAAATAACGATGTAGAAAATGAAACCTTTTGGATCGCGCAAAGAGCATGTGTGACATACTGCAAAGTCGAAGCAAAGCCCTGATTTGATACCTCCATCGTCGAAGTTCACAAGAGTCTAAACAGGAAATAAAAGAAAAATCATCGATGATTTTTTTAGAGTCCCCATATATATTTATATAATGAAGCTCCCTTTCCCTTCCAAACCACGGTAAGCCCCATAGGACTATCATCTCTTCCATGGAGTTTGTACCGCTCCCCCCCTTCTAGTGCACTTTGTAACTAGTGTGTTCATCTATGTGCACCCATCAAAGTATCGCGCCAATAGTGTTATGCAAGGGCTTAAGAAACTTCTAGACAAGTCTCTGATGTGTTGTCTCCTGGTGCCATGTGCTCTAGCCATGAGATAACTTTCGCACAAATTTTGTATACATTAATCGAAACCCCATGGAAGATATAGTGGTTCCATGCTTTCCAAATATCCCAGAAGGTAAAAAATGGAATGAACGTTTGTAACCCCACATGAAAGGCACCCTGTCTCAAACAATATTCAATTGATAGAAAAACTCTTAAATTTAACCTGCAAGACAACAGTATCATAGACGAGACATGTAATAAAATACTACAGTGAATGAATAAATGTGTTACTAATTCATCACCCCCACAGCACATGAGGCACTAGAATAGTCCAAAAAAGTCGCATTTTCACAAATTGTCCCAAGTCAGTATGTTGTTCCGCCATACCGACTAGCAGAAAAGGATGACTTTTAAAGGTGCAGTCCAGATCTTTTGAAACCAATATTGTGGAGCATATTCAAAGTCCTGGTGGGTGATTTGCAGGTAGCAATCCACTACTACCACCATATCATTTTATAGTTTATCATCCCATGTAAGGGTGTCCCCACCATGATGACGACATAATCCCACGCCCTTGACCTGTTTATATATGAAATCCAAATCTGAGCCAATTGCCCAGTAAATCCAAGCTATGCAGCCTCCCTCTAAATTGAGTGTACCCCATGCCAACCACTAATCACGTGTTGCAAGAAAAATATTCCGCGTTGGTGCAGTGCCTCTAAGAAATCCTAGTGGACTCTATAATTTAAATCTAAACCCACAAAACTATGCAGTGCCTCTAAGAAATCCTAATGGACTCTATAATTTAAATCTAAACCCACAAAACTATTACTTCCAATATTTAATCTTATTTCTTGATCTCTAAATAACTCTACTCACAAAAAAAAAACCTATAAAACCAATTTTCAAAAGTGTAATTTAAAAAAATAATAAAACAGAAAAAATACAATTTATTTAAACTTTTGACTTATCTATCTATTTTTAATTATTTTATTTTTTAATTTTAATTTTTAATTATTTTATTTTTTAATTTAAAAAAAATAAGAATCTTAATTTTGAAAGATATAAATTCTATACTAATCATAAAACTAAATTTATTTAAAAATTCAAAAATCAATTTTAAATAATTAAAATATATATATTATCACATTCCAACAACCATTTAAGAATCCACCACCATCAAGCTAATTGCAACTTGATGGACACCGATCAGTCAAAATCGATTGAATATTTTAACCAAAAAAATTAGCATCCATATGATGGGCGGTGAAGCGATCATGGGCTGGCTAAGTTTTAACATATATTTATAGTTTACACATTATTAAATATTAAAATAATTAGATTTTAAATTAATAAAATAATTGGATCTTAAATTAATAAAATAAATAATGTTATATAAATTATTAATATATTTTTAGCCGTGGTTTCATTAGACTGTTTTTTTGTCCTGAAAATCATGGAAATTCCACTAAGATTTTAAGAAATTTCAGTAAGGATTTTTGTAAATCTATGTTATAACTATCAAACTTTAATATTTTGGGTGCTTTAGATGTTTTTGATGGTGCTGAATCCATTTCCACCATCAAAATCATGATTCAAACATTGTTACTATAAGATTTCTTAAATTTTTTTAGTCCAGATTTCCATCAATTTTAATCATCTAAACAATTCTTCCGTCTCCTTAAACAACTCCATATTTTTATAGTTGATTAATAAATATACAAAATTAAAGTATTCCTTGAAATAATTCACAAATTATCATATAGATGTTAATTTAAAAAACATACTAGATAACTTCGATCTTAAATTAATAGAACAACGAAATCTTAAATCAATAAAATTTATATAAATTAATTAAGAATACACAAAAATATTTAACCATTCACAATCCATAGCATATTTGACTGCTAAAGTTACAAAAAAAATCATTTGACATCACGATCTTCATTTCCTTTGTGAAAAAATAGCAAAATAAATTGTATAGGTAAGATTTAAAAAGAATGTACTTATCCCACGTTCAATCAAGTGTTGTCATGGGTCGGCTCAGTGTTACTCGTGTTTAACGTGTTTATATGGCTGAAATATATATCCATTTAAAAAACCCCCTCACTATTTTGGCTATGGAAGTTGTTGCAAAAGCAATAGGTGTTGGGACTAGTTGCTACTATAAAGTACTAGATTTATGGTTATATGAGAAAGTCGTAGCATTAGAATTTTGTGTAGAGACGGAATTTTATGTTTCTCGATGGCACTATTTTTTAATTAAAAATAGAATTTTATTTTATTGAAAATGAAGTGAGTGTTGTAAAATATTAAATGATGAATAGTATTGAATGATTCGAAATGCTTCGATAAAGTTTATTTGAATGTGATTATAATTGAAAGAATTCTATACAATTTTAAGATGGATCACAGAAACTAAAATTTGAAAAATATTTGTCATGATAAAATATACAGTGATTGTTTATCTTAGTTAGAAAGACTATTAAAGCATTGTTTTGTTTTTTACTAGGTGTCATAACATTTTGATTTTGTTCTCTATTAGATTTAGAATTTAGTTGAATTTATTGTTGATATTTTCTATGTAATCTATTTAACTATTTTGCATATTGAGAAAAATGATATTTATTTCACGATTTCTCTTCATAAAATCAGTGTTTTAAGTAGTATAAAACTAACGACACATACTAAAAAAGAAAAAAGTTAAAAAAATTAAAAAAAATATATTAATAATAATAATAATTGACCAACTCACTCATGCTCTCCAAAGGAACCTGACCCGTTAACATAGACGAAAGTTGCCTGAAAAGTCAAACTCTCACTAAAGGAGCGTTGACCCGTTAACACAGCCAAAAGCCGTCTTGAAAGGCTCCACGTTTTCTAAGGCTCCACTAAGTCAAGATGTTATCACAGTTAAAAGCTCCACGAAGTCGTACGAAGTCAAAAAAGGTCAAGGGCTCCTCGAAGACTTCAAACTAAAGATCAAAGGAAGAGACCTCCATTTAAAAAGTTCATGTTATTTTTTGAAGGGGTTCTTTTAAACTTCATAAACGAAAGGTACATAAAAAGGTTCTTAGTTTTTAAAAGGATTATTTTAAAAGCTTTTAAAATGAAAGGATTTGTTTTATTTATTTTTTTCTTGTGTCGGCCAAAATTTATTTTATATTATTATATCAAAATTTATCGTAGAGAACAGTATAGTTTAGGCAACTTAGAAGGCATGCGGTGTTTAGAAAGATTTGGGTGATCACCAAGGCATACGATGCTCTTGGTTATTATATGCACAAAATTATAAAACAACCATAACAACATTATCATCATGGAGGAGGGTGTTAAGGACCTCCCGGAGGAGCCGCGAAGATGCATCCCTGGTTGTGCATATCATGGGTCTCTAAAGCTCAGAGGTGGTCATGAGAGCGCTGCAGAAGACGACACGGACTCTCCAGAGCTTCACGGGTCTCATTCTGCAGGTGTTGAATAACATTAATGAAGGCCACGAGTTCATTACAATATTCATACTTTTGTTGACGCAAAGTGTTCAGGTTGAGCTGGATATTCTGGAGTTGGGCAGAAATTTATTCAAGGGTGGCCGAAGCCTCAACCTATCCTAGTGACTCAGCCAGAGATACTACCATGGCCGCCACCGAATGTTGACTCTCAGTGGATTCCGAGTGTGAACACGAGTCTCCAGATACCTGGCGATTCTCCATGCCACACCCAAGACCTTCGGGTCGAGCCTGGCCTCTCTCTCTCGGCATGAACTCGTCTAACACCCCCCACCCTTTGCCGGGTTGTGGGTCCAAGTCAACTCGGGCCCAACAGCCCCTAAAACCACTGCATCGTCCCCGCTACCTTAGCCAATTTTATCGTTGAACACCTCTTGAGAATTGTGAAGGAGAGTCACTATACCGCCACTAGCCGCAACGCCACCCTCAGGTGAGGTGAGAATTCACCACCTTCCGCAAATGCTAAACGCAGGAGAGTTGGAGTGCTCAGTAAGCCCAAGGAAAAACCACCCTGGGGCTTGGTCGGTGAAGGACTCTTCCTGCACAATCAACTGGATTTCTTCTGTCACCCAAGAAAAACACCAGAACCACCCTTCACCAGGCGCTCCCTCTGCCTATAAATCACCCTCACCACCTTCACCTGTCTCCCGGTGCAGCATGCTATTATCCATGTTAGGATCCCTCTCGGCATTCAAATGCCAGCCACAAGTTCCCGACTGCACTTGCACCCTCCTTGTCTCCTGTTGGCGATGCGGATGGGAGGTAGTTTATTCAGCACTCGTAGACGATGGTGAAGGTTGGTGATCCGGGTTTCACAAATGAGTAGATGTTGGCTATTATCAATGGTAGGATTCCTCTCGGCGTTCAAATGCCAGCCACAACTCCCGACTGCACTTGCACCCTCCTCATCTCCTATTGGTGACACTCAAGCCAAGGCTTGAGAGCCAACATCTGCTCATTTGTGAAACCCGGATCACCAACCTTCACCATCATCTATGAGTGCTGAATAAACTACCTCCCATCCGCTGCACGCTTATCATCTATCGATTCTGTCGTGGGTTCTCCTGCCCCAAGGATCATTACCTCTCGAGCGTGGGAGGTTAATGAGTCAGTTGATGCGTGGTTGGGAGCTTGTCTAGCCATAACTGTCTGATGCCCACTTGTCTCGGTGATTGGACACCCCCAACGGGAATTTTTATCACATTCCTTAATTAAAAGGGATTTGGTTTTTTTTTTAAATAAAGGGTTGATGCTCAAATTAATTGTGGGCTTTATAATATTTTTAAAAGGTGGTTTTAATTGAAACAACAAATTTCTTTATTATTTTATATTTTTTTTAAGAAGGCGTTGCAATTTTTTAAGGGAATTTTTTTTTGGAAAGAAGATTGTAAAAAATGTGCGCACATCTGCATTTAAAAAAAATGAATTCTTTCTTCACTTGCCACAAACCCCTATTTTTTTGGAAAAAAATTTGAGTTTTGGTCTTTAAGAATAAGACATTTCTGCGAGCCCAAGAATGTTGGGATACCTTTCCAAACAGTTATGTAGAGTTGACCCAAGAACAACTAGAAGCCATGAACAACAATCAGAGGAATTTTGTTGCAGAAATAAGAAAGAAAGAGAAAATAGTCAAATGTTGGAGGGCGGATATGTGAAGACGGGTTACACTTTTGTGAGAATCAGGGGCGGAAAATTTTTTTCGGCAATAGTTCGGTCGAACTTTCTAAAAAAATTCAGCTGAACTCGTGCTTCCGTTTAGATTGACGAGACACTGACGGCGTGGGCAAACAAAATTTTTGTCGGAGATGGGAAAACCGACAACAAAAGTTTGGCCGAACTTTGAGTTTAGCCGAACTTTTACTCTTAAAATAGTTCGGTCGAACTAGTTTCTATAAATAAATCATCCGCGAAGTTTATTTGTTTACCGCATTTTTGTGTGTCTGTTTGTTCGCACGTTTTTCTATCTGTGCTGCTGCTGGTCTGTTTGTTCGCACGTTTTTGTTTTTGCTGCTACTTTCGTTCGTTTTTTTGGTCTGCGGCGACCTCAAGCGACTTCAATACCAGGTATTTGTCCTGCTCTTTATTGAACATATTCAACATGCTCTTTATCTGTGTTAGTAGTTATGTACCTATGATCCTATAACTATCACGTATTACTAATAGTTGATAGAGTCATAGATTATAGAATAACAATAACCATTGATCTCTTAGAGGCTATGATTTGGTACCCTATAAGATTACATGAATAGGTTTGATTCGTTTTGTATGCTAGCCAGTTTCGTTTTGTATTGAGTTATAGGAATTTTTTCTTTCTTTGTAAACATTACTATGTAATTTCAAGATAGAAAGGAAGCAACTCAATGGTTATGAACGATAGTCGGTTCAAACTTTCCATTACTTAGAAAACCAAGTCATTACTAGAACCAAGGCTTTAACCCGAGCCAAACCAACATTTCTAGCAGCACGAGCTGAGTCCTTGTGCTAGTAGTTAAACCACCATAGATACACGCAATCTTGATAAATTATTTGAAGTAAGAGAGATTTCGTTATCACAACATTGTCGCCTCTACTTCTAGGTAGTCACAGAGGTCTAGCATGCAATAATTTCTTCTGTAAGTTGAAGCCAGTTGTTTACGTTTACTTATAGCTAGATTGAAGGCATCGTTGATTCCTGTCACGTAGGCTTGGGTGCTGCCTGTTGCTTCAGCTATAGGAGTGATGTTAGATGTATCATGTGAATGTCAAGATTTAAATATTTAACCGACGTAAATATCATATGCACTACAAAATTACCAAAATTAATACATCATTCTATGGAATTTTTGTTATTTTTTGTGAAGGTGAATAATTCATGCATGATAAATACCTCCAGATGTAATGAAATATCCATCCATATGTTTACATCATAAACCCAACATTGGACTTCAACTATACACAGTACATCATCATGACTAAATTACATATTTGTAGCCCCAAATTATGTGAAACACGGGAACAAGAGGCTCACAAAATATACAGTTAAAATTCATATTCTGAGCACTTTATTGGGAAAATATTCTATACTAGTATTTGATATGATGGAAACAAAGTTTGTTTTCTGGCAGGAATGGTAAACTGTACTTCTCCTCAATTGCCTTTAGTATAGTTTTAATATAATCTAATGCCTAGTCAGGATCATAAAAAAATGATATTCTGCTAGCATTCTTCAAGGGAAATTTCTACTTTGAAGGGCCTCTTTTTTCTGAGTTTAAGGGCAAGACATGGGTCAAAATAACCTCTTTACTATTTTGTAAACCTTTTAACATTGTCCAATCTACTAAGTTTTTTAAGTACTAAAACAAGGGCTAGCTTCCATGATGATCAGTAGTCGTGATTAGGTTCAGTAGTTGTGATTAGGTAGGTGTAGATATCGCTATGTTACCCTTTCTGTCATGTTTCCTTTCAACCATTTATTTTATAATGTAACTGATTTTTAGTATCATTTTCTGTCATTTATTCTATAATCTAACTAGTTTTTAATATTATGATAGTTGGATTCATTACATTCACTTTCATAATCTAGTTAAGATTCTAATTTCATATTATTTAGAGCTAATCATATCTTATTTTGAAATATAGTCTAGTTGTTATTTCACTAACATGGTAGCTATATTTACTCATCTCATTTCATATTTTGCTTTGTTTTCAGTAGTTGGGCATGCTTACTCCCTGTCCTAAAATTATTCTCTTATCATGAATTTTATTGCTTCTCGCTTGGATGTTGGTCCCGATCCTCAAGGCTCTTATTCCTAAAATCCACGATTAACCTATTCCTATTCCTAAAAACAAGGATATATTGGTAGGGACTTGCTGCTTCGCAACCTATCTTGTTTAAATTTGATTTGATTTGTGATGAAGTCATTTGATGATATTACGAAATGCATCAAACGTTGACGCTATCACTTTTATATGGGCTTAGTTTCAATCTCTTTCATGGTCCATTTCAATATAATCGTATAATTTCTATCAATCTGATCTCAAACTAGAAATCATGTAACTAAACTTCAAAAATTCTGGTTGATAGGTCATTTTTGAAACAACTACTTAATAGTTGGACCTAACGCACCCTTCCAACACTACAACACAAAGGAGGTTTTAAGACAAATTTTGGGTAAATTGTCTTCACTTGAGACAAAATAAAACTTGTGTATTGTCTTAAATATTGTGTTTAAGTGGGTGTCTCAAATTAAATTGTCTTAAAATGTTGTCTTTATAAAGACAATATATAACACAAGTGTTTTTGTATTCAGTCTCATTTTTTTCTCTCTAGAGACAATAGTTGGGACTAAAGACATATTGTATTTAAATAGACCATGTCTTTGATCCTAACTATTGTCTCTCTATAGACAATAAAAAATTACATTCAAAGACAATGCAACATCACTTTTGTCTCTTTAGACATAATATAAAATAATGAATCTAGAAAGATATCTCACCATTCAAATAAACCAATATCAAAAGTATTTAATTAAAAATAAATAAATAAATTCCCTAGGAAAAATCATAACTTTCATTAATAAATAATAAAATTTACATGTTGTATCTGCGATTTGCATATTCAAATCAGCTAGTAGATGTTTTTAGTTCATTACATCTCTGACATATTCAACAAAAATATGTTGTTTTAGATAGAAGGTATGATAGATATTACTATTTTATATTTACATATGGAAAATAAAAAGTGGTAAATACATAGTAAAAAAAAAAAAATATTTGCATGAAGTAGCCCAAAAAAGGCATAGTGTTGTGTATCATCTGCGGGTAAAAATTATGTTCCCACTTCCCTTTGTCTCTGAAAGTCTTCAAAAGGTCTATGGAATTATTTGTAGTATAGATGATCATTGTGCTCCTAGATCTCCCATTGTTCCCTCAATAAGGGCGCAGCCTCTTTGGATAAAAAAGAAGGATTTGCAGGAAGAGAATTTCCCATTGAACTTTCATCCTCATTGTCATAATTCCTCCTCCCTTCGATGTTATGAAAATCATCATAATTTGTAGTTTCTCCTTTATGTGATGTTCCATTGTAGTTCCTCTTGACACGATGCCATGGACCCTCCAAATATATGCTATAGTTAGATTTCTCTCTCCCATCTGTCATTTCTTCTTGAAGGAAGGTGGTCATTCATTAGGAGGGACTTTTACTATTTTGTAGTTATGATTTTGCTTATTAATTTGTGGGATACTAATATGAATCAAAGGGTGATCTAAATGATTGACTGATCTTCATTGTATTCTTGTTCCGGTTAGTCTTTGATCCTAGTCCAATGGGACCTCCTCTAAGGCCTTAGTATTATAATAAGGATAATACTATTGAGGCTCTAATTGAAGTAGGATGGCCATGATATTCCATACTTGTCACTTTCCATCATTCCCTCTATTCCATATCCATTCTTCGGGAAAGTAATCTTTGATCATGGAGATTGACACACTCATCCCCATCCTCATGTTTGGGCCAAATAAAATTGCACTAGAGTTTCATGCATCTAAATGAATGATGAAAGAAAAGAAAGCCACGATAAAGGAAAAATGAAAAATGAAAAAATGGTTGGGACAAAAATTAGTGTGTGGGAAAAATCCTAGTATGAGCTTTACCCCATAGCCATCACCTAATTCCTAGAGCACTTGATGCTCCACACATAAAAGGAGCCATGTATTGTTCCAACCTTAACAAGCAATAAACTGCCTCATCCTAAGGAATTATAAATGCTCAATCTCTCAAATGCAAGATTGGGCTCCTGAGCTATGCACCCATAACAAGAAAATATGATAAAATAGTAAAAGGCACACTAGAGGGTTGGAAAACGCAAGATAAGGAAAGGGAAAACTCATGCCTCCATGATTGCTTTATCTGTGTTAGTAGTTATGTACCTGTGATCCTGTCACTATCCTGTATTACTAATAGTTGATAGAGTCATAGATTAAGGAATAACAATAACCATTGATCTCTTAGAGGCTGTGATTTGGTACCCTATAAGATTGAACACTATGTATATATATGCTATCAGATTACATGAACGGGTTCGATTCCTGGTATGATTACCATTCATTATAGTGCTTCTATATTCACAATACAAGTAAGATTGAACATCATGTGATTACAGATTCAACTTATATAAAAGCTATAGTATAAGGAAATCTAGAAGTCCAAGCATAGTGATGGAAACATAAGCAATAGAGTAATTAGCCTAATCGGTGATATTGGTCTAATTCAATATATGGGGTTTATAGTCACACACATATCCTGTAATTCACTAGTATCTATTACTTATACCATAACGTTATGAAGATTATATGGAAATCATAGTGCTTAATACAGGTATCACTGTTTATAAATGTATCATTGTAATGCAAAGGGTTATTTTAGATTTATAACCATTCATAGTTCTACATGATGCTTATGATAGCTACTTGCTATTTTTTTTCTACTATTTACAGTTTGTATATAAGGGTGTAGTATCAGTCAACTTTGAAAAGATTATATTAGAAGCTTATGAAGCGGATCTGTTTGTTATATGTATGCAGTATTCAACATATTTGGCATGCTCTTTATCTGTGTTAGTAGTTATGTACCTGTGATCCTGTAACTATCATGTATTACTA
The DNA here is from genome assembly GCA_034641835.2 of Pinus albicaulis. Lineage (NCBI taxonomy): Eukaryota > Viridiplantae > Streptophyta > Pinopsida > Pinales > Pinaceae > Pinus > Pinus albicaulis. The sequence continues at coordinate 564,610 of JAXQQM020064384.1, read as the reverse complement.
ATAGTTTATATACTCATAGATTATGGAATAACATTTTACGGTAATACCATTACAGTTTACTCTATGTAAGTGTACACTAGTTCATTTGATTACTAGTATCATACCGAACCAAGGAAGGGCCAAAAACCATATAGAAAGGGAGTAAAACTTTGTGCCCCAATGTTTCTATAACCTGAACTAATCAACCTTAATATAACCTGAACTAATCAACCTGAACTAATAAACTTGAACTTATACCTTCTAAGTTAGCCTGTTAACCTTAATATAACCTGAACTAATCAATGTGTTATTTTGTACCATGTGTTATTGTGTACCATGTAGCTAGAAATATTAAACTAGATATAGGTTTATGACAATTATGACAAGTGTATTGTTTTTTCATGCTTATGTTCTTTTTCATTATTATGTCTTTAGGTTTTGAGTAGGTGACACGAGTCCCTTTATCCCTCTATTATAAGTGGGTTATGGTTTGCTTGACAATTATGACAAGTGTATTGCTTTTTCATCCTTATGTTCTTTTTCATTATTATGTCTTTAGGTTTGGAGTAGGTGACACGAGTCCCTTTATCCCTCTATTATAAGTGGGTTATGGTTTGCTTTGTCTCATTGTTATGGTATAGTGATTTGTGATCCAGAGCAAAACTTTTAGTAATTTCAACTTTAAAATTTTGATTTTTAACTAAGAAGTTAACATCTTTATGTTCACACATATTACCTTTGTTTTTTATTCTCTCTTACACACAGAAATATATATATATATATATGAAGAGATGATCCCATTTTCTTAAATTTTATTCATAGATCAAATGTCATTTAAATACAAGATTTATCATAATGTATAATGACTCATTCCATATTATTTATAAATTTTTTCATTAAAAAATGAACCCTTTAAATGATGAACCTAGTTAATGCTTCTTCTTCATGAAGAAGACTACTTGATATTTCACTTTGAATTTGATGATGGTCCTTTGTTATCTTTCTTGGCTACTTCAAATTATTTACACAATCATATGCTTCTTGTTACTCTTTCTATTCCTTCCTTATATTGTATTCTCCCCCTTAGATATTGTGTACTTTCCCACATAGATATTGCACTCAATTTTGATGGTCCTTTATTATCTTTCTTGACTACTTAAAATTATCAAATTATTGACACAATCATATAGATATTGCACTCAATTTTGATGGTCCTTTGTTATCTTTCTTGACTACTTCAAATTATTGACACAATCATATGCTTTTACCTTAATGTCTTTTAGAGCCCATTTCATCCAAAACACTCAAAAAGAAGTAACTACTATGTATTTTGCTTCTACTCTAGGTAGAGAAAGTAACGACTCTTTCTTGCTTAACCATTAAACCAAAGACTCTTCTAATTAGAATTATACATTTTCCACTTGTACTAAATTCACAGGCCTAGTTGAATCTCTATATGTTGTCAATGTAAATTTCTCACAAGTAAATTTGTCAATGTAAATTTCTCAACTTCTACAAGTTTTATAGGCAGAGTCTGTAAAGGGCCAGGTAGCCTCTAGATCTCATCTTTTATGGAAGGTGACATATCTAGTAAATGCTCCTACAGTCAATCTCTGGAATAGATCTAAATAGAATTTCTTCATTTTAATATCCATAAAACACAACCACTTTAAGGTAAACTGTTTACATGCACGTCATTTCTCCGACAAACTAAAGGCTTCCTCCCATTAATTTTTGATGTGAATTCTACCATAAAATTTTTGAGTCAAACTTTAAGATAAACCATGCACATTTCATTTGCAATAAATGTCAATTTAATATCTAAATTCACATATGTTTAGTGGTTTCATTGTTTCACTTTCGATATTATGTTGCTTACCTTGACAAACAGGTGGAACTCTGCTGGGAGGCCTCTCTATTTTTTGACTCTTTTCTCATACTGTCTGTTGATCATTTCAGCCCCCATTAAATCTCTGATGAGAAATCCCCTTTTTTCTGGCCTGATAAATTCATTTTCCACCCATTGCCACCTTCTCCCAGCCTCAAAAATCGCATAAAAAGGTCGTAAACCATACTCGAAAATATGCTCAAGGTCCAGCACCTTTCGGCCAGATCCCTGCACCTTTTCTTCCACGTGACCCAGTGCCAGAACCGAACGCTAAAGAACTAGGCGCTTATCAACCAAATGACCGGGCTAAATATTAGCCGTCGATCTTTGCAGATCATATGATCTTTGTGAATCAACACAGCGCCTGTGGCCTGTTCCATTCATCGCCCAAATCGTATGCGCACCGTCCGATCATCCTGTCAAATCAACGGTCCGCAGTCTATTTACCCTTGTGGTCCCCGCGCCCAAAAACACCGTCCGAAAACCGGTGGTATTCATCGCACCGCTTTTCGGAGGCGGGCAGTATTTCTCAAAACGGAGTGATGCCATACATTATCTACCGCGTGTCTCCACGTACGGCCCCGAAACCACCCTCCATCGCACATTATTGTTCGATCAAATTCACGGCGCGATATTCTTGACAGTCGTCTGATCTGGAGGCCTTCATCCGATGGTTGTCGCTTCACAAAGATGCACGAGTTTTAATCTGAGTCTATAGTGTCCCTAGCCCACAGTTCATCGCTCTTCGACACAGTTTTAGCCGTTGATTTTTTCTCGAGAACGAATGGTCCAAATCATTTTCATGCCGTATTGTCAATCTCGTTTCTCCACGTCATCATTCTACGTGCTCCCATCACGCATTCATCCATCTTCCATACATATATTCCTATTCAAAGGTCAAACATTCATTATCTACGTCAAATCTCATGCATTCCTCGAACCCTTACCCAAAACATTTCTCCACCATTTCTCTGTATTTTCTTCGTCACCACCCCACTTACTTATGTTGTTTCATCATGTCGCATTGCTACACAGTCATCCCCACTACATCACCATCCCCATGCATTTTTTTCTTGACTATTTTGCGTGTTTTGTAGGGTACGAGAAGCGATAAATTGCCATGATTCATAGCTCTTAATTGCAATGGAAAAAATACAGGAAAGGATCATTGTTTAGGATCCAAAACCATAAAGAAAGTCTTGGGAGGTTGTTGTGACAAAACCTCCATTAAAGAAGCAGGGGTAAAAATCTATCAAACCCTCCAAGAGCTATTCAAAATGAAAATTGCATAGATCCAGTCATAAATATTGCAGGCAAATAGTATCAGTCGAAGGTAGAGAATTAAAGGCATGCAATTGAAGATTTTTTATCCGGAACCTACGTTTTGAAAGCAGAGTACCAGATCGAAGATCCCGTAGTCCACTCAAAATATTTATGCACAGAGAACAACGCCCTCAAGGTTTTATTTCAGCAAGGTTCTCTCTTCAGGAAGGGACGTAATTTCCATGTGATTTTAATTCTAAGTTGTGTTCCTGAAGAGACTTTCACCCAGCGCATTTATTTCTGTAAGCAGGTAGCAGGGTACAAACAGCATTACAAAGTCATCAAACAATATGGGCGTGCACACTTCCACCATTTTTTTTTAATTAGTCAAATTAAATGTTCATCGACTACTCCTTTTTGGAGCTTCCTTGTTCTCCTATAAAGCTCCAAAAGAACAGATGATTTAGGGTTCCATATTTTATTAGAAAATTATGCAGTGAAAGGCTTTTTGTATACATTTTGTAGAACTTTTGTATGAAGGCTCAGAGCCCATTGGGTCTCAGTGAGAAGGAGTTCCATCTGTTGAAGAGGATCCTGGTCTTTGATATTTCACAGTCTGTAACTTTCACTTATGTGTTATTTAAATAGATCACTTCATTTCATCCATATTTCCTGTATCATGTTTTAGAATGCGAGTGGCTCACTGATTTTTGGTATGGATTTATCCTAGTTGATACCCATGCTTGGATTAGTCAAGCGCTTTAAATATGGCTCATGCATGATATTTTGTTCCATTATTCAGCTAAACCATACTTCTGCTATATTAGTTTCTTTGGGAGGGTGCTTTTAAAATGCTATTGTCATGTATGGATTCTTAGATTGGTAAGCCCATGCATGGTGGTATTGTATATCTGGGTATCAACTCAATGTTAGCTAATATCTCCTCAATATTTCATTCACCACATGCACCTTCTAATAACTTATTTCTGTGAGGTATTTCTGAATTGGCCCTCTTAACAGTAAGTTGTCTCTGAATTTTCTATTTCTTTTATATTGGAGTTTTGCATATTGCCTCTGCAATATCTCGTTCTATGTATCAGTTTTCTGAAGGTCTTGGTCCCATTCAGATTAATTTTCCTTGTTTTACAAGAGATAGCATGAGAGCTTGCCATTGATAACTCCCTCTGTTATATCATATGCTCCTTGCTATATAAGATGTCCTAGGCACTGGTCTATCACAACTCTAGGCTGTCTCTAGGAGAGACAACACTGTCAAAGGTCGTTATATGTTATATGGGCTATACTGTATAGTTATTAGACTACATATATTCATATAGAACTTGCAAATAGTATGGTGGAAACCAAACATAATAATTTATTAGGACATCACAACTTTCTAACCAATTATTAGACTACATATCTTCATATAGAACTTGCAAATAGCATGATGGAAATGTGAACTTGTAAATAGTATGATGGAAATGTGGATCTAAAAGAAAAATCATGATTAATGCTTCTAGAAACCAAACATAATAATGTATTAGGACATGCTCCTTTAACTTGAAAATAGTACATGGTCAAAATGTGGATCTCATGACTCTTCATGATTAATGCTTCTAGAAAACAAACATAATTTAATGTATTAGGACATAATTTAATGTATTGGGACATGCTCCTTTAGGCTTGGTGGAATTACCTTTTCTTTCATGATTAATGTTTCTAGAAACCAAACATAATTTAATGTATTAGGACATAGTTTAATTTATTAGGACATGCTCCTTTAGGATTGGTGGAATTAACTTTGCTTTTTATTTCTCTCTTACACACACACACACACACATATATATTAAGAGATGATCCCATTTTATTTTTTATTAATAGATAAAATGTCATTTAAATACAAGATTTATCATAATGTACAATGATTCATTCCATATTATTCATAAATTCATAATGTACAATGATTCATTCCATATTATTCATAAATTTTTTCATTAAAAAATGAACCGTTTAAATGATGAACCTAGTTAATGCTTATTCTTCATGAAGAAGACTACTTGATCTTTCAATTTGAATTTGATGATGGTCAGGTTTGTTATCTTTCTTGACTACTTCAAATTATTGACACAATCATATGCTTCTTGTTACTATTTTTATTCCTTTCGTATATTGTATTCTCCCCCTTAGTTATTGTGTACTCTCCCACATAGATATTGCACTCAATTTTTATGGTCCTTTGTTATCTTTCTTGACTACTTCAAATTATCAAATTATTGAAACAATCATATAGATATTGCACTCAATTTTTATGGTCCTTTGTTATCTTTCTTGACTACTTCAAATTATCAAATTATTGACACAATCATATAGATATTGCACTCAATTTTGATCTAGTCCTTTGTTATCTTTCTTTACTTCAAATTATTGACACTTGATTGAATATAGATATTGCACTCAATTTTGATGGTCCTTTGTTATCTTTCTTGACTACTTCAAATTATTGACACAATCATATGATTTTTGTTACTCTTTCTATTCCTTCCTTATATCTATTCTCCCCCTAGATATTGTGTACTCTCCCACATAGATAAATTGCACTCAATTTCATAGGCTCTTCTTTTGAAGTCAAATATATTGTATTCTCCCCCTTAGATATTGTGTACTCTCCCACATAGATATTGCACTCAATTTTGATGGTCCTTTGTTATCTTTCTTGACTACTTAAAATTATCAAATTATTGACACAATCATATAGATACTGCACACAATTTTGATGGTTCTTTTTTATCTTTATTTACTTCAAATTATTGACACTTGATCATATAGATATTGCACTCAATTTTGATGTTCCTTTGTTATCTTTCTTGACTACTTCAAATTATTAACACTTGATCATATAGATATTGCACTCAATTTTGATGGTCCTTTATTATATTTCTTGACTACTTCAAATTATTGACACAATCATATGCTTTTTATTACTCTTTCTATTCCTTCCCACATAGATATTGCACTCAATTTCATAGGCTCTTCTTTTGAAGTCAAATATATTGTATTCTCCCCCTTAGATATTGTGTACTCTACCACATAGATATTGCGCTCAATTTCATAGGCTCTTTTTTTGAAGTCAAATAAGTGGCGATAATTTACAAGAACTATCCCTAATTTGTTTCTCACATGTTCAAATGGTTCTCTAACAAGATAATTTACAAGAACTATTCCTAATTTGTTTCTCACATATTCAAATGCTTCTCTAACAAGAGGCTTTGAAGGATCTACAACCTTCGGTTAAAGGATGAAGGGCAAGGACCTTCAAAGTACAACCAAAGGTTGAAGGATCTACAACCAAAGGTTGAAGATCATTAAACCAAAGGTTTAATAATAAAACCTTGAGTGATTCCACGGGTCCTCTACACCTTCACATAGTGAAATTGGGATAGATCTAGTGTTTACTTCTACAAGTTCTACAGGAAAAGTTTGTAAAGGGCCAGGTAGCCTTTGGATCTCATCTTTTATGAAAGGTGACATATCTAGTAAATGCCCCTACAGTCAATCTCTGGAATGGATCTAAATAGAATTTCTTCATTTTAATATCCATAAAACACAACCACTTTAAGGTAAAATATGTACATGTGTCATTTCTCCCACAAACTAAAGGCTTCCTCTAATATCCATAAAACACAACCACTTTAAGGTAAACTGTGTACATGTGTCATTTCTCCCACAAACTAAAGGCTTCCTCCCATTAATTTTAGATGTGAACTCTACCATAAACTTTTTAAGTCAAACTTTAAGATAAAAAATGCACATGTCATTTACCTCATGATATTGTGTCATTTTTCTCATGCATTTGCAATAAATTTCGATTTAATATATATATTTTTATTGAATTTGTTTTTTTTCACAGATAAGAAAACCATTAAATATGGTTGAAAAATGGAAATTATGCATAGAAGTTTCTTGCTATCCCAATCTAGGGAAAGCAGTGATTACATATGTGCTTTCCAATATTGCGACTAGCAAAGTCGTCCAAAGGAAAATGAATATACCGGGAAGAACAACAAACAACGAGGCATATTATATTGGATTGATAGAAGGCTTGGGAACAACGATGAAGTATGGATCAAATGGAATTGTAGTTTTCACAAATTCTAAACTTGTGTGCAACCAGATGAATGGCGTGTGCCAAATTAAAAAGGAGAGGCTAAAAGAACTGCATGGAATAGCAAACAATATTGTTAGCCAATTTCAATTTTTTAGTATAAGGCATTGTACAAATGTGAATAAGATGTTTGTTGATCTATTGCATGGAGCAATTCCAATTCATGATTCATCTATCAAAGATGAATTAGAATTATACAGAGCAATGCTAATGCAAGATTCATCTCTCAAAGATGAATTGGTTTTGAGATGCTCTTCTTCAAAAATTCAAGATTCATCCCTCAAAGATGAATTAGTGTTGAGACGCTCCCCTTCAAAATTTATTGATGGACATTGTAACATATCTTGGATATGTTTGTGTTGTGTACTTATAAGTGCATATTTTTTAATGACCATGTGTTTTTTTCAATTATATACCAAGTGTGCTCCCACCACACCATGTAAAGTGCAACTTGGTGAGCTTCACATTTGCAACAAGTGGTGAACTTCACATTTTTATAAAATTAAAATGCGGGGACTTCAAGAAATTTTTGTTTAAATGGAGTTTTTTTAAATGGATTTTCACGCTTCTTTTTTAATGACTATGTGTTTTTTTCAATTTTATACCAAGTTTTCTCCCACCATGAAAAGCGCAATTTGGTGAACTTATCATTTTTATAATTTCTTTTTTTCTTAAATTGAGTTTCACACATCAATTATTTCTTTGAAATTTGTGTTCTACATAATTTGTGTACACTAAATTACAAATTGATTTTCTGAAATCTATTTTGTGTAAATGTCCACCAATAGATATATATATATCTTAGAGGATGAACGACGAAGATCAACCGAATCCCATATGGTGGTTCAGGGATCAGGGGATGTTCACAGTATTTAAATATAATCTTAAATCTCCATACATATGTGTACATATGGAATTGATTTTTTATTAACTTTGTGAGTTAAATTAGTTGTTAATAAGTTTCATTTTTAAATTTTTAGGAGCTAAAAGGAGAAGGGTCTCTACTCCATCCATGGAGCGTGCCCATGGTTCATCCAGTCGTGGTATGGTTCACGCAATTTAATCAATGAATATGTATATTTATTTATATGTACACACGAATGTATTTTTCAATTGATTATAAATTCATATTTGTTTATGAAGCTTCTCTCTCGTTCCGAGAGGTTGGTGGTGGTTCAAATCCACTTAGAGGGCCATCAATAAGTGGTAGCAAGTTGCATGAAGGGGGTGATATTTATTCCCCTGAAGGCCAATCAATGGTTGTTGGTTCTCAGCAGGGTCATTCTGGGTCTAGTTCTCAACAGGGTCATTCTGGGTCTCAACACTTTCATGTTGGAGAAGATGCTAACCAACCACGTCAAGGTTGCCATTAATTTCAATATTTTTTTCATTAAATTTGTACAACTTTTTTTACATGTGTTTTTTCTCATATACGAAATTATATATATATATTAATGCATAGGCCGAAAATTTTCCAACTAGTGGTCAAAATAGACGCAGGGTAGACCGCTACATTCAAGAAGAAGGTTGTCTACCCAGCACAACTTATCTGGTCGACATTTCTGATATACCATGGGAAACAAACATGGCGCAATGCACCTTACAAAGGTGTGAAAAACTTCATGCAAAATTGCAGAGAGATCTTGTGGCTTTGAATCTACCTGCTGAGAGTCTACAAAGCCTTGAAATAGTTACACATTCATTGGGTGAAATTGTAAATGTGTACAGAACTCTTGGGCCAACGATTGATACATTTGTAGAAGTGATGAGAAAGAGAAAGGAAACAGTAATGGGTCCAGATAAATGGGATAATGTAAAACAAAAAGTTACAAAATATGTGGGAAAGTCAATGTTTAATTTCAAGGAAGGGCCAAAAAGAAACATGTTGAAGGTGCAATATTTCAAGCACCCAAATATAGCTCACTATTTGTATGATAGGCACCTTGCAGCCTATGGAAAGCTCCCATGGAACGACGAGGTTCCTATTTATTTTGCACAAATGTTTTACGCAGATTTTTTTTTGGGTATGAAACCCAACTACAATGATCGTCCGTCAAAAATTTTTGGTCCGGGGAAAGGTCGATTATATTACCGTAAGGGCGCTAAGCGAGATGTGGAGTTGCCTCGCCCTGAGATGCCATTGGTGAGTCGACCTTTTCAGGTCAAAACTCTGCGGTCACAGATGGATGACTTCTCAAATAATTCAAGAAGCAAGGGATGTCATAATTGACATTGTTTACAGCAGATTGGGTGGAGTCAATGTTTGTCTAAATCGACAAAGAGCACGTGAAAATGCACGTGCCAATTTTGTATATTTTACAGATGAAGAGATTGACAACATGAATGTTGAAGATCTCTGAATATATGCAAAAAGTTGTCGCAATGGTTTTCAAGACCTAATTCTTCATGAGGAAGAGCGCATGGGAACGATATGTGTTAATTACCTTAGGGTTTGAAATTATTTTAACATACATATACATGTGTACAATTTGTAATAAATACATGTGTATGTACATGTATGCATTTATTTGTATGTACATTGATCTAACAAAAATGTATGATTATATGTTAAAACACCATTTGCAGTTCTCACACATGATGTATGACGAAAATTTTAATATCACATTTGGGACCTCTGGTTCAAACAATGCAGATGGGTCTGATCATCAAGATATGTTGGCAAATGTTAGTGTTTTTTAAGTGATATTTTAAAATAAATAATTGTGCACACATGTACATGTATGTATATATAATGATAAAATGTTTTAACAGATACTGATTCTGTCCGATGTTTTTGGGATGGAGGTACCTTCTTCTTCCTTGGGAGATGTACCTTCTACTTCCTTAGGAGATGAGCCACAAGTATGGACAATTTTTCACTTTTAAAATTTATGTTTAAAAGTTATATATATATTGCACCTCAAAAAGTTCCATTAAAAATTGATATATATATATATATATATATATATTGAGTTATTTTAAATTTTTTTAATTTAGGTTCTTATAGAAGATTTCTTTAATCCACAGACTCTAGTGACGAAGATAGGAACATCCACATCATTTGAACAAGTTGTCTTTAACTTTTTTTTAATATTATTGAAAATAATTGTATATATTTACATGTGCATTTTCATTTGAAAGTTTTTAATATATATATATATATATATAGATATAATTGTACATGTATATTGTACAGTTTACCGTTGCAGATGTTCCTATGGGGGTGGAACTTGTTCATCAAATAGAGAGGGAACCTCATGAGGTATTGCATGATTTTTTTGTTATATTTTGTTTTTTACATGAAGTTCTAGATATATATTCTGACTCATTTTTAAAACATCAAATTTTAATGTTCAAGTACATGTGCATTGTGTATGTAGGTTTCTCATGTTTCTTCACATGATAGTGCGTGGATTGAGACCCTGATAGGAAAGACGCTAGATCCATCTCTATTTGATGGACATGATTTGTAGATTTGATTTCAAGATTTAGATAGTCTTAAATTTTCTTTTTTATATATGATTTAGATGCACTGTCATATATATATATATATATATATATAACTTGATACAGTTTGATACTTGTGAGATCTACAATTTTTGGACATATTTTATTACATTGTTAATATATTTGTTTTGTTTCAAAAAGTTAATTTTTGGATGGTTTTAGTACTTTTGGCATTTGAATGTGAAGTAATGTTGTCATCTATAAATTAATGTTGTCATCTGAACTACATTTGGCATGTTATGTAATGATGTGTTATAATTTGTTTTGTTTTTAAAATTTAAGTTTTGTTTTGTTTCTGAACTACATTTGGCATGTTATGTAATGATGTGTTATAATTTGTTTTGTTTTTAAAATTTAAGTTTTGGATGCTTGGAGTACATTTGGCATGTGAAGTAATGTTGTGATCTATAATTTTTTGTTAAATTAAAATTTAAAAGTTTTGGATGGTTTCAATCTACATTTGGCATGTGATATAATGTTAAATGTTTTTATTGGATAGTTCAACTATAATTGGCATGGAATGTGAAGTAATGTTATGTATGATATAATCAAAAAGTTTTTAAAACTCAAGTTTTGGATGGTTTCAATCTACATTTTGCATGTGATATTTAATGTTTTAAATGTTTAATGTTTTAATGTTGCACGATATATAATCAAAAAGTTTTTAAAACTTAAGTTTTGGATGCTTTCAATCTATATTTGGCACATGTGGTATATAATTTTAAATGTTTCTATTGGATCTAGTTGAACTATAATTGGCATGGCATGTGAAGTAATGTTGCATGATATATATAATCAAAAAGTTTTTAAAACTCAAGTTTTGAATGGTTTCAATGTACATTTCACATGTGATATTTAATGTTTTAAATGTTTAATGTTTTAATGTTGCACAATATACAATCAAAAAGTTTTTAAAATTTTTGGATGGTTTCAATCTACATTTGGAACATGTGGTATAATGTTAAATGTTTCTATTAGATAGTTGAACTATAATTGGCATGGCATGTGAAGTGATGTTGCACAATACATATAATCAGAAAGTTTTTAAAACTGAAGTTTTGGATGATTTCAATCTACATTTCGTATGTGATATTTAATATTTTAAATGTTTAATGTTTTAATGTTGCACAATATATAATCAAAAAGTTTTTAAAACTTAAAAATTTTGGATGGTTTCAATCTACATTTGGCACATGTGGTATATAATGTTAAATGTTTCTATTGGATAGTTGAAATATAATTGACATGGCATGTGAAGTAATGTTACACAAATCCCTTTAATTTTGATTTAATGTTAAATGTTTTTTAAATGTAAATCCATTTAATTTTGATTTGATGTTAAATGTTTTAAATGTTTTGATATAATGTTAAATGTTTTGATCTAAGTTTTTAATGGTTTCAATCTACATTTGGCCTATGGAATACCCCATGCGTAGACAACGTATGTGTTGTAGAAGGGGAGGTGGGGGTAGGGATGGAGGGGGCAGGAGTGCTGGCTCTCACCCTCCTCTTTCCATCCATGACATAGGTAGCCACCCTCCTCCAGCAAGCAATGAATCACAATTTCATTTCACCAGCGCTATGGTCAGACCGCAAATTACGCCGACCATTTCCATCTCTTTTCAAGAGGAGCCGCAAGATGAAGGTGCTTCTAGTTCCAGGAGGCGGTGAAGAAAGTCCACCATCCCAACCCATCAACTCCAAGACACTAGAAATTTGGCAGATCTTTCAGTCAAATCCACATTGATAATCTCCAGCAGCGATGGCGCGAGCATCGACAACTCCTCCCAGCACTCCAAGGGAGTATATGATGATCCAGAGGACTACGGTTGTCCAATTGTGGAGGAGAATCCTCCTACACACATCGATAGCTAGCCTGATGTCAGGTCCTCTTTAGCTTTTTCCTGGTAATGGGCAGTCCCTTTTCTGTTTTTTTTATTCATACCCCCTCTGGTGTTGGCTAGTTAGGCAACCCAAGAGATGGGTCTCGCTATGTATATTATGTTCATTACAGTTATATGTGTGTAAATCCTTTAATTTTGATTTAATGTTAAATGTTAAATTTTTTGATATAATGTTAAATGTTTTGATCTAAGTTTTGGATGGTTTCAATCTACATTTGGCCTAGATGGAAGACTCCCATGTGAAGTATTGTTTTGATTGAATAAAAAAGAGTAAAGAATTAGTTCTATATATGTAAATCCCTTTAAGTTTTATTTAATGTTATTTAAATGTTAAATTTTTTGATCTAAGTTTTGGATGGTTTCAGTCTACATTTGGCCCAGATGGAAGATACTCCTATTTGAAGTATTGTTTTGATATATTCAAAAAGATTAAAGTAGTTATATGTAAGTCCCTTTAATTTTAATTTAATGTTAAATGTTTCAAGATATAACATGTTAAATGTTTTAATTTAAGTTTTGGATGGTTTCAATCTAAATTTGGCCTAGATGGAAGAATCCCATGTGAAGTATTGTTTTGATTTAATCAAAAAGAGTAAAGAAGTAGTTATATGTAAATCCCTTTAATTTTGATTTAATGTTAAATGTTAAATGTTTTGATCTAAGTTTTGGATGGTTTCAATCTACATTTGGCTTAGATAGAATACTCCTATGTGACTTGTAAATTGTTTTGATTCAATCAAAAAGTTTTTAAAACTCAAGTTTTGGATGGTTGACGTACATTTGGAATCTTAAGATTGCTTTTGATCTCTACATAGTCTTGTTTGAATGAAAAAATTTCCAATAGGAAGAACATAGCTTTTCAATGCAACTACCATGTATCAATTGAGCTCTAATTGAAAAAAGAGTTTAAAGAAGTAGATATATGTACAAATTATCCCTTTAATTTTGATTGGAAATATAAGTCTAGTACATATATGTTTGTTGAATTGGGGTCAATGTCATTAATGCACTCAAATAGGTAGCCTTGTTGATTTATAATTTGGTAAATTGATGACATTCATTGAATTGCATTCTAAAAAATAGAACATATATCTGACCATTGGAATGACAAATTTTGTACTATATTTTCAATCAGGAATAGAGATGTGGGTCAAATCCCACCAAAAGTCGGAGAAGTGCTCCGAGTCTCTTGTCTGAAAGGAATCTTCATACAAAACTATACTATGGATGATTTATTTACATTGCACGGATATTTTTTACCAGAAAATCTCACAAGAAAAATTGGGCACATTAAGTTCGTGTATATATCCAATACGATTTTTCATCAATGAACATAGAAAAACTACTTTTAGTTAAAATTGCATTCTAGAACATATATATTGAGTACATTTAAATCATTTTTCATCAATGCACATAGTAAAACTACTTGAAAAATTAATTTCATTCTAGAATGTATATATATCCAATATGTAAGTAACATTTTTCATCAATGTACATTGAACATATCCGACCATTGGACAAACAAATTTTGTACTAGATTTTCAATCAGGAATAGAGATGTGGGTCAAATCCCACCAAAAGTCGAAGAAGTGCTCTGAGTCTCTTTTCTGAAAGGAATATTCATACAAAACTATACTACGGATGATTTTTTACATTGCGGATACTTTTTACCAGAAAATCCAACTAGTTTTTCATCAATACACATAAGAAAAACTAGTTCCAGTGAATTGCATTCTAGAACATATATGTTGAGTACACGTGAATAATTTTTCATCAATGCACCTAGTAAAACTACTTGAACAATTAATTGCATTCTATAACATATATATATATATATATATATATATATATCCTTGATACATGTAACATTTTTCATCAATGCACATGTATATATTCTTGATACTTTCAGTTGATACTAGAGCACGTGCACATGTACCAAAATAATTTGTACATGTGCAAACACTTGCAAAAATAACATAAGAAGCTCAATTTTTAGTTGAGTGTACTAAAAGTTCTAAAACATATTTAATCCAAAGATAATAAATTGTTGGGCAATTCAATCAAAAAAATTCTAATGGAATGCCATCTTCAATAATCCGTTCATGATCGGATTTTGACATTTTCCATTTCTAAATTTTTGTTTTTCTCTTTGATTGAACCTCTATCAACTTTATGCGTGCTGCACACACCATGTGACTATATTGACAACTTATGGAATCAAGTTCATAGTCTTCAAAGTAAAAAAATTCCCCACTTTGATTAGTTTGTTTGAAAAAATAACCTTTCAGTATAATAGATCCTCTGTCATATTGAAATCCGTGATCATTATAGTTTTCTAATAATTTCATCTTTCGTTCAATGCAACGCATCAAATAATACTTAACATTTTCATCCTTGTCAATAGGTGCAATTACAGTAAAAACATCTCCTGCACAATAAAACAAACTTTTAAACAAAATTATACATATTTAAATTTATTTCTAGATCTTTAAATCATTAGAAAGCAATTCAAATGTTACCTTCTCTAACAAGATCAGAAACTTGATCACCATCGGATGATATTGTAGTTTCCTCTGATTGCATTTCTTCAAACATTGCAACAAAAAATTTTCCCTTTGTATTTAGCTCTGTATGTTTCCAATCTTTTACATACATGTTGTTTTCACAAACGTCAATGGATTTTGTGTTGTCTATGCAAACATCACAAAAACAAGAATATTTTCTTTTATCCAATGCAAACACAATTTTGAATGACTTTGTTTTAATTGAATACAATTTTCGAGTCCCTTTCATTGTTTCAACGTCATTTCCAATTGATCTATCTACGTCTTCGATCCCAATATGCCAGAAAAACCTTTATATGGAAAATTAAAAGAAGAATTTGTAAATATGATATCAAAATACAATCAAAGATAAGCATTACATGATAAATGTACACAATGTTTAAAATTAGATTTCCAATAAAAATTAAATTGAATGTACCTTCGCACTTCCCTTGATGGGTTAGTCTCATGGCTTAGAGCAGCGATGCACCATTGAACAACTTCTTTAGCGTTCACAAGTCGGCTTGCAGAGTGGTTCATTTGATATCTTTGAAGTGCTCGTTTTATGCATGCTCCTGCACTGTCATGTTCTCCTTTTCCATGGCCAGTCTCAAAGAAATTCCAACAATGTTTAATGCAGGTTTTCTTATGAAGACAACACAACCAAAAGAATGATCGTGCATATTTGAATTGACCTGCGCATCCGTCTGACCATATCCAATGCTCATTGAATGTTATTCCACGATTTTTCAATGAATCATAAATTCTTCCAAAACAATGTTGTACAAAACATGTATCATGTGTACGATCGTCACTGATATAAAAGTGATATTTTTTAATGATATGTCGATTTTCACTCGTGCTTTCTATATGATCGACATTTTGTTCAGCATGTCTATATAGAATATGGACGAGCATGGAGACTTGGTCAGAGTGATAGTATTCACTCTGAATTTCTTTTTGTGGAACAAATGTGTAGTTTTCTGCAAAATCAATCACTGACAAAATGGTCCCTGGTGGAAAAACTTCACAAGATTTTTTGAATTGCAAGTCTTGCCATCGAGCTCTATGGGAATGCTTGGTGTATTTGTAAATTTCTGCCTCAAACTTTCTCAAAAAGTCTATCACAAAAATTCCGTCTTCTAGTAATTCAATTCTTTTAACACTATTTGCACCTTGAATCGATGTATCGATATATTCATATTTCTTCCATTTCACTTTCATGTTGGAAAATGATTAATCATTTATATCAGTACGATATTTGTTTTGAGATTTAGTCAAATTTCCACAATCATCACATTTTTTACCACCAACACATTTGTAAAATAGTTC
This sequence comes from Pinus albicaulis, assembly GCA_034641835.2. Lineage (NCBI taxonomy): Eukaryota > Viridiplantae > Streptophyta > Pinopsida > Pinales > Pinaceae > Pinus > Pinus albicaulis. The sequence continues at coordinate 548,032 of JAXQQM020064384.1, read as the reverse complement.
ATCGCTTTCTATTTCACATAGAATTTGAGATATGAAATCACGGATAGTGGAAGGAGGAGGTGAATTCTTCCATAATGTTCTACCAAAATCAAGGAATGTGTCATAATATAACTCAAATTCCACATGATAACGACAACAACAAATGTTGCGTATGGTGATAGGTTTTACATACCATGGTTTTTGTTGAACAAAATCACTGATTGAAACATGAATTTGACGATTCTCTTCTTTGAACTTGTTGAATAACTCTATCTAAGTGGTTTCCAAGAAATATTTTTAATGTTCTTCGTACTGATTTCGTGCTATTCTTCTTCGCATCACATGCCTTGCAGTTGGCGAAGCACGCGAATTGTTCTTCCAATATTCATATATTATTTTTTTAACATCTTCTTCAAGTCTATCTTTATATGGTTGCCTACAGATAGCTCTCCAACAAGCAAGTTCATCATTTACATCTACTTGCAGCCGAAATTTCCGATGTTTGTGCAAAGTTTTTCGCGAGGTTCCTAATGCTCGTGCCATAGATGTTACCAAACGATTCTCCTTAGTACTTGATGAAACCATTGCCATATGTATTCCTATACATACAATTGAAACATTTTTATCTCTAGATCTCTTAATTGAATTTATAGTACTACTTATATTTTGTATCACATTTTCCTTCATTTTTTTTTATCTTTGGTTGATTTTCGAATACCCAGTAGTGTCGTAGCTTCTTTTAATTTCCTTAATGATAGGAGACCTTTCAACATTTGAGCTTGAACCGTCACCCGCTCATTTAAGAAATAATTTTCAAAAATGCAGTTAACACGATATTGTATAACATGGTCAATTTTTTTATCTCCATATGTGTGACTGTCAACATTTTCTAACATCTCATCATCGACACTGATTTCGTCTGTACATATTTGAAAAAATAGTACATAATAAGCTTACATATGAACAATAAATAATTAAATTAATAAATATATGTAGAATTTCAATAATACGTGCATGTGTTCAATATATATATATATATATATATATATATATATACACACACACACATATATGTACATACCTTGTGATTCAATTTCTTCATTTGAATTTCTTTCAATATTTTCACCATCTTCAATCATTGGTTCAATACCTCTTTCACTTTCTCTTTCAAAATTTTGTATCTTATCATCAATGTTTTGAGGAATATCTCTGTCTGTTTACATTAAACAAAATATTTAAATTCAAATTAGTTCATCAAATAAAAATTAAGCTTCACATTTTACACTAGGAAAATTTTAAATATATCAATAGATCATAATATTTACATTTACATACCTGCTTCAATTTCTGCTTGAGGTTGATTTTCCCTTTCAATATTTGAGAGGGCTTCTATCTTTCTTTTGTGAGATTGTCTCGTCTTTTCTCTACGTTCCTCAGGGTCTCTTTTTCGATCATATTTTCTCGCACAAGTCCTTCGATTTCCCATGATAAAAGAGTATGAAGTTCAAAAAATTTCCTTCAAAAAATTAGACAATAACTCAATTAGAAAAAGCATCACAAAATATTTAATTTAAAAAAAAATCATTTTAAATTTTTTGCAAAAAATACGTACTCCAATCCAAAACACTTACTTTAAAAAATTCGAGAAAAAAATGTCTTATAAAAATGAAACGAAGCTCAAAATATTTACTTCAACTCAAAACAAGTACTCTAAAAAAATGTCACTTCAAAAAATGCCTCCAACTTTAAAAAAAAAAAAAAGTCACTTTAAAAAATACTTTCAAAAAATGTCTTTTCGAAATTAAACCCAACTCAATACTTTCAAAAAAAATGAAGCACGAAAAACATCCAAAAAAATGTATTACATACCTCCAAGAAATGTCTTTTGAATGTACGTCCAAGAAAATTCCTTAAACCCAAAAAAATTATTTTCAAAATCAGACTGTCTCCAAGAATTCGAAATTAAGCACAAATCCATACTTTCAAAAAAAATGAAAAAAAAACATCCAAAAAAATGTATCATATACCTACAAGAAATGTCCTTTGAATGTATGTCCAAGAAAATTCTTTAAACCCAAAACAATTTTTTCAAAAATCAAACTGTCTCAAAGAAATATCCTTAAACCCAAAACAATTCTTTGAAAAATTGGTTCGCCTCCAAGAAATGCCCTTAAACTCAAACCTCCAAGAAAATTCTTTAAACCCAAACCAAGACCTTTATAAAATCATATCAAATGTGCGAAATGTGTAAAAATTATGAATGATTTGGCGGCAATTTATATTTCCGCGAAATGTGTTTTACGAGGGGCGCCATGAAATTTTCCGACCAACGGAAAATTAGATTATAGTTTGGCCGAACTTTGATTAAAAGTTCAACTGAAATTCGATTAATAGTTTGGCTGAACTATTAAGTCATTATACTTAACGGGCCGTCGGCGCAAAAAATAGTTCGGCCGAACTTTTAATCAAATTTTGGCCGAACTAGCACGTCACCAGTCACGCAGCTTGACGTTTCTGCAACTTTGGAATGATTAAACTCCATGAAACATTCTGAATTAACTGTCAGAACCAAGATAAGCATTTTCAGAATTGAATCTACTTTCAGGAAATATAACTTTTTATGGAATTTCATAAACATTTACTAATTTTAATTAATTTTCTAATAAAATGGGTGCAAACAATTTCTGAGGGTCATTGTGATTCAGTGAAATCAAAATTTTATATCTCCCAAAATACATTGTAAAAAAAAATGAAAAAATTATGGGGCATTACATTGGTCCGTCGTCTCTAATGGGTATTTTTTAGATTTTTATTTTATAACTTATATGTTAAGAAATTTGTTGCGTCATGAAACATATCCAAAATATGTAGTTTTTTCATATTGGACCAGTTCAAAAAATTCTAGTAATTATGATATGCATCCATTGGCTTTGTAAATATGATGAAACCGAAGTAGACTCGGTATAAATTCGTTTAACACATTTTTTTTTCTCAAAAACACAAATTTTCAATGAATACAACATTGTGTATTAACATGACTTCTTATGAATCCTTTGATTGTTAAGAAACACACACTCAAAGAAACGCTAAGTTGACATATCAAATCTGCATAAAAAAATTTCAAAAAATAATTAATAGAAAGCTAACAAAATTTCTGACAACTTCTATTTTTATCGCAAAATGAAATTCTAAACAGAAAAATTGTTATAGTTTGCAGAAGTTGAAGAACCGAAAAAATAAAAATAAAAAAATAAAAAAATAAAAATAAAAATAAAAATAAAAATTTCTCAAAAAAGGGCAAAAAGTGTAATCCAACTTCACATTTTCACCCTGAGATATAAAACTCAGTCGATGACTCTATCTTTGGAAAAATAACTGGCACGTCAACAACAAAATATGCTTGGTATACTTTAAAAGTTTTATATCAAAGTAATAATGTAGTGAAGATTGTTAAATTGCAAACATTGAGAACTCAGTTCGAAACCCTGAAGATGACTAACACAAAGAATATGGATTAGTTCATGACTAGAGTCATGGGAATAGTCAATTAGAACAAACTCATTGGTGAAACCATTATAGATCAATAGATTGTTGAAAAATTCCTTTGAAAGATGCCCAAGAAAAATGACATCATTGTAACAACCATTCTAGAATCCAAAAATTTTACAACTTTCTCATGATATCATGATCTTCATTTCCTTTGGGAAAACATCTCTTAAAATATTTAAAAATAATGTTTGATTTTATGATCAGATAGAAAAATCAATTGTATAGGTAAGATTTAAAAAGAATGTACTTATCCCACGTTCAATCAAGTGTTGTCATGAGTCGGCTCAGTATTACTTGTGTTTAAGGTGTTTTTATGGCTGAAATATATATCCATTTATAAAAAAAACCCTCACGACTTCGGCTATGGAATTTGTTACAAAAGGAATAGGTGTTGGGACTAGTTGCTACTAAAACAAGGTAAGGTACTAGATTTATGGTTATATGAGAAAGTCGTAGAATTATAATTTTGTGTTAGAGACGAAATTTTATGCTCCTCAATGGCACCATTTTTTAATTGAAAAATATTTTTTTTATTGAGAACCGAAATCAGCCTTGCAAAGGTTAGACACTGTCAGAACCATTTTATCCACAATAGTTCAACACAAATGGAAAGTCTATCAACTTGATGTAAAATATGCTTTCGTAAATGGTATGTTGCAGGAAGAAGTTTATGTAGAGCATCATCTTGGTTTTGATGTTCTAGGACAGGAGCATAAGGTATATAGATTAAAGAAATATTTTCATGGTTTCAAGCAAGCTCCAAGAGCTTGGTACAGTTGCATCGACACCTATCTCATTAAAAGTGGTTTTATAGAAGCACCCATGAGCCAACTTTGTATACCAAAACTCATGAAGGTAAAATTTTCATTGTATGCCTTTATTTAGATGATCATATTTATATATTCAATATGATGTTAGAAGAATTCAAATCAGCAATACAAATAGAATTTGATATGACTGATCTAGGGGTCATGAAATACTTTTTAGAAATTGAAATGAAGCAATCTACTAATGGAATTTTTCTAAGTCAACAAATATATGCTATTGAAATCATCCAAAAGTTCAGAATGACCAATTGCAAACCAGTTCATACACCAATTTCTCAAGGCACCATGTTGAGCAAAGAATATGTAGCACCACCAATTGATCATACAATGTATAAAATTCTAGTTGGTAGTTTTTTGTGTCTCACTGCAACTAGACCTGATATCATGTTTGTAGCAAGTTCTGTCTCTAGGTTTATGAAATCACCAAATATTTCTCATTGGAAGGTTGCAAAAATGATCTTAAGGTATATTGCAGGGACCATAAACTATGTTTTATTATATACACATTCTGAAAATTGTTCACTTTCAGGTTATACAGACAATGATTATGAGGGGAGTTTATATGATTGCAAAAGCACCTCAGGGTATATTTTTCATCTTGGAACCAATATAGTTTCATGGGAATCCAAGAAGCAGTCAATCACTTCACTATCGTTTACAGAGGCTGAAAATGTAGTAGCAAATTCGTGACAACTTGTCAAATAGTGTGGTTGAGAAGATTATTGAAAGATATTTAAAATGTTCAGAAGGAGCAAACTCCTATTTACTATGATAACAATTCAACAATTTCTTTATCAAAAATTCATGTGTTCCAAAAAAAGAGCAAGCACATTGATACACATTTTCATTTCATCAGTGAACTTGTCAGTGATGGGGAAATAGTACTTGCTTTTTGTGGCTCCAAAATTTAGCTCACAAATATTTTCACAAAGCCAATGGAAAAAAAGTGTATTTGAATTTCAAAGAGAGAAATTAGGCATTGCAAGTGCCTCTACTTATAACAATTTAGATTAGGAGGGAATGTTGTGATATTAATCTCATTGTCTAATAGGTGCCATCATATTTTGATTTAGTATTCTGCTAGTGTCACAATTAGTTCAATTTTACTTCAGTTTAGTCGAGTTTCACTCAGAATCATTTATTGTTGATGCTTTCTACATAACATATTTAACTATTTTGAATAGTGATAAAAACATTATCTTCTTCACAATTTCTTTTCATATTTTTTCACGTTTCATAATGATTAAATCTATTTCGAAAGTGAAGAAATGAAGGCCATGTTGAAGAAAGGAATCAATTCTATGAATTGTTCATCCACTGGTTGAAGGTGTTGGCTTTCAATCTTTATGTATAAAATTATCACCTCGGATTAAGCTAGAAACCTTTGACTTCTAATTTAAACTCTGTTAAATGTGTGAATAGTAGCATTCACCGTCGTCCAAGCCTTAATGCTTCCAGTGGAATTGGTAATAAGATTTAGATCTTATTCATTATTATGGTAGTGGTTCAGCCTTTAAGTTTTAGAATCATAATTGGTAAGAAGCTTTTAGCTTTAGTAGAAGAGGAATTATGTGGATGAGTAAGTATTTAATTATGTGGATAAGTGACGGGTTGAGAAAAGTTAAATTTATGGTTGTGTGAATTTAATGGAAGCCCTGGAGCATAAGCCAATCTAGTCCATAAAATTTGTAAATTAATAAAAGTTGCAAAGTTATGTTGTCGTTCGTTTATATGTAATTCTTTATCATTACATATATTTAATTAATATTTTATATATAATTATTTGGTATCACATACATTTAATTAATAATTATTATTAAGTTTAGTATGTTTCAATAACATTTATTCACATGTGGTTATGTAATTCTTGTTTTATTTGGTTCTTCTCTTTCTTCTTTCCCTTCTTATTTCCAAGGCTGACATGCCTTAATACTTGTTCTCCCTTACCTCCTCTTATGCTTATACCTTACCCTTATGTAGCTATTTCATGATAACGATGATGAATCTTATTTTAGATTCCAAAAACTGTGGATTATCTCCCATTATGAAATCCAACAACAATATTAAACATAGAAGTCTTCAAACATAAATAATTAGGTGTAGTTAATTATTTGAATCTTATGTTGTATGGTGTGTGATGGATTAATATCATAGTGACTTGTGAAGTCATAAATATTTTGTTTTGATATATTTTTACTTTGAAATGCATGGAGGCTTAATCCTTCCACGTCAAATGAAATCAAAGAAACTTGAACTTGCAGTGGGTATGATAAAATATATTGGCCTCACAATGAGTAATATATGTTGGTGAGGTGGATAACTCACAAGATAATATATTACAGGAAAAACATAGTGATGGGAGATCGAGGAAGAAGGCATGGAAGACCCATAAGAACCACGAGTAAAGAAGATGCAAGTGACCTTGCTGTCAAGGTCACTAATTGTCTTAGTTTTTACCCACAAAATCCTACCTTATCCTTTGTTTTACAATTAAAAATACCTTCATGCATGCATTTTCTAGTTCCCATTGTTGCATTTATGTGATTTTAGGTATGAAGTTTTCTTAGGTTTTAAAAGGTTTAATAGATTAATATTTTAATGACTAATTATTACAGTAATTTTATCCTAAGTATTTTTATTTTTTTATTTGTCATTAACATTATTATGAAGTGCATATGGTACAACAAGAGATAACTATTTGACTTTGGGATCCCTTTGATCTAAAAATTTGAAATTCCAAAAAAAAAAAAGGACACACAGTAAATAAAACTAAAAAGAAACTTGTTTTATTAAAACAGAGAATAATTATAAAAGCTACATTGTGGTGGAGTCATAATGTGTCTTTTTAAATAATATGAATTGTTACTTATATTCTTTTTTATTTACAATACCACAGGTAAATTCCATGGGTGGATAAATACCTTGGGTGAATGAATACCATGGGTAGATGTCACTTACAATACCATGGGTGGATGACACTTACAATACCATGAGTAGATTCCATGGGTTAATGAATACCATGGGTGGATAAATACCATGGGAGAATGAATACCATGGGTAAATGCCAGTTTCCATTCAGATCACGGTCTACATTGAGTTAAGTAATTCTTGCACTAGCATAAGGATTTTTGGTTATCAAATGAGTTGTCAAAGGTCTTCATGGATTTTGAGGAGAATATGGTGTGCTCCTTACTCCTAGTCTTTAGCTAGCAACTCTCAAATCAAAACTTCTTTCCAAATGAAACAAGTTCCAGATTTTTTCTTGAGAAGTGGATCTGGACATTCAAAGGCATTTTATTTGAATACTTACTGATAGAATTTTGTTTTCAATTGTTCCTATATATATATATATATATATATATATATATATATATATATATATATATGTGCTGATGTCTCTCTATGGCCATGTATTCTCTCCGTAAAATCTACATGAGTTATGCAGGGTTTACTGTGTTAGCGATACTATTGTCTATTAAAGTTAAGTCAGCTATCACAAGATCTCTTGGAGCTGGATCACCACATATCAGATGTACTAAACTGAGATTTTTATTAATACAGAATTTTCAATGCCAAGTTTGAATATCATGTGTATTTTATTTTGTTCTTGTATTTTAGTATCCTATAGTTACCTCTTTTTCTTACAAGGAAACGAGCAGGTTGGCTAGGGCTCAACCAATCCAGTTCATTATTCTTTGATCAAATATCACTGTGTGTTGGATTTCTTTATATGGTTGTGGTGTGTGTGAGATTTGGTTTTAATTGTTTACATGATTTTTCACAGGTGATTTAAAAGGCCTTTTTAATGATGTGTTTGATTTAAGGATGAAATAACCCAAATTTGGAAGCAATTGTTGTGTATTTTTTAAGGCTTATGGTATCGTTTCCTTTATTTTGAGTTGTTGATTTCAACATCCTGTTATTTTGATATTATTTGGAAGTGTTTTGAAATGACTCGATGTTAGATTTAGGCCTATTCTATGTGATGAGATTATTTTCATTTGAGAGATTACGAAAGCTAGGTTTGATGTTAGAACTCTTTTGAATACCTCATTAACTCATATATCATGTTTTAAAGAAAACCCTAGAATGGTTTTTCTGAACCCTTATGAATTTCAATGAATCACTTTAACATAATGGACTAACTTTGAAGGTCTCTGGGACTAATTTTCTTTTACAGATTAAATATCAGAAGTTGTTCATTTGAGGTTTCTATGTTATTGTGAGTAAAACAAATATAATCATGTTGTGAGAATATAAAACACATTGATTTCGAAAGCATTTAACTTGAAGTATTTGCAATACCAAGGTTTATTATAGGAATAGGTCCTTGTTGTATCTTATGATTGAAATGGAGATATGTTCATTAGTTTTATTTTATGTTTTGTCTAAGACAGAACCAAGCCACAGGATGATTTTTTGTAGATATAAGCTACAGTGTAAATGAATGTAATTATCCAGTATTTCATGATGACTAAAAGGTAAAAGGAAAATATGGTATCTTGATTGTTACATGAGTAAGATAGGTTTTCTTCAGTGCTTTATGAGTTGGTGCGGGGAAGAGGAATATTAAAGGAGTGAGTTTGTTACTTTTTGTTATATTTTCCTTTGGACTTGACTTATTCTTATTGCAAACGGGTTGAAATATATTCTTCATTTATCTTTACTAAAAACATAAATTGATTCTAGGAGTTGGAATAGTTTTCGATTGGTTCAAGCAGGGTGAGTTTCTTTGATTATGCATGTCTTATGATTGACCTAACACACCAGGAAGGTTATGATCTGAGTGCACGGTGTGAAAAGTAGAGTAGTGAGGAATTTTATAGTATGAAATTTCAAATAGTACAGGACAAAGATTGATTCAAGACTTTTACAGTGCATGAATGATTTGATTACATGTGTGATTTTAATGCATTTTTTCTAAAAATTTTATTGAATCTTGTGTTTAATTTGAGGAGTTTTTTTGCTCAAATTATATGTGTGTTTGAGATTTTCTTTATCAATTTGGTTAGTAACCAGAGTGATCTAGGAATTTCCATAACATCTAGTGCAAGAACAAGAAATTAGGGTTCTTTTTCATCTTATTTTCAGAAGTTAGTAACATTGAATATTTGGTTGCAGATAGAGTTTGGTTTTGCAAGGTTTGATAGAAATTATAGGCATTTAATGTGATGTTCCTTGAAGTATACAATACCCTGTTTTGACAAGTAAGTGTTGATGGAGATCTTAACACCCAACATTTTGGCATTGTTTCGAGGGAGGCGCTTGGAGAATTTTTGGTAAATTTTGATTAAAATTATTTCAACCTTAGATGTAAGTTCTGCATTGTTTTTATTAAGCAGGTGTGTGCTTCTGTTGCTAAGTGTTTGAGGGCTAATTTTTTTATTGCTATGGGCACATTTTTTGAGATAGATGCAACGTTAAATTTGAATTTGAATTGATTTTTCCAGCAAATTTTTGTGATAGTCTGATTTTTCTGAATCAAATTTTTTTTTAATGAATGACTATGAGGGGCTAGTCTAAAGCCTAGGAAGGGTAGAGGAAACACTGATAAATTGGAAATATTTTCTCACGGTGGTCGTTTTGTTGCAAGTAGAAACTCCAAGAAAACACAGACCAATCAGGATAGTACCTTACACCTGGATTTTGGAGACAGTAGTTCAAGAGTATCACAACCATTTGTAGGGAAGAAGGAGATTTTTGAGACTGAAAGATAAAATTTGAAACACAGTCATCCTTCATAGTCCATAAGGGGGAACTTTCTTGGAGGAAGGAAGATGGAATATCATGAGAATGCTAATGGTGAGGGAGTTAGTGAAAATTGGCCACTGGAAGAATATTCCACCTTTGGATTTCCAATATTAGACCAGGGAAAATTTTAGGGGCTAATTTTCCATGTTTTTTCAAAAAACAAGATTCATGAATTTCCTTTTTTTATAATATTATTCACCCAAATTTTATAGTATAACAATATTTTACCTTATAACTCGCCAAAATTTTATAGAGACTATACCAAATCATTAGAAATATAAATATTTTTACAAAATTATCGCCAAGACTTTTACAATTTTCATATTAGGGACTAGTAATATTCGCCAATATTTATAAACTTTAAGATAAATTTCTATCCTTAAAATTTTCCCTGCCCCTGATACAATTGATCAAATGAAATATAGTTTGCCTTCAGTTCTTCATCATCTTAATGGTAAGGTACATAAGGACCTTGATTCATTTATTTTTAATTTGACATACTTTTTAGGAGTTATGATTATTCATTAAATGTCTAGAAGTTAAAACTTTTTCCTGCAACCCTTAAAGACTCAATTTTATGTTGGTTCATGGGGTTGGGAGTAAATACTATCACTTATTGGGATCAAATTAAAACACATCAAATGAAATATGAAATCTTCACTATCACATAGAAGGACGATGAAAATTTGAAGGATTATCTTGAAATATTTTTGTATATCCTTCAAAGGTCTAAGCACAAATTTGATGTGAACATTATCAGAACCTTGTTTTTATGAGGGTTTTTGGATGAATCTAGGAATAAATTGAATTTTTTAGGACAGTGAGACATTTATTAACTTTATTTTGACCAAATTTTTGACTTGTGTAGGAATTTTTCACATAATCTATCCAATATGATAATGGAATTAGAGGAAATTATAGAAATAACAGATTTGGGTCTACAGATTCTATGATTATTGGTTTGGAAAATAAAATAGATAATATGAAAACTAAAATCATGAATATTGTTAGTAATAAAATAGATTCTTTAAAATTCCAACAAAAACTAGGAGAAGAACAACCTTCATTATCCATTTATAGTCCAAAATGTAGAAAAAAACATATTTTATGTGAATTTCCTGCAAATGCCAAGGTTGTTAATAGTTGTGTGATATGTGCAGGTAAAAATCCTACAAATGAATTCCCATCTATACCTGGGTTGAAAGCAGCATTTGAAGAGGATAATTTAGTACCTGATCCATTCCATCCCATGGGAGCTCGAAAATCATGGCCAAAAGTAAGTATAGGTAGGACTACTGAACCTACACCATATTATCCTAATTTTCATAATTCATCACAGTATTCTTTTCAAAATACGAATTATCCTCAACCTTGGTAGCATGGGTATTGTTATGGCCTAAATCTACCTCAGGCTGAGAAAGGCAGAATCTAGGGTAACATCAAACCACGCTTAACCTAGTAGCTAGCCCTACTAGATCGGGAGAGGGCTCTCTCCTTGTCAATCCCAGCAAAAAATAATCGATGAGGCTTGAGATGACTTGATGTAAAGACTAATTTTAGGCTAGGTATGTGTGAAAAATATTTTGATTGAATTTAAGCATGTTTTGTTGGCTCAAATGGAAAAGCAAATTTTGGGTCGAGGAATGAGGCTCAGTTTTACAGAGATCTCAATGGGGCAAGGTAGGTAATTGATTTGACACTTCAATTTGAAAGAAATGGAGGTTTAGAGAGGTGAGGAGTTGAAGAGGGAAAGAAACCTTCAGGGATCCTCTCCAAGCAGCTGAAAACATAGAAAATTAAACAAACCCTAGGTAGAGCACTGCAAATTTTAATGAATTATACCTTTATCCTTGTTTTTTTAATTTAAGAAGAAATAAGAGAGAAAATGGTATACATAAAACACCAGTAGACTTAAATTTTCAAAGAGAAACACATTATCAAAACAAAATGCCACATGAATCCCATGGAGTGTTGCAAACCCTGGTCTATTCCTTTGCCAAAAATGCAGAGATGAATGTACAATGATGCTCAAAGCATTCCCAAGAGTCCAACCATGCTAATGACTGAAAAACCACAAGATATAAACAAAAATTAACTCATCCCAGCTTCTAGAGGTCAAGCTCACAATTTTAGGAGCTGTTCCAAAAAAATCTAAACTGAGAACTAGAAAGTAGGCAGTGGAACAGCTTGCCTCTATAAGATAGGAAATTGATTCATTCAGTTACAATTCACCTTTTGATGGATGAATCTACCTCCATCAGTAAAAATTTAAAAATTACATAAAGATCCATCAAATTACATCCAATTACATCATTAGTTTAACATTTGGAAGTAATAAATTCAAAATGTCAAAAACTAGGCGAAAAATAGAGTTACTGAGTCAAAAATGAGCAAAATCCTCCAATGCGCTGCACCTGATTTCCCTATGCGTCGCGCCAGTTTGCAGCTGATTTTGGAGGCCTTATGTGTGTCCACATTTGCTCCAAGTGGGCTTGTTGGAAATATCTTCATGTCTACTTTCCAACAAAAGTGGAATTTCTAAATTTGGCTTCCATTTGCCCCTCCAAAACTGAGTTCTCCCAAGACTGCTTCCTGTGTGTCAAAAAAGGGGCAGAAAGGTCATTTTTGGGGTGTTTTTGACCCTTCTGGAAGCCCAAAACCTATCAAAATTTCTTGTCCATAGGTAGGCATGCATATTTTTCCATGAAAAATCCAAAAATGTAAATTTTTCATCAAAAGGAGTCCCCTATCAAAAGCACGCGCCAAGTGGCGCGGCACATAGAGCTGAAAAGTCTGTTTTTAGGCCAAAAATTAAAAATTTGCAAAAAGTGTCCCAAATTTTTTGAAATTTGGGCTGAGTGTCCTCCATTATGTGTTATGCTGGAACAAGGAAGCCTCAGCCAAAATCTGAAGTCTATCTTGCCTTTTCCGACGCTTTGAGGCGTTCTTCAACTTAGCCTTCAAAATGTTGATCCTTGCTTTGCAAACATGGTTTCTCGCCCAATAATGATTGGCCATGTGCCTCAACATGTTATTTTATTTTTTGGCTTTCTCCAAAATCTTTTGGTCTTCTCGGTGCATGCAATTCTATTGTAGAGTCACTGTGTTTCCTTCATCTCAGTCATAAGAGGAATCTGTCTCCATGTTTGCAAAAGTTTGTGTTGTCTTAGATGAGTATGAAGAGTTTTAGGTGTCTTCGATTTTTCACTGTCAAGTGTATGAAAATGTGTGAAGGACTATGAAGGGAGAGGGTAAGGGGAATGTTGGGAATATTGCCAATTGGAACTTGGGGAATTGAAGGGTTTTAGGGACAATCTCTAGGCTTTTGGGAAATTATATGTGGAGAAGGGGATTAAGGGGAAAATGTATGATGGGAGTGGGATTAAGGGGATAGGGTATACAACCATTAGTGCAATGAAGAAAACTAGGGTTTCACCCTAGAAGCTAGGGTTTTAGGGTTTTGGGGATAGGGGAGTAGGATGAGTGGAAATGAGAGGGGGAATGGGAAATGAAACTAGTGAAATGTAGTGAAGCGGATGTGAAAGTGGTAGAGAGGAATAAGACAACAAAAAATGGCAATTTTTCAAACCCTAGGCAAATTTTCAATGAAACTATGCAAGGAGCTAGGGTTTTATTTTTCACCTATTGAAACACCATAAACACTGATGGAAACTCATATATTGGCAATATAGAGATGTTAACTTAGTTGTGGAATGAATAATTTGAAATTTTGGAGCTTTGGGAGGAATATTTGAATGTATTTCAGGCTTTTTAGCCCAATTTGCCACGCCATCTCTATGTGTCGCGCCAGTTCATTTTTTACATTGCAGAGGGCTACCCAATGCGCCGCGCCATCTCTATGCGACGTGCCTTTTTGCAGGAGACTTTTGGAGACCTTCCTAGTGTCCAAATTGGGCATAGAATAGCTCATTGGAAATATTATTGAGTCTACTTTCCAACCCAACTAGAATTTCTTAATTTGGAGTTCATTTTCCCTGTCAAAAATTAAATCTCCCAAGACTGGTCAAAATGTGCAAAATGATGCTGCCTCAAGGAAGAGTGTTGTTGCAGTCAACGTTTGAAGGTCTTCCTCAACTCTAAATTGAGCCCCTGATAGCTCATTGGAAAGCTAGTTGTGTCTAGTTATCATTTGAATCATGAAGCAAGTCATTTGGCCAACCAAGCTAGGAGAAATCTTTATTTGCCCAAAGTCACTTCAGAGGTGCATCAATTCTCCTGAGGCAACTGTATTTTTGACATTTCTCTAAAACCATGACACCTGTGTAAAAAATGAAGGAGGTTTTTTTTCCTTGGCCTATTTTGGACAAAAAAATCTCTCATTTTTCCCAAATTCATCTTTTATTGCTAAGAAACGTCATTGGAGTAAAACCTATCCCGATGTGTGGAACGAGGGATTTGTCGAAATGAAGTGAAATGAAGGGGATAAGGGGCTTCTAAATTCTTGAGAAAATTTTGGGAAGTAGGGATGGATGTTAGGAATCAGGGGAAAGTGGAATTTCAGAGATTGAGTGAGGGGAATAGGTCCAAAATGGAAAAACACAGGCCTAGCCTAGAAAATTGTCAAGTTGTAGCAAGAAACTAGGGTTTGTGCAAAAATGAGGAATTTGAGGGATATCAGTGATGGGAAGTGTTTAATAAGGTACATTAAGGATAGGGGAAGGTGTATGAACATCAGGATACAATTTTTTTTGATGATTTGACCATTTAAGAGAAATTACCTCCAAAACCCTAGGAGAGGGAAATGAACCTTACCTAGGCACAACATGAAGCATGAACAAGGTGTAAAATGACCCAGTGGAACTTGACATGATGATGAAAACCCTCTGAATGACGGTACACTCAGCTGAATGGTGACATGGACCGACATTTGGACAACTTTGAAAAGAGTGAAAACAAACCCTAGACCTAATACCTAGTGACCAAATTTTACTTGAAGACTCACTGAAATGACAAAATTTGACCTTGACACCTTAAAATCACTTTGTAAGAGCATTTTTTATCACTAGAGGAAGGATGCAAAGACATGACACTAAAATTGGCTCCAATGGGGATGGTAGCTCCTTGGAGGTGCCAAGAACTACAAATCTTTGGAAAGCAGACAGTGCCTTCATCCATTATGAAATGGAGTCAAAAACTCAAGCTAAAATGCATGACTGAAAACTAATGACTTGACGACACAAATTGACTCTCACTCAACTAAAAACTAACTTGATACTTAAACACAACCGAAAAACTGGAAAATATTCTCAATATGAAGCTTATTCAATACAACCTACTCTAGTTGTTCCATTCATCACCTGATCAAGTGAAATGAAACAACCAATGCAACCAAGTAAGTATTTCAGCTGCTATTTGAATTCTCTGAAAGTGCTCTCTTATGAACAACAAGAGAGAACTACCGAAAGGCAACTCCCATGAAAACTTGGAAAGAGATCCGTTGAATGATATGGATTCTCTATCCGCCTCCAAAAACACTGCATAAGGATCTTGAAGTTCATGCACACTGGGACTTAGCTCATCCAATGGATTACTTCTCTTCTCCTCATACCATGAATGCAAAAAACAATTTGAGCTTTGTGACAAGACTCCTGCTAAAAATGAAAAAGAAACCAGCTGCCAGATCAAGTTTATATTAGCACATGTTTCAAGCTCACATGTAGTCAATGGAGAAGGACCTTGACTGCAGACATCATCCAACACATCAGCTATTGGATCGTGAAAAACTTGAAAATACTGTTGCAACCCATTTTCTATTGGTTCCGATGAGATTACATGATTTCCTACAAGTTGCTCATTTGAAGATATACTATGCAATTTACCCTTCAAAAACTTAAATGATTCAAAACAAAATGGTACGGAATCATCTTGTATCATTTGATCATATGTGCCAGCTTCCAAGTCCTCATCTGCAACTTGACAATAAATGGCATTCGGGGGCTACAAATTTGGATATGAGAAGTCTTTAACAAGGTTTTCATTGCCCTCAAGATGGTCTAGATCAAGATTTGTCAACGGTTGATTTCTGATTGCACGGAAGTTGTCTCTGATGAACTGAAACAAATCAAAACAAAAATGCAAAGATCCTTCACTTACTTCAAAATTTTCTTCACTTTCCTTGTCATTTCCATAGCTGATATGTGATGGTTGAACATTGTATTCGAGCTATTGAAAGTGAACTTCCTCCTTCCACAAACTAGCTGTTGATTTGTTTGCAATATTAGCTTTGGTTTGGAGAAAATAATCGTCATCATACTAGTCAAACTGAGGCAAATCATCAGTATAAAACACATCATCAAGCATACATGTCATATCAACAGATCTCTCTTCTCCAAGATGATCTATAAAACAATCATTATCATATCTATGACAACTGGGATAAGAAACAAAATGTTTTGGATCAGCAACTTGTTCTTCTTCAATCAGCGAGCCATGGGCTTGAACATTATACTCATTCCTTGTGATGATCCTTTGCATCATCTCTTCCACTGCACTTACCAAACTTTCAAGCTTTACCTCTAGAGATTTCGATTCCTCTGGATATATGTTTTTCATCTCTTCTTCCTTCAACTTTTCCCTTCGGATCAGAAAATGAGCCTCTACATCTACTGCATTGTTCTGCATCTCTTCAAGAGTTGCAATATTCCTTTCTCTCAGCTGAAACTCCATTTCCGGATCAAAGGCACCCGGGTAGTGCAAGAGAGCGGATCCAAGAGGAGGTCTTATATTAACTGGCATCGAATAATAAAATTGGTTAAATCTAGCAGAAAATTGTTGTATTGTCTCCCCTGGCAGTATTTTTAGCTAGTTATACTCTTCTATAATCAAGAAAGGGCTATGTATGATCACCCACCTGTCGAGGAAAAATTTGACGAACTGCTGGAAATCTGAGATGCTCGCATCAGGCAAGGTTTTGAACCAACTCTTGACTTTGACTTGCAAAGAAAGAGAAAAAAGCCTAATACTGACATCCTCTTCTTCAACTTCAAAAAGGTCAAGAAAGGACCCAAAATTAAATACATGTCTCTCAGCAGTGATATTGTCGTGTTCACCATCAAATCTTGGTAGATATAGATCATGATTTTTAGGGAAAGCATGGGATATAGGAGGTAAAATCAAAGGCTTGTATCGATCTAGAATTTTACAAGGTATAGGGGTATGTACAGAAGGTATAGAATCAATCTTGGTCTCTTGAGGTTCATCATTTTGAAGATGGTCATCACAAGATTTGAAAGAAAGGTCTTGATCAAGCTCAATGCAAATCTTTGGTATTCACAATTTTTAAAGGGAAGGAATCAAATGCAGGACGAGGATCTTTTCTCAAATACAATATACTTTGCAAAGCCTTCTTGACATTCTCGGGAAAAGAGAAGAAATAATTTATGACAAAGAACAAAATGTCTTGGATGAAATTCCAACTTGAATACCTAATCTTTCCATATTGTCCTTTGATGTTTCTGCTGGTCAGGTTCATCCTCCAGTGGAGTCCTTGGATTTGATCTCGAAACTGATTTAGAGTCGCCAGGTGAATGATTTCAGCCTTCCGATGTATGATCATTGTCCACCATCAACAATCAGATCTGAACTTGATTAGATCTTACTGAGGAAACTAGATGTTCAGTTCATAAACTAGACCGAAGATTGACTGAAGCAGCATTCATCTACTATGCACTTGCAGAGCAAGAGCAGTTCGAAGGCTACCTGGCTAACTTTAGGCTCCATCTGTAGTTTATAAATCAAACAAAAAACTTTTCATCTTCCCCAGTGGAGTCGCCATTATTTTATGGCCTAAATCTACCTCAGGCTGAGAAAGGCAGAATCTAGGGTAACATCAAACCACGCTTAACCTGGTAGCTAGCCCTACCAGATCGGGAGAGGGCTCTCTCCTTCTCAATCTCAACAAAAAATAATCGATGAGGCTTGAGATGATTTGATGTAAAGATTGATTTTAGGCTAGGTATGTGTGCAAAAGAGTTTGATTGAATTTAAGCATGTTTTGTTGGCTCAAATGGAAAAGCAGATTTTGGGTCTGGGGAATGAGGCTCATTTTTGCAGAGATCTCAATGGGGCAAGGTAGGTAATTTATTTGACACTTCAATTTGAAAGAAATGGAGAGTGGAGAGAGGTTAGGAGTTGAATAGGGCAAGAAACCTTCAGGGATCCTCTCCAAACAACTGAAAACATAGAAAATTAAACAAACCCTAGGTAGAGCATTGCAAATTTTAATGAATTCTACCTTTATCCTTGTTTGTTTAATTTAAGAAGAAATAAGAGAGAAAATGGTATACATCAAAAACCAGTAGACTTAAATTTGCAGAGAGAAACACATTATCAAAACAAAATTCCACATGAATCCCATGGAGTGCTGCAAACCCTGGTCTATTCCTTTGCCAAAAATGCAGAGATGAATGTACAATGATGCTCAAAGCATTCCCAAGAGTCCAACCATGCTAATGACTGAAAAACCACAAGATATAGACAAACAATAACTCATCCTAGCTTCTAGAGGTCGAGCTCACAAGTTTAGGAGTTGTTCCAACAAAATCTAAACTGAGAACTAGAAAGTAGGCAGTGGAATAGCTTGCCTCTATAAGATAGGAAACTGATTCATTCAGTTACAATTCACCTTTTGATGGATGAATCTACCTCCATGAGTAAAAATTTAACAATTACATCAAGATCCATCAAATTACATCCAATTACATCATGAGTTTAAAATTTGGAAGTAATAAAGTCAAAATGTCAAAAACTAGGCGAAAAACAGAGTTACTGAGTCAAAAATGAGCAAAATCTTCCAATGCGCCGCGCCTGATTTCCCTATGCATCGCGCCCATTTGCAGCTGATTTTGGAGGCCTTCCCGATGTCCAAATTTGCTCCAAGTGGGCTTGTTGGAAATATCTTCCTGTCTACTTTCCAACACAAGTCGAATTTCTGAATTTGGCTTCCATTTTCCCCTCCAAAACTGAGTTCTCCCAAGACTGCTTCCTGTGTGTCAAAAAAGGGGCAGAAAGGTCATTTTTGGGGTGTTTTTGACCCTTCTGGAAGCCCAAAACTTGTCAAAATTTCTTGGCCATAGGTAGGCAATCATATTTTTCCATGAAAAATCCAAAAATGTAAATTTTTCATCAAAATGAGTCCCCTATCAAAAGCACGCACCAAGTGGCGTG
Organism: Pinus albicaulis; assembly: GCA_034641835.2. NCBI lineage: Eukaryota > Viridiplantae > Streptophyta > Pinopsida > Pinales > Pinaceae > Pinus > Pinus albicaulis. Next base: position 528,740 of record JAXQQM020064384.1, on the reverse strand, counting down.
GCGCATAGAGCTGAAAAGTCTGTTTTTAGGCCAAAAATTCAAAATTTGCAAAAAGTGTCCCAAATTTTTGAAATTTCGGCTGAGTGTCCTCCATTATGTGCTATGCTGGGCCAAGCAAGCCTTGGCCAAAATCTGAAGTCTATCTTGCCTTTTCTAACACTTTGAGGCCTTCTTCAACTTAGCCTTCAAAATCTTGATCCTTGCTTTGCAAATATGGTTTCTCGCCCAATAATGATTGGCCATGTGCCTCAACATGTTATTTTCTTTGTTGGCTTTCTCAAACATCTTTTGGTCTCCTCGGTGCATGGAATTCGGTTGTAGAGTCACTGTGTTTCCTTCATCTCGGTCATAAGAGGAATTTGTCTCCATTTTTGCCAAAGTTTGTGTTGTCTTAGATGAGTATGAAGAGTTTTAGGTGTCTTCGATTTTTCATTGTCAAGTGTATGAAAATGTGTGAGGGACTATGAAGGGAGAGGGTAAGGGGAATGTTGGGAATATTGCCAATTGGAACTTGGGGAATTGAAGGGTTTAGGGATAGTCTCTAGGCTTTTGGGAAATTATATGTGGAGAAGGGGATTAAGGGGAAAATGTATGAGGGGAGTGGGATTAAGGGGATAGGATATACAACCATTAGTGCAATGAAGAAAACTAGGGTTTCACCCTAAAATCTAGGGTTTTAGGGTTTTGGGGATAGGGGAGTAGGATGAGTGGAAATGAGAGGGGGAATGGAAAATGAAATTAGTGAAATGTAGTGAAGCGGATGTGAAAGTGGTAGAGAGGAATAAGACAGCAAAAAATGGAAATTTTGCAAACCCTAGGCAGATTTTCAATGAAATTGTGCAAGGAGATAGGGTTTTATTTTTCACCTATTGAAACACCATAAACACTGATGGAAACTCATATATTGGCAATATGGAGATGTTAACTTAGTTGTGGAATGAAGAATTTGCAATTTTGGAGCTTTTGGAGGAATATTTGAATGGATTTTAGGCTTTTTAGCCCAATGCGTTGCGCCAGTTCATTTTTTACACTGCAGAGGGTTTCCCAATGCACCGCACCATCTCTATGCACCGCGCCAGTTCATTTTTTACACTGCAGAGGGTTGCCCAATGCGTCACGCCATCTCAATGCGCCGCGCCTTTTTTACGAGACTTTTGGAGACCTTTCCGATGTCAGAATTGAGCGTAGGATAGCTCATTGGAAATATTATTGAGTCTACTTACCAACCCAACGGGAATTTTTCAATTTGGAGTTCATTTTCCCTATCAAAAATCAAATCTCCCAAGACTGGTCAAAATGTGCAAAATGAGGCTGCCTCAAGGCAAAGTTCTGTTGCAGTCAAATTTTGAAGGTCTTCCTCAACTCCAAATTGAGCTCCTGATAGCGCATTGGAAATTGATTTGTGTCTAGTTATCATTTGACTCATCAAGAAAGTCATTTGGCCAACCAAGCTAGGAGAAATATTTATTTTCCCAAAGTCACTTCAGAGGTGCATCAATTCTCCTGAGGAAACTATATTTTTGACATTTCTCTAAAACCATGACACCTGTGTAAAAATTGGAGGTTTTTCTTCCTTGGCCTATTTTGGACAAAAAACTCTCTCATTTTTCCCAAATTCATCTTTTATTGCTCAGAAACATCATTGTATTAAAACCTATCCCAATGTGAGGAACAAGGGATTTGTCGAAATGAAGTGAAATGAAGGGGATAAGGGGCTTCTAAATTCTTGAGAAAATTTTGGGAAGTAGGGAGGGATGTTAGGAAGTAGGGGAAAGTGAATTTCGAGAGATTGAGTGAGGGGAAGAGGTCGAAAAGGGAAAAACACGGGCCTAGCCTGAAAATTGTCAGACATTAGCAAGAAACTAGGGTTTGTGCAAAAATGAGGAATTTTAGGGATATCGGTGATGGGAACGTTTAATAAGGTACATTAAGGATAGGGGAAGGTTAATGAACATCAGGATACAAGTTTTCAGCAATGATTTGACCATCGAGAAATTACCTCCAAAACCCTAGGAGAGGAAATGAACCTTACCTAGGCACAACTGAAGTATGAACAAGGTGTAAAATGACCCAGTGGAACTTGACATGATGATGACAACCCTCTGAATGACGGTACACTCAGCTGAATGGTGACATGGACCGACATTTGGACAACTTTGAAAAGAGTGAAAACAAACCCTAGACCTAATACCTAGTGACCAAATTTTACTTGAAGACTCACTGAAATGACAAAAATTGACCTTGACACCTTAAAATCACTTTGTAATAGCATGTTTGATCACTGGAGGAAGGCTGCAAAGACTGACACTAACAGGTATCATCCACAATTTGCACAGTATCCTCCTCCTTATCAACAACGATGGATAGGACCACCACACTCTCATTCCTTTATCCCATGCCTACTGATACGTCCTACATAGTATGCACCTTACACTATGGCACAACCTGCATTACCAAGTGATATTCCTCAACAGACATAGACTATGCCACCACCATTCTAGCCACCTCAGTTTTCAGCACAACATGTTTCCAACCCAAATAATAAATTTGTACAAATGATTCATTGTATTGGACCACTTCCTTTCCCCACTTATCATATCATGTCATTTGGGATCAATGACCTTCAAATAAGATCGAGAAAGGTGATACACCTAGAAAATAAAAATAAAAACAACCTGCAATAATCATTAAGGAAAAAATTGAAAACTCGTAATATTTCAAAAAGTTATGTTGCTTCACAACTTCTTCACGTACACTCAGAGTCCTTACCCTCTTCTTCAAACTAGCCATCCTTTCTGGAAAGGTTGGTTTTAGAGAAATTTAACACCACCCATAAGTTTGACCTAGCTTCTGAGTTGAGAAACCTTTGTATAAAGGCTACTCTACTGCAGACCCTAAAATAGATTCCTATATGTACCAAATATTCCAAGAACCCTTAAAAATCTAGGAAGGAATAAAATTGAACCTTGCACTATCCAGTTTGTTGGAAGAGTGACTAAGTTGATGATAGAAAGTTCTCAAGTTCAAAAATATACTAATCCTGGAAACCTAGTCGAATCTGTTCATATATGTGACATCCTTGTTCCCAATGTGTTGACAGCCCTTGGAGTGAATATTAATGTAATAATCGGGAAAAATACTAAGTAGCTCCAATTGACTCACATTTGTCTTACCCCCACTGTTCTTGAACTTGTTGATAAATTTAAAATCTAGTCGAAGGGTGAGTTAGATGATGTGATTGTCTCAATTGACTCTTGGGATTACCCCACAAATTTTATTATTTTACAACCAAATAATCTTATTGGGGGACACCCTTTGATTTGGGGACAACCATGGCTTTCTAAAGTTGATACCTATATAGGTTGTCACTCTCGTGACAATTATATTTCCCATGGGGATTCTAGGAAGAATTTCACCCTATATCCACCTACCAGATCTATCTAGGAGCTCTGTGATACGTTGTGTTTGGATTATGATAGTAGTGATGAGGAGACTCAGTTTGTTTCTATGATAAATAATATTCACCAGTATTCTGAGGAGAGTGTGATTCCAAACTTTCTTGGTAACTTGGAAACTATGCAGGATGTTGGATTTCTTTGTCATATTTTTAGCCCAAGTTTCCAAGAAATTTGTGATCCATAATCCTCATTATCACTATAGATTTTAGTATCCACCACAAATATTCATGAACTGGACACTACTCTTGTTGAGGTAAGTCCAGGAAAATCCTTATACATTAGTACAGACCTAGACTCATCCCATCAAGTGTGTCTTGTGAGATTTCTTCGAGACCATCTTGATTCCTTTGCATGGTGTTATGATAACATGAATGGAATCCTTCTTGAAACCTTCACTCATCATATTTATATTCAGGAGGGTGCCCGACCTATTCAACAACCCCAAAGGCAATGAACCCCTCGCTCTGAGATATTATTAAAGAATAAATTCATAAACTCTTGCATGTTGTCTTTATCTATCCTATATCTAATAGCCAATGGGTCTCTCCATTGGTATTAGCCTTGAAAAAATATGGGAGGTGGAAAATTTTCATTGATTACCAAGAATTAAACAAAGCTACTCTCAAGGATTACTTTCCCCTTTCCTTCATTCATCATATAATAAACACCCTTGTGGGTAAAAATCACTTATCATTTTTGGATGATTTCAACTATTACAACCATTTAAAAATTGCACCTGAGGATGAGGACATAAGTACCTTTACTTTTCCCTAGGGAAAATTCGCTTACCGAGTGATTCCCTTCACGCTTTGTAATGTTCCTGCCACTTTTCAAAAGGAAATCTTGGTTATATCTTCTTACCTCAAGTGTGTGGAGGTTTATATGGATGAATTTTTAGTATTTTGTAATTCATTTCAGGAAGCCTTATAAAATTTATAGAAAGTACTGGTTAGATCCCAAGAGACCTACCTTGATTTTAGTGACAAAAAATGCAGATTGATGCATAAATCAGGGGTGGCCCCTAGCTATCTTATTTTTGATAAGGGTATCCAGGTAGATCCAGCTAAAATATATGTTAGCATACACCTACTAGTACCAAAAATAAAAAGGGAAGTGATAGGATTCCTAGGTCATGTGGGTTACTACGGAAGATTCATTGAGAATTTGTCTAGGATAGCCTCTCCTCTTTTCTGGTTGTTGGCTAAGGATAGAGATTTCTCTTGGACCGAAGCTTGCCAACGATCCTATAAGGACTTGAAGGAGAAATTAGTAAAAGCACCAGTCCTGAGGGGACCTATTTGGGCTCTTCCATCTCATATTTCCTCAGATCCCTCATATACTATTGTTTGTGCAACTTTGGGTCAGGAAGAAAATAGTTCATCATGTGTCATCTATTTTCCTAGTAAGATTTGTCTCCTGCGGAATTGAATTATACAGTAATGAAAAAAGAGTTTTTAGTTGTATTTTTTTACATAAATAAATTCAGAAACTATATTACTGGATATGAATTTTTTTCATATTGATCATTATGTAGTTATATATTTGATGAATAAATCATTAACTAGTGGTAGGATTACTAGGTGGTTATTATTATTACACGAATATATTGTTACAATCATTGATAGGCCAAGAAAATATAATGGTGTTGTTGATTTTTTATATACATTAGATAATCATGGTCAAAATATTCTTGTAGATGATTCATTCCCTTTTGAAAACTTATTTTCCATGTCAACTAACTCGCCATGATTTGCAGACATATAAAATTACCTTGTGTCACGAAAAACACCACCTCACCTATCTGCTAGAGAGAAGAAGAAGATTATTAAAAATAGTGCTTCATATTCATGGATACAAGGTTGAATATTTACACAGGTTTTGACTTGATCATTCACAGGTGTGTGAGAGGAATATTTGTTTGTGATTCTTAGAGCAGCCCATGATGAGCCTTGTGGGATCCACTTTGTTGACAAAATAAAAACTTACAAAGTGATTAGAGAAAGCTAATTTTTCCCCACTCATTTTGAGGATGCAAAAATATATGTCATCCAATGTGATAGTTTTCAGTGAATCAGTTGATCAGTGCAAGCAGATGAGATGTTTTTGTTTCCACGGGTGATGATTGATCCCTTTGAAAAATGGGCAATTGTTTTTGTACAACCTATTCCACCTCCATATTTAAATAAAAGGTATATTATGGTTTGTACTTATTTCGTTATTACTAAATGGGTAGAGGAAAAATTTATTTTATATCCTACCAAAAATTTTGTGATTGATTTTCTATTGAAATAATCTTTTGTGATATTTTGTGTGCCCAGGAAAATAGTTTCTGAAAATGTAACGTATTTCACTAAAAATCTTGTGAAATGAATAAAGGAGCAGTATAATATTCGTTACATGAATTCATCTCCTTTCCACCCATGGGGCAACATTCAAGTGGAATCTACAAACAAGGTCATTGAAATAATTGTTGTGAAATTAGCTCCAAAATAGAAGAAAAGAGAGATAAACGCCTTAGAAATCAGCCACTTTGAGGGGGGAAACCTCCAATACATTACATAAATGAACATTTCTTGGATTATACAAATTACCAGAACCTCCTTCTATATATAGGAGTCCATGGGGCCACAATATAATCCTAACCAACCTAACAATAATAATGTAAGGGCACAATAATAACAATATTGGGGTTACAGGGGTACAACAATAATAATAAGGGGACTACATTAATAACAGTAAGGGACTAAACTAGTAATATAGGGACCTAACATGCCCCTCTCCTTCAAAAAAGTGTTGTCCTCAACGCTTGAGTAGCTCTGGGTGCTTCTGTATAAAATTCTCATCCTCCCATGTAGAATCTTCAGTGGGTAAGTTCTTCCACTTGATGAGATACTCTGAAATTGATCGATTTCGTAGTTGTCAAGTTCTTGTTTCCGTGACTGCTTCAGGTTCCAATATGATTTTTCCTTCCTCATCAAGTTCTGGCAATATTGTTTGAACTGGAAGATTTTCACCTATAACCTTCTTTAAGCATGAAACATGGAAAACTGGATGTACTCGTGAAGAAGCAGGAAGCTCCAATTTGTATGACATAGTACCAATCTTTTGCAACACCTTGTAAGGACCATAGTACTTTGGCGATAATTTATTATCCTTCTTAGCTTGCTTGAGGGACATTTGTTTATATGGTTGTAGCCGTAAAAATACCCAATCTCCTACATCAAAACTTCTCTCGCTGCGATGTTGATCTGCTGTTGTTTCATTCGATTTTGTGCCAAATTCAGGTTATCCTTTAAGAGTTGGAGAACTTCTTGCTGATGCTCGATGTGATCTTCCACTGCTTGAACCTTCGAATTTTCTCTTAAAGATGATGTGATGGATGGTGGATGATATCCATGAAGTGCCATAAATGGGGTCATTTTTGCTGCAGTATGGAAGGAAGTGTTATACCACCATTCAGCAAGAGGTAACCACTTGACCCATTGTGTTTGTTTATCAGATACAAAACAACCAAGATATCCTTCCAAACATTTATTTACTATCTCAGTTTGACCATCAGATTGAGGATGATAAGATGAGCTATGAGCTAATTGAGTACCCAAACAAAAAAATAACTCCGTCCAAAAATTTCCAGTAAAAATGGGATCTCTGTCGCTCACAATAACCCTTGGGCTTCCATGTAGCTTTTGAATTCTATCCATAAATGTAGTAGCCACTGTACTTGCTTTAAATGGATGAGATAATGCACAAAAGTGTGCATACTTGGTAAGTCTATCAACTACCACCATGATGACACTCTTTCCTTCGTACTTAGGTAAACCTGTGATAAAATCCATTGAAATCTCCTCCCAACGTTGACTTGGAATGGATAAAGGTTGTAGAAGTCCTGGGGTCTTAATTGTCTCGACTTTATTCAGCTGGAAAACCAAACATTCTGCCACAAACTTTTGAATATCAGATTTAAGGCCATCCCAAAAAAATTCTTTCTTCACCCTGTGGTAAGTTTTTAAAAATCCTGAGTGTCCTCCTAAAGGAGAAGTGTGCAATTCAAAAAGAATCTTTTGTTTTAGTTGGGAATTCTTACAAAGATATAAGCGATCTTTGTACCATAAGGAATCATTTTTCCAACTAAATGTATCAGATGTACTAGGATCTTGCTGCAACTTTTGAATGAGTGTCCATACATCTTTTTCCTTCTTCCATTCATCTCTTGCTTCGGTTATCCAATCTATTTGGATAATAGAAATGGCACAAAGCAATGCTTCCACCTCTTCATTCTTTCTTGAGAGTGCATCTGCAACAACATTAAGCTTTCCTTTTTTGTAGATTATTTCAAAGTCATAACCCAACATCTTTGTGACCCATTTTTGCTGCTCTTCTGAAGATAGTGTTTGTTCCAAAAAGTGTTTAAGACTATCATGATCAGTTTTTACCTTGAAGTGTCTTCCCATTAGGTAAGTTCACCATTTCTTAAGTGAATGTAGTATTTCTAACATTTCCTTCTCATAAATAGCTTTCTGTAAATACTTTACTTTGATTGGACGAATTTTAAAATCAATGGGTCTTCCTTCTTTCATTAAAACAGCACCAATTCCATTTCCTGAGGCATCACATTCCACAATAAAGGTTTTTGTGAAGTCTGGAACAGCTACAACCAGTGCTAGGCACATTGCCTCTTTAAGATGTTCAAAGGCCTTAGTTGCTTAAGGAGTCCATGAAAATGCATCTTTATTCAATAATGTTTTTAGAGGTGCTGCTATTCTCCCATAATTCTTAACAAACTTGTGATAATACCCTGTTAACCCAAGAAATCATCGCATCAAAATCACAAATAGGAATGATTGTCCAAGACTTTTTGGAGATCTGCAGAAATAGATGATTTTGATGTTGGAACTTCTAGTGAGCATTATTGTGAAATTATGCCTTGTTGTTCTCTCTTCAGAAGCTTTTTCATGACATTAGAGCTTCTTATATTTTCCAGCTTCCCTGTGATACCCCGTAATTCAACTTCCTTTCCTTATGAAAAAACTTTCAAGAAAAGTTCTTGAAAATTAAAAGCTACCATCCCCAAAGATTGTAACCATTATACTCCTAGTACAACATCAACACCTCCCATTGGAATGGAAAGCATTGGACTATTCAGTACATATTCCCCCATGGTTAGCTTGATATTATAGCATTTTCCATAGCAATTTATAGTTCCTCCATTTGCAACCATCACTTGAAATTCTGGTATTAGGTATAAGAAACTATTAAATTCCTTGGATACCTTACAATGAATAAAATTATGGGTACTACCCAAATCAATCAACGCTATTACCTTTTTCTTCTTGATATGTCCTTCTATCTTAAGAGTTTGAGGAGTGGTAATTCCTACCAATGCATTACACGATATGGTCGAGCTCATTTCTTCCTCTTATAGGGTTGGTTCCTAGTGTATATCCTCTTCTTTTGAAAAAAAAAATTCATTTTCTTCTTCCTCTTCACAAACTATGTAAAATAATTTCTTCTCGGCACACTTATGACATTTAGTGTATTTTCTATCACAACTGTATCAAAGCTCTTTTGCTCTTTTTTCTTCCAATTGTTGTGGTGTCAACCTTGTAGGTTGTGGAAGTCTAGGAGTAGCAACACTTCCATCTTTATATATGTGAGTGGTAGGCTTCCTTGTCACCATAATTTTACATTCAATTTTTCTTGCCAACCTGAATGCCTTTTCCAATGAATCAGGCTCCCAAACGCGAACTTCATGTTGGGTGTTATCCTTTAAATTCCCTATGAATACATCAATCTTGTGTTCCTATGGAATATTTGTCACCCTTATATTCAATTTTTGGAAGTCCTCAATGTGCTCTACCACTGAACCCTTTTATTTGAGATTTATCAATTGGCTAAAGAAGGTGTTGCTTTTTTTATCTTCATAATGTGCTATCATTTCCTCCGTAAAAATTGACCAAGTGACAATTTTTTTATGGGATAAAAGCTATCGATACCATACAAATGTACTTTTTTCTAAATGTAAAGTTGCAATGCGTACCTTTTGTGTGTTTTGCACATTATTGAGATCAAAATATTGCTCCATTTGTAGTATCCATGTTACGGGATCCTTGCCATCAAACTTCCTCATATCCATCTTTGGAATATGGTGCTTCTTACATCCAACATTAGAGTTTATGACATCACGATTAACATTTATTTTTTTCTCATCATTAGTTTCCTCTACTATCTTTTCACCATTAGGAAACATTTCTTGTATCAACTTTGCCAAACCATCGATGTCTACTTTTATATCATTTTTCATGTTTTCCATTTTTTCATCGATCTTAACTTCCATGTCTTCCATCATAGCTTCCATTCCAACTTCCATGCCATCCATCTTAACTTCCAAACCATTCATCTTAGCTTCCACATCTTTCTTCAAACCATCCATCTTAGTTTCCACGCCTTTCTTCAAAACCTCCATTTCATTTTTTGTTGTTCTTTGTGATAGGTGCACTTGCTCTTGTAATTTTGATATTTCATGTTGCATTTCTTCATCTTCATGAGTCATAGTAGAGCCTTCTGAAGGCTTAATGGGTGTTGAATTCTTTTTAGGGGGAATTTTAGAACCCAATACTGAAATATATGCTCAATAGGCCCTTTGAATCACTTTGAACTTATTTTTTGCACAATACTTATGCAATTCGGAGAAAAAAATACATACATTTTCCTTGCTTTTGAAGAGCTCGATATTGAAACTAAATTATCTCTGTGATTTCATATCTTCAATATCTGAAATTTGGCCCTGATGTAGCCCTCTTAATCCTCTTTCAAATGCCATAGGCCTAACCTGATTTTGATTTTTCAAGACAAAGTTATGTCCAATATCCCACAATGACTTTATTAGGGACTGGTTTAGTAGAGTGAAATTGTACGAATTTCCACGTGTCACTATTTTATCCTTTGGCTTTGAAATTAAGAGACAGGAAACTAAAATCTGTGTACTTGCAGCTACTCTTTACAAAATTCCAATCCTATCCTCAGAGAGAGAGTTATAAAGATTTTCCCACGATCACTTTTTTGATATGAAATTCATAAGCCTGAAAAAACCCTAACATCCAGAGATCCTACCTCCCAAAATAATGTGAATAAATATCTAAAATTTTTCCATAACGTTCCTTGCGATTTTAGCTTCCTTCTGTGAAAATTCCAGCTTCTGAAACCTTGTAGAAAAAAATTTATAGTGAAAATTTCGCAATGACCTGTTAAGGATAAATTCAGGAGCCTGCAAAAATCCCTAACTTCCATAGATCATATCTCCAAAAATATTGCGAACCAAGATCTAAAATTTTTCGATGAAGTTCCTCAGGACTTCGGCTTCGGGCTCTAAAAATTTCAGCTTCTAAAACTTTGTAGAAAAAAATTTATATTGAAAATTCCACGATGAACTGTTTGTAACAGCGAAACCCTAGAATCCAAATCTATAATACCAAATGTTGTGAAACCAACTCCAAAATAGAAGAAAAGAGAGATCAGCTCTTTAGAAATCAGCCACTTCGAGGGGGAAACCTCCAATACATTACATAAATGAACAATTCTTGGATGATACAAATTACCAAGACCTCCTTCTATATATAGGAGTCCATGGGGCCACAATATAATCCTAGCCGACCTAACAATAATAATGTAAGGGCACAATAATAAAAATATTGGGGTTACAGGGGTACAACAATAACAATAAGGGGGCTACACCAATAAAAATAAGGGACTAAACTAGTAATGTAGGGACCTAAAAATAATCCTTACTGAAAACGTTAACATGAATAAAAAGGATTGTACAAATAATTTACTAGAGGCTTTGTGGGCATATAGGACTACCTAGAGGAATAGTATTTGTCACACTCCATACGAACTAGTTTATGGGAAATAGGTTCTGCTACCCATCGAGTTTCATATCAAGACCTACAGAACTATAGTTCATCTAGGTCTAGATCCCTCTGAGGCACAATAGCAGGGTCTCATGTAATTGAATGAGTTAGATTAAATGTGAAGAGATGTTGTTCAAAAAACTACTTTACTTCAGCAGCAACGTAGTAAGTGGCATGGCAGGTTGATCAACATAAAATAGTTCCAACCAAAGGATTCAGTACTTTCTTTGATTCAAAGTTTAATACAACAGCAGGGTCTCATGTAATTGAATGAGTTAGATTAAATGATAAGAGAATAAGACTACCTTCTTGGTAAATTGGAATCGACTTAGGATATACCACTATCCCATTACCAAGGAGGAATTTATCAAGAAGGTTGAACAACAACAATATTTGAAGATGGTAGGAAATTCATATCTCCAACCTTCAGTGAGCATTTCTTCAATTGATTTTTATCTAATTAAAGAGAGAGTGATAGAAAAAAAATGGAAAAAAAAACATTAAAAAAAAATCATAACTATAAAAATCATCTTGTTGGCGCATTTTTGTAAGAGTCTACTTGAAAACCAGGTCACTAGCGGGTAGGCTTTATTTTTTTAATAAAATGGGATTATTGCTTGATTTTTGTACATGACTAACTTATCTCTGACCAAAAGCAATTTATTATAGGAAGCTTCTGGTGTGAGTAGAAAATAACCAGTGGAAACACAACCCTTATCAAAGTTTAGGGCAGGTGGCATGCTTAATTTGTATGCAAGTACCACAAAAATCCTGATGCAATTAAATTTTTCTTACATGGTTACGACATTATTTTTCGATATAAACATCATCTTCATAATTGGGCACTTTTTCATTCTTATTTTCCCTCTTCTATCATCCCTCTCCATTCTTCATTAGTCCCATACGTATCCAACCCTTTCTTCTAGTCATTTCCTTGACTCCCACTTTTTTTTTCCCTCTATGCCCTTAAATTTTTTCCCTGGTCCCTTTTCTTGTTTCCCCCTATACATTGATTACTCTATTCTATTTTTGTATGCCCCCGATAAATTCCCTCCCATTGTTTTTACACTATTCACATCCCACCTTATTCCCCCCCCCCCCCCTCTCATCTTTGAGCTATGATAATCGTTTTAGGAGCTCTATATGATTCAAAGCAGAAAGTTGAACTATGAAAACTCAGATTTTTTATTGTATTGGTCCAAGATAAGAATTTTTCTCCTCTACGTGAGTCAGTCAGACTTCCTAAGTATGAAAGAATCTCTTTTGTTTTAAGTACAGGAACAATGTTTCAAAGTGTAGGAATGTTCCTCAGTATAGAAGCCTCTTTCTGGTACAGTAATGGTATTTTGTTCTTACATGTACGAATATTTATTATATACATTTGAAGTAGTAAATTTTGTGGAATTTGGAAAGTTTAATATATGATGGTTCAATTTCAGAATGAAACATACAATAAAGTATTATTTCCTTCATTATTAATAAATTGAGAAAAATAACTTCGTGGTACTTTAATTTTTAGCATGTCATATTTATATTATAATCTATATAAACTTCATCATAAAAATTGCTCCTCCTAGTTCATGTTATGTAATTAGTAAGGCTAGATTATGATCGTGAAGGTCAATTCCTACCCATTTTTCATTATCATAGTGACAAATGTTACCATGTATCATTTGGAACCCCAAGGTCTCGATATGATACCATGTCATGATCGTTACTCCTTGTTATATATTCATGCATGTTGCGCTAATCATTATTCCTTCTCCCGTGTTGTGAACCTAACCTGATCTCATTATTTTTTAACCAAATTTCATATCTTATAGATTATAATTGCTATAAATGGTAATTTGGGTTTTAATTTTGGGATGGAATTGCAAGTATCAAACTTGAATTATTATGTGTTTCACTTAGGTGTAAGAATTGCATATCATATTAAGATAATACCTTTCATGCACCCTTTGACTTGTGGACAACAAAGGATTGTGAATTTAGAATTTTGATTGCATATATCTTATTGTGCCTTTGTGTTTCAAGTTGTATATAGGCATTATGGCACCAGTGAGGATGGAGTCATTCTCAGTTAAATAATGATGCAGGGCTAACCCCTGCCTCACCCAGAATCCCTCCAATACTAGGCATATAAAAATTTCATTCCAAATTCATGCCAAGTAATTCCATTCACTGGAAATTTCAACTCATGCAGAAGCTTCTTTTTTAAACTCATGGTTATTAAAAAAAACCAAATAATCAACCCAGTTCCAATCTTTCATGCGGAAGTTTTAATTTTACAAAATAAAACAATGGTTATAAAACCATTGGCATTTCCCACTTCATTAACATTCGAATTGTAATTAAATTGCAGCCAATCTTTGGCTCTAAGGTTTTGGTTCTCACCTCACATCAAACATAATATATATAATTATATATTACGTTCACAACTTAAATAAAGTCTAAAGGTGTATATCCACCATGGCTTAATCATTTCATTTAATACTGAGTGTCAAAACCCATTATATAAACCCCTTTGACTCTGGATTTAAACACAAGCACTATAATGGTTATCCCACAGCCGTTATAACATTTCAATGCTTTCAAAAATCTCCTTAATGATATATATCAACTCCGAGACCAAAAATTAAACATGTATTAAAGCTCTGGCCCACAATGTTTCTTACCTTGCATAATTTATATGCAACTTCACTTACAATTCGCCTCAGCTTGTTCAACATTCTGTTGCACCTTCATCACGGTTCCCTTGCACGTTTTCATCTCTCTTTAAATGTTGTTCATCAATCAAACCATCACTGCACCATTTAAAATCCTCTGCGTTCTAGCTGCAATTTCAATCAACCCTCACAGCTCCATGCCTTGAGCCAGTCTCACGATTTCTCTGCGTTACTATTTTATTATGATGTGCTCTGCAAACAAATATTCGAGTGGATTTAAAAATCCTCACCCCGTTTCAAAGTTCGGTCATCCTTCTCTGTGTACAAATCGATTAATGGAATTCTATTCAGCTCAGAACTCCCATCGCTTTTATATTTAACCCGCTCCGACAAACACTGTCTCATGTGCATTGATATTTACTGATATCGATTCTAAACAAAAGAGCTTGACACACATTTGACCATATTAAAAAATCAACCATTGAGATCGTTTGGAATATTTATTAAAAACACTGAAATTTCATTGATTTTCCTGTACTGGAGCTGTAGCACAAAATTGTTATCGATTTTTCCCAATCTTATCTTTCTCCGCTTTACTTGATGCCATGGATCGGCTCAATCCGATGCCAATTCAACAACAGCATTTCAACTTAAAATTTAACATGCTCGATCTCAAAATTTCAATCCCGACTATATTGAAGTCGGACTTTAATAAACCTCTGTTTCGTTTCCAAATCTACTTGGACGTCAGAACTGTGAAATATTAATCCAGCCAAGTAAAACGAACCTTCTTGCAATCAAGTTATACAGAAGTAGAGACATTCGATTGCATTCAATTCAAAACATAACCGTATAACTCAACAATTCAAAAGGATTCAAAAACCCTTTTTATACCATGAACGCATGAATTTGATTCACCCAATGTCTTACATAGAATTTTTCCTCTATCAGAATTGGTTCATTTTGATGCTAAATTACCCAATCAATTCTACATAAACTCAATAATGGGACATGAGATTGAGAAAATCAAATTTTGTATTAATACAATACTTACATAACAATCTCCTTCTTTGGCCTAATTTCCAATCTTTGGCCCTTTACAATTGCCCGCAGGCTTACAGGCAAAAGCCCTGCTTCTACTCTAATCAACCTCCACTCTCACTCTCTCTGATTTTCAATGCCTTTGAGACTTGATAATTTATACAAATTAAAATGATCTAATTTAAGTTCAATCCCTTCAACTTCTCAAAAAAATCCTAAAATCAATCTTGAAACCCTAAGGATCCTATCTCACCCATAATTAATGAAACTAATTTCTAAATTAATATTTAGAAAAATCTCTCATCCCTTTACATCCTCAGCTAACCAAATTCTCTCATATTCTCAAACATTTGAGAATTATTTACAATATTTAATTAAAAATACATAAAACCCACTCAAATCATTTATAAAAATCTAGCTCCTCTAAAACTTAAACCCCTAAGTTTTAATAAATACAAAGTATTTCTCTTTTCCTAATGCTCCTGCATCAGACTCCCAAGGTTGAAAATGATCATGATCTCCTGATCATGCGCTTTAATTCTTTGTCCTTGTTTTCCTCGATCCCACACTTTGTTCTGCAAATCATCATCTACTATTGCTTGCTACTTCTCTCCAGGTTTCCATATCTTGTTCTGCATCCTGCCTCCAGCTATGCTTTCATACTCTGCTTTTGTCTTTCCCTTGTTGAAATTCTTCTGCTTTCTTGCTGTTGTCTGCTGTCTCTTAGACACCTTCATCATCAGTCTTCTGATGCTTTCAATCTCTATGTCCATCCTACTATTGTCTCCAATTTCTGTTAATTCAGTTGTTGTAGCTGCTTCTGCTGTTACTGCTCTTTTTGCTGCCAACACTGATGTTGTTGTTGTCAATGTTGCCTCATCGATTGTTGCTTCCTCCTTGATTGTTTCTAACATTGGTTTTACTTTTACAGATGCTACCTCACATGTTGCTGCCTCCCATACTTCTTGTCCCTCTACAACATTCTTTTTCTCATCACCTGCAAATTTATCTTCAGAAAATAAATTATCATTTAATTCTCTTCCTGCAGTAACATATCCATTTATCTCTGTTTGTATACTATCAAGAAAAATCAATTTTAAAAAACTAGTATCTGCTCCTTTCACAACTTCAAGAAAATTTACTTCAGTGCCTGTAACTTCTTTCTCTAGTTCAAATGTCTCCAGCAAACATTTCATCCATTTCTTTTCAAACATTTCATCAACATGTTGTAAATTAGTTCCAGCATAACCTTCGTCTTCCCCTTCGACAATCTTCAGTAATTGTCCATCATCATCTTGATTGATTCTGGAAATCAAATCAAGTTCTTCAAACACTGTAGCCTCATCTTCTAACACTGTAGCAATTCCAAAATTTTTCCCCACAGTCTTCTCTTGGCTATACAGACAAGCCAACTCTTTATTGTCACCCATGGTAACAAGCCTCTGCTTATGAGACATGACTGTCTCATCTTCTTTCTGCAACAATTCTTCTTCTTCCAAGACAATTCCAAGTGATGGACTGTCTTCTACATCACCTGTAAACACAATCAAATTGTCAGCTTCAAAATCACAAGACCCAATGGTCTCACTTGTTGATTCAGTCACCAAGTTTTTTCTCTGTAGCTCCAAATCTTCTTCAAGACTCAGAAAATATTTACTGGCTTTCTCCTCAGCTTTCTCTGGCAACACTTCAGTATGTTGCTCTGAGTTCCTTTCCAACTCATTTGTCAGCACATCAGTGTGTTGATTTGCATTCACCATGAGACTATCAACTAGTCTCTTCTTCTTTCCATCCTCCACTTCATGACTTTCATTCATGAAAACTTTCTTACCTTGATTCTTCAACAAATTATCCTGTGTGTAAGTTCTCTGCCTCTCCAATTCTCTTCTCTAAAGATCTAGTTTCCTATACAATTCAACAATTTCATTAGGAGTGTAACTTGGAAACTTCACACAATTTTCTATACCTTCACCAGCTCTTGACCAATCATCAGCTGGTCCTTCTCTCTCTGCACCAATATTCTGATTAGACTTCTTTGTATTCATTTCCTCCTGAGATATTTCCATCTCAGCATTGATCTGAACAGACTTCAGATTCAATACCCTCTCCTGCTCTTTAACAAAATTTAAAGCTTTCTCATCTCCCTGTACTGAACCTGCAAACATACACAACTTATTAGTTTTAAAACCACAATAATTTTCAATCTTGACTGTTTCCTCCAGCACTTCCCTTTGAACAGATCTGCATGTGGAATCTTCAAATTCCATCTCTGACTCAAGAACTCTAAGTTCCTCCTTCAATAAGGAAATCTCCCTTTGCCTCAACCTCATCTGCAATGGTTTCCAAATCACTCTCTTTCCTTTCAGTGGAAATATCCATCCTCCTTTCTGGTTTTCCTACTCTTGCAGCCATTCCTGTAATACCTGCAATTGTACCTTCATTAATGCAATTTCTCTTTCTCTGACTTTATCAGTCATCTTACCTCTGTGGAATTCCTCTGAACCTCTTCTCTGATCTTCCATGATCATCTTCTCCATGAGCTTCTCACTCACCATGAGTTGCACTAACTTCTGCAACAGCAAGCTCTCCTGCTGCCACTTACCTCACCAATCCACTTCACTGGACCCGGTATTTCGGTAAGTACTAGTTCACTACCTTTGGAACCTCTTGAGCACTCTCTTCTGCTCTCTCTAGGCTATCTCTTCAACTCACCTTCTCTTCAGAACACTGCAATTGTCCTCCCTATCCAGCCTTTAGCTGAATGTCAGGTTCACTGCCATCATCTTGTCTGCAACCATAAACCTTAATTTCAAATCATAAAATTATCTCACCTTTAAGATCCTGCATGATCTTGTCCTCCATTCATTTCTGCAATCATGTTCACTGCAATTGTGTACCTTTGCATATCAGATTTAAAATATGATCTTCCTTTCAATCTTCATCACACATTCAAATAAAACACACTTCAGTTCAACAGAACCTTCCTACACTCATTCAGAAAAACAAATATCTTCAACAGAGCCTTCCTGCTCTGATACCATTTGATGCAAGGCTAACCCCTGCCTCACCCAGAATCCCTCCAATACTAGGCATATAAAAATGTCATTCCAAATTCATGCCAAGTAATTCCATTCACTGGAAATTTCAACTCATGCGGAAGCTTCTTTTTTAAACTCATGGTTATTAAAAAAAACCAAATAATCAACCCAGTTCCAATATTTCATGCAGAAGTTTTAATTTTACAAAATAAAACAATGGTTATAAAACCATTGGCATTTCCCACTTCATTAACATTTGAATTGTAATTAAATTCCATCCAATCTTTGGATCTAAGGTTTTGGTTCTCACCTCACATCAAACATAATATATATAATAATATATTACGTTCACAACTTAAATAAAGTCTGAAGGCGTATATCCACCATGGCTTAATCATTTCATTTAATACTGAGTGTCAAAACCCATTATATAAACCCCTTTGACTCTGGATTTAAACACAAGAACTATAATGGTTATCCCACATCAGTTATAACATTCCAACGCTTTCAAAAATCTCTTGAATGATATATATCAACTCCGAGACCAAAAATTAAACATGTATTAAAGCTTTGGCCCACAATGTTTCTTACCTTGCATAAGTTCTATGCAACTTCACTTACAATTCGCCTCAGCTTGTTCAAAATTTTGCTACGCCTTCGTCACGGTTCCCTTGCACGTTTTCATCGCTCTTTAAATGTTGTTCATCAGTCAAACCATCACTGCACCATTTAAAATCCTCTGCGTTCTAGCTGCAATTTCAATCAACCCTCACAGCTCCACACCTTGAGCCAGTCTCACGATTTCTCTGCGTTACTATTTGATTATACTGTGCTCTGAAAAAAAATATTCGAGTGGATTTAAAAACCCTCACCCCATTTCAAAGTTCGGTCATCCTTCTTTGTGTACAAATCGATTAATGGAATTCTATTCAGCTCAAAACTCCCATCGCTTTTATATTTAACTCGCTCCAGCAAACACTGTCTGATGTGAATCGATCTTTACTGATATCGATTCCAGACAACAGAGCTTGACACACATTTGACCATATTAAATAATCAACCATTGAGATCGTTTTGAATCTTTACTAAAAATACTGAAAGTTCATCAATTTTCCTGTACTGGGGCTGTAGCACAAAATTGATATCGATTTTTCCAAATCTTATCTTTCTCCGCTTTACTCGATGCCATGGATTGACTCAATCTGATGCCAATTCAACAACAGCATTTCAACTTAAAATTTAACATGCTCGATCTCAAAATTTCAGGCTCGACTGTATTGAATTCGGACTTCAATAAACCTCTGTTTCGTTTCCAAATCTACTTGGACATCAGAACTGTGAAATATTAATCCAGCCAAGTAAAACGAACCTTCTTGCAATCAAGTTATACAAAAGTAGAGACATTCGATTGCATTCAATTCAAAACAGAACCATATAACTCAACAATTCAAAAGGATTCAAAAACCCTCTTTATACCATGAACGCATGAATTTGATTCACCCAATGTCTTACACAGAATTTTTCCTCTATCATAATCGATTCATTTTGATGCTAAATTACCCAATCAATTCTACGTAAACTCAATAATGGGACACGAGCTTTAGAAAATCAAATTATGTATTAATACAATACTTACATAACAATCTCCTTCTTTGGCCTGATTTCCAATATTTGGCCCTTTACAATTGCCCGCAGGCTTACAAGAAAAAGCCTTGCTTCTACTCTAATCAACCTCCACTCTCACTCTCTCTGATTTTCAATGCCTTTGAGACTTGATAATTTATACAAATTAAAATGATCTAGTTTAAATTCAATCCCTTCAACTTCTCAACAAAATCCTAAAATCATTCTTGAATCCCTAAGGATCCTCTCTCACCCATAATTAATGAAACTAATTTCTAAATTAATATTTAGAAAAATCTCTCATCCCTTTACATCCTCAACTGACCAAATTCTCTCATATTCTCAAATATTTGTGAATTATTTACAATATTTAATTAAAAATACATAAAACCCACTCAAATCATTTATAAAAATCTAGCTCCTATAAAACTTAAAAACCCCTAAGTTTTAATAAATACAAAGTATTTCTCTTTGCCTAATGCTCCTGCATCAAATAAGTTGAAGGAAATATCAAAATTAAGTCAATTTTACCTATTTTTCAAGAAGCGTGGTGGCTTCCATTCCTATATAGATTCAATGTGTTTGATTTTGTAGTGACCAGGGCTTTTGTAAAATGGTTTTATGGAAATATTGTTACCATTGGGACAGCGACGTTTGAATTGTCAGAACATTTCATTGCATAGGAAATTGAGTTACCTTGCACTAGATTATAGTAGTTTAAAAATGAAAAGGTGACTAAGGAAGCTTGGAAAATGTTCTTGATGGAGGCACAATATTAGGTTGATTGGAAGAAAGGATTCCCAAGAAACCAGATTATTGAAAAATGGAGAAATTTGATTTTTATATTACAGAATTTTATTACTTGTGAAGGGTCATATTCAACGACCTTTTTGTATCACATGCGCCTTCTAATGCATCTTGAATCTGGACATTCCATCAATTTTCCATATTTATTATTGAATATTTTAGCTAAGATGGCTTGAAGTGTTCAGAAGAGTTTTGAAACCCATGTAAAATAGAAACTTTGTCACTATGGACTAATTAATATATTAGTAAGTGATGAATTTAAAAATAGGGGTTCTATTTGGGAATAATTTCTTACATTGCCTTAGTTTGGGGTTGTGAGACACGTCATTGATATTCAGGATAAACCTAAAGAAGGGTGTATTGATAAAGTTAGAGGATATGGATCTGGCTCCAACTATGTCTAGTCTCGGGAAGAAAAGAAATAGGAAAATAGATGAAAAAAAGCAAAGAGGAGTATGTTTTCAAAGGTTGTGGTGCCTGAGCCACCCCATAGGAGAACAAGAGGGTTATTGAAGAGAATTCATGTCTCTTATTACAAGAAGATACCAGAGGAGGGAAATTTATTTGATGTAGAGATTCTCATGGATTCAAGGTCACCAAAAGCATATCGTATCCCATCTAGAGAACGGGAACCTTCACAAGATGTTACTACAAGTAAAGGAGACAAAGGTATGGTTAGTGATACAGTATCAATTCATGATGAAAAACATGCATGTGGGAAAAAAATTTTATCTCACGTAATAGATGTTGCAACCACTTTGGATACCTCTGCCAATAGTTAGAAATAGAAGTTTGAAGAATAGGACTTTCTTCCTCTTGCACCCTTGATAAAATAGGCTACGAAAGAAAAATAAGTGCATATATTGAAACGAAGGATTAAAAACTTGGAGGTTTTTTATCGATTCATGAAGTCCCATAATACAACATTGATAGATAGAAATGAGTAATTGGTTGCAGAAGTAGCAAGATTAAAATAATAGGTGAAGAAGTGGAGAATACATGTTTCTTACATGCAAACTCAAGCTAAAAGTTTTAAGAGACAATTGAAGAATGCACAAAGTGTAAATATTGGGATTAATATTCAAATTCAACAATAATGGAGGGGAATTTTCAAAATTTGTTTTTTTGTGGAGGTAAGCAGATTTAGTTGTGAGGTCACACAACAAATTCAAGTTGGGGGCATGTCAAGCTCTAGAATTTTCTTCTTTTTTACCCAAAAAATTGCACCTTATCCTCTTTTTTTCAATTTAAAATACCTTCTTGCATGCATTTTCTAGTTCTCATTGTTGCATTTATGTGAATATAGGTATGAAGTTTGCTTATTTTTCAAAAGGTTTAATAGATTAATTTGGTGATGACAAATTCTTACAATAATGCTATCCTAAGTCTTTTTATCCTTTTATCTGTCATTATCACTGAGACAATTATTTGACCTCGGGATTCCTGCATTGGGTAAAAGGATTCCTACACTACCATAAGGATTTTTGGCTTTCAAATGAGGTGTCAAAGATCTTTGTGGATTTTGAGGAGAATATGGTGTGCTCATTACTCCTAGTCTTTATCTAGCAACTCTCATATCATAACTTCTCTCTAAAATAAACTAGTTCAATATTTTTTCTTGAGAAGTGGATCTTGACATTGAGGCAGTTGATTTGAATACCTATTGATAGAAGTTTTTTGTAAATTTTTCCTATTTTGTTTTTGTAAAGGATGTCTCTCTATGGCCATGGATTCTCTGTAAAAATTCTATATAAGCCGAGTTATAGGAAGCATCAGGTTAGCGATACTATTGTCTATTAAAGTTAAGTCAGCTATCACAAGATCTCTTGGAGCTGGATCACCACATATCAGATGTACTAAACTGAGATTTTTATTAATACAGAATTTTCAATGCCAAGTTTGAATATCATGTGTATTTTATTTTGTTCTTGTATTTTAGTATCCTATAGTTACCTCTTTTTCTTACAAGGAAACGAGCAGGTTGGCTAGGGCTCAACCAATCCAGTTCATTATTCTTTGATCAAATATCACTGTGTGTTGGATTTCTTTATATGGTTGTGGTGTGTGTGAGATTTGGTTTTAATTGTTTACATGATTTTTCACAGGTGATTTAAAAGGCCTTTTTAATGATGTGTTTGATTTAAGGATGAAATAACCCAAATTTGGAAGCAATTGTTGTGTATTTTTTAAGGCTTATGGTATCGTTTCCTTTATTTTGAGTTGTTGATTTCAACATCCTGTTATTTTGATATTATTTGGAAGTGTTTTGAAATGACTCGATGTTAGATTTAGGCCTATTCTATGTGATGAGATTATTTTCATTTGAGAGATTACGAAAGCTAGGTTTGATGTTAGAACTCTTTTGAATACCTCATTAACTCATATATCATGTTTTAAAGAAAACCCTAGAATGGTTTTTCTGAACCCTTATGAATTTCAATGAATCACTTTAACATAATGGACTAACTTTGAAGGTCTCTGGGACTAATTTTCTTTTACAGATTAAATATCAGAAGTTGTTCATTTGAGGTTTCTATGTTATTGTGAGTAAAACAAATATAATCATGTTGTGAGAATATAAAACACATTGATTTCGAAAGCATTTAACTTGAAGTATTTGCAATACCAAGGTTTATTATAGGAATAGGTCCTTGTTGTATCTTATGATTGAAATGGAGATATGTTCATTAGTTTTATTTTATGTTTTGTCTAAGACAGAACCAAGCCACAGGATGATTTTTTGTAGATATAAGCTACAGTGTAAATGAATGTAATTATCCAGTATTTCATGATGACTAAAAGGTAAAAGGAAAATATGGTATCTTGATTGTTACATGAGTAAGATAGGTTTTCTTCAGTGCTTTATGAGTTGGTGCGGGGAAGAGGAATATTAAAGGAGTGAGTTTGTTACTTTTTGTTATATTTTCCTTTGGACTTGACTTATTCTTATTGCAAACGGGTTGAAATATATTCTTCATTTATCTTTACTAAAAACATAAATTGATTCTAGGAGTTGGAATAGTTTTCGATTGGTTCAAGCAGGGTGAGTTTCTTTGATTATGCATGTCTTATGATTGACCTAACACACCAGGAAGGTTATGATCTGAGTGCACGGTGTGAAAAGTAGAGTAGTGAGGAATTTTATAGTATGAAATTTCAAATAGTACAGGACAAAGATTGATTCAAGACTTTTACAGTGCATGAATGATTTGATTACATGTGTGATTTTAATGCATTTTTTCTAAAAATTTTATTGAATCTTGTGTTTAATTTGAGGAGTTTTTTTGCTCAAATTATATGTGTGTTTGAGATTTTCTTTATCAATTTGGTTAGTAACCAGAGTGATCTAGGAATTTCCATAACATCTAGTGCAAGAACAAGAAATTAGGGTTCTTTTTCATCTTATTTTCAGAAGTTAGTAACATTGAATATTTGGTTGCAGATAGAGTTTGGTTTTGCAAGGTTTGATAGAAATTATAGGCATTTAATGTGATGTTCCTTGAAGTATACAATACCCTGTTTTGACAAGTAAGTGTTGATGGAGATCTTAACACCCAACATTTTGGCATTGTTTCGAGGGAGGCGCTTGGAGAATTTTTGGTAAATTTTGATTAAAATTATTTCAACCTTAGATGTAAGTTCTGCATTGTTTTTATTAAGCAGGTGTGTGCTTCTGTTGCTAAGTGTTTGAGGGCTAATTTTTTTATTGCTATGGGCACATTTTTTGAGATAGATGCAACGTTAAATTTGAATTTGAATTGATTTTTCCAGCAAATTTTTGTGATAGTCTGATTTTTCTGAATCAAATTTTTTTTTAATGAATGACTATGAGGGGCTAGTCTAAAGCCTAGGAAGGGTAGAGGAAACACTGATAAATTGGAAATATTTTCTCACGGTGGTCGTTTTGTTGCAAGTAGAAACTCCAAGAAAACACAGACCAATCAGGATAGTACCTTACACCTGGATTTTGGAGACAGTAGTTCAAGAGTATCACAACCATTTGTAGGGAAGAAGGAGATTTTTGAGACTGAAAGATAAAATTTGAAACACAGTCATCCTTCATAGTCCATAAGGGGGAACTTTCTTGGAGGAAGGAAGATGGAATATCATGAGAATGCTAATGGTGAGGGAGTTAGTGAAAATTGGCCACTGGAAGAATATTCCACCTTTGGATTTCCAATATTAGACCAGGGAAAATTTTAGGGGCTAATTTTCCATGTTTTTTCAAAAAACAAGATTCATGAATTTCCTTTTTTTATAATATTATTCACCCAAATTTTATAGTATAACAATATTTTACCTTATAACTCGCCAAAATTTTATAGAGACTATACCAAATCATTAGAAATATAAATATTTTTACAAAATTATCGCCAAGACTTTTACAATTTTCATATTAGGGACTAGTAATATTCGCCAATATTTATAAACTTTAAGATAAATTTCTATCCTTAAAATTTTCCCTGCCCCTGATACAATTGATCAAATGAAATATAGTTTGCCTTCAGTTCTTCATCATCTTAATGGTAAGGTACATAAGGACCTTGATTCATTTATTTTTAATTTGACATACTTTTTAGGAGTTATGATTATTCATTAAATGTCTAGAAGTTAAAACTTTTTCCTGCAACCCTTAAAGACTCAATTTTATGTTGGTTCATGGGGTTGGGAGTAAATACTATCACTTATTGGGATCAAATTAAAACACATCAAATGAAATATGAAATCTTCACTATCACATAGAAGGACGATGAAAATTTGAAGGATTATCTTGAAATATTTTTGTATATCCTTCAAAGGTCTAAGCACAAATTTGATGTGAACATTATCAGAACCTTGTTTTTATGAGGGTTTTTGGATGAATCTAGGAATAAATTGAATTTTTTAGGACAGTGAGACATTTATTAACTTTATTTTGACCAAATTTTTGACTTGTGTAGGAATTTTTCACATAATCTATCCAATATGATAATGGAATTAGAGGAAATTATAGAAATAACAGATTTGGGTCTACAGATTCTATGATTATTGGTTTGGAAAATAAAATAGATAATATGAAAACTA
Source organism: Pinus albicaulis (assembly GCA_034641835.2). Classification (NCBI taxonomy): domain Eukaryota; kingdom Viridiplantae; phylum Streptophyta; class Pinopsida; order Pinales; family Pinaceae; genus Pinus; species Pinus albicaulis. The sequence goes on along the minus strand of JAXQQM020064384.1, from coordinate 503,136 downwards.
AAATCATGAATATTGTTAGTAATAAAATAGATTCTTTAAAATTCCAACAAAAACTAGGAGAAGAACAACCTTCATTATCCATTTATAGTCCAAAATGTAGAAAAAAACATATTTTATGTGAATTTCCTGCAAATGCCAAGGTTGTTAATAGTTGTGTGATATGTGCAGGTAAAAATCCTACAAATGAATTCCCATCTATACCTGGGTTGAAAGCAGCATTTGAAGAGGATAATTTAGTACCTGATCCATTCCATCCCATGGGAGCTCGAAAATCATGGCCAAAAGTAAGTATAGGTAGGACTACTGAACCTACACCATATTATCCTAATTTTCATAATTCATCACAGTATTCTTTTCAAAATACGAATTATCCTCAACCTTGGTAGCATGGGTATTGTTATGGCCTAAATCTACCTCAGGCTGAGAAAGGCAGAATCTAGGGTAACATCAAACCACGCTTAACCTAGTAGCTAGCCCTACTAGATCGGGAGAGGGCTCTCTCCTTGTCAATCCCAGCAAAAAATAATCGATGAGGCTTGAGATGACTTGATGTAAAGACTAATTTTAGGCTAGGTATGTGTGAAAAATATTTTGATTGAATTTAAGCATGTTTTGTTGGCTCAAATGGAAAAGCAAATTTTGGGTCGAGGAATGAGGCTCAGTTTTACAGAGATCTCAATGGGGCAAGGTAGGTAATTGATTTGACACTTCAATTTGAAAGAAATGGAGGTTTAGAGAGGTGAGGAGTTGAAGAGGGAAAGAAACCTTCAGGGATCCTCTCCAAGCAGCTGAAAACATAGAAAATTAAACAAACCCTAGGTAGAGCACTGCAAATTTTAATGAATTATACCTTTATCCTTGTTTTTTTAATTTAAGAAGAAATAAGAGAGAAAATGGTATACATAAAACACCAGTAGACTTAAATTTTCAAAGAGAAACACATTATCAAAACAAAATGCCACATGAATCCCATGGAGTGTTGCAAACCCTGGTCTATTCCTTTGCCAAAAATGCAGAGATGAATGTACAATGATGCTCAAAGCATTCCCAAGAGTCCAACCATGCTAATGACTGAAAAACCACAAGATATAAACAAAAATTAACTCATCCCAGCTTCTAGAGGTCAAGCTCACAATTTTAGGAGCTGTTCCAAAAAAATCTAAACTGAGAACTAGAAAGTAGGCAGTGGAACAGCTTGCCTCTATAAGATAGGAAATTGATTCATTCAGTTACAATTCACCTTTTGATGGATGAATCTACCTCCATCAGTAAAAATTTAAAAATTACATAAAGATCCATCAAATTACATCCAATTACATCATTAGTTTAACATTTGGAAGTAATAAATTCAAAATGTCAAAAACTAGGCGAAAAATAGAGTTACTGAGTCAAAAATGAGCAAAATCCTCCAATGCGCTGCGCCAGTTTTCCTTATGCGTCGCGCCAGTTCGAAGCTAATTTTGGAGGCCTTCCCGATGTCCACATTTTCTCCAAGTGGGCTTGTTGGAAAGGTCTGCCTGTCTACTTTCCAACACAAGTGGAATTTCTGAATTTGGCTTCCATTTGCCCCTCCAAAAATGAGTTCTCCGAACACTGCTTCCTGTGTGTCCAAAAAGGGGCAGAAAGGTCATTTTTAGGGTGTTTTTGACCCTTCTGGAAGCCCAAAACCTGTCAAAATATCTTGGCCATAAGTAGGCATGCATAATTTTCCATGAAAAATCCAAAAATGTAAAGTTTTCCCCAAGAGGAGTCCCCCATCAAAAGCACGCGCCAAGTGGCGCAACGCATAGAGCTGAAAAATATGTTTTTAGGCCAAAAAATCAAAATTTGTAAAAAGTGTCCCAAATTTCTTGAAATTTGGGTTGAGTGTCCTCCATTATGTACTATGCTGGGCCAAGGAAGCCTCGGCCAAGATCTGAAGTCTATCATGCCTTTTCCGATGCTTTGAGGCCTTCTTCAACTTAGCTTTCAAGATCTTGATTCTTGCTTTGCAAACATGGTTTCTCACCCAATAATAGTTAGCCATGTGCCTCAACATGTTCTTTTCCTTGTTGGCTTTCTCTAACAACTTTTGGTCTCCTCGGTGCATGCAATTCGGTTGTAGAGTCACTGTGTTTCCTTCATCTCGGTCATAAGAGGAATATGTCTCCATGTTTGCCAAAGTTTGTGTTGTCTTAGATGAGTATGAAGAGTTTTAGGTGTCTTCGATCTTTCGCTGTCAAGTGTATGAAAATGTGTGAGGGAATATGAAGGGAGAGGGTAAGGGGAATGTTGGGAATATTGCGAATTGGAACTTGGGGAATTGAAGGTTTTTAGGGACAGTCTCTAGGCTTTTGGGAAATTATATGTGGAGAAGGGGATTAAGGGGAAAATGTATGAGGGGAGTGGGATTAAGGGGATAGGGTATACAACCATTAGTGCAATGAAGAAAACTAGGGTTTCACCCTAGAAGCTAGGGTTTTAGGGTTTTGGGGATAGGGGAGTAGGATGAGTGGAAATGAGAGGAGGAATGGGAAATGAAACTAGTGAAATGTAGTGAAAGGGATATGAAAGTGGTAGAGGGGAATAAGACTACAAAAAATTGCAATTTTTCAAACCCTAGGTAGATTTTCAATGAAACTGTGCAAGGAGCTAGGGTTTTATTTTTCACCTATTGAAACACCATAAACATCGATGGAAACTAATACATTGGCAATATGGAGATGTTAACTTAGTTGTGGAATGAAGAATTTGAAATTTTGGAGCTTTTGGAGGAATATTTGAATGGCTTTCAGGCTTTGTAGCCCAATGTGCCATGCTTCCCCAATGCGTAGTGCTAGCTATAAAATTACACTACAAACCACTACCCAGTGCGCCACGCCATCTCAATGCATAGCGCCTTTGTGCAGGATACTTTTGGAAGCCTTCCCGGGGTCCAAATTGGGTTCAGGATAGCTCGTTGGAAATATTATTGAGTCTACTTTCCAACCCAACTAGAATTTTTCAATTTGGAGTTCATTTTCCCTATCAAAAGTCAAAGCTTCCAAGACTGGTCAAAATGTGCAAAATGAGGCTGCCTAAAGGCAGAGTGCTGTTGCAGTCAACTTTTGAAGGTCTTCCTCAACCCCAAATTGAGCTCATGATAGCTCATTGGAAGTATATTTGTGTCTAGTTCTCATTTAACTTATCAAGAAATTCATTAGGTGAACCAAGCTAGGAGAAATCTTTATTTTCCCAAGGTCACCTCAGAGGTGCATCAATTCTCTTGAGGCAACTGTATTTTTGACATTTGTCTAAGATAATGACATCTGTGTAAAAATTTAATGAGGTTTTTCTTCCCTGGAATATTGTAGACAACAACCTCTCTCAGTTTTCCCAAATTCATCTTTTATTTCTTAGAAACATCATTGGAGTAAAACCTATCCCGATGTGTGGAACAAGGGATTTGTCGAAATGAAGTGAAATGAAGGGGATAAGGGGCTTATAAATTCTTGATAAAAATTTTGGAAGTAGGGAGGGATTTTAGGAAGCAGGGGAAAGTGGAATTTCAAATATTGAGTGAGGGGAAGGGGTACAAAAGGGCAAAACACAGGCCTAGCCTAGAAAATTGTCAAGTTGTAGCAAGAAACTAGGGTTTGTGTGAAAATGAGGAATTTGAGGGATATCAGTGATGGGAAGTGTTTAATAAGGTACATTAAGGATAGGGGAAGGTGTATGAACATCAGGATACAAGTTTTGCTGATGATTTGACCATCTAAGAGAAATTACCTCCAAAACCCTAGGAGAGGGAAATGAACCTTACCTAGGCACAACTGAAGCATGAACAAGGTGTAAAATGACCCTTTGGAATCTGGCATGATGATGAAAACCCTCTGAATGATGGTACACTCAGCTGAATGGTGACATGGACCGACATTTGGACAACTTTGAAAAGAGTGAAAACAAACCCTAGACCTAATACCTAGTGACCAAATTTTACTTGAAGACTCACTGAAATGACAAAATTTGACCTTGACACCTTAAAATCACTTTGTAAGAGCATTTTTTATCACTAGAGGAAGGATGCAAAGACATGACACTAAAATTGGCTCCAATGGGGATGGTAGCTCCTTGGAGGTGCCAAGAACTACAAATCTTTGGAAAGCAGACAGTGCCTTCATCCATTATGAAATGGAGTCAAAAACTCAAGCTAAAATGCATGACTGAAAACTAATGACTTGACGACACAAATTGACTCTCACTCAACTAAAAACTAACTTGATACTTAAACACAACCGAAAAACTGGAAAATATTCTCAATATGAAGCTTATTCAATACAACCTACTCTAGTTGTTCCATTCATCACCTGATCAAGTGAAATGAAACAACCAATGCAACCAAGTAAGTATTTCAGCTGCTATTTGAATTCTCTGAAAGTGCTCTCTTATGAACAACAAGAGAGAACTACCGAAAGGCAACTCCCATGAAAACTTGGAAAGAGATCCGTTGAATGATATGGATTCTCTATCCGCCTCCAAAAACACTGCATAAGGATCTTGAAGTTCATGCACACTGGGACTTAGCTCATCCAATGGATTACTTCTCTTCTCCTCATACCATGAATGCAAAAAACAATTTGAGCTTTGTGACAAGACTCCTGCTAAAAATGAAAAAGAAACCAGCTGCCAGATCAAGTTTATATTAGCACATGTTTCAAGCTCACATGTAGTCAATGGAGAAGGACCTTGACTGCAGACATCATCCAACACATCAGCTATTGGATCGTGAAAAACTTGAAAATACTGTTGCAACCCATTTTCTATTGGTTCCGATGAGATTACATGATTTCCTACAAGTTGCTCATTTGAAGATATACTATGCAATTTACCCTTCAAAAACTTAAATGATTCAAAACAAAATGGTACGGAATCATCTTGTATCATTTGATCATATGTGCCAGCTTCCAAGTCCTCATCTGCAACTTGACAATAAATGGCATTCGGGGGCTACAAATTTGGATATGAGAAGTCTTTAACAAGGTTTTCATTGCCCTCAAGATGGTCTAGATCAAGATTTGTCAACGGTTGATTTCTGATTGCACGGAAGTTGTCTCTGATGAACTGAAACAAATCAAAACAAAAATGCAAAGATCCTTCACTTACTTCAAAATTTTCTTCACTTTCCTTGTCATTTCCATAGCTGATATGTGATGGTTGAACATTGTATTCGAGCTATTGAAAGTGAACTTCCTCCTTCCACAAACTAGCTGTTGATTTGTTTGCAATATTAGCTTTGGTTTGGAGAAAATAATCGTCATCATACTAGTCAAACTGAGGCAAATCATCAGTATAAAACACATCATCAAGCATACATGTCATATCAACAGATCTCTCTTCTCCAAGATGATCTATAAAACAATCATTATCATATCTATGACAACTGGGATAAGAAACAAAATGTTTTGGATCAGCAACTTGTTCTTCTTCAATCAGCGAGCCATGGGCTTGAACATTATACTCATTCCTTGTGATGATCCTTTGCATCATCTCTTCCACTGCACTTACCAAACTTTCAAGCTTTACCTCTAGAGATTTCGATTCCTCTGGATATATGTTTTTCATCTCTTCTTCCTTCAACTTTTCCCTTCGGATCAGAAAATGAGCCTCTACATCTACTGCATTGTTCTGCATCTCTTCAAGAGTTGCAATATTCCTTTCTCTCAGCTGAAACTCCATTTCCGGATCAAAGGCACCCGGGTAGTGCAAGAGAGCGGATCCAAGAGGAGGTCTTATATTAACTGGCATCGAATAATAAAATTGGTTAAATCTAGCAGAAAATTGTTGTATTGTCTCCCCTGGCAGTATTTTTAGCTAGTTATACTCTTCTATAATCAAGAAAGGGCTATGTATGATCACCCACCTGTCGAGGAAAAATTTGACGAACTGCTGGAAATCTGAGATGCTCGCATCAGGCAAGGTTTTGAACCAACTCTTGACTTTGACTTGCAAAGAAAGAGAAAAAAGCCTAATACTGACATCCTCTTCTTCAACTTCAAAAAGGTCAAGAAAGGACCCAAAATTAAATACATGTCTCTCAGCAGTGATATTGTCGTGTTCACCATCAAATCTTGGTAGATATAGATCATGATTTTTAGGGAAAGCATGGGATATAGGAGGTAAAATCAAAGGCTTGTATCGATCTAGAATTTTACAAGGTATAGGGGTATGTACAGAAGGTATAGAATCAATCTTGGTCTCTTGAGGTTCATCATTTTGAAGATGGTCATCACAAGATTTGAAAGAAAGGTCTTGATCAAGCTCAATGCAAATCTTTGGTATTCACAATTTTTAAAGGGAAGGAATCAAATGCAGGACGAGGATCTTTTCTCAAATACAATATACTTTGCAAAGCCTTCTTGACATTCTCGGGAAAAGAGAAGAAATAATTTATGACAAAGAACAAAATGTCTTGGATGAAATTCCAACTTGAATACCTAATCTTTCCATATTGTCCTTTGATGTTTCTGCTGGTCAGGTTCATCCTCCAGTGGAGTCCTTGGATTTGATCTCGAAACTGATTTAGAGTCGCCAGGTGAATGATTTCAGCCTTCCGATGTATGATCATTGTCCACCATCAACAATCAGATCTGAACTTGATTAGATCTTACTGAGGAAACTAGATGTTCAGTTCATAAACTAGACCGAAGATTGACTGAAGCAGCATTCATCTACTATGCACTTGCAGAGCAAGAGCAGTTCGAAGGCTACCTGGCTAACTTTAGGCTCCATCTGTAGTTTATAAATCAAACAAAAAACTTTTCATCTTCCCCAGTGGAGTCGCCATTATTTTATGGCCTAAATCTACCTCAGGCTGAGAAAGGCAGAATCTAGGGTAACATCAAACCACGCTTAACCTGGTAGCTAGCCCTACCAGATCGGGAGAGGGCTCTCTCCTTCTCAATCTCAACAAAAAATAATCGATGAGGCTTGAGATGATTTGATGTAAAGATTGATTTTAGGCTAGGTATGTGTGCAAAAGAGTTTGATTGAATTTAAGCATGTTTTGTTGGCTCAAATGGAAAAGCAGATTTTGGGTCTGGGGAATGAGGCTCATTTTTGCAGAGATCTCAATGGGGCAAGGTAGGTAATTTATTTGACACTTCAATTTGAAAGAAATGGAGAGTGGAGAGAGGTTAGGAGTTGAATAGGGCAAGAAACCTTCAGGGATCCTCTCCAAACAACTGAAAACATAGAAAATTAAACAAACCCTAGGTAGAGCATTGCAAATTTTAATGAATTCTACCTTTATCCTTGTTTGTTTAATTTAAGAAGAAATAAGAGAGAAAATGGTATACATCAAAAACCAGTAGACTTAAATTTGCAGAGAGAAACACATTATCAAAACAAAATTCCACATGAATCCCATGGAGTGCTGCAAACCCTGGTCTATTCCTTTGCCAAAAATGCAGAGATGAATGTACAATGATGCTCAAAGCATTCCCAAGAGTCCAACCATGCTAATGACTGAAAAACCACAAGATATAGACAAACAATAACTCATCCTAGCTTCTAGAGGTCGAGCTCACAAGTTTAGGAGTTGTTCCAACAAAATCTAAACTGAGAACTAGAAAGTAGGCAGTGGAATAGCTTGCCTCTATAAGATAGGAAACTGATTCATTCAGTTACAATTCACCTTTTGATGGATGAATCTACCTCCATGAGTAAAAATTTAACAATTACATCAAGATCCATCAAATTACATCCAATTACATCATGAGTTTAAAATTTGGAAGTAATAAAGTCAAAATGTCAAAAACTAGGCGAAAAACAGAGTTACTGAGTCAAAAATGAGCAAAATCTTCCAATGCGCCGCGCCTGATTTCCCTATGCATCGCGCCCATTTGCAGCTGATTTTGGAGGCCTTCCCGATGTCCAAATTTGCTCCAAGTGGGCTTGTTGGAAATATCTTCCTGTCTACTTTCCAACACAAGTCGAATTTCTGAATTTGGCTTCCATTTTCCCCTCCAAAACTGAGTTCTCCCAAGACTGCTTCCTGTGTGTCAAAAAAGGGGCAGAAAGGTCATTTTTGGGGTGTTTTTGACCCTTCTGGAAGCCCAAAACTTGTCAAAATTTCTTGGCCATAGGTAGGCAATCATATTTTTCCATGAAAAATCCAAAAATGTAAATTTTTCATCAAAATGAGTCCCCTATCAAAAGCACGCACCAAGTGGCGTGGCGCATAGAGCTGAAAAGTCTGTTTTTAGGCCAAAAATTCAAAATTTGCAAAAAGTGTCCCAAATTTTTGAAATTTCGGCTGAGTGTCCTCCATTATGTGCTATGCTGGGCCAAGCAAGCCTTGGCCAAAATCTGAAGTCTATCTTGCCTTTTCTAACACTTTGAGGCCTTCTTCAACTTAGCCTTCAAAATCTTGATCCTTGCTTTGCAAATATGGTTTCTCGCCCAATAATGATTGGCCATGTGCCTCAACATGTTATTTTCTTTGTTGGCTTTCTCAAACATCTTTTGGTCTCCTCGGTGCATGGAATTCGGTTGTAGAGTCACTGTGTTTCCTTCATCTCGGTCATAAGAGGAATTTGTCTCCATTTTTGCCAAAGTTTGTGTTGTCTTAGATGAGTATGAAGAGTTTTAGGTGTCTTCGATTTTTCATTGTCAAGTGTATGAAAATGTGTGAGGGACTATGAAGGGAGAGGGTAAGGGGAATGTTGGGAATATTGCCAATTGGAACTTGGGGAATTGAAGGGTTTAGGGATAGTCTCTAGGCTTTTGGGAAATTATATGTGGAGAAGGGGATTAAGGGGAAAATGTATGAGGGGAGTGGGATTAAGGGGATAGGATATACAACCATTAGTGCAATGAAGAAAACTAGGGTTTCACCCTAAAATCTAGGGTTTTAGGGTTTTGGGGATAGGGGAGTAGGATGAGTGGAAATGAGAGGGGGAATGGAAAATGAAATTAGTGAAATGTAGTGAAGCGGATGTGAAAGTGGTAGAGAGGAATAAGACAGCAAAAAATGGAAATTTTGCAAACCCTAGGCAGATTTTCAATGAAATTGTGCAAGGAGATAGGGTTTTATTTTTCACCTATTGAAACACCATAAACACTGATGGAAACTCATATATTGGCAATATGGAGATGTTAACTTAGTTGTGGAATGAAGAATTTGCAATTTTGGAGCTTTTGGAGGAATATTTGAATGGATTTTAGGCTTTTTAGCCCAATGCGTTGCGCCAGTTCATTTTTTACACTGCAGAGGGTTTCCCAATGCACCGCACCATCTCTATGCACCGCGCCAGTTCATTTTTTACACTGCAGAGGGTTGCCCAATGCGTCACGCCATCTCAATGCGCCGCGCCTTTTTTACGAGACTTTTGGAGACCTTTCCGATGTCAGAATTGAGCGTAGGATAGCTCATTGGAAATATTATTGAGTCTACTTACCAACCCAACGGGAATTTTTCAATTTGGAGTTCATTTTCCCTATCAAAAATCAAATCTCCCAAGACTGGTCAAAATGTGCAAAATGAGGCTGCCTCAAGGCAAAGTTCTGTTGCAGTCAAATTTTGAAGGTCTTCCTCAACTCCAAATTGAGCTCCTGATAGCGCATTGGAAATTGATTTGTGTCTAGTTATCATTTGACTCATCAAGAAAGTCATTTGGCCAACCAAGCTAGGAGAAATATTTATTTTCCCAAAGTCACTTCAGAGGTGCATCAATTCTCCTGAGGAAACTATATTTTTGACATTTCTCTAAAACCATGACACCTGTGTAAAAATTGGAGGTTTTTCTTCCTTGGCCTATTTTGGACAAAAAACTCTCTCATTTTTCCCAAATTCATCTTTTATTGCTCAGAAACATCATTGTATTAAAACCTATCCCAATGTGAGGAACAAGGGATTTGTCGAAATGAAGTGAAATGAAGGGGATAAGGGGCTTCTAAATTCTTGAGAAAATTTTGGGAAGTAGGGAGGAATGTTAGGAAGTAGGGGAAAGTGGAATTTCAGATATTGAGTGAGGGGAAGAGGTCCAAAAGGGAAAAACACAGGCCTAGCCTAGAAAATTGTCAAGTTGTAGCAAGAAACTAGGGTTTGTGCAAAAATGAGGAATTTTAGGGATATCAGTGATGGGAAGTGTTTAATAAGGTACATTAAGGATAGGGGAAGGTTTATGAACATCAGGATACAAGTTTTGTTGATGATTTGACCATCCAAGAGAAATTACCTCCAAAACCCTAGGAGAGGGAAATGAACCTTACCTAGGCACAACATGAAGCATGAACAAGGTGTAAAATGACCCAATGGAACTTGACATGATGATGAAAAACCTCTGAATGATGGTACACTCAGTTGAATGGTGACATGGACCGACATTTGGACAACTTTGAAAAGAGTGAAAACAAACCCTAGACCTAATACCTAGTGACCAAATTTTACTTGAAGACTCACTGAAATGACAAAAATTGACCTTGACACCTTAAAATCACTTTGTAATAGCATGTTTGATCACTGGAGGAAGGCTGCAAAGACTGACACTAACAGGTATCATCCACAATTTGCACAGTATCCTCCTCCTTATCAACAACGATGGATAGGACCACCACACTCTCATTCCTTTATCCCATGCCTACTGATACGTCCTACATAGTATGCACCTTACACTATGGCACAACCTGCATTACCAAGTGATATTCCTCAACAGACATAGACTATGCCACCACCATTCTAGCCACCTCAGTTTTCAGCACAACATGTTTCCAACCCAAATAATAAATTTGTACAAATGATTCATTGTATTGGACCACTTCCTTTCCCCACTTATCATATCATGTCATTTGGGATCAATGACCTTCAAATAAGATCGAGAAAGGTGATACACCTAGAAAATAAAAATAAAAACAACCTGCAATAATCATTAAGGAAAAAATTGAAAACTCGTAATATTTCAAAAAGTTATGTTGCTTCACAACTTCTTCACGTACACTCAGAGTCCTTACCCTCTTCTTCAAACTAGCCATCCTTTCTGGAAAGGTTGGTTTTAGAGAAATTTAACACCACCCATAAGTTTGACCTAGCTTCTGAGTTGAGAAACCTTTGTATAAAGGCTACTCTACTGCAGACCCTAAAATAGATTCCTATATGTACCAAATATTCCAAGAACCCTTAAAAATCTAGGAAGGAATAAAATTGAACCTTGCACTATCCAGTTTGTTGGAAGAGTGACTAAGTTGATGATAGAAAGTTCTCAAGTTCAAAAATATACTAATCCTGGAAACCTAGTCGAATCTGTTCATATATGTGACATCCTTGTTCCCAATGTGTTGACAGCCCTTGGAGTGAATATTAATGTAATAATCGGGAAAAATACTAAGTAGCTCCAATTGACTCACATTTGTCTTACCCCCACTGTTCTTGAACTTGTTGATAAATTTAAAATCTAGTCGAAGGGTGAGTTAGATGATGTGATTGTCTCAATTGACTCTTGGGATTACCCCACAAATTTTATTATTTTACAACCAAATAATCTTATTGGGGGACACCCTTTGATTTGGGGACAACCATGGCTTTCTAAAGTTGATACCTATATAGGTTGTCACTCTCGTGACAATTATATTTCCCATGGGGATTCTAGGAAGAATTTCACCCTATATCCACCTACCAGATCTATCTAGGAGCTCTGTGATACGTTGTGTTTGGATTATGATAGTAGTGATGAGGAGACTCAGTTTGTTTCTATGATAAATAATATTCACCAGTATTCTGAGGAGAGTGTGATTCCAAACTTTCTTGGTAACTTGGAAACTATGCAGGATGTTGGATTTCTTTGTCATATTTTTAGCCCAAGTTTCCAAGAAATTTGTGATCCATAATCCTCATTATCACTATAGATTTTAGTATCCACCACAAATATTCATGAACTGGACACTACTCTTGTTGAGGTAAGTCCAGGAAAATCCTTATACATTAGTACAGACCTAGACTCATCCCATCAAGTGTGTCTTGTGAGATTTCTTCGAGACCATCTTGATTCCTTTGCATGGTGTTATGATAACATGAATGGAATCCTTCTTGAAACCTTCACTCATCATATTTATATTCAGGAGGGTGCCCGACCTATTCAACAACCCCAAAGGCAATGAACCCCTCGCTCTGAGATATTATTAAAGAATAAATTCATAAACTCTTGCATGTTGTCTTTATCTATCCTATATCTAATAGCCAATGGGTCTCTCCATTGGTATTAGCCTTGAAAAAATATGGGAGGTGGAAAATTTTCATTGATTACCAAGAATTAAACAAAGCTACTCTCAAGGATTACTTTCCCCTTTCCTTCATTCATCATATAATAAACACCCTTGTGGGTAAAAATCACTTATCATTTTTGGATGATTTCAACTATTACAACCATTTAAAAATTGCACCTGAGGATGAGGACATAAGTACCTTTACTTTTCCCTAGGGAAAATTCGCTTACCGAGTGATTCCCTTCACGCTTTGTAATGTTCCTGCCACTTTTCAAAAGGAAATCTTGGTTATATCTTCTTACCTCAAGTGTGTGGAGGTTTATATGGATGAATTTTTAGTATTTTGTAATTCATTTCAGGAAGCCTTATAAAATTTATAGAAAGTACTGGTTAGATCCCAAGAGACCTACCTTGATTTTAGTGACAAAAAATGCAGATTGATGCATAAATCAGGGGTGGCCCCTAGCTATCTTATTTTTGATAAGGGTATCCAGGTAGATCCAGCTAAAATATATGTTAGCATACACCTACTAGTACCAAAAATAAAAAGGGAAGTGATAGGATTCCTAGGTCATGTGGGTTACTACGGAAGATTCATTGAGAATTTGTCTAGGATAGCCTCTCCTCTTTTCTGGTTGTTGGCTAAGGATAGAGATTTCTCTTGGACCGAAGCTTGCCAACGATCCTATAAGGACTTGAAGGAGAAATTAGTAAAAGCACCAGTCCTGAGGGGACCTATTTGGGCTCTTCCATCTCATATTTCCTCAGATCCCTCATATACTATTGTTTGTGCAACTTTGGGTCAGGAAGAAAATAGTTCATCATGTGTCATCTATTTTCCTAGTAAGATTTGTCTCCTGCGGAATTGAATTATACAGTAATGAAAAAAGAGTTTTTAGTTGTATTTTTTTACATAAATAAATTCAGAAACTATATTACTGGATATGAATTTTTTTCATATTGATCATTATGTAGTTATATATTTGATGAATAAATCATTAACTAGTGGTAGGATTACTAGGTGGTTATTATTATTACACGAATATATTGTTACAATCATTGATAGGCCAAGAAAATATAATGGTGTTGTTGATTTTTTATATACATTAGATAATCATGGTCAAAATATTCTTGTAGATGATTCATTCCCTTTTGAAAACTTATTTTCCATGTCAACTAACTCGCCATGATTTGCAGACATATAAAATTACCTTGTGTCACGAAAAACACCACCTCACCTATCTGCTAGAGAGAAGAAGAAGATTATTAAAAATAGTGCTTCATATTCATGGATACAAGGTTGAATATTTACACAGGTTTTGACTTGATCATTCACAGGTGTGTGAGAGGAATATTTGTTTGTGATTCTTAGAGCAGCCCATGATGAGCCTTGTGGGATCCACTTTGTTGACAAAATAAAAACTTACAAAGTGATTAGAGAAAGCTAATTTTTCCCCACTCATTTTGAGGATGCAAAAATATATGTCATCCAATGTGATAGTTTTCAGTGAATCAGTTGATCAGTGCAAGCAGATGAGATGTTTTTGTTTCCACGGGTGATGATTGATCCCTTTGAAAAATGGGCAATTGTTTTTGTACAACCTATTCCACCTCCATATTTAAATAAAAGGTATATTATGGTTTGTACTTATTTCGTTATTACTAAATGGGTAGAGGAAAAATTTATTTTATATCCTACCAAAAATTTTGTGATTGATTTTCTATTGAAATAATCTTTTGTGATATTTTGTGTGCCCAGGAAAATAGTTTCTGAAAATGTAACGTATTTCACTAAAAATCTTGTGAAATGAATAAAGGAGCAGTATAATATTCGTTACATGAATTCATCTCCTTTCCACCCATGGGGCAACATTCAAGTGGAATCTACAAACAAGGTCATTGAAATAATTGTTGTGAAATTAGCTCCAAAATAGAAGAAAAGAGAGATAAACGCCTTAGAAATCAGCCACTTTGAGGGGGGAAACCTCCAATACATTACATAAATGAACATTTCTTGGATTATACAAATTACCAGAACCTCCTTCTATATATAGGAGTCCATGGGGCCACAATATAATCCTAACCAACCTAACAATAATAATGTAAGGGCACAATAATAACAATATTGGGGTTACAGGGGTACAACAATAATAATAAGGGGACTACATTAATAACAGTAAGGGACTAAACTAGTAATATAGGGACCTAACATGCCCCTCTCCTTCAAAAAAGTGTTGTCCTCAACGCTTGAGTAGCTCTGGGTGCTTCTGTATAAAATTCTCATCCTCCCATGTAGAATCTTCAGTGGGTAAGTTCTTCCACTTGATGAGATACTCTGAAATTGATCGATTTCGTAGTTGTCAAGTTCTTGTTTGCATGACCTCTTCAAGTTCCAATATGATTTTTCCTTCCTCATCAAGTTCTGGCAATATTGTTTGAACTGGAAGATTTTCACCTATAACCTTCTTTAAGCATGAAACATGGAAAACTGGATGCACTTGTGAAGAAGCAGGAAGCTCCAATTTGTATGACATAGTACCAATCTTTTGCAACACCTTGTAAGGACCATAGTACTTTGGCGATAATTTATTATCCTTCTTAGCTTGCTTGAGGGACATTTGTTTGTATGGTTGTAGCCGTAAAAATACCCAATTTCCTACATCAAAACTTCTCTCACTGCGATGTTGATCTGCCTGTTGTTTCATTCGATTTTGTGCCAAATTCAGGTTATCCTTTAAGAGTTGGAGAACTTCTTGCTGATGCTCGATGTGATCTTCCACTGCTTGAACCTTCGAATTTTCTCTTAAATATGATGTAATGGATGGTGGATGATATCCATAAAGTGCCATAAATGGGGTCATTTTTGCTGCAGTATGGAAGGAAGTGTTATACCACCATTCAGCGAGAGGTAACCACTTGACCCATTGTGTTTTTTTATCAAATACAAAACAACGAAGATATCCTTCCAAACATTTATTTACTATCTCAGTTTGACCATCAGATTGAGGATGATAAGATGAGCTATGAGCAAATTGAGTACCCAAACAAGAAAATAACTCCGTCCAAAAATTTCCAGTAAAAATGGGATCTCTATCGCTCACAATAACCCTTGGGCTTCCATGTAGCTTTTGAATTCTGTCCATAAATGTAGTAGCCATTGTACTTGCTTTAAATGGATGAGATAATGCACAAAAGTGTGCATACTTGGTAAGTCTATCAACTACCACCATGATGACACTCTTTCCTTCGGACTTAGGTAAACCTGCGATAAAATCCATTGAAATCTCCTCCCAACATTGACTTGGAATGGATAAAGGTTGTAGAAGTCCTGGGGTCTTAATTGTTTCCACTTTATTCTGCTGGCAAACCAAACATTCCGCCACAAACTTTCGAATATCAGATTTAAGGCCATCCCAAAAAAATTCTTTCTTCACCCCGTGGTAAGTTTTTAAAAATCCTGAGTGTCCTCCTAAAGGAGAAGTGTGCAATTCCAGAAGAATCTTTTGTTTTATTTGGGAATTCTTACAAAGATATAAGCGATCTTTGTACCATAAGGAATCATTTTTCCAACTAAATGTATCAGATGTACTAGGATCTTGCCGCAACTTTTGAATGAGTGTCCATACATATTTTTCCTTCTTCCATTCATCTCTTGCTTCGGTTATCCAATCTGGTTGGATAATAGAAATGGCACAAAGAAATGCTTCCACCTCTTCATTCTTTCTTGAGAGTGCATCCGCAACAACATTAAGCTTTCCTTTTTTGTAGATTATTTCAAAGTCATAACCCAACATCTTTGTGACCCATTTTTGCTGCTCTTCTGATGATAGTCTTTGTTCCAAAAAGTGTTTAAGACTATCATGATCGTTTTTTACCTTGAAGTGTCTTCCCATTAGGTAAGTTCGCCATTTCTTTAGTGCATGCAGTATTGCTAACATTTCCTTCTCATAAATAGGTTTCTGTAAATACTTTACTTTGATTGGACGACTTTCAAAAGCAATGGGTCTTCCTTCCTGCATTAAAACTGCACCAATTCCATTTCCTGAGGCATCACATTCCACAATAAAGGTTTTTGTGAAGTCTGGTGTAGCTAAGACCGGTGCTAGGCACATTGCCTCTTTAAGACGTTCAAAGGCCTTAGTTGCTTAAGGAGTCCATGAAAATGCATCTTTCTTCAATAATGTTGTTAGAGGTGCTGCTATTCTCCCATAATTCTTAACAAACTTGCGATAATACCCCGTTAACCCAAGAAATCATCGCATCAAAATCACAAATAGGAATGATTGTCCAAGACTTTTTGGAGATCTGCAGAAATAGATGATTTTGATGTTGGAACTTCTAGTGAGCATTATTGTGAAATTATGCCTTGTTGTTCTCTCTTCAGAAGCTTTTTCATGACATTAGAGCTTCTTATATTTTCCAGCTTCCCTGTGATACCCCGTAATTCAACTTCCTTTCCTTATGAAAAAACTTTCAAGAAAAGTTCTTGAAAATTAAAAGCTACCATCCCCAAAGATTGTAACCATTATACTCCTAGTACAACATCAACACCTCCCATTGGAATGGAAAGCATTGGACTATTCAGTACATATTCCCCCATGGTTAGCTTGATATTATAGCATTTTCCATAGCAATTTATAGTTCCTCCATTTGCAACCATCACTTGAAATTCTGGTATTAGGTATAAGAAACTATTAAATTCCTTGGATACCTTACAATGAATAAAATTATGGGTACTACCCAAATCAATCAACGCTATTACCTTTTTCTTCTTGATATGTCCTTCTATCTTAAGAGTTTGAGGAGTGGTAATTCCTACCAATGCATTACACGATATGGTCGAGCTCATTTCTTCCTCTTATAGGGTTGGTTCCTAGTGTATATCCTCTTCTTTTGAAAAAAAAAATTCATTTTCTTCTTCCTCTTCACAAACTATGTAAAATAATTTCTTCTCGGCACACTTATGACATTTAGTGTATTTTCTATCACAACTGTATCAAAGCTCTTTTGCTCTTTTTTCTTCCAATTGTTGTGGTGTCAACCTTGTAGGTTGTGGAAGTCTAGGAGTAGCAACACTTCCATCTTTATATATGTGAGTGGTAGGCTTCCTTGTCACCATAATTTTACATTCAATTTTTCTTGCCAACCTGAATGCCTTTTCCAATGAATCAGGCTCCCAAACGCGAACTTCATGTTGGGTGTTATCCTTTAAATTCCCTATGAATACATCAATCTTGTGTTCCTATGGAATATTTGTCACCCTTATATTCAATTTTTGGAAGTCCTCAATGTGCTCTACCACTGAACCCTTTTATTTGAGATTTATCAATTGGCTAAAGAAGGTGTTGCTTTTTTTATCTTCATAATGTGCTATCATTTCCTCCGTAAAAATTGACCAAGTGACAATTTTTTTATGGGATAAAAGCTATCGATACCATACAAATGTACTTTTTTCTAAATGTAAAGTTGCAATGCGTACCTTTTGTGTGTTTTGCACATTATTGAGATCAAAATATTGCTCCATTTGTAGTATCCATGTTACGGGATCCTTGCCATCAAACTTCCTCATATCCATCTTTGGAATATGGTGCTTCTTACATCCAACATTAGAGTTTATGACATCACGATTAACATTTATTTTTTTCTCATCATTAGTTTCCTCTACTATCTTTTCACCATTAGGAAACATTTCTTGTATCAACTTTGCCAAACCATCGATGTCTACTTTTATATCATTTTTCATGTTTTCCATTTTTTCATCGATCTTAACTTCCATGTCTTCCATCATAGCTTCCATTCCAACTTCCATGCCATCCATCTTAACTTCCAAACCATTCATCTTAGCTTCCACATCTTTCTTCAAACCATCCATCTTAGTTTCCACGCCTTTCTTCAAAACCTCCATTTCATTTTTTGTTGTTCTTTGTGATAGGTGCACTTGCTCTTGTAATTTTGATATTTCATGTTGCATTTCTTCATCTTCATGAGTCATAGTAGAGCCTTCTGAAGGCTTAATGGGTGTTGAATTCTTTTTAGGGGGAATTTTAGAACCCAATACTGAAATATATGCTCAATAGGCCCTTTGAATCACTTTGAACTTATTTTTTGCACAATACTTATGCAATTCGGAGAAAAAAATACATACATTTTCCTTGCTTTTGAAGAGCTCGATATTGAAACTAAATTATCTCTGTGATTTCATATCTTCAATATCTGAAATTTGGCCCTGATGTAGCCCTCTTAATCCTCTTTCAAATGCCATAGGCCTAACCTGATTTTGATTTTTCAAGACAAAGTTATGTCCAATATCCCACAATGACTTTATTAGGGACTGGTTTAGTAGAGTGAAATTGTACGAATTTCCACGTGTCACTATTTTATCCTTTGGCTTTGAAATTAAGAGACAGGAAACTAAAATCTGTGTACTTGCAGCTACTCTTTACAAAATTCCAATCCTATCCTCAGAGAGAGAGTTATAAAGATTTTCCCACGATCACTTTTTTGATATGAAATTCATAAGCCTGAAAAAACCCTAACATCCAGAGATCCTACCTCCCAAAATAATGTGAATAAATATCTAAAATTTTTCCATAACGTTCCTTGCGATTTTAGCTTCCTTCTGTGAAAATTCCAGCTTCTGAAACCTTGTAGAAAAAAATTTATAGTGAAAATTTCGCAATGACCTGTTAAGGATAAATTCAGGAGCCTGCAAAAATCCCTAACTTCCATAGATCATATCTCCAAAAATATTGCGAACCAAGATCTAAAATTTTTCGATGAAGTTCCTCAGGACTTCGGCTTCGGGCTCTAAAAATTTCAGCTTCTAAAACTTTGTAGAAAAAAATTTATATTGAAAATTCCACGATGAACTGTTTGTAACAGCGAAACCCTAGAATCCAAATCTATAATACCAAATGTTGTGAAACCAACTCCAAAATAGAAGAAAAGAGAGATCAGCTCTTTAGAAATCAGCCACTTCGAGGGGGAAACCTCCAATACATTACATAAATGAACAATTCTTGGATGATACAAATTACCAAGACCTCCTTCTATATATAGGAGTCCATGGGGCCACAATATAATCCTAGCCGACCTAACAATAATAATGTAAGGGCACAATAATAAAAATATTGGGGTTACAGGGGTACAACAATAACAATAAGGGGGCTACACCAATAAAAATAAGGGACTAAACTAGTAATGTAGGGACCTAAAAATAATCCTTACTGAAAACGTTAACATGAATAAAAAGGATTGTACAAATAATTTACTAGAGGCTTTGTGGGCATATAGGACTACCTAGAGGAATAGTATTTGTCACACTCCATACGAACTAGTTTATGGGAAATAGGTTCTGCTACCCATCGAGTTTCATATCAAGACCTACAGAACTATAGTTCATCTAGGTCTAGATCCCTCTGAGGCACAATAGCAGGGTCTCATGTAATTGAATGAGTTAGATTAAATGTGAAGAGATGTTGTTCAAAAAACTACTTTACTTCAGCAGCAACGTAGTAAGTGGCATGGCAGGTTGATCAACATAAAATAGTTCCAACCAAAGGATTCAGTACTTTCTTTGATTCAAAGTTTAATACAACAGCAGGGTCTCATGTAATTGAATGAGTTAGATTAAATGATAAGAGAATAAGACTACCTTCTTGGTAAATTGGAATCGACTTAGGATATACCACTATCCCATTACCAAGGAGGAATTTATCAAGAAGGTTGAACAACAACAATATTTGAAGATGGTAGGAAATTCATATCTCCAACCTTCAGTGAGCATTTCTTCAATTGATTTTTATCTAATTAAAGAGAGAGTGATAGAAAAAAAATGGAAAAAAAAACATTAAAAAAAAATCATAACTATAAAAATCATCTTGTTGGCGCATTTTTGTAAGAGTCTACTTGAAAACCAGGTCACTAGCGGGTAGGCTTTATTTTTTTAATAAAATGGGATTATTGCTTGATTTTTGTACATGACTAACTTATCTCTGACCAAAAGCAATTTATTATAGGAAGCTTCTGGTGTGAGTAGAAAATAACCAGTGGAAACACAACCCTTATCAAAGTTTAGGGCAGGTGGCATGCTTAATTTGTATGCAAGTACCACAAAAATCCTGATGCAATTAAATTTTTCTTACATGGTTACGACATTATTTTTCGATATAAACATCATCTTCATAATTGGGCACTTTTTCATTCTTATTTTCCCTCTTCTATCATCCCTCTCCATTCTTCATTAGTCCCATACGTATCCAACCCTTTCTTCTAGTCATTTCCTTGACTCCCACTTTTTTTTTCCCTCTATGCCCTTAAATTTTTTCCCTGGTCCCTTTTCTTGTTTCCCCCTATACATTGATTACTCTATTCTATTTTTGTATGCCCCCGATAAATTCCCTCCCATTGTTTTTACACTATTCACATCCCACCTTATTCCCCCCCCCCCCCCTCTCATCTTTGAGCTATGATAATCGTTTTAGGAGCTCTATATGATTCAAAGCAGAAAGTTGAACTATGAAAACTCAGATTTTTTATTGTATTGGTCCAAGATAAGAATTTTTCTCCTCTACGTGAGTCAGTCAGACTTCCTAAGTATGAAAGAATCTCTTTTGTTTTAAGTACAGGAACAATGTTTCAAAGTGTAGGAATGTTCCTCAGTATAGAAGCCTCTTTCTGGTACAGTAATGGTATTTTGTTCTTACATGTACGAATATTTATTATATACATTTGAAGTAGTAAATTTTGTGGAATTTGGAAAGTTTAATATATGATGGTTCAATTTCAGAATGAAACATACAATAAAGTATTATTTCCTTCATTATTAATAAATTGAGAAAAATAACTTCGTGGTACTTTAATTTTTAGCATGTCATATTTATATTATAATCTATATAAACTTCATCATAAAAATTGCTCCTCCTAGTTCATGTTATGTAATTAGTAAGGCTAGATTATGATCGTGAAGGTCAATTCCTACCCATTTTTCATTATCATAGTGACAAATGTTACCATGTATCATTTGGAACCCCAAGGTCTCGATATGATACCATGTCATGATCGTTACTCCTTGTTATATATTCATGCATGTTGCGCTAATCATTATTCCTTCTCCCGTGTTGTGAACCTAACCTGATCTCATTATTTTTTAACCAAATTTCATATCTTATAGATTATAATTGCTATAAATGGTAATTTGGGTTTTAATTTTGGGATGGAATTGCAAGTATCAAACTTGAATTATTATGTGTTTCACTTAGGTGTAAGAATTGCATATCATATTAAGATAATACCTTTCATGCACCCTTTGACTTGTGGACAACAAAGGATTGTGAATTTAGAATTTTGATTGCATATATCTTATTGTGCCTTTGTGTTTCAAGTTGTATATAGGCATTATGGCACCAGTGAGGATGGAGTCATTCTCAGTTAAATAATGATGCAGGGCTAACCCCTGCCTCACCCAGAATCCCTCCAATACTAGGCATATAAAAATTTCATTCCAAATTCATGCCAAGTAATTCCATTCACTGGAAATTTCAACTCATGCAGAAGCTTCTTTTTTAAACTCATGGTTATTAAAAAAAACCAAATAATCAACCCAGTTCCAATCTTTCATGCGGAAGTTTTAATTTTACAAAATAAAACAATGGTTATAAAACCATTGGCATTTCCCACTTCATTAACATTCGAATTGTAATTAAATTGCAGCCAATCTTTGGCTCTAAGGTTTTGGTTCTCACCTCACATCAAACATAATATATATAATTATATATTACGTTCACAACTTAAATAAAGTCTAAAGGTGTATATCCACCATGGCTTAATCATTTCATTTAATACTGAGTGTCAAAACCCATTATATAAACCCCTTTGACTCTGGATTTAAACACAAGCACTATAATGGTTATCCCACAGCCGTTATAACATTTCAATGCTTTCAAAAATCTCCTTAATGATATATATCAACTCCGAGACCAAAAATTAAACATGTATTAAAGCTCTGGCCCACAATGTTTCTTACCTTGCATAATTTATATGCAACTTCACTTACAATTCGCCTCAGCTTGTTCAACATTCTGTTGCACCTTCATCACGGTTCCCTTGCACGTTTTCATCTCTCTTTAAATGTTGTTCATCAATCAAACCATCACTGCACCATTTAAAATCCTCTGCGTTCTAGCTGCAATTTCAATCAACCCTCACAGCTCCATGCCTTGAGCCAGTCTCACGATTTCTCTGCGTTACTATTTTATTATGATGTGCTCTGCAAACAAATATTCGAGTGGATTTAAAAATCCTCACCCCGTTTCAAAGTTCGGTCATCCTTCTCTGTGTACAAATCGATTAATGGAATTCTATTCAGCTCAGAACTCCCATCGCTTTTATATTTAACCCGCTCCGACAAACACTGTCTCATGTGCATTGATATTTACTGATATCGATTCTAAACAAAAGAGCTTGACACACATTTGACCATATTAAAAAATCAACCATTGAGATCGTTTGGAATATTTATTAAAAACACTGAAATTTCATTGATTTTCCTGTACTGGAGCTGTAGCACAAAATTGTTATCGATTTTTCCCAATCTTATCTTTCTCCGCTTTACTTGATGCCATGGATCGGCTCAATCCGATGCCAATTCAACAACAGCATTTCAACTTAAAATTTAACATGCTCGATCTCAAAATTTCAATCCCGACTATATTGAAGTCGGACTTTAATAAACCTCTGTTTCGTTTCCAAATCTACTTGGACGTCAGAACTGTGAAATATTAATCCAGCCAAGTAAAACGAACCTTCTTGCAATCAAGTTATACAGAAGTAGAGACATTCGATTGCATTCAATTCAAAACATAACCGTATAACTCAACAATTCAAAAGGATTCAAAAACCCTTTTTATACCATGAACGCATGAATTTGATTCACCCAATGTCTTACATAGAATTTTTCCTCTATCAGAATTGGTTCATTTTGATGCTAAATTACCCAATCAATTCTACATAAACTCAATAATGGGACATGAGATTGAGAAAATCAAATTTTGTATTAATACAATACTTACATAACAATCTCCTTCTTTGGCCTAATTTCCAATCTTTGGCCCTTTACAATTGCCCGCAGGCTTACAGGCAAAAGCCCTGCTTCTACTCTAATCAACCTCCACTCTCACTCTCTCTGATTTTCAATGCCTTTGAGACTTGATAATTTATACAAATTAAAATGATCTAATTTAAGTTCAATCCCTTCAACTTCTCAAAAAAATCCTAAAATCAATCTTGAAACCCTAAGGATCCTATCTCACCCATAATTAATGAAACTAATTTCTAAATTAATATTTAGAAAAATCTCTCATCCCTTTACATCCTCAGCTAACCAAATTCTCTCATATTCTCAAACATTTGAGAATTATTTACAATATTTAATTAAAAATACATAAAACCCACTCAAATCATTTATAAAAATCTAGCTCCTCTAAAACTTAAACCCCTAAGTTTTAATAAATACAAAGTATTTCTCTTTTCCTAATGCTCCTGCATCAGACTCCCAAGGTTGAAAATGATCATGATCTCCTGATCATGCGCTTTAATTCTTTGTCCTTGTTTTCCTCGATCCCACACTTTGTTCTGCAAATCATCATCTACTATTGCTTGCTACTTCTCTCCAGGTTTCCATATCTTGTTCTGCATCCTGCCTCCAGCTATGCTTTCATACTCTGCTTTTGTCTTTCCCTTGTTGAAATTCTTCTGCTTTCTTGCTGTTGTCTGCTGTCTCTTAGACACCTTCATCATCAGTCTTCTGATGCTTTCAATCTCTATGTCCATCCTACTATTGTCTCCAATTTCTGTTAATTCAGTTGTTGTAGCTGCTTCTGCTGTTACTGCTCTTTTTGCTGCCAACACTGATGTTGTTGTTGTCAATGTTGCCTCATCGATTGTTGCTTCCTCCTTGATTGTTTCTAACATTGGTTTTACTTTTACAGATGCTACCTCACATGTTGCTGCCTCCCATACTTCTTGTCCCTCTACAACATTCTTTTTCTCATCACCTGCAAATTTATCTTCAGAAAATAAATTATCATTTAATTCTCTTCCTGCAGTAACATATCCATTTATCTCTGTTTGTATACTATCAAGAAAAATCAATTTTAAAAAACTAGTATCTGCTCCTTTCACAACTTCAAGAAAATTTACTTCAGTGCCTGTAACTTCTTTCTCTAGTTCAAATGTCTCCAGCAAACATTTCATCCATTTCTTTTCAAACATTTCATCAACATGTTGTAAATTAGTTCCAGCATAACCTTCGTCTTCCCCTTCGACAATCTTCAGTAATTGTCCATCATCATCTTGATTGATTCTGGAAATCAAATCAAGTTCTTCAAACACTGTAGCCTCATCTTCTAACACTGTAGCAATTCCAAAATTTTTCCCCACAGTCTTCTCTTGGCTATACAGACAAGCCAACTCTTTATTGTCACCCATGGTAACAAGCCTCTGCTTATGAGACATGACTGTCTCATCTTCTTTCTGCAACAATTCTTCTTCTTCCAAGACAATTCCAAGTGATGGACTGTCTTCTACATCACCTGTAAACACAATCAAATTGTCAGCTTCAAAATCACAAGACCCAATGGTCTCACTTGTTGATTCAGTCACCAAGTTTTTTCTCTGTAGCTCCAAATCTTCTTCAAGACTCAGAAAATATTTACTGGCTTTCTCCTCAGCTTTCTCTGGCAACACTTCAGTATGTTGCTCTGAGTTCCTTTCCAACTCATTTGTCAGCACATCAGTGTGTTGATTTGCATTCACCATGAGACTATCAACTAGTCTCTTCTTCTTTCCATCCTCCACTTCATGACTTTCATTCATGAAAACTTTCTTACCTTGATTCTTCAACAAATTATCCTGTGTGTAAGTTCTCTGCCTCTCCAATTCTCTTCTCTAAAGATCTAGTTTCCTATACAATTCAACAATTTCATTAGGAGTGTAACTTGGAAACTTCACACAATTTTCTATACCTTCACCAGCTCTTGACCAATCATCAGCTGGTCCTTCTCTCTCTGCACCAATATTCTGATTAGACTTCTTTGTATTCATTTCCTCCTGAGATATTTCCATCTCAGCATTGATCTGAACAGACTTCAGATTCAATACCCTCTCCTGCTCTTTAACAAAATTTAAAGCTTTCTCATCTCCCTGTACTGAACCTGCAAACATACACAACTTATTAGTTTTAAAACCACAATAATTTTCAATCTTGACTGTTTCCTCCAGCACTTCCCTTTGAACAGATCTGCATGTGGAATCTTCAAATTCCATCTCTGACTCAAGAACTCTAAGTTCCTCCTTCAATAAGGAAATCTCCCTTTGCCTCAACCTCATCTGCAATGGTTTCCAAATCACTCTCTTTCCTTTCAGTGGAAATATCCATCCTCCTTTCTGGTTTTCCTACTCTTGCAGCCATTCCTGTAATACCTGCAATTGTACCTTCATTAATGCAATTTCTCTTTCTCTGACTTTATCAGTCATCTTACCTCTGTGGAATTCCTCTGAACCTCTTCTCTGATCTTCCATGATCATCTTCTCCATGAGCTTCTCACTCACCATGAGTTGCACTAACTTCTGCAACAGCAAGCTCTCCTGCTGCCACTTACCTCACCAATCCACTTCACTGGACCCGGTATTTCGGTAAGTACTAGTTCACTACCTTTGGAACCTCTTGAGCACTCTCTTCTGCTCTCTCTAGGCTATCTCTTCAACTCACCTTCTCTTCAGAACACTGCAATTGTCCTCCCTATCCAGCCTTTAGCTGAATGTCAGGTTCACTGCCATCATCTTGTCTGCAACCATAAACCTTAATTTCAAATCATAAAATTATCTCACCTTTAAGATCCTGCATGATCTTGTCCTCCATTCATTTCTGCAATCATGTTCACTGCAATTGTGTACCTTTGCATATCAGATTTAAAATATGATCTTCCTTTCAATCTTCATCACACATTCAAATAAAACACACTTCAGTTCAACAGAACCTTCCTACACTCATTCAGAAAAACAAATATCTTCAACAGAGCCTTCCTGCTCTGATACCATTTGATGCAAGGCTAACCCCTGCCTCACCCAGAATCCCTCCAATACTAGGCATATAAAAATGTCATTCCAAATTCATGCCAAGTAATTCCATTCACTGGAAATTTCAACTCATGCGGAAGCTTCTTTTTTAAACTCATGGTTATTAAAAAAAACCAAATAATCAACCCAGTTCCAATATTTCATGCAGAAGTTTTAATTTTACAAAATAAAACAATGGTTATAAAACCATTGGCATTTCCCACTTCATTAACATTTGAATTGTAATTAAATTCCATCCAATCTTTGGATCTAAGGTTTTGGTTCTCACCTCACATCAAACATAATATATATAATAATATATTACGTTCACAACTTAAATAAAGTCTGAAGGCGTATATCCACCATGGCTTAATCATTTCATTTAATACTGAGTGTCAAAACCCATTATATAAACCCCTTTGACTCTGGATTTAAACACAAGAACTATAATGGTTATCCCACATCAGTTATAACATTCCAACGCTTTCAAAAATCTCTTGAATGATATATATCAACTCCGAGACCAAAAATTAAACATGTATTAAAGCTTTGGCCCACAATGTTTCTTACCTTGCATAAGTTCTATGCAACTTCACTTACAATTCGCCTCAGCTTGTTCAAAATTTTGCTACGCCTTCGTCACGGTTCCCTTGCACGTTTTCATCGCTCTTTAAATGTTGTTCATCAGTCAAACCATCACTGCACCATTTAAAATCCTCTGCGTTCTAGCTGCAATTTCAATCAACCCTCACAGCTCCACACCTTGAGCCAGTCTCACGATTTCTCTGCGTTACTATTTGATTATACTGTGCTCTGAAAAAAAATATTCGAGTGGATTTAAAAACCCTCACCCCATTTCAAAGTTCGGTCATCCTTCTTTGTGTACAAATCGATTAATGGAATTCTATTCAGCTCAAAACTCCCATCGCTTTTATATTTAACTCGCTCCAGCAAACACTGTCTGATGTGAATCGATCTTTACTGATATCGATTCCAGACAACAGAGCTTGACACACATTTGACCATATTAAATAATCAACCATTGAGATCGTTTTGAATCTTTACTAAAAATACTGAAAGTTCATCAATTTTCCTGTACTGGGGCTGTAGCACAAAATTGATATCGATTTTTCCAAATCTTATCTTTCTCCGCTTTACTCGATGCCATGGATTGACTCAATCTGATGCCAATTCAACAACAGCATTTCAACTTAAAATTTAACATGCTCGATCTCAAAATTTCAGGCTCGACTGTATTGAATTCGGACTTCAATAAACCTCTGTTTCGTTTCCAAATCTACTTGGACATCAGAACTGTGAAATATTAATCCAGCCAAGTAAAACGAACCTTCTTGCAATCAAGTTATACAAAAGTAGAGACATTCGATTGCATTCAATTCAAAACAGAACCATATAACTCAACAATTCAAAAGGATTCAAAAACCCTCTTTATACCATGAACGCATGAATTTGATTCACCCAATGTCTTACACAGAATTTTTCCTCTATCATAATCGATTCATTTTGATGCTAAATTACCCAATCAATTCTACGTAAACTCAATAATGGGACACGAGCTTTAGAAAATCAAATTATGTATTAATACAATACTTACATAACAATCTCCTTCTTTGGCCTGATTTCCAATATTTGGCCCTTTACAATTGCCCGCAGGCTTACAAGAAAAAGCCTTGCTTCTACTCTAATCAACCTCCACTCTCACTCTCTCTGATTTTCAATGCCTTTGAGACTTGATAATTTATACAAATTAAAATGATCTAGTTTAAATTCAATCCCTTCAACTTCTCAACAAAATCCTAAAATCATTCTTGAATCCCTAAGGATCCTCTCTCACCCATAATTAATGAAACTAATTTCTAAATTAATATTTAGAAAAATCTCTCATCCCTTTACATCCTCAACTGACCAAATTCTCTCATATTCTCAAATATTTGTGAATTATTTACAATATTTAATTAAAAATACATAAAACCCACTCAAATCATTTATAAAAATCTAGCTCCTATAAAACTTAAAAACCCCTAAGTTTTAATAAATACAAAGTATTTCTCTTTGCCTAATGCTCCTGCATCAAATAAGTTGAAGGAAATATCAAAATTAAGTCAATTTTACCTATTTTTCAAGAAGCGTGGTGGCTTCCATTCCTATATAGATTCAATGTGTTTGATTTTGTAGTGACCAGGGCTTTTGTAAAATGGTTTTATGGAAATATTGTTACCATTGGGACAGCGACGTTTGAATTGTCAGAACATTTCATTGCATAGGAAATTGAGTTACCTTGCACTAGATTATAGTAGTTTAAAAATGAAAAGGTGACTAAGGAAGCTTGGAAAATGTTCTTGATGGAGGCACAATATTAGGTTGATTGGAAGAAAGGATTCCCAAGAAACCAGATTATTGAAAAATGGAGAAATTTGATTTTTATATTACAGAATTTTATTACTTGTGAAGGGTCATATTCAACGACCTTTTTGTATCACATGCGCCTTCTAATGCATCTTGAATCTGGACATTCCATCAATTTTCCATATTTATTATTGAATATTTTAGCTAAGATGGCTTGAAGTGTTCAGAAGAGTTTTGAAACCCATGTAAAATAGAAACTTTGTCACTATGGACTAATTAATATATTAGTAAGTGATGAATTTAAAAATAGGGGTTCTATTTGGGAATAATTTCTTACATTGCCTTAGTTTGGGGTTGTGAGACACGTCATTGATATTCAGGATAAACCTAAAGAAGGGTGTATTGATAAAGTTAGAGGATATGGATCTGGCTCCAACTATGTCTAGTCTCGGGAAGAAAAGAAATAGGAAAATAGATGAAAAAAAGCAAAGAGGAGTATGTTTTCAAAGGTTGTGGTGCCTGAGCCACCCCATAGGAGAACAAGAGGGTTATTGAAGAGAATTCATGTCTCTTATTACAAGAAGATACCAGAGGAGGGAAATTTATTTGATGTAGAGATTCTCATGGATTCAAGGTCACCAAAAGCATATCGTATCCCATCTAGAGAACGGGAACCTTCACAAGATGTTACTACAAGTAAAGGAGACAAAGGTATGGTTAGTGATACAGTATCAATTCATGATGAAAAACATGCATGTGGGAAAAAAATTTTATCTCACGTAATAGATGTTGCAACCACTTTGGATACCTCTGCCAATAGTTAGAAATAGAAGTTTGAAGAATAGGACTTTCTTCCTCTTGCACCCTTGATAAAATAGGCTACGAAAGAAAAATAAGTGCATATATTGAAACGAAGGATTAAAAACTTGGAGGTTTTTTATCGATTCATGAAGTCCCATAATACAACATTGATAGATAGAAATGAGTAATTGGTTGCAGAAGTAGCAAGATTAAAATAATAGGTGAAGAAGTGGAGAATACATGTTTCTTACATGCAAACTCAAGCTAAAAGTTTTAAGAGACAATTGAAGAATGCACAAAGTGTAAATATTGGGATTAATATTCAAATTCAACAATAATGGAGGGGAATTTTCAAAATTTGTTTTTTTGTGGAGGTAAGCAGATTTAGTTGTGAGGTCACACAACAAATTCAAGTTGGGGGCATGTCAAGCTCTAGAATTTTCTTCTTTTTTACCCAAAAAATTGCACCTTATCCTCTTTTTTTCAATTTAAAATACCTTCTTGCATGCATTTTCTAGTTCTCATTGTTGCATTTATGTGAATATAGGTATGAAGTTTGCTTATTTTTCAAAAGGTTTAATAGATTAATTTGGTGATGACAAATTCTTACAATAATGCTATCCTAAGTCTTTTTATCCTTTTATCTGTCATTATCACTGAGACAATTATTTGACCTCGGGATTCCTGCATTGGGTAAAAGGATTCCTACACTACCATAAGGATTTTTGGCTTTCAAATGAGGTGTCAAAGATCTTTGTGGATTTTGAGGAGAATATGGTGTGCTCATTACTCCTAGTCTTTATCTAGCAACTCTCATATCATAACTTCTCTCTAAAATAAACTAGTTCAATATTTTTTCTTGAGAAGTGGATCTTGACATTGAGGCAGTTGATTTGAATACCTATTGATAGAAGTTTTTTGTAAATTTTTCCTATTTTGTTTTTGTAAAGGATGGCTTTCTATGGCCATGGATTCTCTGTAAAAAATATATATAATTCAAGTTACAGGAATCATCATATTATAAATACTATTGTCATTTTCATCTATTAAAGTTAATTTAGGTCTCGCCATATCTCTCTACAGCTGGACCATCAAGTATCAAATGTAATGAGCTAATATTTTTATTAATACAGAAGTTTCAATGCTAGGTTTAAATATTATGTGCATTTTATTTTGTTCATGTATTTCAGTAACATGTCGTTACCTCTTTTTCTTACAAGGAAACGAGTTGGTTGGCCAGGGCCTAACCAACCTAGCTTGTTATCCTTTGATTAAATAACATTGTGTGTTGGATTTTATTTATATGGTTGTGTTGTTTGTGATATTTGGTTTTCATTGTTTACATAAGCTTTCACAGGTGGTTTAAAAGGCTATTTATGATGTGTTTGATTTAAGGATGAAATAACCCAGTTGGAAGCAATCGTTGTGTATTTTTGAAGGCTTATGGTATAATTTCCTTTATTTAGAGTTGTCGAGTTCAACATCCTATTTTTTTAGATTATTTGGAAGTGTTTTGAAATGACTTGATGCCATATTAATGCCTCCTATGGGTGATCTTATTTACCTATGAAATATTTTGAAACCAGTTGATGTTAGAACTCTTTTAAATACCTCATTCAACACTCATATATGCTGTTTTAAATCAAACCCGGAATGTTTTTCTAAACCCTTATGAATTTCAATTAATCTCTTTAACATAATGGACTTCCAACTTTGAAGGTCTCTAGACTAATTTTCTTTTATAGATTGAATATCAAAAGTTGTTCTTTTGAGGTTTATGTGTTATTGTGAGTAAAATAAATATAATGATGTTGTAAGAATATAAAATACATTGATTTCGAAAGCCTTTAACTTGAAGGATTTGCACACGAGGTTTAGTATGGGAATAGGGCCTTGATGTATCTTTTGATTGAAAGGATATATGTCATTAGTTTTATTTTCTTTTGGGTCTAAGACAGAACGAAAATAGGTGATGTTTTAAATATATAAGTTGAGAAATAAATGATTATCTGTGTATTTCATGATGACTAAAAATAAAATGAAAAAATATCCTATTGTTACATGAGTAAGACATGTTTTCTTTAGTGCATTATGAGTTTTTTTGGGAAGAGGAATATTAAAGGTGTGAGTTTGTTACTTTATATTATATTTTCCTTTGGACTTGGATTGTTTTAGTGAATGCAAGTTGAAATCTCTTCTTCATTGATATTTTACTAAAAGCATAGATTGATTCTAGGAGTTTGAATTTTTATTAGCTCAGGGGTGAGTTTTCTTTGATTATGCATGTCTTATAATTGACCTAATACACCAAGAAGGTTATGATCCAATGTGAAAAAGAGAGTGGTGAGGGATTGTATAGTATGAAATTGCAAATAGTATAGGAACAAGATTGATTTAACACTTTTATAATGCATGAATTATTTGATTACCTATGTGATTTTAATTCATGTTTTCTAAATTGATTGAAGCTTGTGTTTAATTTGAGGATCATGTTTCTCTCATAATCTCGAGTATGTTTGAGGTGTTTTTGATCAAGATGTCTAGTAAATGAGTGATCTATAAGTTGCTATAATAGTGCAATGCATAAGAAATAAGGGTTCTTTTTCATCTTCTTTTTCACAACTTAAGGACATTGAATATTTGGTTAGGATAGAGTTTGGTTTTGCAAGGTTTGATAGAAATTCTAGGCATTTAATGTGAGTTTATAGGCATTTAATGTGATGTTCCTTGAAGTATACAACACTACATTTTATTGGTAAGTGTTGATGGAAATCTTAACACCCAACATTTTGGCATTGTTTTAGAGGGAGGTGCTTGGAGAATTTTTGGTAAATTTTGATTAAAATTATTTCAACAATAGAGGTAAGTTACGCATTGTTTTATTAAGTAAGTGTATTATACATTTGCTAAGTGTTTGGTAATTTTTTTAATGCTATGGGCACATTTTTTGAAATAGTTGCAACGTTAAATTTGAATTTGAATTGATTTTTTCAGTGACAAGTGTTTGTGATATTCTGATTTTGAATCGATTTTTTTTTTTTTAATGAATGACTATGAGGGGCTAGTCTAAAGCCTAGGAAGGGTAGAGAAAACAACGATAAATTGGAAATATTTTCTCATGGTGGTCGTTTGTTGCAAGTAGAAAGCTCCAGAAAACACGAGAACAATCGGGATAATTACCTTACACACAGTTTTGGAGGCAGGTTGTTCAAAGGAAGTATCACAACCATTTGTAGGGAAGAGAAGGAGATTATTTGAAGTAGAAAGATAAAATTTGAAACACAGTCATCCTTCATAGTCCATAGAAGAAGGGGGGAACTTTCTTGGAGGAAGGAAGATGGAATATCATGAGAATACTAATGGTGAGGGAGTTAGTGAAAATTGGAAGTGAAAATTGTACTTGGAAGAATATTCCACCTTTAGTTCCAATATTGGACCGGGGAAAATTTTAGGGGCTAATATTCGCGAGTCAGTACAATTTTCCATGTTTCAAAAACAAGATTCATGAATTTCCATTTTTTATAATATTATTCACCCCAAATTTTATAGTATAACAATATTTTACCTTATAACTCGCCAAAATTTTATAGAGACTATACAAAATCATTAGAAATATAAATATTTTTACAAAATGTCCTTGAACTTTTACAATTTTCATATTAAGGGACTGTGTATTCGCCAATATTTATAAACTTTAAGATAAATTTCTATCCTTAAAATTTTCACCTTACATTTCAATTGATCAAATGAAATATAGTTTGTATGAGTTCTTCCTCATCTTCATGGTAAAATTTTATAAGGACCTTAATTCATTTATTTTTAATTTGACATACTTTTTAGGTGTTATGATTATTCATTAAATGTCTAGAAGTTAAAACTTTTCATTTCACCCAACCCTTAAAGACTCAATTTTTATGTTGGTTCATGGGGTTGGGAGTAAATACTATCCTTATTGGGATCAAATTAAGACATCGGATCTGTTATGAAATATTCACTATCACATAGAAGGATGATGAAAATTTTAAGGATTATCTTGAAATATTTTTGTATATCCTTCAAAGATCCCCAACACAAATTTGACTTGAACATTATCGGAAACCTTCTTTTTATGAGGGTTTTTGGATGAATCTAGGAATAACTTGAATTTTTAGGACGGTGAGACATTTCTTAACTTTATTTTGACCAAATTTTGACTTGTGTAGGAATTTTCCACATAATCTATGCAATATGATAATGGAATTAGAGGAAATTTTAGAAATAACTGATTTGGGTCTACGATTCTATGATTATTGGTTTGGAAAATAAAATGAATGTACTGAAAACTAAAATCATGAATATTGTTAGTAAGAAAATAGATTCTTTAAAATTCCAACAAAAACTAGAGGAAAGAACAACCTTCATTATCCATTTATAGTCCAAAATGTAGAAAAAAGCATATTTTATGTGAATTTCCTGCAAATGCCAAGGTTGTTAATAGTTGTGTGATATGTGCGGGTAAAAATCCTACAAATGAATTCCCATCTATACACAAAGATTTGAAAGCGACATTTGAAGGACAACTTAGTACTTGATCCATTCCATCCATGGGAGCTCGGAAATCATGGCCAAAGTAGTATAGGTAGGACTGCGGGCTTGCACCATATGATCTTAATTTTCATAATTCATCACAGTATTATTTTCAAAATATGAATTATCCTCAGCAGCAGTATGGGTATTGTTATGGCCCTAAATCTACCTCGAGTGAGAAAAGGCGAGAATCAGGTAACATCAAACCACGCTTAACCTAGTAGCTAGCCCTACCAGATCGGGAAGGGCTCTCTCCTTGTCAATCTCGGCAAAAAATAATAATCGATGAGGCCTGAGATGACTTGATGTAAAGACTAATTTTTGGCCTAGGTATGTACGTGAAGAGTTTGATTGAATTTAAGCATGTTTGTTGGCTCAAATGGAAGCGATTTTGGGTCGAGGAATGAGGCTCAGTACACGAGGAGATCTCAATGGGGCAAGGTAGATAATTGATTTGACACGTAAATTTGAAAGAAATGGAGAGTGTAGGGTGAGGGGAGTTGAAGGGGCAAGAAACAGGGGATCTCTCAGCATTAGAAAACATAGAAAATTAAACAAACCCTAGGTAGAGCAACCTGAAATTTTAATGAATTCAAATACCTTTAACCTTGTTTGTTTAATTTAGAGAAAGAAATAAGAGAAAATGGTATACATCAAACACCAGTAAACTTACATTTGCAGAGAAAACACATTATCAAAACAAAATGTCACATAAATCCCATGGAGTCTTTATAAAACCCTAGTCTATTCCTTTGCCAAAAATGCGGAGATGAATGTACAATGATGCCGAATCATCCCCAGAGTCCAACCATGCTAATGGTAGAAAAACCACAAGATATAGCCAAAATAACTCATCCTAGATTCTAGAGGTCGAACTCCACAAGTTTAGGAGCTGTTCCAGCAAAATCTAGCGAGAACTAGAAACAAGGCGAGTGGAACAACTTGCCTCTATGGATAGGAAGCTGATTCATTCGGTTACAATTCACCTTTTGATGGATGAATCTACCTCCATGAGTAAAAATTTAACAATTACATCAAGATCCATCAAATTACATCCAATTACATCATTAGTTTAACATTTGGAAGTAATAAGATCAAAATGTCAAAAACTAAGGCGAAAAGAAAAACGGGGATTCTTGAGTCAAAAATGAGCAAAATCCTCGATGCGCCGCGCGTGATTTCCCTATGCGTCGCGCCGGTTGCAGCAGCTGATTTTAGGCCTTGCGGTGTCCACATTTACTCCAAGTGGGCTTGTTGGAAATATCTTCCTGTCTATTTTCCAAAAAAAGTGGAATTTCTGAATTTGGCTTCATTTGCCCCTCCAAAGGCGAGTTCTCCAAGGCCCCTTCCTGTGTGTCAAAAAGGCGCGAAAGGTCATTTTTGGGGTGTTTTTGACCCTACGGAAACCCAAAACTATTGAGGCCTAGCAGCCATAGGTAGGCATGCATATTTTTCCATGAAAAATCCAAAAATGTAAATTTTTCATCAAAAGGAGTCCCTATCAAAAGCACGCGCCAAGTGGCAACGACGCATAAATTTGAAAAGTTTGTTTTTAGGCCAAAAATTCAAAATTTGCAAAATGTGTCCCAAATTTTTTGAAATTTGGGCTGAGTGTCCCTCCATTAAGTGTTATGTTGGGCCAAGGAAGACTCGGCCAAAATCTGAATTCTATCTTGCCTTTTCGACGCTTTGAGGCCTTCCCACAACTTAGCCTTCAAAATCTTGATCCTTGCTTTGTGGAAACATGGTTTCTCGCCCAATAATGATTGGCCATGTGCCTCGTATGTTCTTTTCTTTTTTGGCTTTCTCCAACATCTTTTGGTCTCCTCGGTGCATGCAGTATGTTGCAGAGTCCAGCTGTGTTTCCTTCATCTACGTCGCCAAGGAATATGTACATGTTTGCCAAAGTTTGTGTTGTCTTAGATCGGTATGAAGAGTTTTAGGTGTCTTCAATTTTTCCTTTGTCAGAGTGTATGAGAAAATGTGTGAGGGACTATGAATGGAGAGGGTAAGGGGAATGTTGGGAATATTGCCAATTGGAACTTGGGGAATTGAAGGGTTTTAGGGACGGTCTCTAGGCTTTGGGCTAGTATATGTGGAGAAGAGTTAAGGGAAAATGTATGATGGGAGTGGGATTAAAGGGGGATGGGGTATACAACCATTAGTGCAATGAAGAAAACTAGGGTGTCACCCCAGAAGCTAGGGTTTAGGGTTTTGGATATGGGAGTAGGATGAGTGGAAATGAGAGGGGGAATGGGAAATGAAACTAGTGAAATGTAGTGAAGCCGGATGTGAAAGTGGTAGAGAGGAATAAGGCAATGAAAAATGGCAATTTTTCAAACCCTAGACGATTTTTCAATGAAACTATGCAAGGAGCTAGTGTTTTATTTTTCACCTATTGAAACACAAACAACGATGGAAACTCATATATTGGCAATATAGAGATGTGCTTAGTTGTGGAATGAATAATGTTAAATTTTGGAGCTTCGGGAGAGAAGATTTGAATGGATTTCGGTCTTTTTAGCCCAATGCACCGTGCCATCTCTATGTGCCGCACCGAGTTCATTTTTACCTTGCAGAGGGAGCTGCAATGCGCGCCATCTCTATGCGCGGGTGCCTTTTTGCGGGAGACTTTTGGGGACCTCTTCTAGGTGTCCAAATTGGGCATAGGATATCTCATTGGAAATATTATTGAGTCTACTTTCCAACCCAAGTATAATTTCTTAATTTAGGGACTTTTTCCCTCTCAGATTAAATTTATTCTCCCAAGGCGGGTCAAAAGCACAGTGCCGGCACACCTCAGGAAAGAGTATTTATTCTGATCAATGTTTAGAGTCTTCCTCAACTCCAAATTGGGCCCACGATAGCGCATTGGAAAGCTAGTTGTGTCTAGTTATCATTTGACTCATGAAGCAAAGTCCTTTGGCCAACCAAGCTAGGAGAAATATTTATTTTCCCAAAGTCACTTCAGAGGTGCATCAATTCTCCTGAGGCAGGCGTATTTTTGACATTTCTCTAAAACCATGACACACAGTAGCAAACATGAAGGAGGCTTTTCTTCCTTAGCCCTATTTTGGACAAAAAAATCTCTCATTTTCCCAAATTCATCTTTTATTGCTAAGAAACATCATTGGAGTAAAACCTATCCCAATGTGTGGAATATGAGGGATTTAATAGAAATGAAGTGAAATGAAGGGGATAAGAGGCTTCTAAATTCTTGAGAAAATTTTTGGAAGTAGGGAGGGATGTTAGGAAAACGAGAGAAAGTTGATTTTAGAGATTGAGTGAGGAAGAGGTAAAGGGAAAAACACGGACCTAGCCTAGAAAATTGTCAAGTTGTAGCAAGAAACTAGGGTTTGTGTAAAAATGAGGAATTTGAGGGATATCGGTGATGGGAAGTGTTTAATAAGGTACATTAAGGATAGGGGAAGGTGTATGAACATCGGGATACAAGTTTTGTTGATGATTTGACCATCCAGAAATTACCTCCAAAACCTAGGAGAGGGGAAATGGTCTTACCTAGGCACAACATGAAGCATGAAACAAGGTGTAAAATGACCCGATGGAACTTGACATGATGATGACAACCTACGAATAGTGGTACACTCGGTGAATGGTGACATGGACCAACATTTGGACAACTTTGAAAAAATTGAAAACAAACCCTAGACCTAATACCTAGTGACCAAATTTTACTTGAAGACTCACTGAAATGACAAAATTTGACCTTGACACCTTAAAATCACTTTGTAAAAATTTTTTATCACTAGAGGAAAGGAGTTTTCAAGGCTGACACTAAATTGACTCCAATGGGGATGGTAGCTCCTTAGAGGTGCGAGAACTACAAATATTTGGAGAGCTGAGACGGTGCCTTCATCCATTATGCAATGGAGTCAAAACTCAAGCTAAATGCATGACTAAAAATAATGACTTGATGACACAAATTGACTCTCACTCAACTAAAAAATACATTTCGATGCTTAAACAACCGACAAACTGGAAAATATGCTCAATATGAAGCTTATTCAATACAACCTACTCTAGTTGTTCCATCCATCACCTGATCAAGTGAAATGAAACAACCAATGCAACCAAGTAAGTATTTCAGCTTTCTTGTTTGAATTCTCCGAAAGTGCTTTCTTATGAACAAAAAGAACTACGAAAGGCAACTCCCATGAAAACTGAAGGGATCCGTTGAATGATATGGATTCTCTATCGCCTCAAAAAACACTGCATAAGGATCTTGAAGTTCATGCACCTTGGGGACTTAGCTCCAGTCAGATTACTTCTCTTCTCCTCATACCATGAATGCAAAAAAAAAAAATGAGCTTTGTGACAAGACTCCTGCTAAAAATGAAAAAGAAACCAATTTCTTAGGATCAAGTTTGTAGCACACGTTTCAAGCTCACATGTAGTTAATGGAGAAGGACTTTGGCTATAGAACATCATCCAACACATCAGCTATTGGATCATGAAAAACTTAGAAAAGGCCCTTTGCAACCCCATTTTCTATTGGTTAGATGAGATTACATGATTTCCTACAAGTTGCTCATTTGAAGATATACTGTTCCCAATTTACCTTCAAAAAACTTAAATGATTCAAAAAAAAATTGTACGGAATCATATTGTATCATTTGATCATATGTGCCGAGCTTCCAAGTCCTCATACGCAACTTGAAAATCAATGGCATTCGGGGCTGAAAATGAAAATTTGGATATGACAAGTATTTAACAAGGTTTTCATTGCCCTCAAGATGGTCTAGATCAAGATTTGTCAACGGTTGATTTCCGATTACACGGAAGTTGTCTGCGATGGCGAGACAAAACAAAACAAAAAGAGCAAAGATCCTTCACTTACTTCAAAATTTTCTGCACTTTCCTCGTCATTTCCATAGCTGATATGTGATGGTTGAACATTGTATTCGAGCGTTGAAAGTGAAATTCTCCTTCCACAAACTAGCTTGCTGATTTGTTTGCAATATTAGCTTCGGTTTGGAGAACATAATCGTCATCATGCTGGGTCAAGGCGAGGCAAATCATCGCATAAAACACATCATCAAGCATACATGTCATATCAACGAGATCTCTCTTCTCCAAGATTATCTATAAAACAATCTCATTATCGAGATCTGTGACAAATGGGATAAGAAACAAATGTTTTGGATCACAACTTGTTCTTCTTCAATCAAGTTGAGCCATGGGCTTGAACATTATACTCATTCCTTGTGATGATCATTTGCATCATCTCTTCCTTTGCACTTACCAAAATGTCAAGCTTTACCTCTCTAGGAGTCGATTCCTCTGGATATATGTTTTTCATCTCTTATTCCTTCAAATTCCCTTCGGATCGCAAATGAGCCACTACATCTATTACACATTGTTCTACATCTCTTCAAGTGTTGCAGAGATTCCTTTCTCTCAATTTGAAACTCCATTCCACTCGGATCAAAGGCACTCGAGTAGTGCAAGAGCGAATCCAGAGGTCTTATATTAATGGCATCGAATAATAAAATTGGTTAAATGCGGCGTAAAGCTGATTCTCTTGTGTCTCCCCGGTAGTATTTTCAGCTGGTTATATACTCTTCTATAATCAAGAAAGGGTTCTCGTATGATCACCCACCTATCGAGGAAAACTTTGACGAACTTTCTTTAAATCTGAGATGCTCGCATCAGGCAAGGTTTTGAACCAACTCTTGACTTTTCCTTGCAAAGAAAGAGCAAAAACCCTAATACGACATCCTCTTCTTCAACTTCAAAAAGGTCAGAAAAGGACTCAAAATTCAATACATGTCTCTGTTGTGATGATATTGTCGTGTTCACCATCAAATCTTGGTAGATATAGATCATGATTTTTAGGGAAAGCATGGGATATAGGAGGTAAAATCAAAGGCTTGTATCGATGCGGAATTTTACAAGGTATAGGGGTATGCATGTATGAATTAGCGGTATAGAATTAGTCTTGGTCTCTTGAGGCTCATCATTTTGAAGATGGTCATCACAAGATTTGAAAGAAAGGTCTTGATCAAGCTCAATGCAAATCTTTGGTATTCACAATTTTCAAAGGGAAGGAATCAAATGCGGTCGAGGATCTTTTCTCAAATACAATATACTTTGAAAAGCCTTCTTGACATTCTCGGGAAAAAGAGAAGAAATAACTTATGACAAAGAACAAAATTTCTTGGATGAAATTCCAACTTGAATACCCAATCTTTCCATATTGTCCTTTCATGTTTCGTGGTCGTGTTCATCCTCGTGGAATCCTTGGATCTGATCTCGAAATGATTTAGATTCGCCAGGTGAATGATTTCGGCCTTCAGATGTCGATCATTGTCCACCATCAACAATCGGTCGAACTTCGTTAGATCTTAGGAAACTAGATGTTCGGTTCATAAACTAGACAAAAGATTATTTGAAAGCAACATTCATCTACTATGCACTTGCGGAGAAGAAGAGCCGGTTCGAAGGCGACACATAACTTTAGGCTCCATCTATAGTTTATAAATCAAACAACAAACTTTTCGTCTTCCCCGAGTGGATTTGCCACTATGTTATGGCCTAAATCTACCTCCAATTTTGAAAGGCGGAATCTAGGGTACCATCAGCCACGCTTAACCTGGTAGCTAGCCCTACCCGAAGTCGGGAGAGACTCTCCTTCTCAATCTCGACAAAAAAATAATCGATGAGGCTTGAGATGACTTGATGTAAAGGCTTGATTTTAGGCTAGGTATGTGTGCAAAGAGTTTGATTGAATTTAAGCATGTTTTTTTGGCTCAAATGGAAAAGCGATTTTGGGTACCGGGGAATGAGGCTCCGGTTTGCAGGAGATCTCAATGGGGGTAGGTAATTGATTTGACACTTCAATTTGAAATAAATGGAGAATGGAGAGAGGTTAGGAGTTGAAGAGGGCAAGAAACCTTCACGGATCCTCTCAAAGCAGTGAGAAAAAAATGAAAATTAAACAAACCCTAGGTAGAGCATTGCAAATTTTAATGAATTCTACCTTTATCCTTGTTTGTTTAATTTAAGAAATAAATAAGAGAAAATGGTATACATCAAACACCAATAGACTTACATTTTCGAGAGAGAAACACATTATCAAAACAAAATTCCACATGAATCCCATGGAGTGCGCAAACCCTAGTCTATTCCTTTACCAAAAATCACGAGAGATGAATGTACAATGATTCTCAAAGCATTCCCAAAGAGTCCAACCATGCTAATGGTAGAAAAACCACAAGATATAGACAAACAATAACTCATCCTAGCTTCTAAGAGGTCGAGCTCACAAGTTTAGGAGTTTTTCCAACAAAATTCTAAGCGAGAACTAGAAAGGGGCAAGTGAACATGCCTCTATAAGATAGGAAATCATTCATTCACAATTCACCTTTTGATGGATGAATCTACACTCATGAGTAACAATTTAACAATTACATCAACATCCACCAAATTACATCCAATTACATCATGAGTTTAAAATTTGGAAGTAATAAAGTCAAAATGTCAAAAACTAGGCGAAAACGTAGTTGAGTCAAAAATGAGCAAAATCCTCAAATGCGCCGCGCCCGATTTCCCCATGCATCACGCCCATTTGCGCTGATTTGGAGGCCTTCCTGTCCAAATTTTCTCCAAGTGGGATTTTTGGAAATATCTTCCCGTCTACTTTCCAACACAATAAATTTCTGGTGGCTTCCATTTTCCCCTCCAAAACTAAGTTCTCCCAAGACTTCTTCCGTGTGTCAAAAAAGGGGTAGAAAGGTCATTTTTGGGGTGTTTTTGACCCTTCCGGAAGCCCAAAACCTCGTCAAAATTTCTTGGCCATAGGTAGGCATGCACATTTTTCCATGAAAAATCTAAAACTCAAAGTTTTCATCAAAAAATCCCCTATCAAAAGCACGCGCCAAGTGAAGTGCGCGCATAGAGCTTAAAAGTCGTTTTTAGGCCAAAAATTCAAAATTTGCAAAAAGTGTCCCAAATTTTTTGAAATTTGGGATGAGTGTCCTCCATTATGTGCTATGGGGCCAAGCAATCCTCGACCAAAATCTGAAGTCTATCTTTCCTTTTTCGACGCTTTGAGGCCTTCTTCAACTTAGCCTTCAAAATCTTGATCCTTGCTTTGCAAATATGGTTTCTCGCCCAATAATGATGCCATGTGCCTCAACATGTTATTTTCTTTGTTGGCTTTCTCCAACGCTTTTGGTCTCCTCGGTGCATGAAATTCGGTTGTAGAGTCACCGTGTTTCCTTCATCTCGCTCATAAGAGGAATCGTCTCCATGTTTGCCAAAGTTTGTGTTGTCTTAGATGAGTATGAAGAGTTTTAGGTGTCTTCGATTTTGTTGTCAAGTGTATGAAAATGTGTGAGGGAATATGAAGGGAGAGGGTAAGGGGAATGTTGGGAATATTTTCAATTGGAACTTGGGGAATTGAAGGGTTTTAGGGATAGTCTCTAGGCTTTTGGGAAATTATATGTGGAGAAGGGGATTAAGGGGAAAATGTATGAGGGGAGTGGGATTAAGGGGATAGGGTATACAACCATTAATGAATGAATAAAACTAGGTTTCACCCTAGAAGCTAGGTTTTAGGGTTTGGGGATAGGGGAGTAGGATGAGTGGAAATGAGAGGGGGAATGGGAAATGAAATTAGTGAAATGTAGTGAAGTGGATGTGAAAGTGGTAGAGAGGAATAAGACAACAAAAAATGGCAATTTTGCAAACCCTAGGCAACATTTTCAATGAAATTGTGCAAGGAGATAGGGTTTTATTTTTCACCTATTGAAACACCATAAACACGATGGAAACTCATATATTGGCAATATGGAGATGTTAACTTAGTTGTGGAATGAAGAATTTGCAATTTTGGAGCTTTGGAGGAAGATTTGAATGGATTTCAGTTTTTTAGCCCAATGCACCGCGCAGTTCATTTTACACCATAGGGTTTCCCAATGCGCCGCGCCATCTCTATGCATCGCGCCAGCTTCATTTTTTACACCTGTAGGGTTGCCAAGTGCGCGCACCATCTCTAATGCGCCGCGCCTTTTTTACGAGACTTTTGGAGACCTTCCCGATGTCAAAATTGAGTGTAGGATAGCTCATTGGAAATATTATTGAGTCTACTTACCAACCCAACAGGAATTTTTCAATTTGGAGTTCATTTTCCCTATCAAAAATCAAATCTCCCAAGGCGGTCAAAATGTGCAAAATGAGGTTGCCTCAAGGCAGTTCTGTTAGCCAACTTTTGAAGGTCTTCCTCAACTCCAAATTGAGCTCCCGATAATGCATTGGAAATTTCTTTGTGTCTAGTTATCATTTGACTCATCGGACAAGTCATTTGGCCAACCAAGCTAGGAGAAATATTTATTTTCCCAAAGTCACTTCAAAGGTGCATCAATTCTCCCCGAGGCAACTATATTTTTGACATTTCTCTAAAACCATGACACCCGTGTAAAAGTGAAGGATGTTTTTCTTCCTTGGCCTATTTTGGACAAAAAAATCTCTCATTTTTCCCAAATTCATCTTTTATTGCTCGAAACATTGTAGTAAAACCTATCCCGATGTGTGGAACAAGGGATTTGTCGAAATGAAGTGAAATGAAGGGGATAAGGGGCTTCTAAATTCTTGAGAAAATTTTGGAAGTAGGGAGGGATGTTAGGAAGTAGGGGAAAGTGAATTTCGAGATTGAGTGAGGGGAAGAGGTCCAAAAGGGAAAAACACAGGCCTAGCCTAGAAAATTGTCAAGTTGTAGCAAGAAACTAGGGTTTGTGCAAAAATGAGGAATTTTAGGGATATCGTGATGGGAACCGTTTAATAAGGTACATTAAGGATAGGGAAGGTGTATGAACATCAGGATACAAGTTTTGCCGATGATTTGACCATCCAAGAGAAATTACCTCCAAAACCCTAGGAGAGGGAAATGAACCTTACCTAGGCACAACATGAAGCATGAAAAAGGTGTAAAATGACCCAATGGAACTTGACATGATGATGACAACCCTCTGAATGATGGTACAATCACTGAATGGTGACATGGACCGACATTTGGACAACTTTGAAAAGAGTGAAACAAACCCTAGACCTAATACCTAGTGACCAAATTTTACTTGAAGACTCACCGAATGACAAAAATTGACCTTGACACCTTAAAATCACTTTGTAATAGCATGTTTGATCACCGGGAGGAAGGGCTGCAAAGACCGACACTAATATCATCCACAATTTTGTGTATCCTCCTCCTTAGCAACAAGGATGGATAGGACCACCA
The DNA here is from genome assembly GCA_034641835.2 of Pinus albicaulis. Lineage (NCBI taxonomy): Eukaryota > Viridiplantae > Streptophyta > Pinopsida > Pinales > Pinaceae > Pinus > Pinus albicaulis. The sequence goes on along the minus strand of JAXQQM020064384.1, from coordinate 458,816 downwards.
CACTCTCATTCCTTTATCCCATGCCTACTGATACGTCCTACATAGTATGCACCACACACAGCATACAAGTGCTATGCCTCACGCATAGACTATGCCACCACCATTATAGCCACCTCGCTTTTCAGCACGGCATGTTTCCAACCCAAATAATAAATTTGTACAAATGATTCATTGTATTGGACCACTTCCTTTCCCCCACTTATCATATCATGCCATTTTGGATCAATGACCTTCAAATAAGATCGAGAAAGGTGATACACCTAGAAAATAAAATTAAAAACAACCTACAATAATCATTAAGGAAAAAATTGAAAACTCCTAATATTTCAAAAATTTATGTTGCTTCACCTTCACGCACACTCAGAGTCCTTACCCTCTTCTTCAAACTAGCCATCCTTTTGGAAAGGTTGGTTTTAGAGAAAGTTAACACCACCCATAAGTTTGACCTAGCTTCTGGACCTAGCTTCCGAGTTGAGAAACCTTTGTATAAAGGCTACTCTAATGCATACCTTAAAATAGATTCCTATATGTACCAAATATTCCAAGAACCCTTAAAAATCTAGGGAAGGAATAAAATTGAACCTTACACTATCCAATTTGTTGGAAGAGTGACTAAGTTGATGAGTAAAGTTCTCAAGTTCAAAAATATAATAATCCCGAAACCTAATCAATTTGTTCATATATGTGACATCCTTGTTCCCAATGTGTTGACAGCCCTTGGAGTGAATATTAATGTAATGATCAGAAAAATACTAAGCACTCCAATTGACTCACATTTGTCTTACCCCCACGTTCTTGAACTTGTTGATAAATTTAAAATCTAGTCGAAGGGTGAGTTAGATGATGTGATTGTCTCAATTGACTCTTGGGATTACCCCACAAATTTTATTATTTTACAACCAAAGAATCTTATTGGGGGACACCCTTTGGTTTGGGGACAACCATGGATTGCTAAAGTTGATACCTATATAGGTTGTCACTCTCGTGACAATTATATTTCCCATGGGGATTCTAGGAAGAAGTTTCACCTATATCCACCTACCGGATCTATCCAGAGCTCTCATGGATACGTTGTGTTGGATTATGATAGTAGTGATGAGGAGACTCGGTTATTTCTATGATAAATAATATTCACCGCATTATAGAGGAGAGTGTGATTCCAAACTTTCTTGGTAACTTGGAAACTATGCGGACGTTGGATTTATTTGTCATATTTTTATCCCAAGTTTCCAAGAAATTTGTGATCCATAATCCTCATTATCACTATAGAGTTTAGTATCCACACAAATATTCATGACTGGACACTACATTTGTTGAGGTAAGTCCAGAAAATCCTTATACATTAGTACAGACCTAGACTCATCCCATCAAGAGTGTCTTGTGAGATTTCTTCGAGACCATCTTGATTCCTTTGCATGGTGTTATGATAACATGAATGGAATCCTTCTTGAAACCTGCACTCATCATATTTATATTCAGGAGGGTGCTCGACTGTTCAACAACCCCAAAGGCAATGAACCCCTCGCTCTGAGATATTATTAAAAGAATAAATTCATAAACTCTTGCATGTTGTCTTTATCTATCCTATATCTAATAGCCAATGGGTCTCTCCATTGGTAATAGCCTTGAAAAATAATGGGAGGTGGAAAATTTTCATTGATTACCAAGAATTAAACAAAGCCACTCTCAAGGATTACTTTCCCTTTCCTTCATTCATCATATAATAAACACCCTTGTGGGTAAAAATCACTTATCATTTTTGGATGATTTCAATTGTTACAACCATTTAAAAATTGCACCCGAGGATGAGGACATAAGTACTTTTACTTTTCCCCGGGGAACATTCGCTACCAAGTGATTCCCTTCACGCTTTGTAATGTTCCTGCCACTTTTCAAAAGGAAATATTGGTTATATCTTCTTACCTCAAGTGTGTGGAGATTTATATGGATGAATTTTTAGTATTTTTAATTCATTTCAGAAGCCTTATAAAAATTATAGAAAGTACTAGTTTGGTTAGATCCCAAGAGACCTACCTTGATTTTAGTGAAAAAAATGCGATTGATGCATAAATCGTGGGTGGCCCCTAGCTATCTTATTTGTTAAGGGTATCCAGGTAGATCCAGCTAAAATATATGTTATCATACACCTACAAGTACCAAAAATAAAAGGGAAGTGATAGGATTCCTAGGTCATGTGGGTTACTACGGAAGATTCATTGAGAATTTGTCTAGGACACCTCTCTTTTCTCGGTTGTTGGCTAAGGATAGATATTTCTCTTGGACCAGCTTGCCAACGATCCTATAAGGACTTGAAGGAGGTAGTAAAAGCACCATTCCCGAGGGGACTGTTTGGGCTCTTCCATCTCATATTTCCTCGCATCCCTCATATACTATTGTTTGTGCAAATTTGGGTCGAAGAATAACATCATGTGTCATCTATTTTCCTAGTAAGATTTTTCTGTGAATTGAATTATACGCAATGAAAAAAGAGTTTTTAGTTGTATTTTTTTTACATAAATAAATTCGACTATATTACCGGATATGAATTTTTTTCATATTGATCATTATGTAGTTATATATTTGATGAATAAATCATTAACTAGTGGTAGGATTACTAGGTGGTTATTATTATTACGAGAATTTATTGTCACATCATTGATAGGCCAAGAAAATATAATGGTGTTGTTGATTTTTTATATACATTAGATAATCATGGTCAAAATATTCTTGTAGACGATTCATTCCCTTTTGAAAACTTATTTTCCATGTCAACTAACTCGCCATGATTTGCAGACATATAAAATTACCTTGTGTCACGAAAAACACCACCTTACCTATCTGCTAGAGAGAAGAAGAAGACTATTAAAACGCACTTCATAATCATGGATCCAAGGTTGAATATTTACACGGTTTTGACTTGATCATTCGAGGTGTGTGAGAGAGGAATATTTGTTTGCCATTCTTAGAGCGACCCATGATGAGCCTCATGGGATCCACTTTGTTGAAAAATAAAAACTTACAAAGTGATTAGAGCAAGCTAATTTTTCCCCACTCATTTTAAGGATGCCAAAATATATGTCATCCAATGTGACAGCTGCGGATCGAGTTGATCGGTGCAAGAAGATGAGATGTTTTTGTTTCCACGGTGATTATTGATCCCTTTGAAAAATGGGCAATTGTTTTTGTACAACCTATTCCACCTCCATATTTAAATAAAAGGTATATTATGGTTTGTACTTATTTTTTTAAATACTAAATGGGTAGAGGAAAAAGTTATTTTATATCCTACCAAAAATTTTGTGATTGATTTTCTATTGAAAGAATTTTTTGTGATATTTTGTGTGCGGGGGAAATAGTTTCGAAAATGTAACGTATTTCACTAACAATCTTGTGAAATGAATAAAGGAGAAGTATAAGATTCAGTACATGAATTCATCTCCTTACCACCCATGGGGCAACATTCAAGTGGAATCTACAAACAAGGTCATTGAAATAATTGTGTGAAATCAGCTCCAAAATAGAAGAAAAGAGAGATAAACGCCTTAGAAATCCACTTCGAGGGGGAAACCTCCAATACATTACATAAATGAACAATTCTTGGATGATACAAATGAAAAACCTCCTTCTATATATAGAGTCCATGGGGCATAATATAATCCTAACCAACCTAACAATAATAATGTTAAGGGCACATAATAACAATATGGGGGTTACGGGGGTACAACAATAACAATAAGGGGACTACATTAATAATAAGGGACTAAACTAGTAATATAGGGACCTAACATGCCCCTCTCCTTCAAAAAGTGTTGTCCTCAATGCTTGAGTAGCTCGGGTGCGTATAAAATTCTCATCCTCCCATGTAGTAGAATCTTTAGTGGGTAAGTTCTTCCACTTGATGAGATACTCTAAATTGATCGATTTCGTAGTTGTCAAGTTCTTTTTCCGTGCTTCAGTTCCAATATTATTTTCCTTCCTCATCAAGTTATGGAAATATTGTTTGAACTGGAAGATTTTCACTATAACCTTCTTTAAGCATGAAAACATGGAAAACTAGGATGCACTCGTGAAGAAGCGAAAGCTCCAATTTGTATGCCATAGTACCAATCTTTTGCAACACCTTGTAAGGACCATAGTACTTTGGCGATAATTTATTATCCTTATTAGCTTGCTTTAGGGACATTTTTTGTATGGTTGTAGCCTAAAATACCCATCTCCTACATCAAAACTTTCTCACTGATGTTGATCTGTTGTTTCATTCATTTTGTGCCAAATTTAGGTTATCCTTTAAGAGTTGGAGAACTTCTTGTTGATGCTCGATGTGATCTTCCATCGCTTGAACCTTAGAATTTTCTCTTAAATATGATGTGATGGATGGTGGATGATATCCATAAAGTGCCATAAATGGGGTCATTTTTCTTAGATGGAAGGAAGTGTTATACCACCATTCAACGAGAGGTAACCACTTGGCCATTGTGTTTTTTAAATACAAAACAACGAAGATATCCTTCCAAAATTTATTCACTATCTCGTTTGACCATCGGATTGAGGATGATAAGATGAGCTATGAGCTAATTGAGTACCCAAACAAGAAAATAACTCCATCCAAAATTTCCAATAAAATGGGATCTCTGTTGCTCAGGATAAACTTTGGGTTTCCATGTAGCTTTTGAATTGTGTCCATAAATGTAGTAGCAAATGTACTTGCTTTAAATGGATGAGATAATGCACAAATGTGTGCATACTTGGTAATTCTATCAACTACCACCATGATGACACTCTTTCCTTAGACTTAGGTAAACCGTGATAAAATCCATTGAAACCTCCCAACATTGACTTGGAATGGATAAAGGTTGTAGCAGGGGTCTTAATTGTCTCAACTTTATTTTGCTGAAAACCAAACATTCCACCACAAACTTTTGAATATCATATTTAAGGCCATCCCAAAAAAATTCTTTCTTCACCCGTGGTAAGTTTTTAAAAATCATAGTGTCCTCCTAAAGGAGAAGTGTGCAATTCCAAAAGAATCTTTTGTTTTAGTTGGGAATTATTACAAAGATATAAGCGATCTTTGTACCATAAGAATCATTTTTCCAACTAAATGTATCAGATGTACTAGGGATCAACTTTTGAATGAGTGTCCACACTTCTTCATCCTTCTTCCATTCATCCCTTACTTCATTATCCAATGGTTGGATAATAGAAATGGCACAAAGAAATGCTTCCACCTCTTCATTCTTTCTTGAGAGTGCATCTACAACAACATTTAGCTTCCATTTTTTGTAGATTATTTCAAAGTCATAACCCAACATCTTCGTGACCCATTTTTGTTGATTTTTGAAGATAGTGTTTGTTCCAAAAGTATTTAAGACTATCATGATCGTTTTTTACCTTGATTCCCATTAGGTAAGGTCACCATTTCTTAAGTGAATGTAGTATTTCTAACATTTCCTTCTCATAAATAGCTTTTAAATACTTTCTTTGATTGGACGACTTTCAAAATCAATGGGTCTTCCTTCTTGCATTAAAACAACACCAATTCCATTTCAGAGGCATCACATTCCACAATAAAGGTTTTTGTGAAGTCGGCGTAGCTAAAGGTGCTACACATTGCCTCTTTAAGATGTTCAAAGGCCTTAGTTGCTTAAGAGTCCATGAAAATTCATCTTTCTTCAATAATGTTTTTTAGAGTGTTTGCTATTCTCCCATAATTCTTAAAAAATTATGATAATACCCCGTTAACCAAGAAATCATCGCATCAAAATCACAAATAGGAATGATTGTCCAAGACTTTTTGGAGATCTACAGAAATAGATGATTTTGATGTTGGAACTTCTAAAGGAGAATTATTGTGAAATTATGCCTTGTTGTTCTTCTTCAAGCTTTTTCATGACATTAGAGCTTATTATATTTCCCAAATTTCCCGTGATACCCTATAATTCAACTTCCTTTCCTTCCGAAAAAACTTTCAAGAAAAGTTCTTGAAAATTAAAAGCTACCATCCCCAAAGATTGTAACCATTGTACTCCTAGTACAACATCACACCTCCCATTGGAATGAAAAGCATTGGACTATTACATATTCCCCCATGGTTAGCTTGATATTATAGCATTTTCCATAGCAATTTATAGTTCCTCCATTTGCAACCATCACTTGAAATTCGGTATTGGTATAAGAAACTATTCAATTCCTTGGATACCTTACAATGAATAAATTATGGGTACTACCCAAATCAATCAAAGCTATTACCTTTTCTTCTTGATATGTCCTTCTATCTTGAGAGTTTGAGGAGTGGTAATTCCTACCAATGCATTACACGATATGTTCGAACTCATTTCTTCCTCTTCTAGGGTTGGTTCCTAGTGTATATCCTCTTCTTTGAAAATTCTTGTTCATTTTCTTCTTCCTCTTCACAAACTATGTAAAATAATTTCTTCTCAAGACACTTATGACATTTAGTGTATTTTCTATCACAACGTAGCAAAGCTCTTTTGCTCTTTTTTCTTCCAATTGTTGTGGTGTCAACCTTGTAGGTTGTGGAAGTCTAGGAGTAGCAACACTTCCATCTTTATATATGTGAGTGGTAGGCTTCCTTGTCGCCATAATTTTACATTCAATTTTTCTTGCCAACCTAAATGCCTTTTCCAATGAATCGGTTCCCAAACGCGAACTTCATGTTGGGTGTTATCCTTTAAATTCCCCATGAAGACATCAATCTTGTGTTCCTCTGGAATATCTATTACCCTTATATTCAATTTTTGGAAGTCCTCAATGTGCTCTACCACCTAACCCTTTTATTTGAGATTTATCAATTGGCTAAAGAAGGTGTTTCTTTTTTATCTTCATAATGTGCTATCATTTCCTCCGTAAAAATTGACAGGGACAATTTTTACGGATAAAAGCTATCGATACCATACAAATGTATTTTTTCTAAATGTAAAGTTGCAATGCATACCTTTTGTGTGTTTTTCACATTATTGAGATGAAAATATCACTCCATCTATAGTATCCATGTTACAGGATCCTTTCCATCAAACTTCTTCATATCCATCGTTGGAATATGGTGGTCCTTCCATCCAACATTAGAGTTTATGAAATCACATTTAAAATTTATTTTTTTCTCATCATGAGTTTTCTCTACTATCTTTTCACCATTAGGAAAAATTCCTTTTATCAACTTTTCCAAACCTTCGATGTCTACTTTTATATCATTTTTCATTTTTTCCATTTTTTCATCGATCTTAGCTTCCATGTCATCCATCTTATCTTCCATGCCCACTTCCATGCCTTCCATCTTAGCTTCCAAACCATTCATCTTAGCTTCCACACGTTTCTTCAAACCATCCATCTTAGTTTCCATGCCTTTCTTCAAAACCTCCATTTCATTTTTTGTTGCTCTTTGCGATAGGTGCACTTGCTCTTGTAATTTTGATATTTCATGTTGCATTTCTTCATCTTCATGAGTCATAGTGGAGCCTTCGAAGGCTTAATGGGTGTTGAATTCTTTTTAGGGGTAATTTTAGAACCCAATACGAAATATATGCTCAATAGGCCCTTTGAATCACTTCGAACTTATTTTTTACACAAGACTTATGCAATTCGGAGAAAAAATACATACATTTTTCTTGCTTTTGAAGAGCTCGATATTGAAACTGAATTATCTCTTGATTTCATATCTTCAATATCTGAAATTTGGCCCTGATGTAGCCCTCTTAATCCTCTTTCAAATGCCATAGGCCTAACCGATTTGGATTTTTCAAGACAAAGTTATGTCCAATCTCCCACAATGACTTTATTATGGAGGTTTAGTAGAGTGAACTTGTACGACTTTCCACGTGTCACTATTTTATCCTTTGGCTTTGAAATTAAGAAGAAACTACATGTGTTTGCAGCTACTCTTTATAGAATTCCAATCCTATCCTCAGAGAGAGTTATGAATATTTTCCCACGATCACTTTTTTGATATGAAATTCATAAGCTTGAAAAAACCCTAACATCCAGATCCTACCTCCCAAAATAATGTGAATAAATATCTAAAAAATTTCCATAACGTTCCTTGCGATTTTAGCTTCCTTCTGTCAAATTCCAGCTTTCCGAAACCTTGTAGAAAAAAATTTATAGTAGAAAATGTCGCGATGACCTGTTAAGGATAAATTCAGGATCCCGCAAAAATCCCTAACTTCATAGATCATATCTCCAAAAATATTGCGAACCAAGATCCGAAATTTTTCGATGAAGTTCCTCGGACTTCGGCCGGGCTCTAAAACTTTTGCTTCTAAAACTTTGTAGAAAAAAATTTATATTGAAAATTCCACGATGAACCGTTTGGAGCAGCAAAACCCTAGAATCCAAATCTCTAATACCAAATGTGTGAAACCACTCTCCAAAATAGAAGAAAAGAGAGATCAACACCTTAGAAATCAGCCACTTCGAGGGGGAAAACTCCAATAAATTACATAAATGAACAATTCTTGGATGCTACAAATTACCAAAACCTCCTTCTATATATAGGAGTCCATGGGGCCACAATATAATCCTAGCCGGCCTAACAATAATAATTTAAGGGCACAATAATAACAATATTAGGGTTACAGGGGTACAAGAATAACAATAAGGGGGCGATACTAATAACAATAAGGGACTAAACTAGTAATGTAGGGACCTAAAAATAATCCTTACTAAAAACGTTAACATGAATAAAAAGGATTGTACAAATAATTTACTAGAGGCTTTGTGGCATATAGGACTACCTAGAGGAATAGTATTTGTCACACTCCATAATGAACTAGTTTATGGGAAATAGGTTCGCTACCCATTGAGTTTCATATCAAGACCTACAGAACTATATTTCATCTAGGTCTAGATCCCTCCGAGGCACAATAGCGAGGGTCTCATGTAATTGAATGAGTTAGATTAAATGAGAAGAGATTTTGTTCAAAAAACTACTTTACTTCAGAAGACGTAGTAAGTGGCATGCACGAGTTGATCAACATAAAATAGTTCTAACCAAAGGATTCAGTACTTTTCTTTGATTCAAAGTTTAATACAACAGCGGGTCTCATGTAAGAGAAGGAGTTAGATTAAATGAATAGAGAACAAGACTACCTTTTGGTAAATTGGAATCGACTTAGGATATACCACTATCCCATTACCAAGGAGGAATTTATCAAGAAGGTTGAACAACAAGAATATTTGAAGATGGTAGGAAATTCATATCTCCAACCTTCAGTGAGCATTTCTTCAATTGATTTTTATCTAATTAAAGAGAGAGTGATAGAAAAAAAAATGGAAAAAAAAACATCAAAAAAAAATCATAACTATGAAAATCATCTTGTTGCGCAGTTTGTAAGAGTCTACTTGAAAACCAGGTCACTAGCGGGTAGGCTTTATTTTTTTAATAAAATGGGATTGTTGCTTGATTTTTGTACATGACTAACTTATCTCTTACCAAAATCAATTTTTTATAGTTGGAGTAGAAAATAACCAATGGAAACACAACCCTTATCAAAGTTTAGGGCAAGTGGCATGCTTAATTTGTATGCAAGTACCACAAAAATCTGATGCAATTAAATGTTCTTACATGGTTATGATATTATTTTTCGATATAAACATCATCTTCATAATTGGGTACTTTTTCATTCTTCTTCCCCTCTATCATCCCTCTCCATTCTTCATTAATCCCATAAGTATGTATCCAACCCTTTCTTCTAGTCATTTCCTTGACTCCCACTTTTTGTTCCCTCTATTCCCTTAAATTTTTCCCCGGTCCCTTTTCTTGTTTCCCCCTATACATTGATTACTCTATTCTATTTTTGTATGCCTGATAAATTCCCTCCCATTTTTTTTACACTATTCACATCCCTTATCCCCCCCCCTCTCTCATCTTTGAGCTATGATAATCATTTTAGGAGCTCTATATGATTCAAAGCAGAAATTTGAACTATGAAAACTCATATTTTTAATTGTATTGGTCCAAGATAAGAATTTTTCTCCTCGTGAGTCATCAGTACCTAAGTATGAAAGACTCTCTTTTTTTAAGTACGGGAACAATGTTTCAAAGTGTAGGAATTTCCTCGATAGAAGCCTCTTTCGGTATAGTAATGGTATTTTGTTCTTACATGTACGAATATTTATTATATACATTTGAAGTAGTAAATTTTGTGGAATTTGGAAAGTTTCATATATGATGGTTCAATTTTAAATGAAACATACAATAAAGTATTATTTCCTTCATTATTAATAAATTGAGAAAAATAACTTCGTGGTACTTTAATTTTTAGCATGTCATATTTATATTATAATCTATATAAAGATCATCATAAAAAGCGCTCCTTTCACTCCTCCTAGTTCATGTTATGTAATTAGTAAGGCTAGATTATGATCGTGAAGGTCAATTCCTACCCATTTTTCATTATCATAGTGACAAATGTTACCATGTATCATTTGGAACCCCAAGGTCTCGATATGATACCATGTCATGATCGTTACTCCTTGTTATATATTCATGCATGTTGCTAATCATTATTCCTTCTCCCGATTGTGAACCTAACCCGATCTAATTATTTTTAACCAAATTTCGTATCTTATGGATCATAATTGCTATAAATGGTAATTTGGGTTTTAATTTTGGGGTGGAATTGCAAGTATCAAACTTGAATTATTATGTGTTTCACTTAGGTGTAAGAATTGCATATCATATTAAGATAATACCTTTCATGCACCCTTTGACTTATGGACAACAAAGGATTGTGAATTTAGAATTTTGATTGCATATATCTTATTGTGCCTTTGTGTTTCAAGTTGTATATAGGCATTATGGCACCAGTGAGGATGGAACCATTCTCGGTTATATAATGCAGGCTAACCGCCTCACCCGAATCCCTCCAATACTAGGCATATAAAAATGTCATTCCAAATTCATGCCAAGTAATTCCATTCATTGAAATTTCAACTCATGGGAAGCTTATTTTTTAAACTCATGGTTATTAAAAAAAACCAAATAATCAACCAATTCCAATCTTGCGAAAGTTTTACTTTTACAAAATAAAACAATGGTTATAAAACCATTGGCATTTCCCACTTCATTAACATTCAAATTGTAATTAAATTCCAATCTTTGGCTCTAAGGTTTTGGTTCTCACCTCACATCAAACATAATATATATAATTATATATTACTTTCACAACTTAAATAAAGTCGAAGGCGTATATCCACCATGGCTTAATCATTTCATTTAATCGAGTGTCAAAACCCATTATATAAACCCCTTTAACTCTGGATTTAAACACAAGCACTATAATGATTATCCCACAACAGTTATAACATTTCAATGCTTTCAAAAATCTCCGAATGATATATATCAACTCCGAGACCAAAAATTAAACATGTATTAAAGCTCGCCTACAATGTTTCTTACCTTGCATAATTTCTATGCAACTTCACTTACAATTCGCCTCACTTGTTCAACATTACTCGGCGCCTTCATCATGGTTCCCTTGCAAAGTTTTCATCGCTCTTTAAATGTTGTTCATCAATCAAACCATCAGCACCATTTAAAATCCTGCGTTCTAGCTGCAATTTCAATCAACCCTCACGCTCCACGCCTTGAGCCGCCTCACGATTTCTCCATTACTATTTGATTATCCGTGCTTTAAAAAAAATATTCGAGTGGATTTAAAAACCCTCACCCTATTTCAAAGTTCGATCATCCTTCTCGTGTAAAAATCTATTAATGGAATTCTATTCAAATTTAACTCCCATCGCTTTTATATTTAACCCGCTCCGACAAAATTGTCTCGATGTGCATCGATATTTACGATATCGATTCCGCACAACACACTTGACACACATTTGACCATATTAAATAATCAACCATTGAGATCGTTTGGAATCTTTATTAAAAAGACTGAAAGTTCATCGATTTTCTGTCTGGGTGTAGCACAAAATTGATATCGATTTTTCCAAATCTTATCTTTCTCCGCTTTACTTGATGCCATGGATCGGCTCAATCCGATGCCAATTCAACAACATTTCAACTTAAGATTTAACATGCTCGATCTCAAAATTTCAGTCCGACTATATTTAAATCGGACTTCAATAAACCTGTTTCGTTTCCAAATCTACTTGGACGTCAAAGCATGAAATATTAATCCACCAAGTAAAACGAACCTTCTTGCAATCAAGTTATACAGAAGTAGAGACATTCGATTGCATTCAATTCAAAACATATTTGTATAACTCAACAATTCAAAAGGATTCAAAACCCTTTTTATACCATGAACGCGTGAATTTGATTCACCCAATGTCTTACACGAATTTTCCTCTATCGAATCGATTCATTTTGATGCTAAATTACCCAATCAATTCTACATAACTCAATAATGGGACATGAGCTTGAGAAAATCAAATTTTGTATATACAATACTTACATAACAATCTCCTTCTTTGGCTTAATTTCCAATCTTTGGCCCTTTACAATTGCCCACAGCTTACAAGCAAAAGCCTGCTTCTACTCTAATCAACCCCCTCTCACTCTCTCGATTTTCAATGCCTTTGAGACTTGATAATTTATACAAATTAAAATGATCTAATTTAAGTTCAATCCCTTCAACTTCTCAACAAAATCCTAAAATCATTCTTGAAACCCTAAGGATCCTCTCTCACCCATAATTAATGAAACTAACTTCTAAATTAATATTTAGAAAAATCTCTCATCCCTTTACATCCTCAATGACCAAATTCTCTCATATTCTCAAATATTTGAGAATTATTTACAATATTTAATTAAAAATACATAAAACCCACTCAAATCATTTATAAAAATCTAGCTCCTCTAAAACTTAAAAACCCCTAAGTTTTAATAAATACAAAGTATTTATCTTTGCCTAATGCTCCATCGGACTCCCAAGGTTGAAAATGATCATGATCTCCGATCATGAGTTTTAAGTCTTTGTCCTTATTTTCCTTGATCCCACACTTTGTTCCGCAAGTCATCATCTGTTACTTTTTTCTCCAGGTTTCCATATCTTGTTCTCTGCCTCCGGCTATGCTTTCATACTACCTTTGTCTTTCCCTTGCTGAAATTCCTTTCTTTGTCGTTGTCTCCTCTCTTAGACACCTTCATCATCGGTCTTCGATGCTTTCAATCTCTATGTCCATCCTCTTTGTTCTCCAATTTCGTTAATTCGAATCTGTGCTACTTTATTCTTTGCTCTTCTTCTTGCCAACACGATGTTGTTGTTGTCAATGTTGCCTCACCGATTGTCTTCCTCCTCGATTGTTGCTAACATTGGTTTTACTCCTGCATATGCTACCTCACATGGTGCTGCCTCCCAAACTTCTTGTCCCTCTGCAACATTCTTTTCTCATCACTGCAAATTTATCTTCGAAAATAAATTATCATTTAATTCTCTTCCTAACATATCCATTTATCTCTGTTTGTATACTAGCAAGCAAAATCAATTTTAACAAACTAGTATTTGCTCCTTTCAACTTCAAGCAAATTTAATTTAGTGCAACTTCTTTCTCTGTTTAAATGTCTCCCAAACATTTCAAACATTTCATCAACATCTTATTAGTTCCCTTCGTCTTCCCCTTCGACAATCTTGAATTTTCCATCATCATCTTGATTGATTCGGCAATCATATCAAGTTCTTCAAACATCGTAGCCTCATCTTCTAACACCGTAGCAATTCCAAAAAAATTCCCCAGTCTTCTCTTGGCTATCTGAGACAAGCCAACTCTTTCTTGTCACCCATGGTAACAAGCCTCTTATGAGACATGATTGTCTCATCTTCTTTCTCGCTTATTCTTCTTCCAAGACAATTCCAAGTGATGGACTGTCTTCTGCATCACCGTAAACACAATCAAATTGTCACTTAAAAATCACAAGACCCAATGGTCTCACTTGCTTGGTCACCAAGTTTTTTCTCTGTAGCTCCAAGTCTTCTTCGGACTCGGAAAATCTTTGCGGCTTTCTCCTCAACTTTCTCCGGCAACACTTCATTATGTTGCTCGAGTTCCTTTCCAACTCATTTGTCGACATCAATATGTTGATTTGCATTCACCATGAGACTATCAACTAGTCTCTTCTTCTTTCCATCCTCTGCTTCATGAATTTCATTCATGAAAACTTTCTTACCTTGATTCTTCAAAAATTATCCCGTGTAAGTTCTCTGCCTCTCCAATTCTCTTCTCTCAAGATCTAGTTTCCTATACAATTCAAAAATTTTATTAGGAGTGGAACTTGGAAACTTCACACAATTTTCTATACCTTCACCCTCTTGACAAATCATCAATTGGTCCTTCTCTCTCTGCACCAATATTCCGATTAGACTTCTTTGTCTTCATTTCCTCCGAGATCTTGCCATCTCGGCATTGATCGAACAGACTTCGATTCAATACCCTCTCTTGCTCTTTAACAAACTTTAAAGCTTGCTCATCTCCTGTCCGAACCGAAAACATACATAACTTATTAGTTTTAAAACCACAAGACTTTTCGGTCTTGACTGCTTTCCTCCAAGACTTCCCTTTGAACAGTCTGTGTGGAATCTTCAAATTCCATCTCTGACTCAAGAACTCTAAGTTCCTCCTTCAATAAGGCAATCTCCCTTTGCCTCAACCTCATCTGCAATGGTTGCAAAATCACTCTCTTTCCTTTCGGTGGAAATATCCATCCTCCTTTGGTTTTCCTACTCTTGCACCATTCCCGTAGTACCCAATTGTACCTTCATTAATGAATTTCTCTTTCTCGACTTTATCAGTCATCTTACCCCTATGGCATTCCTCTAACCTCTTCTCGATCTTCCATCATCTTATCCATGAGATTCTCACTCACCATGAGTTTCACTAGCTTTTGCAACAGCTCTCCTGTTGCCACTTACCTCACCAATCCACTTGGACCCGGTCTTTTGGTAATCTTGGTTCACTACCTTTGGAACATCTTGAGCACTCTCTTCGCTCTCTCTAGGCTATCTCTTCAACTCACCTTCTCTTCGAACACTACAATTGTCCTCCCTATCCACCTTTTTTTGAATGTCAAGTTCATTGCCATCATCTTTTCGCAACCATAAACCTTAATTTCAAATCATAAAATTATCTCACCTTTAAGATCCCGCATGATCTTGTCCTCCATTCATTTCGCAATCATATTCACTTGCAATTATGTACCTTTGCATATCAGATTTAAAATATGATCTTCCTTTCTCTTCATCACACATTCAAATAAAACACACTTCCAACAAAACCTTCTGCACTCATTCGGAAAAACAAATATCTTCAAATAACCTTCCTGCTCTAATACCATTTGATGCGGGCTAACCCCGCCTCACCCAAAATCCCTCCAATACTAGACATATAAAAATGTCATTCCAAATTCATGCCAAGTAATTCCATTCACTGGCAATTTCAACTCATGCGTGCTTCTTTTTTAAACTCATGGTTATTAAAAAAACAAATAATCAACCCAGTTCCAATCTTTCATGCGGAAGTTTTACTTTTACAAAATAAAACAATGGTTAGAAAACCATTGGCATTTCCCACTTCATTAACATTTGAATTGTAATTAAATTGCACCAATCTTTGGCTCTAAGGTTTTGTTCTCACCTCACATCAAACATAATATATATAATTATATATACGTTCACAACTTAATAAAGTCGAAAGCATATATCCACCATGGCTTAATCATTTCATTTAATACGAGTGTCAAAACCCATTATATAAACCCCTTTGACTCGGATTTAAACGCAAGCACTATAATGGTTATCCACAGTTATAACATTCCAACGCTTTCAAAAATCTCCGAATGATATATATCAACTCCGAGACCAAAAATTAAACATGCATTAAAGCTCGGCCCACAATGTTTCTTACCTTGCATAATTTCTATGCAACTTCACTTACAATTCACCTCACTTGTTCAACATTTGTTCCTTCATCACGGTTCCCTTGCACGTTTTCATCGCTCTTTAAATGTTGTTCATCATCAAACCATCATCGCACCATTTAAAATCCTCTACGTTCTAGCTGCAATTTCAATCAACCCTCACGCTCCACGCCTTGAGCCGCTCACGATTTCTCATTACTATTTGATTATGTTGTGCTCGCAAACAAATATTCGAATGGATTTAAAAACCTTCACCCCATTTCAAAGTTCGGTCATCCTTATTTGTGTACAAGCCTCGACAAATTTAATGGAATTCTATTCAACGAACTCCCATCACTTTTATATTTAACCCGCTCCGGAAAACAATCGATGTGAATCGATATTTGCGATATCGATTCCGGACATACGAGCTTAACACACATTTGACCATATTAGAAAATCAACCATTGAGATCTTTTGGAATCTTTATTAAAAAGATCGAAAGTTCATCGATTTTCTGTCTGTCAGACACAAAATTGATATCGATTTTTCCAAATCTTATCTTTCTCTGTTTTACTTGATGCCATGGATCGACTCAATCTGATGCCAATTCAAAAATAGCATTTCAACTTAAAATTTAACGTGCTCGATATCAAAATTTCATCTGAGTATTGAAGTCGGACTTCAATAAACCTGTTTCGTTTCCAAATCTACTTGGACGTCGAACCGTGAAATATTAATCCACCAAGTAAAATGAACCTTCTTGCAATCAAGTTATACAAGTAGAGACATTCGATTGAATTCAATTCAAAACAGAACCATATAACTCAACAATTCAAAAGGATTCAAAACCCTCTTTATACCATGAACGAATTTGATTCACCCAATGTCTTACAAATTTTTCCTCTATCATAATCGATTCATTTTGATGCTAAATTACCCAATCAATTCTACATAAACTCAATAATGGGACATGAGCTTCAAAAAATCAAATTCGTATTAATACAATACTTACATAACAATCTCCTTCTTTGGCACGATTTCCAATCTTTGGCCCTTTACAATTGCCCGGTTACAAGCAAAAGCCTTTCTTCTACTCTAATCAACCTCCACTCTCACTCTCTCTCGATTTTCAATGCCTTTGAGACTTGATAATTTATACAAATTAAAATGATCTAATTTTAGTTCAATCCCTTCAACTTCTCAACAAAATCCTAAAATCATTCTTGAATCCCTAAGGATCCTCTTTGCCCATAATTAATGAAACTAATTTCTAAATTAATATTTAGAAAAATCTCTCATCCCTTTACATCCTCAATGACCAAATTCTCTCATATTCTCGGATATTTGTGAATTATTTACAATATTTAATTAAAAATACATAAAACCCACTCAAATCATTTATAAAAATCTAGCTCCTCTAAAACTTAAACACCCCTAAGTTTTAATAAATACAAAGTATTTCTCTTTGCCTAATGCTCCCGCATCAAATAAGTTGAAGGAAATATCAAAATTAAGTCAATTTTACCTATTTTTCAAGAAGCGTGGTGGCTTCCATTCCTATATATATTCAATGTGTTTGATTTTGTAGTGACCAAGGTTTTTGTAAAATGGTTTTATGGAAAGACGACCATTGGGACAAGACGTTTGAATTGTCGTAACATTTCATTGCAGGAAGCGAGTTACCTTGCACTAGATAATAGTAGTTTAAAAATGAAAAGGTGACTAAGGAAGCTTGGAAAATGTTCTTGATGGAGGCACAATATTAGGTTGATTGGAAGAAAGGATTCCAAAGAAACCATTATTGAAAAATGGAGAAATTTGATTTTTTATATTACAAATTTTATTACTTGCGAAGGGTCATATTCAACGACCTTTTTGTATCACATGCACCTTCTAATGCATCTTGAATCTGGACATTCCATCAATTTTCCGTATTTATTATTGAATATTTTAGCTAAGATGGCTTGAAGTGTTCAAGAGTTTTGAACCATGTAAAATAGAAACTTTGCCACTATGGACTAATTAATATATTAGTGAGTGATGAATTTAAAAATAGGGGTTATATTTGGGAATAATTTCTTACATTTCCTTAGTTTGGGGTTGTGAGAGACACGTCATTGATATTCATAAACCTAAAGAATGGTGTCTTGATAAAGTTAGAGGATATGGATCTGGCTCCAACTATGTCTAGTCTCGAGAAGAAAAAGAAATAGGAAAATAGATGAAAAAAGCAAAGAGGAGTATGTTTTCAAAGGTTGTGGTGCCTGAGCCACCCCATAGGAGAACAAGAGGGTTATTGAAGAGAATGCATGTCTCTTCTTGCAAGAAGATACCAGAGGAGAGAAATTTATTTGATGTAGAGATTCTCATGGATTCAAGGTCACCAAAGGATCTATCCCATCTAGAGAACGGGAACCTTCACAAGATGTTACTACAAGTAAAGGAGACAAAGGTATGGTTAGTGATACGGTATCAATTCATGATAAAAACATGCATGTGAGAAAAAGTTTTTATCTCACTTAATAGATGTTGCAACCACTTTGGATACCTCTGCCAATAGTCGAAATAGAAGTTTGAAGAATAGGACTTTCTTCCTCTTGCACCCTTGATAAAATAGCTAAGAAAGAAAAATAAGTGCATATATTGAAACGAAGGATTAAATACTTGGAGGTTTTTTATCGATTCATGAAGTCCCATAATACAACATTGATAGATAGAAATGAGTAATTGGTTGCAAGTAGCAAGATTAAAATAATAGGTGAAGAAGTGGAGAATACATGTTTTCTTACATGCAAACTCAAGCTAAAAGTTTTAAGAGACAATTGAAGAATGCACAAAGTGTAAATATTGGGATTAATATTCAAATTCAACAATAATGGAGGGAATTTTCAAAAATTTGTTTTTTTGCAGAGGTAAGCAGATTTAGTTGTGAGGACACACAACAAATTCAAGTTGGGGTATGTCAAGCTCTAGAATTTTCTTCTTTTTACTCAAAAATTGCACTTATCCTCTTTTTTTCAATTTAAAATACCTTCTTGCATGCATTTTCTAGTTCTCATTGTTGCATTTATGTGAATATAGGTATGAAGTTTGCTTATTTTTCAAAAGGTTTAATAGATTAATTTGGTGATGACAAATTCTTACAATAATGCTATCCTAAGTCTTTTTATCCTTTTATCTGCATTATCACGAGACAATTATTTGACCTCGGGATTCCCCACTGGTAAAGGATTCCTACACTACCATAAGGATTTTTGGCTTTCAAATGAGGTGTCAAAGATCTTTGTGGATTTTGAGGAGAATATGGTGTGCTCATTACTCCTAGTCTTTATCTAGCAACTCTCATATCTTAACTTCTCTCTAAAATAAACTAGTTAAATATTTTTCTTGAGAAGTGGATCTTGACATTGAGGCGCTTGATTTGAATACCTATTGATAGAAGTTTTTTGTCAATTTTTCCTATTTTTTTTTTGTAAAGGATGGCTTTCTATGGCCATGGATTCTCTGTAAAAAATATATATAATTCAAGTTATAGGAATCATCATATTATAAATACTATTTTCATTTTCATCTGTTAAAGTTAATTTAGGTCTCGCCATATCTCTCTACAGCTGGACCATCAAGTATCAAATGTAATGAGCAAATATTTTTATTAACACGAAGTTTCAATGCTAGGTTTAAATATTATGTGTATTTTATTTTGTTCATGTATTTCAAGAACATGTCGTTACCTCTTTTTCTTACAAGAAATGAGTTGGTTGGCAGGGCTGACCAACCTAGCTCGTTATCCTTTGATTAAATAACATTGTGTGTTGGATTTTATTTATATGGTTGTGTTGTTTGTGATATTTGGTTTTCATTGTTTACAAAGCTTTCGTGGTTTTAAGGCTATGTTATGATATGTTTGATTAAAGGATGAAATAACCCAGATTGGAAGCAATCGTTGTGTATTTTTGAAGGCTTATGGTATAATTTCCTTTATTTAGAGTTGTCGAGTTCAACATCCTATTTTTTTTAGATTATTTGGAAGTGTTTTGAAATGACTTGATGCCATATTAATGCCTCCTCTGTGGTGATCTTATTTACCTATGAAATATTTTGAAACCAGTTTGATGTTAGAACTCTTTTAAATACCTCATTCAACACTCATATATGCTATTTTAAATCAAACCCGGAATGTTTTTCTAAACCCTTATGAGTTTCAATTAATCTCTTTAACATAATGGACTTCCAACTTTGAAGGTCTCGAGACTAGTTTTCTTTTATAGATTGAATATCAAAAGTTGTTCTTTTGAGGTTTATGTGTTATTGTGAGTAAAATAAATATAATGATGTTGTAAGAATATAAAATACATGATTCTGAAAGCCTTTAACTTGAAGGATTTGCACACGAGGTTTAGTGCAGAATAGGGCCTTGATGTATCTTTTGATTGAAAGTGATATATGTCCATTAGTTTTATTTTCTTTTGGGTCTAAGAAGAACGAAGACACGGTGAATGCTTTAAATATATAAGTTACGAGAAATGAATGTGATTATCTAGTGTTTTCATGATGACTAAAGAATAAAATGAAAACAGAATATCCTAATTGTTACATGAGTAAGACATGTTTTCTTTAGTGCATTATGAGTTTTTTTGGGAAGAGGAATATTAAAGGTGTGTGAGTTTGTTACTTTATATTATCTTTTCCTTTGGACTTGGATTGTTTTTAGTGAATGCAAGTTGAAATCTCTTCTTCATTGATATTTTACTAAAAGCATAGATTGATTCTAGGATTTGAAACACTTTTTATTAGCTCAAGCAGGTGATTTTCTTTGATTATGCATGTCTTATAATTGACCTAATACACCAAGAAGGTTATGATCCAAGTGCACAATGTGAAAAAGAGTGGTGAGGGATTGTATAGTATGAAATTGCAAATAGTATAGGAACAAGATTGATTTAACTTTTATAATGCATGAATTATTTGATTACCTATGTGATTTTAATTCATGTTTTCTCAAGCTTTTGATTGAAGCTTGTGTTTAATTTGAGGATCATGTTTCTCTCAATCTCGTATGTTTGAGGTGTTTTTGATCAAGATGTCTAGTAAACGAGTGATCTATAAGTTGCTATAATAGCTAATGCATAAGAAATAAGGGTTCTTTTTCATCTTCTTTTCACAACTTAAGGACATTGAATATTTGGTTAGAGATAGAGTTTGGTTTTGCTGTTTTTATAGATATTCTTGGCATTGATTGTGTTGTTCCTCGAAGTATAAAATATCCTCATATTAATCGTCAATATCGGGTGTTACTATGCTTTGGTCTTGGAATAGACAAGGCTTCAAATATGTCGAACCTGAAAAAAAGAGGAAAAAAAGAAGGGATAGGGATATTACATAAATAAAAGAGAAGTAAAATCATTAGAGACACTTAGAATAAGGTTGATTAATCCAATAAGAAGGAGATAATAAAAAGGGACAAGGGGGGGGGGGATTTAAGGGTATGAGAGGGAAAAAGTAGAAATGGGAATAGGAAAATTAGTAGAAGAATAGGGAAGGAATCATTATATATTAGGGAATAAAGATGAAATCGAAGGAAATTCAAAAAAGGAAAAGAGGAAAGACAGAGTACCACCTTGCATGGTTGATGCCTCTTTCAAATATTGCAGCAACTATATAAAGCAATTAACTACATCGGGACTTTTGTGTCACCCGCATAAACTTTTATCATGCTACTTGCTTTGAACTTTGCTAAGGGTTGAGTTTTTGTTGGTCATTTTCTCTAAGTCCCTATATAAATCTTCTTCTCGGAGGTACGCTAGTCATGTATATAAATTCAAGTGGCATCCCATTTTATTAGAAAAGAACATGTCTCCAAATTTCTTTTTCAATTAGATCCTTACACAATTGCAAAATTTTTTCACGATTATGTATTATTATTATTATTATTATTATTATTATTATATATATATATATATATATATATATATATATATATATATATATATATATATATATATAGAATTTACTGAATAAAATCTTCCTTGGTGCTGGGTTGAATATACACTCTAGGCCTATGTCCATTCACCAAGAAAACAGTACCCTCTACATCAATGTTTTTTATATCCACTGCTCCATTCTCGAAAACATTTACCACTTCATAAGGCCCCAACCAACGTGTATGAAGCTTCCCCTTAAAAAATTTAAACTTTGAATCATGGAGGAGCACCCAATTACCAGGTTGGAGCTTCTTTTTCTTGATTAACTTTTCATGTCATTTATTGCATTTTTTTCACTTAACTACAAAAGGTGTTGTTTTTGTGCCTTCGAGAGATCTAGTCCCAATTGGATTGTAGTTCTGAAGTTCATAATCTAGAATTTGATTGGAAACAATACTTGTTTCCCATACACCAACTCATAAGGTGTATGATCTGTGTTGTTCCTCCAAGTATTTCTATAATACCATAATCCCTCTAGTAATCTATTTTCCCAAACCTTTTTATTATTATTTACAGCTTTTGTAAGGATGGACTCAATCACCCTATTTATAGATTCTACTTGGCCATTTTCCTACGGGTGGTATGGTATAGACTTCCCCTATTGAATCATGTATTGATCTACAATTCCTTTTACCACATTAGAAACAAACTAAGGTCCATTTTCAGTAACAATTTATCGTGTTACACCAAATCGAGTAAAAAATTCAGTAAATAAGAAATCAACAACAAATTTTCAATAGCATAAGAAACAACTCTAGCTTCTACCCATTTTGTTACAAATTTTGTAAAAACCGAGATATGTTTGTAGTTTAAAGATGTTGGGGCTATGAGTCCCACAAAGTGAATGGTTTATTTTTAAAAGGGATCTAACATGACATACGGGAATAAAAGAACTCATTGGCTTTACCATGTTGTCCCATTTGTTGACAACTATCACAACCCTTAACATACTATTTGGCATCCTTAAACACGGAAGGAAAAAAGTAACCAGCATGAAGGATTTTAAATTTTGTCCTATTGTCAGCAAAATGACATCCACAAGTCTCATTATGGGAAGCTCTCAAGATATCGAAAACCTCCTCTTCTCTTACACATATGCCGATAATAAGATCGGGTCCAATGTAGAAGAGGTCTTCTTGAATCCAGGAGCATGAAGGACTATTTTGAATGATCCTATGCCTTTCTCTAGCGGATAGGTGTGGTGGTGTTTTTCCTGTGACAAGGTAATTGGCTATATGAGAAAACCAAGGGTAGTTCTAGAAAAAATATGTTCATTGAGAAATGATTCATCTACAGGAATTGCTTGACCAAGTTTATTCAATATAGAAAGATAATCAACTACTACATTTTATTTCCTTGGCCTATCAATTATATTAACATTGAATTCATGTAGTAAAAGTAGCCACCTAGTTATCCTACCACTAGTTAAAATTGTATTCATCAAATATTTTATGGCAGGATGACCTGTATGTATAAATACTTCATAACCTGTAATATAGTGTTTTAATTTATTAATATCAAAAGCCACAACTAGAAACTATTTTATGTTATTGTATATTTAAGATCAAAAGAAGATAAGTTTTTACTAATGAAGTAGATGGCATAGGATTTTTTATTTTCTTCTTGTCCCAATGTTGCACCAATTTCAATATTTGATGCATCCGAGGAGATATGGAATGGAATGGACCAATGAGGTCCCCTCAGGACTTGTTCTTATACTAATCTCTCCTTCATATTCTCAAAATCTCATTGGCAAGCCTCAGTCCAAGAGAAATCACTACTTGATCCAGGTGGATATTGGTGGCACCCGCCTATTCCACTTGGGGCCCCACCATTGTCTCTTTCATTTTTTCAGTTTCAGCACAACATATTATTTTTAGCAGTTTTTTGGGTCTTGAACTTTCGGAGCCGTTTTGAGGCCCTAAACTACATTTATTGGGAAAACTGGGAGCAACATGGGTCCATGAATCGATGTTGCTCACTCAAAATTTGTATTCCTCGGATATATCTTTCTAGCGAGGTATTTTTTGCGTCAAACAGAGAATGTATGCCAAAGTTACATCCCTGGGAAGTTGAAACACCAATTTACCCAAATGGGGCCCATAGTTTTGGTGATTCATCTCCTAGGATTAGGGTTTTGGATTTTTAGGGTTTTCCATTGTTTCTAAATAATAAATAGGCCCTCGAGGCTCATTGTAACTCAATTCATAGGCCTATAGCCACCACATCGCTTCTCAGATATAAGCTACCAGCACCCTAGCTAGTTTATTTCCATTATGTCTGTAAGAAAAATTCAGTTCCTTGATATTAATGAAATGAAGTGTTATTTCCACTGCATCTTTGTATTTATGGTTATATGTTATTATTTTGCATTACTTCATAAATCTGGATCAGTGGTATCAGCCAAATACAACCTACCAAAGCCACAAGCAAAGAAAAACACCGCGAAGCCAAAGAAGGGCACGAGAAATTGGTGTGAGTTCCATAAGAGCTCCACTCACAACACAAGTGAGTGTTCGGCCAAGCAGTCGCTGGTGGCCGAGATGAGGGCTTCTGAATCAGATGCATTCTCCACCTCTGAATCAGAACCTGGCAAGGGGAATGACAAATGGAAGCAGATCATTGATGCGGAGCCCAATGCCACTATTGCCACTATGAAGATCCAGAAGGAGGAACCAGAAGATCCATAGGAGGCAGAGCGTCTCTTCCACTCCTAGATGTGGGTAAAGGGTTCCCTGCTATAGTTCATTGTCGAAAATGGGAGCCAAAAGAACCTCATTTCAGTAGATTTCATAAAGCGGTTGAGCTTTCCGACCACAGTGCACCCACAACCATACACCATCAGGTGGCTTCACCAAGGACGGAATCTCTGTGTCAGCCAACAGTGCCGCTTTTCTTATAGCATCAAGCCCTTCACGGATGAGTTATTGCAGGACATTGCTCCTATTGATGTTTCTGATGTATTATTATGCCAACCATACTTGTGGAAGCGACACGCTGTGTATGAGTCCCAGCCTCGTGCTATTATTGTTACTTTGGGAAATAAGTTGTACATGATACTAGAGGTACCACCGCCTCCCAATATCTCTCTGGTTACTGCAAAACAATGTAGTAAGCTCATTTCCCAAACCAGGAAATTTGTTTTCCTGATGATCCGCCCCCAGGGCAAGAAGAATACTATGGCCATGCCCTGCAAACATGGCTCATCTATACGACAACAAAAAATGGACAAGGTTGTGGAGGAGTATGGGGACATCTTCACCTCACCCACAGGGGTGCCTCTGCACTTTCAGGTAAAGCACCACATTGAACTAACCCCAGGCATGCCACTACCCAATGGACTGATCTATAGGTGCTCTGTTCTGGAGAATAATGAAATCAAGAGGCAAATTTAGGAGCTATTGCATAAAGGTCACATCTGGCCAAGTTCATCGCCCTGTGGGAGCCCGATCGTGTTTGGACAGAAGAAGGATGGGACTTGGAGACTCTGTATTGACTATCAAGCGTTGAACAAGATCACTGTCTGGAATAGATACCCAATCCCATGGATTGATGACCTTCTAGACCAACTCAAAGGGGAAAAATATTTTAGCAATATCGACTTGAAGTTTGGGTATCACCAAGTACCAATCGAACCCTCTAATGTGTGGAAGATTGCCTTCAAAGCCAAGGAGGGCCTTTTCAAATGGCTAGTCATGCCTTTCGTGTTGAAAAATGCTCCCACAACCTTCATGAGGTTGATGGATGAAATCTTGTGTCCATTCACCAACTAATTTTTAGTGGTGTATTTGGATGATATTCTGATCTTCAGCCAGACTTGGGAATATTACCTCCACCACATCCTAGAAGTCCTCCAAACACTATGGAAACACGAGTTATGTGCCAATTTGGAGAAGTTCACTTTTGGCATGACCCAGGTTCAATATCTGGGATACATTATTGATGAAAGGGGGGTGCATTTGGATCCATCCAAGATCCAAGTCATTTGGGATTGGCCAGCCCCAACCACTCTAACAGAGCTTTGCAGCTTTCTGGGTCTTGCTCATTTCTACCATAGGCTCGTGTTGGGATTTTCTCATATCACTTGGCCCTTGATTCAAGTCATCAAGGGAGGAGCAAAAGCAAAATTCAAATTTTGGTCGGAATCTCAATAGAAGGCGTTCGTAGAATTGAAACATCACCTCTGTTCTGCTCCAGTGCTCACATTAATATACTTTCAACAACCATTTGAGATCGAGACAGATGCCTCTGACTATGATATTGGGGTAGTTCTTACTCAACAGGGGCATCCAATGGCATATCACAATGAGACATTGTTCGGCACAATTTGCAAGTATCCCACTTACGAAAAATAAATGTATTCCATTTTGCAGGCTTGTCGACAATGGAAGAATTACATTTTTGGGAAGGAGACAATCATCCACATAGACCACCGACCCCTACAGTTCATACAGACACAAGGGAATTTGCACAACGATCGCCATCAGAAGTGGTCCACATATCTACAACAATTTCATTTGAACATTAAGTATAAGAAGGGTAGCATCAATAATGTTGCAGAATGCCTCAGCCGACCACCGATCATGGCCATAACAACCGTTCTCAACTCTTGTGGGAATGAGACTTCTGATTGGCTGCTTCTCTACAAGAGCGATCTAGAATTCAGCCACACATACAAGGCACTCTTGGGGGGTATGCAAGTTCCAAATTTTCACCTCCAATATGCATTGTTATGTCACCTGGGATACCTTGTGTTTCTTCAAGCGAGTGTGCCAAGATGATATGGGAAGCACACTACGGTCACTACAAGAAAAAAGCACATTCGTGAGGGTCATGCTTGTGACGGACCTTTAAGGTCCATCACCATTGTCAAATATGGTGACAGTCCTTAAAAAATTGTCACTATAAGTGTATATAGTGATGGTCCTTTATGGTCCGTCACCAAGGACATTTTCAATGACACTTTTGGTGAGGGTCGTTAAAGGCCCATCACTAATTCTCTCTTTGGTAACACTTCTAGTGATGAACTTTTAATTACCCTCACCAATGCTCTTTTTGTTACTTTTAGTGACGGTGAAAAAATGTTCGTCATCATTGATCATTAAAAACCGTCACTGAAAGTGTATATAGTGATGGTCCTTTATGGTCCATCACCAAAGACATTTTCAATGACACTTTTAGTGAGGGTTGTTAAAGGCCCATCACTAATTATCTCTTTGGTGACACTTCTAGTGATGAACTTTTAATGACCCTCACCAATACTCTTTTTGTTACTTTTGGTGATGGTCAAAAAATGTCCGTCATCATTGATCATTCCAATCAGTTTTTGATGACGCTATGTGCCTGTTAATATATTTTTTGTCAAAAATATATTTTTTTTCAAAAGATAAAGAGTTAATACCATTAGTGTGGATTATTTTTTATAATATGTCCAAGGCCATAGTGGTTAGGGTCAGTCAATTTTTTAAGAAGTAATTAGTGTGTATCATTTCCATCAAGTAATGACTAGTTGAATAGATATTTCCTATGAGTCAACACATGATTCATATCTATTAAGTTTACTATCTAGAAAATTCCATTTAGATAAATTTCCACTACTTTGTGTAGGAAATATATTATTTAATACATAATCAAGCTCTGACAATTCTATTAATAAGAAACACCTAACAATCCTCGACAATCTGGACACACCTTAAATTAATGCTTTGGCACACACTAACATTTCTTAGCACCCCACATGTCTTGGAACATCTTTGTACCTAGAACATCTTGTGATGACACTGACGCCCAAGCACATGGTGGCATGCGCTAGCACAACATGGAACTAATCTCCTAGCATGTGTTGGCATGTTGCATATAGTCCCTAGCATGCCCTGGAACACCTTGGTCGAATGCATTGACATACATTAGCACTTGGCACACAATTCCACTTGGCATGTATTGGGACCTATTATTAGTGTGCTTAACATGCCCCTTTTCAAAAAGATAAAGTCCTGACTTATTAACCCTCTTATTGGTTCTTCCTTTTGTTTCCTTGACACATATTGACATACCCTGTTACCCTGCGCCACATCCTTAGCACCTAGCATGTATTGGCATGTATTGGCATATCTTGGCACTATTAATTGGCACATGATATAATTAGCACACCCTGGAACTCCCAAGCACACTTTGGGAATTCTTGACATGCCTTGATATTCCCTAGCATTCCTTACCAATGCTTAGCATGCCTTGTCACTCCCTCCTTGGCATGACAACTAAAACTCATTAACACTAGTCTCTGGCAGTACACGTTCCTCATATTCATTAACTTCCATGAATTTTTTCCTAGTACTCCTTAACACTCATCAACATGCATTATCACTCTCTAGCACACCTTAGCACCCTTCAACATTCCATTCCACTTCATAACATGAATAACATTAGTCCCTGACACATATTGGTGCTTGGCACATGTTGGCGCTTGGAAAGTCTTAGCATGCATGGAATACATTGAGATGCCTTGGTATGATTTGGCATGCTTTAATATTAAATTTATTTTTCATGATCAATTTTTGGAAAGTAGATGAGAAGCAACAAAGGAATACTTGGCTCTTAGAATGCACTAAGACTTTGCACTTGGCACCTACTGCCACCTAGTGTTGGTGTGCCTAGCATGCCCCTCTTGGAAAAGGTAAATTGATGACTTATTAACCCTTTTATGTGTTCATTTCCTTGTAGTTTAAATTTTTTCTCCATTTTTTTGTTTTGACAGTCCTTGACATGCATTGACACGCCCTTGCACATCTTGGCATGCCTTATCACTTGGCACGTATTAGCATGTTTGACATGTATTCCCACTATCTAGCACATCAAGGGGGTGAAGAGAGATGTAGTCCTAAAGTAGGTCGAGTAAGGGTTGTTAAAGGGAGGTCATGATCATCCTCCAAGAGCAAGATCATCATGTGAGGGTTCAGAAGAATGTTGCATACCTTAATGGTCGGTTTGCGCTAGGAAGTAGGATGGCAAATTGTTGCTTCTCTTTTGGTAGATCGAGCTTAAGAGAGGTTTCTCATGAGAATTTGGGCATGTGATTTCAATGGTGCCTTTGTGTGAAGGCCGCATCAAACTCTGAAATGTTGAAATTTGAACAAGAAACAGTGAGATTGGAAACCAGAAAGGACAAAAAAAATGCACCCACACTGGTGAGGAATTTTGATGCACCAGGAGTGAGGAATGTGGGGCATCTAAATTATTTTTCCCTTAAATAAATTGGACAATAAATTGTAATTTCATCTCATAACAACTTGTGTCAGTTAATTAAGTCATGATAACCGAGTTAGCTCAAGAAATTCGAGTTGAGGGTCTAAGATGAGGCATCTAGGGGGATTCTAATATTTTTGGGGTCCAGTTGAAGTTGATGCATTAGTGGGGTGAAAGTGTAATTAGCTCAATTAAATGAGTTAAAATCAGTTTAACTAGTTCTAACTGAGTGATGAGCTAGTGAGAGGTCCAGTGAATTAAATTATATTTAATTCACAATGAGTGATCAATCAGATAACTAATAATTCACTATTAATAGTTGCATGCATGTCAGTTTCGAGGAATACCCAGTTGAGACAAAGGTTAAAGGGAACATAACTATCAATTGTATTAAGAGAAAATTTCCCACATGCAATTATAAAGTCATTGGGATGCCATGATGGATTCCACAATCAAGGAAGACTGATTTTCCTAATTAATAAGGAGTTAATTCCCTAGGAATTACATGAGCAAGGCAGGCTGAAGTAAGGATGAGAATTGGCTAAGTACTAGACTGAGTTTACCTAGATCAACAGGAGACAATTGACAGAGTGCTGGAGAATCTCATGAGAGATTAAGCATTTTATTGTTTCATGATTCCTTGACTTAATACACAATAGAGATAGAGGGGTTTTGAGCAGTTGCTTTCCCCAAATACATCATGTTTCTATGTGATTGATAATTTATTTCTCTTACTTATATGTGATTGTGTGATCATGTTTTGTTTCCGCAAATTGTAGGAAGGATTCAATATCTTGTTCTAGTAGATTACAAGATCAGAATTAATCTCGTTGATTAGATTTTCTACATGGTATCAAAGCAGGAATTTTTTGGGTGGAGAGTTTTCAGATAACATCTAAATATTTTGGTGTAAATTTTTCAAAAATAAATAGAATATTTGGATTCCTTGCGAAAATCTACCCAAATGGAAAAAACAAATCAGCCGAATTGGAGCTCGGATGAGGGAGATATCATTGATTTAAAATCAACTCTTTTTTAGAAACTTTTTGTAACGTTGAGACAATTACACTGTGCATGATTCAAGAACCTATATGCACTTGAGGTACCAAATTCATGCAAATCTTTGAGGAGAAAGGCAGAAGTTAGAGACTTGGTGGTTTAGAGGGAGCATAAATTACCTCTCAACATGCATCCTCATGAGAAGCAGTCTTAGAAGGTTGTGGAGTAGCTGCCACAATTGGAGAAGCAGAGAGGAGACCGTGTGGAAGCGTCCACTCAAGCAGAGACCTCCGTGAGGGGGAAATTTCGAGCCAGATGGGAAAAGGGAGCAACCATACCTCGAGGTGTAAGGTGGGGTGATGTGTAGACATAATTCCAATATAAGAAATTTGAGCAAGGTACATTGAGATGGCATGTCTCATGGATCAAACCTGGCTATGAGGAGCCCACAGTGCAACAATAGTAGGAAGGATCAGTTATATTGATGTATTCAGATGTCAGCAAGACAGAAATCAGTGTGAAATATGTCAAATACTAGAGCACAAATCAGATTTAGCAATAGTTCAAAGGGCACGGATGCAGATGTCAGCAGCAGCATAGATAGTCCAGTACTAGACAGGTGCAGTAGCTAGCAGTAGTCAGAAGACTCTGATGACAGATGCATTATACTGATTCAGTTGTTCGGAAGGATTCAATGCCTTGTTTTAGTACATTACAAGATCAAATTGAATCTCGTTGGTTATATTTTCTACATGAAATAGAAGAGAGGGTTGATACCATCTTGCCTTGTGGTGGTTAGTAGGCCGCAAGGTTTGTGATAAAGACCAACATAAATGGAGGAGGGCTTGCACTGTAATTTAGAGCCATAACAAAATTCGACGCAGGCATAATATTAACTGAGTTAACCCTAGTTTTAGGGTCGACATTGAGATTTGAAGTTCATGTCAAGATTCATTCAAAGAAATTCCCAGAATCTATGGATCCATATGAGCTAGGTTGAGTCTCTTATGGAGGCAAGAGTCATGTTTTTTCTATGTGTGGATAGGGTTTTTTCTACAACAATTATAAGTACATAAGTATAATGCCCTAGTTAGGACAGTTTCCTAGCATGTTTAGTTCATAAGGTATGCCCTTAAGACTGTGACAAATTTGTGTAGAAGAAGACGGGTTGTGACCCTTAGAGCGAGGTTTATTTGTGTAATAAATACCACAGATCTGGAAGATGGTTTGCAGATTTAGTATGTGTGGAGACAATAGATACAAAAGAGGGTGGAACCTGAGTAGAAGATTGAGCATGCAGAAGAAATGTGCCATATAAAGAATGGATTGGCATGCAGAGGAGTTGATTTTGGTGGACTTTCCATAGAGTTTTAGACAAAGATCTGAATAAACCTATAAAAAATTAGTAAATTGACTGTTAGTGGCTAATTTGTGACCCTAGTTCAATCATCTACAGATTGTTAGAAGTATGATAAGAGGAGTAGTTCATATTTGTTCAGATATTGGACAACAAAGATCAAATTTTTGATACACAATAACAATGATCTTGAGAGGACTCAAACCATTGTTAGGTGGTAGATTTGAAGAGCCCTAGATGAAGACAATATTGTGGGCCCTAGATCAGTAAAAATAATTGATTGTGGTTGGGCATATTGATGGTAGTCCAAGTACAGTTGGAGGGTTGTTAGGTTACTATTAAAGAAGAGCCCTGACTCTTGTTTTGGTGAAGGACAAAAAAATTGGAAGAAGGGCAAGTGTATAGGGCCTAAGGATGTGCAAACTTTCAAGGACTAAAGTAACAGTCAAGCGGGCCAACCAACTAGCCCTACTTCACTATATTGTGGAGGATTGATTCAGTGAGAAGAAGGGCAACCTCCATAGCCCTGGACTTCTCTTCTTGGAGATGTAGTATGGAAAAAGTGGGAATACCAAAGATTTGTTCACAAATGGAATTGTGAACAACTTGTTACCACTCAAACTAGTAGTGGACCTAAAAGGGGTTCCTAAGAGGGAAATTGTTAGGACAAGGGAAACGATGGAGGCTTAGCCCATTATCACCACAGCTAAGGCTCCTTGCTCTTCACGGAATTTCACCGATGGGTGGAGTCCCAGTAGTTTAGGAAGTCACTTGTAGAGTATAGGTCAATGAATAGGTGGGAAGTGACCCTCGAAACCCTTTCCCTAAGATAAAATAAAGAGTGGTACTTTCTTTCCTTTCAAGCAAGGGAATTTATCTTCTAGGGAGAGAGGATGGGGATTGAAGGGTTGAGGGAGAAGAATAAGACTTATGAAGGAAGTTCTCAATCCCTAAAATCCTTTGAGAACTTGGATTCCCAAATGGTCCTTGATGAAAGGCCTTTGACACCAAATGGGACCACACGGGGCCAAATGGACCCAGCCTAGGTTTGGGGATGAAATTTAGCAACCAATGATGTTCCTATCCTGGACAAGGTGATGGGAAAGGATCAGACAAGATTTTTTACTTCGATAGGTCAAATTGATCCTACTAGGTTCTATCTTTGGGAACACCTAGGAAAAACTTGATCCTAGAGCTAGGGCTTGAGGTATCTGGAGATTCCATTGTCAGAATTGGCCCAATTTCGGAGGAGAGTGAGGGAACCCAGCAACGCAATTGCCTCTAGGAGATAGAAGTCTTCCTCTAGCTAGATTCCTGGGAAATTGTTGCCCTAGGTGACCTAATAGGGCTAGACCTAGGGAATGTGAAAATTGCTTAATCTAAGAAACCCTATTGTAGTATCTTTATTTACTTGTCCTACTTGAATTAAGTTACAAGTTAATTTCTGAAATATTCAATAAAATAGCGAAGTAAATAGTAAATACAACTAGCAACCTACACATATATATCAAACACTAAATAACATGCTCATAGAAAAAGTGACACATGTATTTTTTAGACAATTGTCCTCGGAAAAAACCCAATGTGGGAAAACCATTGCACCTATCTCTGGAGGGTTTTCATTATTATGTAGTTTCTAAGTACAACAATCCTGGGCACCAAAACTGGTTCACCCAACAGAGAAATAAAAATGGCAGTAATGCGCTGCTCTGAATCCCTCTACATCATCCTTACTGGCTTGCATCAGCTTCTGCGCTGCTTAGTAAGGGCCTGCATCACACCTGAAGGGCTTACACTGCCCTTGCACTACCCTGATTGGGACTGCATCAGCCCTGTGTGGCCCCCGCTGCTTCTGCGCTGCCCCTGCTAGGCTCTGGCTAGACTGCGTGGCTCCTGCTGCCCCTGCTGCTCTGACTAGCTGGAATTCTTAAGCAAAAAAAGCATAGGTAAGAAAGAAGGCACTGGCCAAAGGTAACGCATAACAGTTAGAAAAATTGAAGAAATGAAATGAAAATAGATCAATGTCCACAAATAATTGAAATTTCTCAATGGGACTAGAGAGTAAAAGCTTTAACAACAACCATAAGTTCTTATAGCATCAGCTAAGAGAACAGAGGAGACTAGTTCATGAGGTTAAAATGTTGTATAATTGTTGGCACAGGAAAATTGTAGAATCGTTAGAGTAAATCTCTGCAGGTACCATTAGTTGGTGATCATCGATAATCATTTCATTTCATCAAATACCTTGATGAATGGGCCTTACAAGCTATTTGCGTAGACAAACCCCATAGAAGTTGTGTGATGGAAAAATATTCACACTATATTGAAGAAAACAACTACTAAATAAGGATGACATTTCAAATGGGTCAAGAAACAATAGAGAGATAGACATCAAAAAAGTTAAAATTCTATGGCAACAGGAAAGAAAATAGGTAGCGTGGTATATATCATAACAAAGAAAATTATAAAAATGGAAAACCCTACAAATTAGCACCCATCGAAACATCACCACAATTTTTAATTTAACTCTAAATCTCCAAATTCATCAAGTTATATCCTATATTCAAACCTAATCCTCTCTGTTAACCATTCTGAAGATAAGGCTGAGAACTTACTACACAACCATCACCTACATGTAGTGATCTTATTCTGTGACCAGACAACCTACTTTCGTGAAGACACGGAAAGGTAAACACTCTCTGCTAAGATTTTCCATACAGCCCAGGTTGAGCAACCACATATACATCACCATTTTTTTCTCTTCAGATTTGTAACTTAGAAGAGCTTTGTCTGACCACCTTCGGGTTGCTCCTAGAGTCACCCAAGAAATCCCTCTCAGCATCATCCTCTTTCTGTAGTACCTAATTAGTAATTTAATTAACCATAAAATTTTCTTGATCATGCAGGTATTTCAGATATATTGCCAATAAGCATAAAGCTTCCATGTTAAACAATCAGGTCAAAAGACTTTAGACTATGATGCAAAAAATAAAAATAAACCTCACCAACACTCAAAGGAAAAACAAATTCAAACCTCTACAAATTATAAATAGATATCTGATAAACTTCATTCCACCACAAAAATGTCCTTAACTAAAGAAAATTCTAATTAAGGTTCTTTCAAGACAAAGCATTCAAGGGTAGTGATGTTATGAACATGCCCCTACACCTCGTGAACAATCAATGTGTATAAGTAGACCATCATAAGGCTCATTTTACACATCATTATTATCATTTTATAAATATTTTTTATTAAATCAACAAGAAGCAAGCAACAATTGCATTCAGTTCCACTGAAGCAAAGTATATGGCAGTTTCATATACTTATTATGAAGCTATCTAGATTTTCAACTTGATTGTAGAGTCAAACAATCAGTTTTTGAAGCCCAATATTGTCTCTTGTGAGAATCAAAGTTACATCAAGCTCTATGAAAATCCAATGTGTCATGATCATTTCAAACACATTGATATTCAATACAATTTCCTAAGATTCCAAGTTCATTAGGAATTTGGTAGTGTTGGACCACATTCTGACAAAGTTGCATATGGTTAATACTTTAAAAAAGCTCCTAACAAAGGGGAATTTTGACAAGTTGGGGGAGAACCTTGGGTTATTGGAAAAAAAAAATCTCAAGAGTGTTAGATTACCTAGTTGGTCCAAGTTGGTCTCACCTTAGCCTTGAGAAGTTGATCAGCACCAGGATTGCAAATCTAGATTGTGGTACACCAGTCAGAAATATTCTTAAATGCAACTAGAAGCTTATAATGACACCTTCGAGGATAGACGAATTAGTTGTTGGGTCACACCCACCAAGTATGGCACACTAGTTGAGGATATTAACACCATCATCTCAGGTGCATTCATGAGTGCACACTTATGGAATGAGGCACTTTCAGGAGAGGAGTTATATCTACTATGATAATACACTATTCTAAAAGAAAATCCTTGCATACAAGGCAAAGTTATGAGGGAGTTTCTCATGCTCAAGGGAGATGCACCACTAACGCTATCATTAGCATGTTTTCTAACAGCACCTTCTCTTATCTTATAAATGAAAAACATGGGCACACTAGTTAGACATTTGTAGAAATAGATAATAAGAGTGAGTATTGTTAGCTTGTAGGTTGTAGTAGGAGCTTTTGTGAGATGACAACTTGCTGTGACATTCTTCTATTTGAGTAATAAAGACTTCTATGAAATTTTTTTTGGATCCTGCTCTTTTTATCCTGAATTCTCAAATTGCAGATTTGTGTAGAGTGGGCCTAATATATTTGTTGTTTTAATCCACTGTACATGTTGTGTTTTCACTCTTGAATTTACATCCTTCAATTTATGCTCGTACAAATATGAAATTTTGATAGGCAAATACTAAAGTTCAGTCCTACTATTAGGATTTTTTAATTCTCTGAGGGTATTCTTTTGTTTTCAATACAAGGGTATTTTTACTAGGAAATCTCACCTTAAAATTCAACCGTTGAAGAATAAATCCTATGCTAAATCACACCTACCTTTTTATTTTTAAGATCTTCGTGAGAACTCACCTATGACCCTTAAATTCAGTGCCCTTTAGCAACTCGAATGGTGGAATGGAAGGCGTTTCAATAAAAGGTAAACTCCTTTATCCTTCATCTTTGTCAAGACCTCTAGAGACACCTATAATCTATACCCCTCCTTCGACTCAACATGAATTTTTTTTTTTTTCTACTTCCTTTACATACCCTCCATTCAAGGGCATACTCATAAGAATAACTCATGGTTGAAATATTAAGACAACAAAATGGGGCACGCTATCTCTTTATAAGGTTTCAAGGGAGGGGTATTGGAAAATAACCATCGCATCCCCTACAACCCTTAAGACCTTCTCAACACATAAAAGAAATGATAGACTAATAGCTAGACCCAAAGATAGATCTCAATGTTCAGGGAAAAACCCAAATAGAAAGAATCACACCATGGATTAAACATTGGCATTGAGTTTTGGTAAAATTAAGGAACTCCTTTCAAGATAATGACCTTGCTTTTAGCATTTTCAAATGGATGGTTTTAAAACCCACATTAAAAATGGGAGATCTGAACCTTAGAATTTTCAACCTTTGCCCAAGACGAATCTATCTAATGGACTAGCTTGGATATGTCAGGTATTGGATTTCTCGAGTACCCAATCAATGTTTTTGAGGCTAACTCCATAGCTCCAATGAAATTTAATACTATTGAAGAGGAAACTTGAAAATATCTCTAATAGGAGACATTTTTCCTTCCTTTTGATTGATTTTCAATAAACCTTAGTGCCTCTCCTTTCTTATCTTCCTCTTTCATTCTCCAAAAAAAATCATTAATATTATATCATAAACACTTTATATAGGTAAGCATTGCAATCATTTTCCTCAATTCACTGGGCACCTTTACACCTCAACCCATGTAAGTGGACCTAAGTCCATGGTACAACCCATCATACTCTGAGTGTTGGGTGTGGAGCCTGATTATCTTGTTTACTTTGTATCACAGCATTGGACCCCTGTACCTTAAAAGGGGCGGCAACGCCACTCGTACTTAATCGCTGCCATGGGGGGTCCAGGGGGCGGTAGTGCTTTTTGGAGCCCCCCCTTGGC
This sequence comes from Pinus albicaulis, assembly GCA_034641835.2. Taxonomy (NCBI): domain Eukaryota; kingdom Viridiplantae; phylum Streptophyta; class Pinopsida; order Pinales; family Pinaceae; genus Pinus; species Pinus albicaulis. The sequence goes on along the minus strand of JAXQQM020064384.1, from coordinate 421,759 downwards.
GAGGGGTTTCGGGGGCAGCGCCCCCGAAGCTAAAAACATATGTAAAATTGCCTTGTAAAAGTATAGTAATTTCTAGTCAATCTAGGCCGTTCATAGGCCGATGATCTAACGGTAGAAGTTATGTTTAGTTTAGGGTTTTTTTCCCTATAAGGCAACACCCTTGTATATATGAGGGTATTGTATTGCGGATGTGCATTATGTGTGTACTCTCAGAGCGAGAAACAGATAGGGAGACTGCGAGAGAGAACAGAGGATATTACAGCAGATCTGCTCTTGGTTTTGTCTCTTCAATTTTTGCTGGATAATAGAAAGGAAGGACTGGCTGTTCGGGGTGGATGTAGCCCAAACTGGGTGAACCACGTATATCTGTGTCTCTCTGGTTTTATGTGTTTTGAGTGCTTGTATTTTTCACATATTTTATGTGTTGCATTGCTCCATAATATATAATTTTCTAACAACTGGTATCAGAGCCGAAGTTCTATTTGCTGATAAACTCACAGGAAAGAAGGGTTCCTGGTTTGAGTGGGAGCAATGGCGGAAGATAGTAAATTTAGGGTCGAGAAATTTAACAACCAAAACTTCCCGTTGTGGAAGATGAAGATGGAAGATTATCTGTATCAGAAAGATCTGTACCTACCATCGAGCAGAAAAAAAAATAAGTCGGTGGCCATGACAGACACAGAATGGAACATTTTCGATAGAAAGGCACTCGGAACAGTATTCTTGTGCCTTGCGGTGTCAGTGGCCTTCAATATTTCGAAGGAAACAACAACAAAGGGTTTGATGTAGATGTTGGCGAAACTATACGAAAAACCCTCAGCCTCAAACAAGGTATTTCTTATTAAATGATTATTTAATATGAAGATTTCGGAAGGTGGATCTGTTGCAGACCATTTAAATTATTTTAATACAGTTACCAGTCAGTTAAGTTCTGTAGGGGTAAACTTTGATAATGAAGTTAGGGCTCTTTTATTTCTGTGCTCATTGCCAGAAATCTGGAATGGTTTAGTTATGGCCATTAGTAACTCTGTCTTTGGATCTAGTGCTTTAAAGTTTGATGATGTTGTCAGTGCTATCCTTAGTGAGGAAATGCGACGGAAAAGCTCTGGTGAGACATCGGGTAATGCTTTGAGTGCAAAGTCTAGGGGAAGAAGAATGGAAAGAGGAAAGAGCTCGGGTTATCGCAGTAAATCAAGGAAAGGCAGATCCAAGTCCAGATTGGGGATAGTGTGCTGGAAATGTGGAAAGAGAGGACACCTAAAGAAAGATTGTAGATCTTGGAAGAGAAAAGAAGGAGATGCACAACAAGAAAACAATCATGAAGCATTTAATGTGACAGGTGATGTGTTACAAGATGCTTTGATTCTTTATTTCGAAAATGTTACTGATTCTTAAGTTGTAGATTTAGGGGCTTCATTCCATGCCACACCTGATAAGAAATATTTTCATGAATATGTTCAAGGAGATTTTGGACAAGTTTGTTTAGGTGATGATAAACCCTGTAAAATTGTTGGAATGGGTAAAGTTCTTGTAAAAAAACAAAATGGAAATCAATGGCTACTAAAGGAGGTAAGGCATGTTCTAGATCTAAAGAAAAATTTGATTTCAAAAGGGCAGTTAGGCAGTGAAGGTTGTGTGACAACTTTCACAGATAAAACTTGGAAGGTCACCAAAGGAGCGTTGGTAATAGCAAAAGGTGAAAAGGTTGGTACATTGTATTTATGCAATGGTATTTCTAACTCTGTTAATGCTTTAACTTCTAAAGGAGCAGATGCAGCATTATGGCATCATAGGCTCGGACACATGAGTGAGAAGGGAATGAAGATTCTTCACTCAAGAAATTTGTTGCCAGGTTTGAAGAATGTTGATTTGGATTTCTGTGAGAATTGTATTTATGGAAAACAAAAGAGAGTCAGATTTCTCAGAGTTGGGAAAGAAAAGAAGAGCGAAAAATTGGAGCTTGTGCATACAGATGTATGGGGACCTGCTCAGGTATCATCTCTTGGTGGCTCTCGTTATTATGTTACTTTTATTGATGATGAAACTAGAAAAACATGGATTTATTGTATTCAGAATAAATCTGATGTATTTGATATTTTCAAGAAATGGAAAGCTTTGGTTGAGATTGAGACAGGAAAGAAGTTGAAGTGTCTTAGATCAGAAAATGGAGGTGAATATTGCAGCAAAGAGTTTGATAGGTATTGTTCAGAGCATGGAATTCGTAGAGAGAAGACAGTTCCAAGAACACCACAAGAAAATGGTGTGTCAGAAAGGATGAACAGAACAATCATGGAGCGTGCAAGGTGCATGAGATTACATGCAGGATTGCCTTTACAATTTTGGGCAGATGTTGTAGATACTGCTATTTATCTAATAAACAGAGGGCCTTCAAGTTCCTTGGATGGTGGTATTCCAGAGGAAGCATGGACAGGTAAAAAGGTAAACTACTATTTTTTAAAGCCTTTTGGTTGTGAGGCCTTTGTCCATATTAATAAAGAAAACAGAACAAAGCTTGAGGCAAAATCAAAGAAATGTACCTTTATTGGATATGGTGCTAATGATTTTGGTTATCGCTTATATGATTATGAAAATCACAAAATAATTAGGAGTAGAGATGTAATATTCAATGAAAAGGTCTTGTATAAGAATCAGTTGCAGGAAAAGAAACAGGAAAAAGAAAGCAAGGAATACACAGTTCTTGATGAGATAACTGAAAAATTAAAGGTGCCTGAAAATAATAATAATCAACAACCACAGTAGCAGCAACCACCACAACAGCAACAGGCACCTCAAACACCTGAAAGTGGCGTTAGAAGATCTACCAGGATAAGTAGACCCCTTGAATGATACTCTCCTTCATTAAATTATTTATTGCTGACTGATTCTGGTGAACCCAAATGTTATGAAGAAGCAATGCAAGTTGAAAGCAAGAAGAAGTGGGAGCTAGCCATGGAAGAAGAGATGGACTCCTTAATGCATAACCAGAATTGGGACTTAGTCAGGTTGCCTGCAGGTAAAACTGCATTGCAGAATAAATGGGTTTACAGGCTGAAGGAAGAAGATGGAGGAAAACAGAGGCACAAAGCTAGACTTGTGGTGAAGGGGTTTGCACAGAAGAAAGGTATTGATTTTGATGAAATATTTTCTCCTGTTGTTAAAATGACTTCAATCAGAACTATTTTAAGTCTTGTAGCAGCGGAATATTTACATCTTGAACAGTTAGATGTAAAGACAACATTTCTCCATGGAGATTTGGAGGAAGAGATATACATGCAACAACCAGAAGGATATGAGGTAAAAGGGAAAGAAAAATTGGTGTGCAGGTTAAAGAAGAGCTTGTATGGCTTAAAACAGGCTCCAAGGTAGTGGTATCTAAAATTTGACAAGTTTATGTCCGAACAAGGTTATACTAGAAATCACTCTGATCATTGTGTTTATCTAAAAAGGAAAAATGATGGCAGCTATATTATACTGTTATTGTATGTAGATGACATGCTTGTTGCAGGGTCTAACATGCAGGAAATAAATGTGCTCAAAAGAAAATTGGAAAATTCATTTGCAATGAATGATTTGGGAGCTGCAAAACAAATCCTTGGTATGAGGATAACTAGAGACAGGAAAAATCGCAAATTAACACTGTCTCAGAATGAGTACATAAAAAAGGTGTTGAAAATATTTAATATGCACAATGCAAAACCAGTTAGTACACCTTTTGCTAGCCATTTCAAACTTAGTAAGGAGATGTGCCCAAAGACCCAAGAAGACATGGATTATATGTCTAAAGTTCCATATGCATCAGCAGTTGGAAGCTTAATGTATGCAATGTTCTGCACAAGGCCTGATATTGCACATGCAGTGGGAGTTGTAAGTAGGTACATGAATAATCCAGGAAAAGAACATTGGATGGTAGTGAAATGGATTCTCAGATATTTGAGAGGTACCACAAATCAAGCATTATGCTTTGGTGGTTCAAACATTGCTCTACAGGGATATGTGGATACAAATATGATAAGTGACAGAGATAACAAGAGGAGCACTACAGGATCTGTATTTACCGTAGGTGGAACAATTGCCGCTTGCCTCAAAATCCAAAGTGTTGTTGCATCTTCAGTCACCGTGCTGTATATTGTCACGCGCAGGCTAGTAAAGAAATAATTTGTTACAAAGGTTTATGGATGAATTGGGTAAGAATCATGATATGGGCACATTATACGTTGACAGTCAAAGTGCCATTCATCTTGCAAATAACTCAAAGATTGCATTCCAGGACTAAACACATACATCTCAAGTACCATTTCATACGGTCAAATATTGGAAGATGGAGAGTTGAAGCTGAAAAATACATACTAGCCAAAACTCATAGACATGCGAACAAAAGTTGTAACTTAGGGAGAAACCGAGATCGTGCTCGCTCAATTGGTCTTCAAGGATGACGATGAAGATGAGGAATAGCCAGTCTTAAAGAGCAGGATCTTACTTTTCCGCGAAATGAAGGCCGTGGAGTTGCTAACCGCCCCGGCGGGAGACGGTTGGGTGGTTCGATTATCTTGTTTACTTTGTATCATAGCATTGGACCCCTGTACCTTAAAAGGGGCAGCAACGCCAACCGTAATTAATCGCTGCCGCGGGGGGTCCTTTTCGGAGCCCCCCCTGGCGGGGGGTTTCAGGGGCAGTGCCCCCGAAGCTAAAAACAGATGTAAAATTGCCTTGTAAAAGTATAGTAATTTCTAGTCAATATGGGCCATTCATAGGCGGATGATCTGACGGTAGAAGTTATGTTTAGTTTAGGGTTTTTTTCCCTAGAAGGCAACCCCCTTGTATATATGAGGGTATTGTATTTCAGTTGTGTATTATGTGTGTATTCTCAGAGTGAGAAACAGATAGGGAGAATGTGAGAGAGAATAGAGGATATTACAATGGATCTGTTATAGGTTTTGTCTCTTCAATTTTTGTTGGATAATAAAAAGGAAGGACTGGCTGTTCGGGGTGGACATAGCCCAAACTGGGTGAACCACGTATATCTGTGTCTCTCTGGTTTTATGTGTTTTGTGTGCTTGTATTTTTCGCATATTTTATGTGTTTCATTGCTCCATAATATATAATTTTCTAACATTGAGAGGGTTCTAATTATCTCCTCAAAACTAGGGCATAACACATCTTACAATGCCAAATGGTTAAGACATCTCAAACTTGTGGGTTCTTTCCTTCATGAAACATAATATAGCTATTGCTCATCAAACACAATACACTAACATCGCTAATGCACACCAAAAGTACAATATACCCATAGGATGTGGCCTACACCCTTGCACCTCCCTGACACTCCATGAAAAATCTACTCCAATGGTCACCTTCTAAGTTCCAATAAATCCTTTTGCAACACGACAAAACCACCTATATATGTTGCAACAACCTTGCCAACTTCTTTAGTGGGTTCCACATATATTTCACATTTATTCTTTGTCTTGCAAAGTGGCAGTGCCAAGGAGAGGGTATTAATTTCAATCAAAGAATGTTCAATTAATACCACTGCTAAGTTGCCTTCGTGCAACTTGTCAAATATCTTAAGTTTGCTTCAAAACTTCTCATGGTGCTTAACCTGCTTTTCTACACCTCTAAGTGAGACTACAACCCCCCAAAAATTCTCTAAGTATTCCACCTCTTCAACCCTTGTTAGATTCTTCTTAGAAGTGCACTCATGCCTCAAGAAGAACACAACACTAGCATACCAAATGTGCATGCTCGTTCCATATTTTAATGCCTCGCTAAAACCACATTATCACACTCCCTAAAATGAAATGTTCACATCTTAAGACAAAACACATATTTTACTTATGACAACCTAAACTATGAGAGTGACTTCGAGATGACTCTATTTTCTCAAGATGAAAATATAATCTCTTACAACCCCATTCACACAAGCATTTGAATATATTTAACCTAAAGAAGAATATACACCCTACTCCTTCCAAATTTGTCATATGATATTTAAGAAACTAACACTTTTTAACTATTAAACCCACTTACCATAAACTCTATTTTTTTAACACCCACCCAACATTAAAATAAATAAATTAAAAAAAAAAAAAAACTTAAATATTTTCAATACAACTAAGTTAAAAGTACTTTTACATTAAAATTCCAAAAATGCAACATTCCTATCCTAACAAATTTTAATAATAAAATCATTACATAAAATAAATAATCTTAAAAATATATTATTATTATAATAATAAATATGCCAAAATATAACCCAAAAAAATGCTTTCCATCACAACCAAAAATATAGCGTTAGTTTTTCAACTACTACAAAAAAAACCTTTGGAAATAAAATTATAGGATTTTTGTTTTTGTTTTTTTGGATGATTTACAAAACCCGTGGCAACCCAAATGTTCCAAATGTTCCGAAGTAGTATTTTTTTCGGTTTTTACAGGGCGGGAATGAAAACGTTTACTCTCAAAGTATCTAAGTAGAATCTTTTCCCTTTGCATAGGGTGAGAGTGGGAGCAAAAACCAGATTGAAGAGATTTGGGGCTTGGGTTTTTACCAGTGGCAGACCAGATATCTGATCTCGAACCCCACCATCGGATCTTCAGTCCATTGACGGTTGACGGCACTACATTTGTTCTATTTTTAACTTCACTTCTTTTCCACAATTTTTAGTGTTCCACAGAGAGGAGTACACACACCTCAGGTATTTGGTTCTACTATTTTTTTCGCATCCATGCTTTTATGTTTTGGCTTAATCTTTGTGCTGCATTTTGTTACTATTTGCAGGGATGATGTTGGCTTTTGATGAGTTTGGGAGGCCATTTTTCATAATAAAGGAGCAAGAATAGAAGACCTAAATGATAGGTTTAGATGAAGGCCAGCATTGCGGCCAACAGAGTTGCTGTGAGAATCATCTGCACCTCACTTAGCCTCAAAGGAATAGAAAAGATGCTTCAAAGACCCCGACGATAATGTCACCATTAGTAAGCTTTTGTTTCATTTATTTATTCTCTATTTCTAGATTGGTGAAACCTCTTAAATTATGAAAATAAGTAGAATTTATTTTTAAAAAGTATGACTCATAAGTAGAAATTACTTAATTTTTTTTTAGATATTCTGCAAAGAGTGAAATAAGCCAATAATCTGCAATCATTTTACTCTTTCTCACAAACTGCGAGGCCCAATTCCACAAACCTGAAGCAATTTCACAAGCCTTTTGGATGTAAAGGGGTAATCACTCAGTGAGTAAAAGAGAAAACCAAACCTAGAGTGATTCTGCAAAACTTTTGGATGTACAAGAGTATTCAATCAGCCAGTAAAAGACCATATTCATTGGCAACCTCCTTCGAAAAACTGTATGAGGCATCTTCAAATACCACACTACACTATCTTAGAAATTTTCCCTATTAAGAAGCACTATATACTTAATTCATATACCACACATTTCACAATCTATGCTGGAATTCTACAAAACTTTTGTGTTTGAAAAAAAAAAAACCACACTAAATATGAATCTCCCTTTCCTTCAAAAGGCTCCCACCTACAATGTTAATGAAAGCCATTCTACCAAGTAACAAGGATAAAAAATTTAGAATACAGAACCCCTTGACATGTACTAAGGTTGTGATTGCAGTTATTGATTGATTAGTCACAACAAATAAGGGGACCTGTAATGCATGCCAGCTCCTACCAATTAACACATCTAAATTTTTGAAATTATATTGTCCAAGAAGCTTTGCCGTTTCACCTATTGAATGTTTTGGAAAATGATCTTCAATGTTGGTATGTCCTTCTTGCCTTTTTAAATGTCTAGTCTTCTTTCCAACCCTTAAACTTTTGTTGCTACCACTTCCTTTAGGCTTTTAGGGATCATGGTGTTGTATGTTGTAATTGAAGCACTGTGAGCATGCTCACAGCTATTAGTGCAACCTTGGATACTACTACACCGGCCATTCTATGCTTCAGATTTGAATTCTTCAAGAATTGGATATTGCAATTAAGAAAATAATTAAGGCCATTCTAGCATTTGTTTTTTAATTTTTACTATTTTCATCGGTTTTGTCATTTTAATTACAGTGGACTGTTTTATTTTCTTCACTGGTTGAAGATTTTTGGCGAGCACAACGGTTTGAATGTATATCCTCTTCCTCCTCTTTGTCACTAGCAAATGCTAGAGCTTCTTGAATAACAGTTAGTTCTCTGCCACAATGTTCTCTAAGTCTTCTTAGAAGCATGAACCAACTTTCTTCCCAACACATTAGAGTTTCATGTTTATTTTTGCTTTGCTACAATTACAATGTCTATTCAAGAAAATACAAGTTTAGACTGCAACTCTTATAGAATACAATTTGTTATAAGTGTAATGGTGAAAAGTTGAAGACCATTTTAGAAAGTCTGTGTTATTAGGTAAAGGAATATTTCAGAAAACAATGATGGAGAAACACCCTCCTAAATAGATCTTCCACATTGAAAATTTAGTCTGCAAAGATGCCCGTTTTGTCAAGGCAACACTTAACCTAGCTATGAAATTTACTATTATCCTAAAAGTATTATAAAAGTCTAATTTAAAATAAAAGCATAAGTTTGAGAAACAAACAACATCACAAATCTAGTTCAAGAAACTTGTCGTATAGAAAACTCAAATTGAACAATCCAGTGATTGTAAAACTTGGAAATATTGACTCAAATTCAAATATAACAATCACAAAGTCAAAGGAGAAATAATTTCAAGAAATTTATTAAATTGGAAGGATAAGTCAGAGACTTGTCAGACCTACTACTTGATTTTTTTTCAAATACATAACATCAACATTTTAAGCATATGAAGGAGTGAATGAAACAACGGTTTGTTCCAATGGATATGTAGAAAAGTTGGTATAGGTTTTATATTTCTCAAATAAATGTGTGTCCGAATAGACTATCTATATGAACCAAAAGAAAGAAAGGGTGAAGTGTTATTGTTCTACATTTTTTTATTTTTCACTGAACACTAGCAATAAATTCTTGGTGAGGTGGAGAGGACCCTTGAGAATAAGGGCATACATTTTGGTGGTGACCTGGCTATTGGTAGAATTTTAATGGTAGGGTGTGTTCTCATAATCTATTGCTTGTGAGTAAATAGCTCCCCTCCAATTCAGGAGGATTTTATCAGGTAATCCCTTGTTGAAATCAACTTCCACGCATATTCGTGCAAAGGTTGCAATACCCTTCACTAGCTTATGTGTGTTGATATTAATGAATTGGCCTAGGGCATTACCAATATCGGTTAAAATATCAGGGTGCATTAAGTTAAGAGGTAAATTAGGGAGTTGAAACCAAATAAGAATGGTCAAATCTGGCATTATTAGGGGTTAAAATCTACAAACCATGGTTGAATGGAGAGCCTTAATCAGCCCAAAACCATGCTCCAAGCTCAAGGACCCCCTATCGATCCCTCTGGTTCTTGAAATATACTATAAAGTATCCCTCTGAGGATAAGAATAGATAACTATGCTTAGACTAGTTCTTAGCCACCCAATCTCGAAGTACATATGCTGAAGGCCAAAATCCAATAAATCGACAAATTAGAGCATGCTCCATGTAGTCAACATTGAGAGAGTCAGATTAATTTTTTGGCACACCAATGGATGGGATTTTCTCGATTTGATCCACAAGAAAGGATGGCACTGAGAGCTCCTTAGGAGGTTGGTTCACAATCCCTAGCTTTAAGGCTTCTTTTAAAATATTTGGGCTGAGAGGAAGAGGGGCCACCCCTTCCTTGAGCTTTGCCTCACAATCTAGAAACTAGATTTATTACCATGTTGTTTACTATGTCGTGCTCACTTAGTCTATGTGTATCCTAAAGTAGTTGGCCCTCATAAAGGAGATGCATAAGGCAGAGGGGATCCTGTTCCATTCTTGAATCTTGGATGCAAGGGAGGAGACCATATTCGTAGCTCGCAATTGCAAACATAGTATCCCCCTGAGAGGGGTCACACAAGAACTCAGAAAAAAAAAGAAATGAATCCCTAATTACAACTGGGGGGAAGGTGGATTCAGCTTCATACAACTCTCCAAAACTATCTTCCGCTCATTATGACTGGAGAAATGGCGGGCCTGCACCAAGCCTTTTAAAATAAGGCCCTTGACCACTACAATGTTGAGAGATATAGGGGATTTAGTGTTAAGATATTTCTCTTCATTAGTGATTGTTTGTGAATTCCTTTTAACTTCTTTATATTAAGATATTTTTCTTGTTAGATTATTAGTGTTATTTCTTCATCAAATAGTAACCAATGCATAAACATAAATAGAAAAGAGACACAACATGTAGGATATGATTCAAGTCCAAAACCTCTCACTCTTTGAGAGGAAAAGACGCACAAATTATTCTTATATAGATTCCAATTGACAAATACCAAGACCAAGGCCCTTGACCTATTTCGCCAATCCAAGACCAAGACATAGTCATCTTCCTTGATCCTTTGATCTTCAAATCATAATCCCTATAGCAACATCAAAACATAGTGATTCATCACTGAACTTCATGTTATCACTACAACACCGAGTAGCACCAAGTGTTGAGAATTTAGGGGGCTGGTGATTAATTCAATTTCTCTTCTTGATAATTACTTGTGAGCTTATTTGAGTTACTTATGTCTTCTCTTCTTCAACTTATTTAGTCTTTCATCAAGTCAATTACCAAAATACAAAAGACACAAAGTTAGGCTCTTCAAGCCAGGGAAAAACCTCTCCCTCTTGGAGAGGAAAACCAATGAGAAATTCTTCTTATAGACTTTCAAGATGACAAGTACCATTACCAAGACACAGACCCTTGACCTATTAATGCTTCCAAGACATTGCCACTGCTTCTAAGTCTTCCTTCAATACTGATCCTTCTTTTCTTCAACAACCTGCACTGATTTGCATCAACCTTAGAGAACTCGGTTTCTAAGTTCGTCTTCAAACACTTTTTATTGCTTATTCAAATATAGGAGACCAGATCATTTTAAGTCTCATTTTTCACTTGCCATGCATTTGGAGATGTGTAACCTTTCTGAGAGTAGGAAGGTAAATCTATTCATAGATTTACCTTCCTCCTTTTCCCATACTTATACTATCCCTTAGACTTATCATCACAGCAGATCGTTGAGCTTAAACCTTCGCATAACATAACATTTGAATGCTTACAGTCATTACAATACATAGAACACTGACCTTCTACTATTAGTGAATTCATTACAAGTTTGACCGCACTTCACTTGACCGTAGCTTCTTCATACTAATCCATGTTTACTACTCCAGAATTCTACACAGAACAGAACCACACTTACTGCTTCAATTTGTATTTTAACCCAGAATTTATTATGAGGTAACTATCACAGGAATGTTCGCAATTCTGTCCTTTAGCCAACACTTTTCTCCTTCCTGAAATCCACACTTTTATGCTTCCTGAAATCTGCACTGTTTCCTGTCCGGAGATCCGCAATTCCTTGGTTCAAATGACAACACAGTTGACTGTATATATAGGCATCATGTCACTGTTTTTAGGCCAACCCTTCAAGTTGATTGGAGGCCAACTAGATCACTGTGTATATAGGCCGACATATAGTGCAATTATTCCAGCGTTTAATGAGGGTGAAAATGACAAGGTCTTGGAGCATTTTGATGACTAGACTCTTCATATTTATGACCCTTAATTACATTTATAACTAGAATACGAATCCTAATAGACATCAAGAAGAAGTCTATTGACCTATAATGAAATATTGCTCATGAAACCCATGAAGCAAGTACAACAAAAATACATTTTATTATCTTTGTCTTCTCCTTTACATAAATACATAATTACATAGTCAATATGAAGACCGATCCTAGTTACAACTTTCAACACCAAGTAGCTTCGAGCATCTTAGCATCATAACATCAGTGAGCACAGTACCTAGAAGTGCCGAGGTTATACATTATGATATAGCACCTGGCACTGATCAACACCGTAGCATAGAGTATTATTCTTATTAACACAATACCTGAGACCTTTGCTGAGATTTATGAGACTCCATGGTGTACTGCAAGCTCTTGCTGTGGTAGCATCGAACCACACATACCAAATCATAATGCAAAATGGCCTCGGATTTGCTTGGACCCATGCTCCCAAGGGTCCCAAAGCAAAGAAATTGGATCTCGAAGAAATGACGTGGACTTAGACAAGCAGGATTAAGCCTCTATGCTAAAGGAGAAGCTTCTAGAGGCTACTAAACCCACTCAAGAGGTAGCTAACTACATTTTTTTAATTGTTTAATTATAGGAATTACTGCAAGAAATTTTCCCATGAGGGACTTCCATTGGCTTAGTTCTTGGGTTTGAATGGTAGATATTCTACCAAAATTGATGACCTTTAACAATCAAACCTTCATTTTTTGGAAAGAAAAATGCAAGGAGAAATGAAGAGGAATTAGGCATTTATAAAGCTCTAAACCCCCTTCATTGAGCGCATGAGGCCTATTGGGGCCTTCTCGTAGGCCCCAACTTGTTTAAAAAAAAGTAAAAATAGCTTTTCCAATTGTCTTGGGACTAGCCCTACTCTTTGGGGAGTGTTCAACATTCTCTAGACAACATGAATATGCAGATTGTGAGCGTGCTCTTGAAAACAAGGTTGTGGGGGAGAGCCTCCCCCTATCAAACCCGCTCCTTGAGTGCGCTCCCTCGAACCCGCTCTCGAAGCGCACTCCCAGAGCCAATGCTTAGAGGGTGATATTAATGACAAAGATCCCTATACGAATCTAGAGGTAATGATAAAGATACCTTTGGTTCAATCTATGTTTTTTTATGTCTAATTCATCATTCTATATGCTTTTGTTGACATATATGCATCAAAATATAAAAAATATAATATATATATATATATATATATATATATATATATATATATTAAAAAAACGCTACTCGAAACGATCTCGGACTGGGAGCTTTTGAAAATGGCGCTCCTGCTCCCGCTCTCGCTCCCTGTTTTCGCTCCCGCTCGCAAGTAACCTTGCTTGAAAACACTCGATCAGGAGTATTTTGGGAGTGCACTATTGTAGATACTTGCTTGAAAGTTGAGCAAGGGGAGTGCTTCCCTACAATATTTCCTTTTCCTAGGTTTTTCTTAAAGGCGACTTGAATGACTAACACATATAGAAGGATATTGTTATACAACATCTACTAACGAATATTGAAAGATATTATGATGTGTTTTTTATTAGCAAATCTCAAAGTAGATATTATTATGTGACATATAGAAGCATGTTATGTGGAGTGCCCATTTTTTGGATTTCAAGTGGAATTCTGTGTTGTTTGGTCAATTATTGTGTTTGTACATTATTAATTATCTAGATTTCGATTTTTTCCAGTTTGGTAGGCTTCCTTATCAACCTTATCTCTTTGGTGAGCTGTGTACTTCATAGGTAGGGGTCTCTTTTTCATATCTACTATCCTTCACTCTTGGTCTTAAATAGGTTTTTATTCTTCCAGGCTTAGTCCCTTATTTAACTAAGGGACTAAATGCGTCAATCCTCTGGGCAGTCTGCGCCCAAAGGTGGCCTTTTACGCTGAGCACTTCTTGGAGATCAGAGATGGACTCATCACTCGACCCCCTTATACCCTCCAACATTGGATGCATGCCATCAGGATCCCCCTTGGGCAGCTCAGAGTTGGATCACACAAGCTTCGGGTGGAAACAAACCACCATATTGACAAGACAGAGAGGATCTGTCAACTTTGTCACTTACAAGAGGTGGAAACCGAGTCACACTTCATCTTTAGATGCCCCATCTACTATGGGATCCGCATGCGCTTTTATTGCTTATCAGTCAACTTCCTTAGATACACTGACCAGAGATGCTTGGCACTTTACCTCCAGGAGACCTTCAGACACCGTTTGACTCTACTCTATCTTCCATCTGCCTTGGCCACCACACAGAGGATCACTGACTTCTTCAGAACACTCCCAACATCGCAGGGCACCAAGAGAGCCACCGATCAATCCTTAGACCATGACTCCAGGTCAGTGCGGATCTGGGAATCTCGTCCCACTAGACCCCATCAGCGATCCAGAACCAGGCACCCCCCCATCTCCAGGGGGCACCCCAAATCATCCTGACGGCAACGGCAGCAGTCCAGCTCCTCTTCAGGGCAACAGACATTGACAAGTTTCCTTCAGTCCTCTTCTAACGACCTCGGATGCTAGGAGGAGTCTCCCCCCACTTAGGAGGCTCATCCTTCTCCTCCAGGACTTCTTCACCACAACTCATTGTCAAGATGTTTCAGTCATCCAGACTTTTACTTTCGTATTCTTTGTAGTTTTTCTTTTCCCGCTCTTATAAAGAAAGGGGACCGTTTGGTCCACCAGCTAGTATGCTGTAATCATTGTAACCAGCAGTCCCGTTGACCTTTTTGTGGTCATTCGTTGGACGTTAATAAAATTATCTTATCTTTATCTATTACTTTGTCTTCCTTGTTAAGTATATATTGTTTAATGACCATAATGTTTATTTCAAGGATCGAGGTTCATTTTTCTTTAATCTATCCATCTCCATTTCTGTCTCACTTAGAATGATGTATTGGGAACATCACTAGTAGATCTTTCTATGGAGAAGGAAATATAACCAATTGAATTGTCAAAGTAATGTCTGTTATCTTGGTAACTGAGATAAAGTTGAAGATGCCGACAGTCAGGTATGAAGGGAGGGTATCAGGAATGGAAAAAAAGATAAAAGAAGTAGCATTTCCCTGGCCTAGCGGAATTTGTCTGGGATATCTTTTAAAAACATCATCCGAGAATTGTTTACAATTTTTTTTTATATCAGCAAATAATGGACCCTACCAAGAATTATTTTAGTAAACATATCGAAGTTAAAAATGCATTTCCCTATGTCAGAGTAAAATGAGGTAATAAATAAAAGAGTACATAAGTTGAAAGTTCATTGAATAAATGTATAAATTAGGATGTGCATACGAATGCCAAATAATGGAATAAAAACCCTTTTATCTAATTCATCCATCCATTCTTCAGGCACTATATTGTCCACTATGATGTAGGCTCTGGCCTGCAGAGTAAACAGGAAGTTGGATGATGAACACAAGGTGGTCTTTGGTTGTTTACAAGGGTGATGATTGTGGAGTAGTTGCACTAATTCTTTGAGCTAATCTTCATAACTCAATTTTTGTAGCTTCCACAATTTGGTGTGTAGTCATATTGTAAATTCAAAAATTTGGCTAATAAATAATAGTTATGTAGGCCCAAGGGTTGGCTCAATTAGTTGAACCATATGCCAAAATCATGTTGTTGATGGGGATGGCATAGGTCACAGGTTCAAAGCCAGTTGAGTCTGTTAGGGTTTCTAGGTGTTGTTGTGGCTGGTGGTTGTCCTGCTCTCCATGGTGGTCTTTGGTTCTTTACAAGGATGATGAGATTGTGGAGTAGTTGCACTAATGCTTTGAGTTGATCTTCATAACTCAATTTTTGTAGCTTCCACAATTTGGTATGTAGTCATATTTTAAATTCCAAAATTTGGCTAATAAATAATAGTTATGTAGGCCCAAGGGTTGGCTCAATTAGTTGAACCATCTGCCAAAGGAATGTTGTTGATGGGGATGGCATATGTCACAGGTTTAAAGCCAGTCGAGTCTCTCAGGCTTTCCAGCTGCTGTTGTGGTTGATGATTGTCCTGCTCTCCATCTAGATATTTAGGGGAAGGGGGAGTGGGGGGATCTTGGGAGGTTTTATTTGAAAAAAAAAAATTATTCATCCTTTTCATATGAACCATGAATCATGATGTAATTTATCATGCTTTATCGTTTAAGAAGTAAAATATTGAAATATATTTGCATTTATACTATTTTATATCTTCTTTATCTTTCATGTTTTCATTTTTTTTTTTTAAATTTCTATTTTTTGGGATTCTCGCTTCCCAGTTCCTAATTTTTTTCCATCCGCATTCTTGCTTCTAGAAACATTGTTATCAACTACAAGTACAAGAGGATTTCGAAGTATTTATGATGTTTGCATCAATTTGTTTTCAGCATTATTAAGAGCAGTAACAACACAAAGACTGTCTGTCCCTCCTTTAACAACTAATAAGCATAATGGGGATTTATTGTACATTTTATGGATTGCCTTGTTTTTTTGGCTTGGGTTGTCATCATTGTTGTTTGAGCTTATCACTGGAAGAATGATTAAGTGAGGCAGTTGCTCCAAGCACCTCTCCCAGTGGCTAAGTAGCACCTTGTTGGCATCCACTTAGTCGCTTGTTCTCTTTGAACCATCAATGTACAATCTAATCTCCTTGAATTTGAACTTAGTCTTGCATTGAACTGGAAAAACTAGAAAATGCGGTCAAGATTGCAGAAATGTTCTATCCTTAACTCAATATCAACAGCCCTCTTGCCTTCCTCATGCTTCCACACTCACTTATAAAACTATGACATAGATTTTTCCATTGCCTCCCTGATGATTTCTCTCACCTCCAACTTAAAAAACAGAGTATTATCCTCCAGTCATTGAAATCTCTCACCCACACTGACAAGTGACTCGTGAATTTATTGTTTGAGGGGCACATGTTCAAGGAAAATTTTCACTTACCAAAGGGTTTCTTAGTATCATTCCACGTGGAGGACTCTTCCTGCCTATGAACATATTTCTTGTCAATCCGGACTATCTCCTTAGAGGATTCCCATCGTTTTTAATTATGCAATTGATAGGCAGGACCCTCTTCCCTCTCAATTCCTTGAGGGAGTGTTTGGGCTTTGCTCCTCTCCTTTCTAGCCTTCTTCTGATTGCTAATGGCTAATAGAGACTGAGATAATGCAGAGAGAAAGTGAATTAACAAGCCCAGTTCTTCTCCAGGTGTGAAAACAAATAGAAACTTCATAAGAATTAAACTATGATTTATACTACTCACTAATGGCTACCACCGTTGTCACAAATTATGGAGGGATTTGAAAATCAGTCCATAAATTTGATGTCCTACAACTTAAGGTATCCTGCCTTAATCTTTCTAATTGAAAAAACAGGGACATCTATGTCAGCTCCCCAAGGCCTAGTGTTTTTTCTAGGTCTCAAAATTTTGACTTACTATTAATTTCAGTAATTCATTATTCTTCCTTTGAACCTCGGGTTTTGAATATCTTGATGTCATATACTTGCCACTCAATGGCATGTTAGAAAGTCAATCAGCAACCTTGTTGGCTACTCTTGTAGCATAATGAATTCTATTTCTAACCTTTCTGCTGAAACATCCTTTTAATCCATTGACATTGGGGGTTCAAACTTCCAAATTCAAGAGGAAATGAATTATGTCATCACAACATTGATTATAATCTGAGAATTCCAC
The DNA here is from genome assembly GCA_034641835.2 of Pinus albicaulis. NCBI lineage: Eukaryota > Viridiplantae > Streptophyta > Pinopsida > Pinales > Pinaceae > Pinus > Pinus albicaulis. Next base: position 404,416 of record JAXQQM020064384.1, on the reverse strand, counting down.
TCCATTCCATTGCCACTCTTTCCAGGCTAGGCCTAGGAAAAATTTAACTCCGCTATAATATCTCTCATTCCTACTTGATTGTTGATGTTGATTCCTATTTTTTCCATATAGATTGCAATAATCTCCCCATTCTTGCTTGTTATTATCCTTCCACTAACTGCTCTTCTCGAATCTCTTTTTGCAGCCCTATCAAAATTTGACTTAAATTGTCCTCCCTTTGGGGGTTCCATTTTGATGATGACTAGCAAAGCAGAAATGAAGTCTGTATAGGTTACTGAATATAAATATTGAGCATCTCTTATCAATAATTCACCCACAGTTAATAGCTAGTCATGTACCTCATTACACCATATGGAACAAAAAGTAAACAGATAAATGGAACAAAAAGTAGAAAGATAACTAAATTTTTTCTAACTTACACTTAATATTCCTAGGGAAATAGAGCAGAGTCTCTCAATCACTGCCAAATCCCAATGAAGGAAGAGTGGACTAGATAGCTACAATTTCCAAACAAGGCAGCACACTAGTGAGCGCAGCATTGAAGGAGAACTAAATACTGGTCCTGATTATCTTTCCAAACAGATTAGAGACGGTGTAATTTGTGTGCTCACCTGTCTTCTAGATCAACTGACACCCCATATTTCATTGAGATTTGGATTTAATAGATTATGTTAAAGCAACAAAGGTTAAAGCCTTTGTGGTTGATACTACTGCAAAGACTGACCAAAGATCCACCCTGCATCCCGGAAAAATGGCCTCAATGTTGCAATGTTATTTTTCAACACATTGGGCGAGGGATGAGCCCCCCCCCCCCCCCCATCATTTTGGAATATTTTCCTTCCCACCATACTTTGACCACAGGTATGATTGCATGATCTGCACTAGATGCTGAAATTGAGTCTTACTAGGCAACCAACAAGATACATAATAAACGTGTGAGGCATAGAGGATCTTTCCAACCCCCTTGTCAACTTCCCATCTAATGAGAGGTCCTTATGATGCCAAAATCAATGCTTTCTCTAAAATATTTGAAGACATGGTACACTAATCTTGGATAGCCATTGGTGAAAGCCCCACTTCAAAATTTCAAATGCAATGCCTAGGTACCTCACAATTACCCTCGGTCAAACATAAGTCCGAGCTGTGGGAATCTAGTAGGCCGAGAGTCTAACTCTAACAACTAAGAAATTGTCCCGTGGTCACTAACCACAACATCTAATGTAGATCCAAATATGTTCAAACAAGTATGAGCACCATCAACCAAGCTCTGCTTAACACTCATAGGAATAAAGGATCCATTAGCAAAACTATTGTTGACCATGTCTGACCCATCAAGATGTAAGATTTCCTTCACTTGCCCCTGAATGCCAGCAACTTCAAATAGGTGAGCCAAGGCATCCATTGTCAAATATACAAATCTGGGGCAAAGGGGCACCCTTGACAAATAGATTGATTTAGAAAAATTTCAGGGGATAATGAGTTACTAACAAGGAGAAATGTTGATGCATTAGAGAGTAGTGTGTTCAGCATGGCCACACATCGTGGTCCAAACTTCAGGTACAGTTGTTCAAGAGGATCTACATTCAAGTGAATTGCATGCAAGTTTAGTTGTTCCATATCATACAAACACAAAGCTTCAGAAATATTGCAATCCTGGTGAATATCTACTATCAACTTTATATGATATCAAAAATAATATCTGCCAAAAAAATGTACAGGAAGCTTACAATGATGCAAATTGGTTAAAAAAAGAAGCCCATAGCTTATTTAAGCTTATTTTCCTAAGCCTTGAGCATAGGGAACAAGTTGAAGATGTCTATGATGCTATTTCATTTAGTGTCTTAAAATTTTGTAGAGACTCTGAGTTACCATATGAAACAGATAAGCTTAAGAAATACTTAGCAGCGACATATCATATCAATTTATCTATTTTCCGTTCCATACTGATTCATGGGCCATAAATCAAGTTTTCCCTATAATTCCTTTGCATCGGTTGCATGAGAAGCCAAATACACAGGCAACCTTGGTTGATTTGACATGTGACAGTGATGGAAAAATAGAACAATTTATTGGACCTGGTGGGAAGGTTGAAAGTGTTCTCTCTGTGCACCATTTGTGTGAAGGAGAACCATACTACATGGGATTGTTCCTTGCAAGTTTTTATCAAGTATCCTCCAAACCTTTAATCATCTTCTCCGTGACGAACAGTATGTCAGGTTTAATGTTTAAATGGCCAGTCTAAAATTTGTGCAGGAAATATTGGGAAGTGCTCACAACCTATTTGGTGGAATTAATGTCATTCATGTAAGGTCTAAAGGATCGGACATTGTAGATAAAGCAAGTAACAACAAGGCCAAATGGCAATACAGTTTGGAACGAATAGTGCAGGGTCAGACGATAGTACAAGAAAAACTAACATGTCTATGATGAAGCTCCAATCTGCAGAAAACAAGGTTGGTAGCCACTGTCTCAAGCCCATTCCAAGGCCTCTCGAGTCTAGATTACATGTCTAGAATAATTGGACCCTGTACAAAACCTATCTGCTCTTGTTGAACTACCTTCCATGCAATTGAGAGCCATTGCTTTAGCTAGCCATGATCTTATATGAGACACTGAGGAAAGTAATGAGGCTCCAACCTCCAATAGTGCCCCTAGCTACATTCTTGGTAATGTGTTTACTAAGGCCTTGATTGAGAGATTTAGATAGCCTTTTAGAAGAGAAATTTTCAGTTGTCAAACAATAGAAATAATCTTGTATTGTGTTCAACATGGCCTTGTAGAAATCAGAACGAAGGCCATCCATTCCTGAAGAAAAAATCACAACAAAGGCCATCCATTTCTGATGACTTGATATTCTTCATAGAAATAAGAGCTAAAAAAACCCCTCTTTTGAGAATTCACTATCCAATTTGACTCAATCACTACACCAATAGATATAAATATTGCATGGAATGACTCTATAATGAGCATTCCTAACATCCACCACATGATCCATAAAAGTATTAACAGAAAATATTTTGAAATGCAATTGGAACATTCCTTTGACCTTTGTTTGATCCTCTACAAGAGATCCATCCCGCTGATGCAAACGAAGAATCTTGTAACTATCACTTTTCCTTTCAAGTAGTCAAAGTAGACTTTGGAATTTGGATCCTTCATCCCCTTCAAAAATCCACTATAGTTGAGAATGCACCCTGGCACCCCTTGTAATGCAATCCCTTTCCTTACAAACTGTCATTTCCCCTTGAAGGACCACATTGTAGTGATCCCTCTCAAGGAAAATGTGTATCTCCGTGAGTGTAAGTAGATCATCCTACAACTCTTTTAAGTTTTTTAGTTTTGCGGGCCATCATTCTGTCTCACCCATTCTATTACAAAGAAGACATTTCTCATACCCATCCTTATTTTTTCTCTGCTTTTCAAGATGATGTCATATGATTTTAAATATCACATACATGCAGTGTGTTCATCTTTTTTCTTTGAATTTACCCAATTAAAGCACTGGTGTCACAGATTGTTAAAATGGATCTATGGTAATGATGAAATTGTAAACCAAAAACAAAGCACAAACTCTAATATTTTAAAATATTGAAGGGGTGAATCCACAGCTACTATCCCGAGATGTTTTTCTATCTAACATGAAGACTGCTTGTTTCTTGTTTTTAACTAAGTCAATGCCCAGCATTGACATTTATAAAAATGCCAAGATACATTGATGATTCTTGTTACCTCACAAACCTGCAATTTAAGTGGTAAATCCTTAAAACACATGTACAACCTTTAAGGGAACTAAGAGGGTTTTTTTGTAGCCACCACAATATTGTCCTCTCTTGCGTTCGGTTGTCTATCACCTGGAACAAGGGGGGTTTCCTTAATTAAAATATGAGATAGATTTAGACATAGATTGTGATGTAAGACTGGGATTAGTGGGGATTAGTGCCTATCCATTTAGGAAAAATGGAGTCAAGCAGCAACCTTCAGAGGGTTTGAAATTGTGAATGTGGATGGCACGATAGTGATGTTACAACATGCCAAAAACTCAACCTATGAATTTTTTTTCCAGATTGTAGAAATTACATAGAGAGCCCTTACAAAGGTGCTCCTTAATACACACTCATGGCAACAAAAGGGGTGATTGTACTAGAAACTGCAAATGTGTCCTACCATGAACTGAAATGACAACAGTAATTTGTCTAACTTAATAGTAATCGGCAAGGGAAATTGATAGGAACACCTCAACCAAAGCCCTTCTTCAAATGACAGACTTTTTCCTAATATGAAGCCTAATTTTGTGGGAAAATTTTAATGAATTTCTAGCAATAGAAAAACAACAATATGGATGCAATGATGAACCTAATATTACAAAAGAAATCCTTGAACTTTCTTTCTTCAGTAGATCTTCAACTAGGCTCACATGTGAAGTTCCCATTAATCCATCCATGCCTTTACAATGGAGAGAGCTTCTGCGTGAGGCCTTTTGTAATCCCCACTGGGATTACTGGGGATTAGTGCCTATCCAATTAGGGCAAATGGATTCAATCAGCAACCTTCAGAGGGTTTGAAATTGTGAATGTGGATGGAATGGTAGTGTTGTTACAACATGCCAAAAACTCAACCTATGATTTATTTTTCCAGATTGCAGAAATTACATAGAGGGCCCTTACAAAGGAGCTCCTTAATACACATTCATGGCAAAAAAAGGGGTGATTGTACTAGAAACTGCAAATGTGTCCTACCATGAACTAAAATGACAGCAATAATTTTTCTAACTTAATAGTAATCAGCAATGGAAATTGATAGGCACACCTCAACCAAAGCCCTTCTTCAAATGACAGACTTTTCCCTAATATGAAGCCTAATTTTGTGGGAAAATTTTAATGAATTTCCAGCAATATACAAACAACAATATGGATGCAATGATGAACCTGATATTACAAAAGAAATCCTTGAACTTTCCTTCTCCAGTAGATCTTCAACTAGGCTCATAGGAATTTCCCATTAATCCATCCATGCCTTTACAATAGAGAGAACTTTTGTGTGATGCATTTTTTCATCCTCCTAGCCAAAATGTTCCCATGAAATGTTCTCATTTGACCAAATTCTAGGGTTTGTTATGCCACGTGTATGTCTTCTCATTGGAATGCTTTTCAAGGCAGTTTCTTCACATCCACTCCCATTAGAATAACATTATCTAAAAAATCAATGGGGATCTGTTTAAGACGTGGACTCTCTTGATTAGAGAAGAACAGGAAGGATTTTTCACTTGCCTAGGTTTAAACATGGTATGATGTGCATTCTATTCCAATTCTTTATTTGGTATACCATTCTATGCATGGATTGAATGATTTTATGCCTAAAAAATATACTTTGCAATATGTGTCAAATTTGAACCTTCTTCGTATGTTATTATCCCTGTTCCTATTCATTTATCCTTGACATATTCATCCCCTTTTATTCTGGTTAGTAAATAAGCCTTTTTCAACGAAGTGGACCTAATTTTGGCCTAAATGCCATGACTAAGGTGTATCTATTTCATCAAAATTATGCAAGACATTGCCTAGGACCAACTGCCTAGGCTTAGTTATTGATGAGATATCGAACGATAACACAAATTGACAGCATTAAATCACGACATCAGGTTCTTGAGGGGAGATTACACTTGAGTCTCCATGGTGATAGCACATTTGATTTACCACTTGACAAACATATTTTGGTAGGCCTCAAGGAGAACATGGGGTGGCCTTGGGTCCATAACATGTACAAAACTGTAATCACTTCCTGATGGCATAAGTTCAATGACTACCTCCACGTGCTGGGTAAAATCTATGTGAATGGAACTTGGTTGGTAGTGCTTGCCTCAAGGAGAATGAGGGTAGGGTTGGGTTTGAAATATATGCACATGGTTCATAACCTCCCAATGCCATAAGTTCAATCCCTTCCTATCCCCCATGGGTGAAGCCTGTGAGAATGGAATCTTGACCAAAGGTGTGAAACTCCTTGCTACTAACTACTAGTCCCAAGCCTGTTGGGCATTGGTGTATTCTTCCCATATCTAGATGTTGTTTTTACATTTTTTAGAAAACTCATTTAGTTATTTGGCCTTTTCTACCAAGGGAGTCACATTGGTCAAGCCTGCTTATGCATCCTTTGTCTAATAAAATAATAAAATAAGGTAGGTTTCAAGTGGAGAGACAGAAGTGGAACCAACCAGTGGTGTTGGAACCAGTTTTTTGATTAATCACGAAAGGAAGGGCTTTAGATAATGCCTTAATTCCAAGAGATTACATTTGTCTTAATTCCAATCTAGTGGGGAAGGTGTTGGGGGGTGCTCAAGGTGATATGACACAGTAGGATGGCAGGGAATTTAATGAATTGTATCCATTTAGCTTTAAAACATATTTCTCTTAGAATATTTTGATAAGGATGGCTCTTTTTTCATGAGGAGTCGCATCTGGAATTTCATTGCAAGGGAGAATTTTTCTCAGCTTTTTTATTGCCAGTTACATCCTCCCCATTCTGGACTTATGGATAATTTTGTTTGCAGGTTTTGTGGCTCCCATGATACATGTCTGGTGCACTAATCACATGCAAGGACTTATGGTCAGTTGTGGGAAAAAGCTGTGGAATTCAGCACAACAGACTATTCAACTACATCTTTTGTGGGTTAGGACATGTGGGAAATTCAACCTAAAAAGGTGATGTGATGGGTGCATCTGCAGTGGTTGCAACTTGCAAATCCTCAGGTGTGGGCAAGTCAACCTAAAAAGGTAGTGTGATGGGTGCAGCTGCAGTTGTTGTAAAGCCTTAGGAGTTGTGTGTGTGCCATGACTCATGAGGGATGAATTCACATTTTTTACCCATTTATTTCCATAAGTCCCTAATTAAGTACTAGTTTAAGACTCAAGACTATGTTCTTTAGTGATAACCTCAACTCAGAAAGTTGTATATGATATCTCCTTGTCATTGACGCAAATATTTTAACTCTGAACCTTGTACTTGTTCCCTGACTCAAAATTTTTCTAATATGATATAAAATGTTAAGTCATGTTGAAGATGGATTTTATTACTATAATTTTTAAAATTTAGAACAATATCTTCATAGTTGCAATCTGATTTTCTGCAAGATTTTTGTTGAAATATGACCTTGGTAATTTTAGTGTCTTTTCATATGTTTGAGAGAATAAGTAAAATGCTTTAAATTTTGAAACAACCAATCAAAAATTCTGCCATATCTGTAAATATAATAGTTGGTTAACGAGAACCTTATCATTTTCTTTCTTGGATTCATGTTTTTCATCTTTTCAAGGATTAAATTAGTAAGGCATTAATAATTTAATTATGGTTTTCATTGTTGGCTCATGTTATTTGGGACATGCAGGTCACATTGTACCATCATAGTCTCACAATAAATCTTGAATGATGAAGTGGCTGAGCAAGAATTTTAAAGGTTCAAGTCACAAAGTGTCAAATGGACACTACGTAGGGGTGCATTTGGAGATGATAATGTAATTTGGCATGTACCCTCTAATGCCATGGTAATCCCTAATTAATCAGAGTGTATTGTCTTTTAAACTTCAATCTTCTATCTGTTACCTCTAACAAATTTAACACCATGCTAGTGATTAATTTGAAGCTGTATTTAGTGGAAAAATTCACTATTTTTTGGTGGAATAGTTCATAATTTATTCTAATATTTTTTTTTCAAGTGTATTAGTCACGATGATAAATGTGTGGTTTGCTTTAGATGGTTCTCAGTTCTTTCTAGATACTCTTTTCATCATTTTCTTTGAATACTTCTCTAGTGCTTTACCTTTCATATTTTGCCATCTGTTCCAGTATTTCCATGAGATAATGATTAGTTGGGATGTGGCAAGGTTGTTGTCATAGCCTACATACACTAATCAATGCACATTATGGACTTAAAATTTCAATATAGTGTGGCCAACCTTAACACGGGTTCATACCCTATTTCACTATAAATATCACTCCAAATTTTGTTGCTCATCTTATGTTATTATCTAATTTCCTTAGTGATGTAAACTTACTTCATCAAAGTCAATAGATGTTAGGAGTTTCATTAGTTAGATCCTGTACATTTCAGGAATTCAACATTTTTTATTGACATTAATTGTGTTCCTTCCATTCCTAGATTACCATTATCAACATGGTGGAGTTTGTTAGTGTTCTTTTTTTTAGTGAACTTGAAGGGGACACTACACAAAAAGTCCCCATTGCAAGGATTTTAGGAAGACATAACTTCTACAGAGAAATGATTGAAAAAAGTGACATCTATAGTTTTGGAGTGGTGATCTTGGAGCTCGTGATGGGAAGAAAACCAATACATCGAGAAATTGGAGAGGATGAAGGTCTTGTGAAGTGGGTGTGCAATAAAATAGAGAAAAATAATGGATTTCTTGAAGTGTTGTATCTTGAGTTTGTGGATTGCTTCAATGAGGAAATGACCATGGTTCTGAAAGTAGGAATCCTTTGCATAAACACCTTTCCCATCAACTAGCCAACAATGACAAGAGTAGTACATTTGTTGCAGGAAGCCAATACTGAGCACAAGGCCAAGGCAATTTCCAAGGATGAAAAATAGTCTCTTCACTAGTACGTGGAACCCACAATTTGAATTGTATATGCATGATGGTAATTTTATTTGGCTTTGGAATTTTCTTCTTTACATGGCCTTCGTATTTACTTCCACTTTTTAGTTTCTAAGCTTGTTTAGGTTTTTTCATGTATAACCTTTTGAATCTGACCTAATACTAATACCCAAAATAGAAGCTTGCCTCTGTAACTCTTTGGGCATCATTCCCCACGAAAATCCAATGGTTAGAGGGTGCATCTATCTACCCAATCGTGGACCATTTTTTTGTTGTGTTTTTGATAAATCTACCCTCCAAGTTAATAATTATGGTGGGCTGGCTAAGACATAGACTTTTCTCTCTATTAAACACCACGAGGAAAGAACAAATCAATACCATTGTCATCATCATCTATGTTAGCATCTTATATTGATCTCTTCTTGTTCTACTCTCCTTGAGCACAAGCATTTAATTGTAAACCAGAACACAGAAGCTTTCATTGTAATATAGGTGGAAATCAAGATTATTTTAATGGTTGTTGCATGAGATTCTCATTATCTTGTTATCATAAATGGTTATTTCATAGAAGTTTAATTATGGCCTTTGGCCATTTTAAAATTGTATTGTAACATGAAAATGTTCATTTCTAAAATTTACATGTTTTTAAACACTCCTTGGATTAAATCCCTATTAGTATGTATTTAACCATTCTTCGTATTAAATCATGACATGACATGACAACAAAATTGTAACAGGGAAATCATGTTCCTTCCTGAAATTATAAACGTATTTAATCATTAGTAGTTTTGGTAAATATTAAGTATTTAATCATGAATAGTTTTGGTAAATAATAGGTATCATAGAGGAGATTAATCAATTGAGTTATTGTCTTTTTATTATGTATATTTAACATGTTATTTGTAGCAACTTTTGATCTTCCTAGATCTTTTATTCCTTTGGTGTATCTTTGCACCTTTAGGGGTAATTGATACTTTAAAGTCTAATATTTAAAGGGTGCTAGCTCAATGGAAAAGCACTTTCTTTACAAGGAGGAGGTTGGTGGTTCGATTCCATCATGCCCTGATATTCATAGGGAATAACGACGATCAATTTTTGGTGATGGATGCTCTTTTGACCATCACCAATGAGCTTATGGTGACATTTTTCGACCCTCACCAAAATATGAAATGGTGACGGTCAACGAATGCCACCACATATACAAATCAATAGTGACGACCATGAAAGGTCCGTCACCATAAATCATTGTTTGTTGATGAAATGGTGAGGGTCACTTTGTTGTCATTGTAGTTATTATTATTGATGGATCTTGATATCACCGTGAGCTTATCATGACATTTTTTGACCCTCACCAAATATGAAATGGCTGACGGTCGATGAACATCGCCATATATATGCACCAATATTAATAGAGCCATGAAGGTCCATGCAAACAAATCATTGTTCATATGAAATGGTGACGATCACTATCCATCATTATAATCGATATTCATGACGGACCTTGAATGTCACCATAACACATACTTTTGGCGACGCCACCTTTGGTGACGTTGATTTTTTGGTGACGAGAGGCTATTGTCTTGTCACCATTGCTCATATGAAATGGTGACGAGTCACTATCGTCATTATAAATCATTATTGGTATGGAACCTTGAATGTCACCACAATGTCTATAGTTTCGACCATGCCACCTTTGTTGACGTTTAGTTTGGTAATAGCCTTTTTAACCTTCACCAATGAGCTTATGGTGACATTTTTCCCCTCACAATGTGCTTTTTTATTGTAGTGCACTCGAGAAGTGTTTCGTCTTTGACTTCCGAGATAGAGATTAGTTATTTCTTGATTTCCCGACAAGGTTATTATATGATACGTAAAGATGAATCAAGCATTCCACTACGCATACACTTCTATGTGAATAGGCTTTGATGTAGAGAAGTTGATCCTCTTACTGCGCAATGGTAAAGAGAAGCATTTTCATGTAAAAATCCTTCACATCTTTGATAGAATTTGAGTTCCCACCTTCTTTGCATCATGCATACGATAAAATTGGACATAATCCTCTACGTTAAGCCCTCAGCGGGCTTCTTTGTGCAAATATCTTGGGTTTCCCCTTAAAAGAAAATTCCATTAATAAAGTATATGTCTTCCACCTCTATTCATAGTGGAGATACGATCAATTATAAAGTAATCTTTTACTGGTTCCAAATAATAAACCATCATCTGAAGCAAGTGAGCATTGATTTTCATATTCAACATTATTTGAAAAATTTGAGTAACACACGAATTCTGAAGCATATCTAAGGATTGTTGGTCCTCTAACACTTCATTATCAATAGCACTATGCTCATGTTCTCTCCAACTCATTGGCATCTTGGGAAATTCATCGGTCGGCGATTAGATACAAGTTTTAATTTTCTAACATATACGTGACCATGTTTTGTGTAAAATCACGTATCATACGAGGGTTCCTTCTCACGCTCTCGCGTATGCACGAGAGGGTTTCAACGAAAATCTATTTCCTATAGTAAAAAATCCAAAAAATTTCTTAAAACGAGGGAACAAAATTGATAAATAGGAATAGCGAGTCTAAGGTTTACGTAGATGATTTGAAGTGATTTTGAAAGTGGCAGTTGATCCATATTTGAGAAGAGGTTTTTTTCCCCCCATGACTCCTTTTCACTTACGCAATGCACAAATGATCAAAATGTGAGTCAAAATGTTTATTTATACCATGAATTTTCAAAATTTCAAAATTCATTTGTGTTTTTTTTTGAATTTGATTAATATTGTTTAACCTTTTGGCTCGTAAGCATTGGGAAAAGTATTTTCCCGGTACATTATGTTGAATTTTACATATTCTTAGTTTTCCTTCGGATCCATAGTAGCTAACTTTGTCATGGTAGGTATTTGATTTCGGAGTGGCATATAGGTTAGGGAATTCATTTTTTCCGTTGCATTTTTTCATACTATCCTCCATTACGATTACTTGCCATAGAATTCGATCCCATCCTGTCATGAGTATTTAACCCATTTCACTCGTCGATTTTTTAATCATGACTTGGTGGTAAGAGCCATCCTTTACGTGGGATTCTAGTTAGTTCCTCGCTAGCATTTTTCACCCATGCTACAATTTACGTAGACTGCGGTCCTCTTTGATCTCATCATGACTTATGCGTTGAAGCTTCATTCTTATTCTTCTTCGCTATCTTTCTTACGACGATTAAACCCAGTACCTCCCCATATTTTATCGAGGTTATTCTACAGCCCCTTGCATAGTGACCACTTGTTGATCCTGGCCTTTAACGGCTTCATTTGGACTCATGTTTAAGCCCTCTTTTTAAGATGTCTTTACATGCAATTCACCATGTAATCCACTTAGCTTTGCGACTTGACACATTTACCAATGGATGGAACATTCCTTTGAGTGTCACATACAGGTTGTTGCCACCTTGCATTAATCACATGGAATGTTTCTAACCCGGGAACTAGTGCATCTATTTCTCGACACTGCGTTACATCCATTGTCTTATAGGCATTATTTTATTCCTTTTTCGGGCTTTGAAATATGAAAAGGATAAAAAAATTAGATATTTGAAAAAGAGTGGGAACAAGATATTGCTTCCATACTTGATGGCGGCCTACGGTTGATTGTGTCGCCCTTTAACAAAGCACAAAAAAGCTAAGTCTTTTCTCCATTTGGCATGGTTTATTTTTTGACTTAGGAGAAGCAATAACCTTTTTTCGGTCATTACTCCTCTAGGTTGGTTATCTCTTCCAATAATATGGAGGGTTTGTTTATGCCTCTGCGACAAACTTATACGAGATATCAATTCTTGCCATAGTCGGCATGGTAAAATGTTTTTCAAGGCAAGTTAACCTAAGTCGGCCTTTTGCGGTGTGTCTTGACTCATTTTGATCGACCTTCCTAGTCTTGTCGGCATCTTGTTCTATCAAATTAGTTATTTGGTCCTTTTCTCATGCCGGTTTGAGAAGGTATCCACTCACTTCTTCTTTGAGCGGGTTTGTCTCTTATCGACTACGACATATTGCTGCGAGAGAAAAACCTATAGCCGCACGCGTGGACATATTTACATCATTGATAGGTGACCTTGTGTTCAACATTTGATCAACATCATGGGTCTTTGGTAAATTGGTTTCGCTTGTGTTCGAATTCATCTTACATTATCACACGTGGGATTCATGTAGTACCTTGATTTCCATTTGAACCTATGAGTGGATATCTCGCCTCTTTTCCGGCTTTCATTATTGGTTGGTTCGGATGGTTTCTGCGATTGCACTAGCTTCATCTTGTGCATCCTGGAAACGTCTTCGGGTTGGTTACTTCACTTTACTTCGTCGATTCCTTCCAAATATTAGCCTACGAGTTACGGTCATGTTGGATGATGTGGGATACCTTAATGCCTTCCCCTCTAGGCCAATCTTTTCCCATCGAATTTGACTCATTTATACGGGAATAAGGTCTAGAGTCCTTTTGTCAATACCTTAGGGTTTGCGGTCATCGGTGGTAGGCCCTTCGCTCATCGACGGTGAAATACATCATTGTCTCATGATTGATAGATTCTTAATCCAAGTGTTCGAATTCAACTCATTCATTCATAATTGCCCTAGTTTTAGGTCCCTATATTACTAGTTTAGTCCCTTATTTTTGTTAGTGTAGCTTATATTATATTTTTTTACCCTTGTAACCCCAATATTATTATTATTTTTCCCTTACAATATTATTGTTAGGTCGGCTAAGATTATATTGTGGCCCCATGGAATCATATATAGAAGGAGATTTTTGTCCATTTGTATCATCTAATAATTGTTCATTTATGTAATGTATTGGAGGTTTCCCCCTCAAAGTGGCTTGATTTATAAGGCATTGATTCTCTTTTCTTCTAATTTTGGGAGCTAGTTTCATAACATTTGGTATCGAGCTTTGGATTCTGGGGTTTACTTGCTCCAAATAGGTCATGTGGAATTTTCGCTATAATTTTTTTATACAAAAGGTTCGGGAAGCTAAAAATGTTTAAAGAGCAAAGAAAAAATCTCGGGAATGTTGTGGAAAAGTTTGAGATCTTGGTTAAGTATTTTTTGAGATATGTTCTGTGCAAGTTAAGGATTTTTGCAGGCTCTTGAATTTAACTAAACGAGGATCATGGAATTTTGTCATAAATTTTTTTTCTACGAGAGTTCAAAAGTCTAAATTTTCACGAGGAGAAAAGCTGGAATCTGAGGAACGTTATGGAAAATTTTTAGAGCTTGATTCACAATATTTTCGAGAGAATGAGGTGTTTTGTGGAAGTTAGGGATTTTGCAGCTCCCGAATTTCATCTCAAAGAGTGGCCAGTGGGAAAATCGTCATTACTCTCTCTGCGAGCATTGGATTGAATTATGTAAAAATGTGACCTGAAATTACATAATTTAGTTTCCTCGTATCAATTTCGAGTTGAAGGAGGAAACTTGATGACATGTGGAACACTAGTATAAGGTCACTCTACTCAACTAGTCCATAATTAGGTCATTGTGAGAGATTTGGCATAAATTTGTCTTGAAAAATCCAAATCGAGTTGAACCCTTTGGAATTTGAAAGAAGATTCGAGAGGGCTACAAAAGGGACCAATTCCAGATATTGAAGATTTGAAATCACGAAACTAATTGAGTTTCAATATCGAGCTCCTCCAAAGCAAGAAAATGGTATGTATTCTTTTTGAATTACATAAGTCTTGTTGAAAAAATTAGTTTGAATTTATTCCAAGGGAATATTGAAGAATAGATACCGGTATTGGGTTTTAAAATTCCCCCTAAAATAATTCAACACCCATTAAGCCTTCATAAAGGCTCTAATATTACTCATGAAGACAAAAGAAATGCAACATGAGACATCAAAATTACAAGAGCAAGTCCACAAAATTTTGCTGGCCATAAAAAATAACAAAAAATGAAATGGAAGTTTTGAATAAAGGCATGGAAACTAATATGGACTGGAAGCTAAAATCGATGAATAAATGAAAGAAAACATGGAAAACATGAAGAATGATATAAAAGTAGACATCGAAGATTTAGCCCAAAATTGATACGAAATGTTTCCTAATGGTGAAAACATAATGAAACTCATGATGAGAATAAAATAAATGTTAATCATGATTTCATAAGCTCTAATGTTGGATGGAAGAACCACCATATTCCAAATATGGATATGAGTAAATTTTATGGAAATGATCCCGTAACATGGATACTACATATGGAGCAATATTTTGATCTCGATAATGTGCAAAACACCTGAAAAGGTATGCATTGCAACTTTACATTTTAGAAAAAAATGCATTTCTATGGTATCGATGACTTTGCTCCCATAAAAATAGTCACTTGGTCAATTTTTACGGAGGAAACGATAGCACATTATGAGGATACAAAAAAAAACACCTTCTTTAGCCAATTGATAAATCTCAAACAAAGGGTTCATTGGTGGAGCACATTGAGGACTTCAAAAATTGAAAATAAAGTGGTTGATATTCCGGAAGGAACACATGATTGATGTCTTCATAGGGACTTTAAAGGATAACATCCAACATGAAGTTTGTGTTTGGGAACGATTCATTGGAAAAGGCATTCGGGTTGGCAAGAAAAATTGAATGTAAAATTATGGCGACAAGGGAAGCCTACCACTCACATATATAAAGATGGAAGTGTTACTACTCCTAGAGTTCCACATCCTACAAGGTTGGCTTACCACAACAATTGGAAGAAAAAATAACAAAAGGGCTTTGCTATAGTTGTGATAGAAAATACACTAAAGGTCATAGGAGTGTCTTTGAGAAGAAATTATTTTACATAGATTGTGAAGAGGAAGAAGAAAATGAACGGAATCTTGAAAGAAGAAGATATACACGGGAACCAACACTAGAAGAGGAAGAAATGAGTCTAACCATATCATTTAATGCATTGGCGGGGAATTACACTCCTCAAACTCTCAATATAGAAGGACATATCAAGAAGAAAAAGGTAATAGTGTTGATTGATTTAAGTAGAACCCATAATTTTATTCATTGTAAGGTAGCCCGAGGAATTGAATTGTTTCCTATACCCGGCATGAGAATGTCAAGTGATGGTTGCAAATGGAGGAACTATATATTGCTCTGGAAAATGCCATAATATCAAGCTAACCATGAGGGAATATGTATTTAATACTTTAATGCTTTGCATTCCAATAGGAGAATCAATTGATGTTATACGCAAGTACAATTGTTACAATATTTGGGAACAATAGCTTTTAATTTTCAAGAATGTTTCTTGAATTTTTCAAAAGGAAAGGAATTCAAATTATGGGGTATCACGGGAAAATTTGGGAAAGATAATAAGTGTAATTTCATGAAAAATCTTGAAGAAAGAAAAATGAGGCATAATTTCACAATTATGCTCACTAGAAATTCCAACATCAAAATCATCTATTTTTTTGCGGATCTTATAATATCCCAAAAGGGAGAACTCGGCAACACATGCACAAAAAATGCATTTTCGAAATATGTGCTATAAAAATGAAAATAAATCCATGTATCCACTAGATACGACATCATATAACCTAGATCCAAGAGGAGATCATAAACAAATCATGATAGAGGAGTTAAACAGAGTCTCCCACACAGGAATAGCTCGAAAAAATTGAAACCCCAAAAATACTTCATAAAGAGACATCGGTCTATGGGGTTTATACTCATAAATTATAGAGACAAATAGATCTACTCATATATTAAACAATATTTCTCAAAAGCTGAGATCTAGTCTCCTTTATACAAATCCAAGAAAACCGGAAGGGTTTCTTGAAATACACCCAATACAAATGGTGATCTACAACACAAGCAACGTAGAATCATTGAGAAAGCTGAAGCACGTGAATATAGGAGGCTGAAATAACATAGATCTAATGCATATCCACTCCAAGGTCTCCTCCAATGAAATCTTTGAACCCTTCAATCATAGAAAAACACTCCAAATAGAGCCACAAGATCCCTCCCTTTGACTTCCCTAAAAAATAACGCAATTTCGAGATATGAAATTACGTTGTAGGTGAGGGGAATAGATTCGCTTGATTCCAGATCTGAAATTTTTTCTCAAGAACCCTCCAAAATGATCTCCCAAGAGAAGGATCTTCCTCTGTGAAAAAACTAGCTCGGAAAGTGGGTTTCCTAGGCCCCACTACAACACCCTGCAACACAACACAATATTAACGAAACTACACTTTAGCTTAAGGCCCGAAGCTTGGCCGGAGTCTGGATGTGTGGAATGATAGATCGAGGAATCTCCCAAGAGGCCTCTCAAGGAAAGAGATGGAATTCCTAAACGAGAACACCTTGGTAACTTTGGAACAACACAAATAAATATTTGCTAAACAATGAAAGAGAGAACAAAGTCTAAATAGACATATATAAATATCATTCATAAAAGCTAGCCCATATAGCTACCACCCTCATCCTTATAAATAATTTGAGCCTTATCACCTTGTTTCCCACTCATTAGGGTTTACACCATCACGATCAATCTCCATCCAAAGCACGTTGCCTTCATCGTGCCACTCCTCCATAATAACAACCCCATTTTGATTTGGTAAAGGTTGACCTCTTCGACCTACTCTATCCTTTTCACACTAAGGGTCTTTAATCCGGCTCTTATATAGTTGTCTATTCATAATCACGGTCATATTGAGTTGCCTTTAATGATGATCCACTCCTCCCACATTAGTGTTGTTGACTTGGTGAAACTTGACTTTGTCCACATCCATTAGCCCTTGTTCACACATGAGAGTGCTAGATCTAGTTATTATAGTGATCCCTTTTCACATGAAGAGGGATTTTATGCTTATTTCAATACAAGTATGGGTCTCCTTTCCATTTATTCATCTAACTAGGTGCTAAAAGCAAAATCAATATTCCTATTAGTTGCATGCTAATTTAGGAATATTACGGTCCTCCCTCAAAATATTTATGCAAAATGCAAAATCAGAAATGGAGAGCCTCCTCTCTCCTCCTGTAGAATCCTCATATGCTAAATTCCTCCAAGGAACAATATGTTGTCTCATCAATATATCTCCAAGTTGCCCCTCAAAGTATGCAAGCTAGCTTTTGGTGAGCATCCCAAATAGCTATCATCATGTAGAAGTAAAGCTGCCATGGAGGAAGCAATGTGTTGTCTAGAGGCCTTCCTAAGGCATGAGATCTGATATATATTGGATCTATCATCCCCACCATGAATCTCACATCCCAGAGCTATCATCATACCAATGAATTCTTTCCTCCAAAATGGTAACTCATGAAAAATATCCTCCACCTTTGGCTCTTTGCAATGTAGGTGGGTTGAATGGCCAGGCATGGTAGAAAAAATAGCCTACCCCACACTATCTCTCTCCACTTATGATAAGTAGTAGTTGTTGATCTTGGGCTGCAATAATTTTTCCCTCAAGTGGCAGAAGAAGATTGGATCCTTGAAGATCCTCTCCATATCATCATAGATCATCTTTGGCCCCAATCCATCCCATATATAAATTGAATGGTCTAAATCATCACCATATGGTATCCAAATCGAGAGAAAAATCTTTGAAGGTTATATGCAATTTGGATGGTCACAATTTTTTCCGGTGGATACGAGCGTAGTCTCCCCAAGCTGTTGTTTTAGAACATCATGTGGCAAGTTGTCCTCCAACGAGTTACTAGTTGTACATGTTTTCTCATCTACTATGTGGTAGTAAGCAACATTATATATTGGCTAAGCATAATAAGAATAAAAACACACTTTCCCAAAGTCATGCAAATAAGGATTATCTCCATCACAAATGTTGGTCCTAGAATGACCATGAAAACTAGAAATAATATTGCCTCTCGTGGAGCAATGCACTATACATAGATGGTGAGAAGATGAAGTTCTCAATGAAATAATCAATAAGTACGAAATACATTCTTACCATGCATGATGAGTAGGCTGCAAGTTAGTTCCATGGATGGTCCTCCCATGAAAATATTCTCATAATAGTACGCAAGGTGAAGGGATGCATTCTCCCCTTGGAACACTCCATCGTAAGCATACTCCCAGTGACAACGTTGTTGGCCTTAGTGATAAGACTTTACTCCATGACTTACTCCTTTGTCATGCCACATGCATAAGTCATCCACCATCATGCTACTATGTGAGGCAATCTCCTTCCTATATGGTCCCATCACTCATCCTCTAACGGCGAAGGGTAGCCTCTTACCAATTCAGTTGTGCCATCCCTTTCTCTGGAAATATCATACCAATGTGGGAAAATTTCTTCCCATACTCTCCTAAGACTAGCCAAAGCAACAATAACTCTTGCGCTCCCTCACACCTCATCATACAAAACATGAGGTGAAGATATGATGATCCATGAGAATGTCATGTCAACATAGTCACAAACTCCTTGATGCCATATGATGCAGTGTCTTTACGACAAGTTTACTCCACCAACATGCCCTTAGGAGAAGGATATGTCACATGATAGCCAAACTCTTTCAAGAGTAGCCAACGCATTGCCCCTCCTGCTGCTAACGATGTCATAAATATGCAAGTGACTCAACAACCTCTTGCTCACCATCCACACACATTCATCCACATGTAGGTGTCCCTACCATGCTCCATCTTCGTACTCCTCAGTAAAGACTACCATCCTCGAAATCATATTTCTACCTTAGCATTTCATGGGATGTTGAAATGCAACCTCTTGGAAATCTCCTAAAAGTTCCCACACCAATGACCATCTTGAATCCATAAATATCCAAGTATGTTGAAGGAAAAATATCCTCATAGGCAGTACAATGCTCATTCTAATAGATCCATCACAATAATGAAAGACAAAGTGTCCCTCATTGATCATCTACTCATCCAATGTCACACAAGTTTAATGGTCATCATAAATACTCCTAACGATAAGCTGGCCCCAAACTCTCATTCTTTGTGTGTGCTCTTGTTAATCTCCTCAATGGTGTATTTGTTGTCTCAAGCTCAAGCACCAATCTTTGAACTTAGAGTTTTGCATTGGATTTTTTAGGACAAAGCTCATCCTATCCTCCACAAGTCCACACCCCAACCCCAAGTGTTGTGTGTAGCTCAATAATGACACATTAGGATTATTTATTATCCCTTCCTTGAACAACTCAAGGCTGCACATCGCGGTCACAATTCTACTACTCCAAATCAGCAATATGTGTTGACCCTTGGTCATGCAAAAAGACGATTCTTCCACAAACCTCCATAAGATTTTTGAAAGAACGAAGAGTGGAATTTCATGCATACCTTGGTGGGCTTGGGAACATCTTGTATGGCTACAAGGGTTCCTCCTTCCAATGTGTTGGCTCCCCCAAGCTAGCGAGGATGATAGCCGCTCCTCCATAGTTGTGTCACGGTTGGTACGGTCTCCCTCGAAGTAGTGGTGAAGGCTCCTCCCCTTCTAATTTCTTCTTGTCAAACGTTTTGATCACCCTTTGAGTGAAATATACAAAGTAGTCACTCTTGCATGACTCAAATGGATGAACCATATGTGCTTGTACCCTCAAGGTGCGGCGCTACAATCTCTACAGCCTCTTTATACCCACTTTGGATTTAATAGGAAGAATGCATCTCTAGCTTCATCACCCAAGCCTTTGCTTTACATGTGGATGATCCATCAAGTATACAATAGAAATATATTTCTCCCCATTCTCTTAATGATGCAAGGCCTCCTTTCTTCTTCAAGATGAATAAGGCGAGGAAGAGTTAGAGGTACGCTAGCTTTAGGTTGAAACTTGTATTCTCTGAGGTATCCTCGGGATCTCATGTTCCAAGTTCCCTCCATCTCCATGCCTCTTGTCTTCTTCCTCAAAAGGAAAGGACAAGGTGTAATGTAGACTTTACGCAACTCTTGGTTCTTTCTTTTGAGAATAGGAAGTACATAGACCTTCCTCTTCTTGAAACCCTCTAGAGGTTTTCATTGCACTCTCTTCTATTTCATCTTCTTAACCTCCTTGGAGAGATTCTTCATAGATCTGAAAAGTGATCAGACCAAGCTCATTCCTTCCACCATTTTAGATCTATTCTCCTTCTCTTCTTCTTCTTATAGCATAATGGCTGAAAACTCACGGAGTTGAGCCAAGATTTTTCTACGATACCCTTTGTAGTATCCCAAAAGGGATAACTCGGCAACACATCACATAAAAAATGATTTTTCCAGAAATATGTGCTATAAGAAATGAAAATAAATCCATGGATACACTAGATCTAACATCATAACACCCCGGGTCAAGAGGAGATCAGAAACAAAAAGAGCACGATGGGAGTTAAACAAGTGTCCGCCCCTTGCCTAAATAGTTAAAAAACACGAAACCCCAAAAAATACGCAACATAGAATTACGCAGAGAGACAACACAATCTAATGAGGGTTAATACTTATAAATTAGAGAGACAAATATATCTTCTCATATATTAAGCAATGCTTCTCAAAAATTGAGATCTAGTCTCCTTTATACAAATCCAAGGAAACTCGAGAAGGATTTCTTAAAATACACCCGATAAAAATGGTGATCTACATCCCAAGCACTACGAATCACTGAAAAATGAAGCACATGAGTATAGGAGGCTGAAATAACATAGATATGATACGGGTCCACTCCATGGTCCTCTATTAAATGTTTAACCCTTCAATCATGAGGAAAACACTCAAATAGAGCCACAAAATCCTCATGTTTGCCCTCCAAATAACGCAATTTCGGATATGAAATTATCTTGTCGATGATGGGAATGGGTGGTATGATGCCAAATATCTGAAATTTTCTCAAGAACCCTCCAAAATGATCTCCCAAGAGAAGTAATCCTTCCTCCTATGAAAAACTAGCTAAAAAGAGTGGGTTTCTTAACCCTCCTTACCATATACACTGCAATACAACACGATAATGCAGCAGAAAGCACTGTTATGGCGGGCGAAGATTGGCCAGAATGTCCGGATGTGTGGAATGATAGATCGGGACTCTATCAAGAGGCCTCTAAAGGAAAATATATGGAATTCCTAGCAGGAATACCTTGTGCTAAACAACACCAACAATCTTAGCTAAACGAGTTAAAGAGAGCAGAATAAATAGACGTATCAAAATATCATTCATAAACTAGCCCCATATGGCTACCATCACTCCTTCTTATAAAAAAATTTGAGCCTTCTCACCTTGGATTCACTCATTAAGGTTTCCACCATCACCTGATCAATCTCCCTCAAAAACTATGTTGTACCTTCATCAATGCCACTCCTCCATAACAACGTTGTTTGATTTGAGTCAAGGTTGACCTCTTCAACTACTCTAGCACTTTTCACACCTAAGGGTCTTCAAGCGAGCTCTTTTATAGTTGTCTAAACTAATCCACATTCATATTGAGCTGTCTTTATTGATGATCCACTCCTCCCACATTAGTGTTGTTGACTTGGTAAAACTTGACTTTGTCGACATCCATTAGCCCTTGTTCACACATGAGAGTCTTCAGAATCCGGATTATTATGATAGTCCTTTTTCACATCAAGAGGGATTTCCTGCTTATTCAAGAAAATTATGGGTCTCCTTTCCCATTTATTCATCTAACTAGTGCTAAAAGCAAAATAAATATTCCTATTTGCATGGTATTTAGGAATATTACGGATCTCTAGTCTTAGACAATGATTCGAGGTGTTTGAAACTCCCAAAGGACTCCCACATATTCACCGATCAGTCATGCTATTCATTTTATTCCCAGAAGTGGTCCTCCAAACATCAAGCCTTATAGATATCCTTATGTACAAAAGAGCAAAATTGAACCTATGGTTGCATAAATGTTAGAGTTTGGAATAATTCAACCTGATCAAAGTTCTTTCTCTACTCTAGTATTATTGTGGTGCACAAGAAGGATATATCATGGCGCATGTGTCCGGATTATAGGAGCTAAATAATATCACCATTAAAGATAAATTTCCCATTCCTATGATTGATGAATTATTGAATGAATTACATGGAGCAATTTATTTTACCAAGTTGGATCTTCATTCAGGATATCATCAAATTAGAATGAAGGCGAAGATATTAAAGAAACAACATTTCGAACTCATGAGGGTCATTATGAATTTTTGGTCATGCCTTTTGGCCTTACCAGTACCACTTCTGCTAAGGGTTGATGAATTCCATTTTTAAAACCCTTTACTATAAAATTTGTGCTAGTATTTTTTGATGATATACTAATCTACAACGGGTCTTGGAAGGATCATGTTCAACATGTTCTGAGGGGTGCTCAAACTATTGCGGGAAAACAATTATATGCAAAAACATCCAAATGTTTCTTTGGATTACAAGAGGTGGAATATCTGGGTCATATTGTATCTCATGAGGGTGTTAAGGTAGATCCTAACAAAATTAAATCCATTAAGGAATGGAAAGTACCCACAACCATTAAGAAGTTTATAGGATTTCTCGAGTTAATAGGGTATTATTGAAAGTTTGTTAAGAATTATGGGAGAGTAGCAGCACCTCTAACAACATTATTGAAGAAATATGCATTTTCATGGACTCCTGAAGCAACTAAGGCCTTTGAACATATTAAAGAGGCAATGTGCCTAGCACCAGTCTTAGCTACGACAGACTTCACAAAAACCTTTATTGTGGAATGTGATGCCTCAGGAAATGAAATTAGTGTTGTTTTAATGCAAGAAGGAAGACCCATTTCTTTTGAAAGTTGTCCAATCAATAAAATTATTTACAGAAAGCTATTTATGAGAAGGAAATGTTAGCAATACTACATGCACTAAAGAAATAGAAACTGCCACCTAATGGGAAGACACTTCGAATTGGCTTAATCATGATAGTACAAAGACTATATTCGGAGAAGAGCGAAAAAATGGGTCACAAAGATGTTGGGTTACCAGCTTTGAAATAATCTACAAAAAGGGAAGCTAAATGTTGATGGACCTCTCAAGAAAGAATGCGAGTTGGAAGCATTTCTCTTGTACCATTTCTATTTATCCAGCAGTTGAATGTAGAAGCAAAGGATAGAATGGAAGAAGGACGAAGAAGTGTGGACCTCATTCAAAAGTTCATGAATCTGCTTCTCTGGTACATTTAGTTGGAAAAATTATTCCTTATGGTACAAAAATATCGCTTATATATTTGTAAGAATTCTAAATAAAACAAAATATTCTTTTGGAATTGCACACTTATCCTTTAGGAGGACACTCGGGATTTTTAAAAACTTACCACGGGGGTGAAGAAAGAATTTTTTTGGGATGGCCTTAAATACGTATTCAAAAGTTTGTGGCGAGAATGTTTGGTTTGCCAACAAAATAAAGTTGAGACAATTAAGACCGGGTCTTCTAAAACCTTTATCATTCAAGTCAATGTTGGGAGGGAATTTACTTCGGATTTTATCACGGGTTTACCTAAGTCCAAAGGAAAGAGTGTCCTCATGGTGGTAGTTGATATACTTACCAAGTATGCACACTTTTGTTCATTATCGCATCCATTTAAAGTAAGTACAGTTTCTACTACATTTATGGACACAATTCAAAATCTACATGGAAACCCAAAGATTATTGTGAGCAACAAATATCCCATTTTTACTGGAAATTTTTTGGATGAAGTTATTTTCTTGTTTGGGTACTCAATTAGCTCATAGCTCATCTTATCATCCTCAATCCAATGTTTGGAAGGATATCTTTGATGTTTTGTATCTAATAAACAAACACAATGGGTCAAGTGGTTACCTCCCGCTGAATGGTGTTGCAACACTTCCGTCCATACTGCAGCAAAAATGACCCCATTTATGGCACTTTATGGATATCATCCATCGTCCATCACATCATATTTCAGAGAAAATTATATGGTTCAAGCAGTGGAAGATCACATCGAGCATACGACAACAGTTCTCCAACGCTTAGCGATAACCTAAATTTGGCACAAAATAAAATGAAACAACGAGAGCGGATCGACAATGAAGTGAGAAAGTTTTGATGTAGGAGGCGGGTATTTTACGAGTTTGTTAGAGTCGGTATTTTCATCCCTCGGTCGGAGATAAAATTTCTCTTGTTGCATTTCATTTTAGGTGTCTCATTCGGTTCATTCGAGATACATTCCATTAAAGACATGGATCATGCGATGGAAAGAGATATTCTCTCATATCCCTCATGTCATGTACTGTTGATCAGTGTCTGTTCATTGAGATCATTTTAAAATCATTTACGGTCATGTTTGATCCTTGGTCAACAAAGAGTCATTTAGGTTTGGTCTCACATTAAGTCTAGGGTTTCGTTAATTTAGTCTTAAAAATGACTAATAATGTCGAGCGGGAACATGAGGGAGGTTCGAAATAAGTTTCATCGCAAAAATTTCATCGTCATAATGCTTGATAATGATTTTCTTCAAAACCTCATTTTGAAGAAAAATCGTCAATTTCATCCTTTGTAATAAGTAAATGTAATTTTCAATTTTTTTGATTTGAAGTTCTTCGAGCGCGACCTATTTTTATTTGCTAAAAATCCCATACCAACTATCCCCAAATAATAAGCAAAGAGATTCATCATCAGTTCAAAAATCAAAGGAAACAAAAACGAGAGTCTATTCGAAAAATTACGAAAGTTTCGAGACTTTAGAAAATGGTTTTTTTTCAAATCAAAAATCAAAGTCTATGGTATAAAAGATATTTTTTTGTGTTTTCATAATTCATTTTGCGCTACCAAGAGCCATCAAAGAGCCAAAGAAAAATTGTGGAGGGCGAAATCGGTGTTTGGAGGCCGAGCTGTTGGTGAATTTGCAACGCCGGTGCACGAGAGAGAGAGCGAGCGCACGGAGAGCACGGCGCCTTTGGGTTGTGTGTCTGGCGCACGAGGCCGGAACACTTAATTTGTTGACATCTCTCTCAAATTTCAAAACGAATCCGCCTCATGTTTCAAGTAAGTTTGTGAGACTTTGAAATTGCTATTATCCAATGTTTGGGTTTGTTTGAAAAGGGAATATGAGAGTTTGAATGTCGAAACCATAAACCCTATCACCTTGTTAAAATTTTCTCCTAAGGGTTTTGAATTTGAAGTTTTAAAATTTGATTTTGGTGCCAAGTACTCTAACTCTATTCCCCACCTATTGCTCCTTTCCCACCAGTTTGTAATCCTATCATTACGGTTCATCCCCCTATTCCCTTATATCCCAAGTCACTCATTCCCATTATCCCTATCCACTAAATCCTTTCATTTCCTATTCTTCTCCACCATTTCATTGTAAAATTCCCAAACCCAAAGAATCCAAAATTCGTTTAGCTCCTCCCTTGTCCCTAAGTTTGTCAAATTTTAAAGGACAATTTCTCATTTATTTAAACCCCATTATCCACCTTGCCCTATATCTCATACAATCCTCCTTTAACACACATTTGGAAATTTGAAACAAAGCACAGAATTCTGTTTCCTCTCATACAAGCCAAACACGGACCTTGAAGCACCATGGAGAAAGACACGGATACATCATATGAACGAACGGTGATTCTACCATGGAACTTCATGCCTGTCTAAGGCCTCGTAAAGGTGGAAAACATACGAAGAGAAGAGCCCACGTCATTGACCCAATTGCGGGCACCACTGCCATGGCATGTTTTCGAGAGCAATCATGCTATCGGTATTGTGAGATGATTGCTAGGATTCATCATCATCGGGAGTTGGCTCGTTTGTTTGTATTGGTACCCATGATGGTCGGGTAACTCTTCTTTGGTGTGAATTTCACTTTGACACTAGAAAACGAGTCTCTCAAGCAACGAGTCTACCGAATGTGGGTGAACAATGGAAGAAGACAACGGTGTGGACGAGTGCTACCATACATCAGACCTAGCTATGTGAGACGACTCGGCGGTGTTCCCATTCCAGGTTCCTAGGGAATCTGTCCGCCTACGATGGAAACTCATTATCAGAGATACTTCGGTTGTGAGAGACCGGTTTTCACGCCTCTGTGCCTACCACATCAGTTATTGATGCATTTCACTAGAGTGAGGATGATGAAAATACCTTATTTCATGTGCGAATATCGAGAGAATGACCACTCTTGTGCGGGAGAAAACTCCACGAAGCGGCGGTGTTTGGTCTCAATCTGGTCTCCTAGCGAGCTCATTTAATTGTCAACGGGATTTATGGCTTCTTGAAGTGAAGTGTGTTGTATGTACCTAGGAACTTGTTTCTAATGGTATGTGTAGTGTTTTGTGATGTTTTTGGTCTTTTGTGATGATTTATGATGTTTTGGTCTTTTGGTGGTTTTTATGTTCACAAGGAAAATGCACAAGCCGGTAAAATGAGGCGTGATTAGAGTGGATCCTAATTGATGGATGACAAATGACAAATGCAATTGGAATACTAAAAACAGAATCAAATCTAAACTATGACCAATCAGAAACAAAGCTTGATAATGACTTCTAAGCAAATGATTCAAAACACAAACTAAACTTGAGAAATGATCACTAAGTATGCAAATCCTCTAACTTCATATGATTAAGCAACTAACTTACAATGATGCAATATTTTCCCTTGATTAGAGATTTGAAACATATTTAGAGGAAAAACATTGTTATCATCATAAGATCTTATTCTAGAATTAGTTCCTATCTCTGTTACGCGATTTAATTGAATGTCACAAGACCTTACTCAAGAGTTATTGATTTATTTTCGAGGTAATCTTTTGAGGGAGGACTACATTTTATGAAATGATAAGGAAATTAGAGATAATTCAGGCCTTATAGTGATGTTGTCTTCTGTTCATATGGTTATGGATCAATTGTAGATTTTAGAACAAGAAGATGTTTGTAAATAATGAAGAAATTTGTCTTGTTAATCTTATATTTAAAATCTATTGTGCAATGGATGACAATCTAAATATGAAGTGCAAGTGCAATGAGTTAGTCTAAGAATGAACTTAAGATGCCACTAATCTAGAACAATGTTGAACTATAAGTCATCATCAAACTCGAAACGAAGGTAAGCGAACATGAGTTAAGTGCAATTAAACTCCGGATGTATCCTAACTATCATGCATTATTCTATGAAGTTACACAATCTGTTTGTCCATCATTAGTGATATTTTGGAAGAGTTCTTCTTTTGGAAGAGGTATTAGAGCAATTAAATTTGTGTAATTGAATGCGGAAATGCGAAGCAAAAGTAGAAAGAAATGAAAAACTAAGATATCATATCCATATCCTACTCGTCATTATGATGTTTTGGGCAAGCGTTTAAGAGCAAGATCGAGAGATGATACTTAGTGCAAACACACAACTAAATCATTCATTATTATCAGATCATCATCTGAACTTCATAATAATTTCTTGGAAGAGTTTCTTCTTGTGGAAGAGTGATTAGAACAAGTGTATTGTGATAGTGAACAACAAAAATTACAACTAAATCCTACATTACTATAGCCATTTTCATTCATCATTATAATCTTTTGGGAGAATTTCTTCTGTGGAAGAGTTAGAATGAATATAACTACGGTAGCTAATTAAAAACAGCTATGAATTCAACTCCTAATCCTACAATACTATGATCATTCCCATTCATCATTTAGTCTTTTGGAAGAGCTTCTTCTTGTGGAAGAGTTAGAATGAGTACAACTACGGTAGCTAATTAAAACAACTATTAACTCAAATTCAAAACGTAAAGGTAGCTAGAAGACTTATCTAATTTACGCAAAATAAATCAGTACAGGCGGGGGGCCCTCTACCACACAATGAATTCAACTCCGATCATCCTTCTTCCGATAACAACATCTTCACACTTCATTAAAGATGAAAGAACTTGAACATAACACTGCGTCTTCAGAAATGTAGCACAAATTCTAAACAAAATCTAGCATCAAATCTAACATAAAATCTAACCTAGCTCTCGGTTTTCCCAAGTGTTTATATAACAAATGTAAATAACAAGATTTACTGACAATTCGGGAACCTTTATCCTATCATATCGGAATCACATTGGGACTCTTCAGTAGGTTTGTGTGAAGAGGAAAAGACATACGGGACGAAACAGGTCTAATAGAAGTACGCTTTCCTAAATGTGTTCCCACGTTCCAAAACCGTACCCGAATTCGTTTCTTCCTCCATGATGAGCAACGAACCATGTAGACATGACGTGGATTATGCCCATATGCGGTTTTCTTGAGAGGCCACCTGGAACATACTCAAACGTGAAGGAAGGTTTACTTGAGAATCGCCGGTTAGCTACGGAATGTACGCTGCACGGCTAGTTCAGTCAAATGCTTTACAATGGAAAAAATCACAAAACTTAGCAAGTCGATCATGTAATCATTCTAAGTAATTTAACTATTAGGCGTTGGTCAGTTGGGTCTAGGATGGAAATAGACAAAGGAAAATGAGGTAAAATGGAATGAAAGAAAGCACAATTTTGAGGCTCAACATACCCCCTTTCTTTGTCTCTTTGTACATGTCCTCATGCAAATTATCCTATGAACTCGGGGCTTCTACAAGGACATCTAATCCTCTCCTTCTCCTTTGTCTGGGCTTCTAGAGATCTTACAGGTTTTTTACGATAACAAGTTTGAACCTTAGGTTGGTGATTGCCCTGATTAATTTCTTGTTCCTTTTCTTCAGAATTCCAGAAGTGGTACTTTTCCACTTTGTTTATATGGAGGGATAAAGGTTGAGTTCATATCGATTTTGAGCTTGACTTGATCCTTGAGAATTTCATTCTCATTTTTGATGTGTCTATTGATAATTCCAACTCATACCTATCCCTTCTTAATATATCTATTTCGGACATTGGAGGGTAGAGTTCTCTCTCTTTGCTTTACGAAGCTCTCCTCTCAAAAGTTTCCACATAGTCATAAATTTCATTTTGTTAGGCAGAGGTCAATTTAGGGGTTCCTTCATACAAAAATCCTCTTGATATCTTCTTCCATGGATGTTTCCTCATATTCTATATCAATCACCCCTTGTTTGTTTGATTTGAGTTTTCTTTAGTTTTTTCCCTTTAGTCCAATTTGGCTTCTCCTTGGGCGAGAGGATCCTTCTCCTTTCTGTTTGTGGAAGATTTCTTAATTACCTTCTCTTTCTTAAGTTGCCTCTTGATTTGGGTCAATTTCTCTAAAATGATTTCTTCTTGCTCTCTTGAGTTTGTTTTGTCAATTTCTTTTGAAGCCCTCCATTTCCTACTTCTCTTTGTAGGTGGTTAGGTGAGGGTTCTTTTGGCTCTTCAAAATGATTTCTTATCAAGAAATCGTCCCATGTATCATTTGTTTTAGCTAGATGATGTTCAATCAGAATTTTGACCAAACCATGATGATATAGGGTTGTATCTAAAAAATTGAACCCTTCTTTGAACACGGGAAGCCATCTTCTTCGGAATTTGAAACAAGAAATATGGTAGGGTTTAAGTCTTCCCCCGAGAAAATGCATTATCGGTCTAATGTGGTAGACATAAAATGTTCCATATCTACCCTCACATGTAATAAATTTTTGCGGAAAATTATTATGTTTCTCCATTTATTTTTCAATGCGGAGGCGGGAATTCCTTTCTTAAATACGATAACATCCATGCACAGGTGATTTTTTAAAATTTGTTTCCGGGAGTCATTGTGGAATTCTCTATTTTTGAACCATCTCTCTCCGAGTTCGAGCAGCCTGTAGCCTGCGCAATGAAAACTTCGATGTGTGATAGAATTTGACATCTCCCACCTCAACTTCGGTTCCTTGAAATGATCTTGCAAATGTTTTAGTGACCTCCTTGTGGAAGCCATTAAATTTCTCCAAAAATTGAAGCCATCCTGTTGTTGTAACATTTCTTTGCATTGAGGTAGCCTTCTAAATATTTTGAACCTTTGAGTTCGGTCCTTACAATGAAACCCATGATTGCTTCTTGTTCAAATTAACACTCTTCTACCCACAAAAATAATGACTTTCACCTTCGAATTGAAATGACGAGTTCGAATGGAAATGGTTTCGAACTTTGGAATGACATACCTCGATTGATAGTGGCAACGGTTCAAAACTTGGACTGATATGCCTCTGTTGACAATTGAACTTTGAATTTGATATATCTACTTTTGTTTGACGGTGACAAGCGGCTTCAACTTCTCCTTTGCAATACCTCTGGCTCTTGGTAGCAAATGGTTTCGAATTCAACAGCACAACACCTCTGTCTCTGATGACGAGAAGACTTCAAACTCCACATCTTTGCTACACTTCTGTGTTTATGGTAAATGCTCAATCTGCGCACGAGTGATACTTTGTACGCACGGAATCAAGTGGCTTCAAATTCTCACTTATTTGTTATACTACGAATTTACCCTTTTGCTCTGCTACGAGTTTACAATGCTCAATGCTATTCAGCGATATCCTTTGGCTCTGCTCTCGGTGATAAGAATATCCTACTGATACCACGGAATGGAAATGCGGCTACGAATGGAGTGATGGCGGTGGTCACGAGAATGAAGTAGTGGAGTGAGGTGGGAAGAGATAGATTAATGATTGAAGAGACGGTGGATATTTTTATGACGAGGAATCATCATTGAATGATTTGGTTAAGAGACGTAGAAGAATTCAAATACCTCGACCATTTTAACGCTTAAATGATGTCGGATATGGAATTTGAATTGAGAGGTTTTAATCAAAGTCTGTGGAGGGTTTATTAGGTCTTGATCAATAAAAATAATTAAAACCACCTTTTCGAACAATCCATAACTAAAAATATGCTAAACTTTAATGAAATGCCATTATAATTTAAACTTGTTACCTGTTTGCCCTTCATTTGATTTTTTTGTAGTCTTTGTCTTCTTGTTCACCTTTGGAAGAGTCTTCATAATTTTCTTGATGCTTTTTGATTCATGGATGCAACGGGTCATTTTGTTGCAATTCTAATGTCTGTGATTGATGCCTTCGGAAGTTTGTAGGCTGCCCAGGCTTGTTTAGGCTGAGAAAAGTCGTCGGTACACGAGAATGCGAGTACACGGGGAATGTTCTGTAGAGCATTTTAATCATGGAATGGAGTGTTTTGGAATATGGGTGAAATGTTATATGGTATGAATGAAGATGGATGATGGATTATGATATGTATGAAGTGGATGATGAAATGGAATGGATTCGGTTTATGAAATGAAGTGAAAGAACATAAAATACATCTTGTAATTCATGACATGTTTTATTTACTTACAACAAGACATCAAATGTTGTATTTTGACATGAAAATGAGATGGATGGAGGATGTAATGAGATGAATGATATGTGAAATGAAGTGAAATATGAATAATGGAATGAAATGGAGTATGGATGAATAAGTGAATGGAGTGAAATGAAATGAGATGGATCATAAGCACTATGGATGCGAACTTATGATTTTTTTGTAACATTTAACTTGTAAAAAACAAAAATGGGAAAAGTTAAGTGTTAGAGAGACTACGATTTTCACCCTATCTTGTATAAACATGCCAATCAATGATTGGTTTTCATGTTTATACCTTTATTTTTTATTTTTTTTATTTTTTTTTATTTTTATTTTTTATTTATTTTTATTTTTTTTATTTTTTATTTTTTTTATTTTTTTCAAAAAGAAATGCTTGAGAAAAATTTAATCAAGTTGATGAAGAAGAGGGCTATTCTTCATTAACTTCACATCATTGCTTTCTTGGAACTTCTTGACAAACTCTTCTCTTGAGAGTGGCTTGTGGTATAGCTTGATCTATAACCATTCACAAGAAAAGTGACCTCTTCTTCATCTATGGTTCTAATTTTTTCTTGCCCCATTATCAAAAATTGAACAATTTCATATGGCCCAAGCCAATGTGTCGAAATTTCCCTTGAAAATCCTTGAATTTTGAATCAAACAAAGAGCCAGTCCACCCTCTTGAATTTTTCTCTTTGATGTACTTGTCATGCCATCTAGCCCTTTGTTGTTGGACTAGACTTGTTTTACGAGCGCATCTTGTACGATCTCATCGATTCATTAATTTTCTCGATCTTATTAACACGTGCCTCAGATTAAATCAAGTCCTAGGCCACATTTGCCATCTTGAAGGTTTGAATTTGGAACTCTATGGGAAACAAAACTTGCTTTCCATAAACAAGCTCATAAGGAGTATGGCCTGTTGTGTTTCTCCATGTAGTTCTATAGGCCCACAGGCTTCGGAAGCCTATCTACCCAATCTCTTCTATGCGAATAGGCTTGATCTTTGTTAGGATTCCTTCAATGACTTTATTGGTAGATTCCACTTGACCATTTGCTTATGGATGATAAGGAGTAGTTTTTTCTATGTCGATTTTTGTACTTCTCCATCATTTGTTACTAGCCTTGATGTAAATTGAGCTCCTTGATACGTAACAATTTCCCTTGGGACACCCGAAACGAGTAGAAATATCCTCTGAAAATTAACTACGGATGATTCATTACTTGACAAGTAATGGTTTAGCTACCCATTTAGTAACATAATCGGTCTCGGAAACTAATATATATTTATTTTGTCTTGATGGAGGATTCTAATAGGTCCTACAAAATCCAAAGCCCATTTTTCAAAAGTTCGTGTACCTAAGGTTGTAATGGCATCTCACCTGAGAGGAGAAGGTTTCCCTACCCTTTGGCAAGCTTTGTCACACCTTTGGACATACTCCTTAGCATCTTTGAACAAGGATGGCCAATAATATCCTAAATTAAGGATCTTATAGAGGTACATCCTCTTATCTACGCAAAGTGTCCCATACAAGGTTCATCATGACATGCCTTGAGAATTTGAGGCATCTCATCTTCACGAACACACCTTCTAATGATCAAATGCGGACTGTCTTGTACAACTCATTAGCGACCCAAATATTTTATATATTAATTATTTTTCTTTTATCCCTTGCATTCATAATTGAAGGAAATTTTCTGAAACTAAATAGTGTGATATCGGCAAACCATGGAGTTTGAGTAGAGATTGCAAAAAGATATTCATCGAAATTGATCTTCAACCGGAGTGTCATCTTTGATATTTTGGATTCTAGGCAGGAAATCGGCCACGGTGTTTTGTTTTCCGAGGCCTATACGTTTAGAATAGTAATGTTGAATTCTTGCAATAGTAACAACCATCTTATAACTGTTTGCCATTAGTGATTGATTTGTTCATTGAACATCTAATGGCGAGAATGATCAGTGTGAACAAAAGTTTCATAGCCTGTTATATAGTGTATGAATTTTTTATGGCATGAACAACGATAAAAACTCTTTTTTCGATTCTGAGTATAGTTTAACTGCGGGGAGTCAAATTTTTATTAGTATAATAGATGGCATAGGGAATCAAATCTTTTGTTCCAATATTGCTCCTAGAGCTGTATCGGAAGCATGCGCGAGATATGAAAAGGTAACTTTGGTTAGGTCTCCTTAATATGGGTGCTTCGAAATTTTGGTTTTCGAGTTTCAAAGCTAGCGGCAATCGAAGTCCACTTAAATTCACAATCTTTGGTGAGTAATTTGAAGAGTGGAGATGCTATTTTGGTGAGATTTCTATAAATCTCCGATAATACCCTGTGGAATCCTAGAAAACTTCTAACATCTCTTTGACAACTTGGAATGGATGAGTTAGAAATGACTTCAACTTTTGCCTCATAAACTCTAATCCCATCCCCCTAAAATGTGGTGCCCTAAAGCAATACCTTGATAAACATCATAAAAAAAAAATTTCATGACTAAGTGAAAGGTTTGCTTCTTGACTTTATCTTTTAAGACTTTTTCCAAGTTTTCTAAAGCCTCTTCAAATGTGTCCCCATAAAGCTGAAATCATCCATGTACACCTCTACACGGTCATGCATTAGATCAGAAAAAATTCCTAATGCGCCCTTTGGAGATATTTGCGGGTGCATTACATAATCCAAATGGAAATACTCGGTAGGCATAGGTACCCCAAGGACGGTGAGTGTGGTTTTGTCTTGGTCTTCAGTGCTAGCAGATTTGATTGTAACCACTAAACCCATCTAGGAATAAAGAAAAGTAATTTTTTCCGGCCTAATGTATCTAATACTTGATCTATGAAAGGTAAGGAAAATGGTCTTTAAGAGTAGCTTTATTCGATTCTCGATAGTCAACACACACCCTCCATTTTCCATTTTTCTTTGGCACAATTACCAAAGGAGAGAAACCCATGACTATACGAAATAGGATAGATGAAATTAACATTTAACAATTTTTGTAATTCTTCCTTGACAATTTCCCTAAGATTTGGGTTCATCAGATCTTTGAGGGGTACAATACGGTTGGTTTGCAATTTGCCTCTATATAGATGTGATGAGTACAAGTCTTGGGACTTATCCCTTTCATGTCATTGTATTCCCATGCATATGCGAGAAGAATTTCTGTAATACTTTGACTAACTCTTCTTGTTGAGATTTTTCTAGGTTTTTGTTTATGTTCAAGGTTTTTGCACAGAAAAATTTCACTTGTAGAAAGGCTATAAAATTTGTCCATAGAATGAAGAGACATACACTTACAAATGACAAAAACTCAATATTGGATCCCTCTTGAAATGATTCATGTTTGTGTTCTGGAGAGGATTCAAATTTTTAGAGGTATTTTAGAATTTGATTATCTTCACTAATTTCGTTGTGAAGAGTGGTTGTAAATCTTCTTCATCCTCTATCCATTGAGTGTCATACAGATACCTTAATTGTCCTAAATTTCGGAGGATATAAAGTGAATCTCTTAGTTGAAATACCATCGAATATACATATCACCGGACCTACAACTAATAAAAGCATCGGTGTAGCCAACCAAGGTCTTCCTAGTATAACATGATGGCCTCCTAGATTATTCTTAGGAGTTAGGATCATGAAATCCACGGGGTACTCCCAAGAGTCTAGGGATACGGAATGTCTTCTATTACCCCATGCGAGTCGATCAGGATCTATCTTGCTAATTGTAATAGTGTGGGGTGTAAAGAGAAGATTAGGAAGTTTCATTTTGTCCATGATTTGTCTACTCATGATATTAATTGCTGCTCCTAAGTCAATGAGTGTGTTTTGAATTTCAATTCCATTGATGTGAATTTTGACAATTTGGATTTCTGAGTCCAGGTCTTTGGAATAACGATCTTTCCCATCTGTATCTCTTGCTATTTGTCCAACAGTTGAATTTTCTTGGTTTCTCTTATTCTTTTTCTTGTTGTCTTCATACTCAACTCCTTTATTGTTTTGGCTAAAATTGGGATTTCCCTTGATGGCTTGCAATAATGGAATTTTAATGCAAACATTTCTCCAATTCATCTAAGAAATCATAATTAGGCACCATGATCTGTTTCCACACACCTCTATCAATTTGTAATCTTTCCGGAAAGGGAGGTATAGAAGTAGATGTGGATGGTTGCTCTAATACGGGAGTTGGATTTATTGGATCTTTTTGTTTTAGTTTTTCAATGTGTGGGTCTTGAAAGGATGTGTCTTCCTCAAGACTTTTATTCACCAAGTAGAGTCTTCCCTCGGAGTATCTTGTTCTTGTATGATCATAGAGTTTCACTCTTTTCAAGTATCTTGCGGACCTAAGTTGAACATCACTAAGGTCTAAAGGAGTAATTAAATAAGTTGGAAAGCTGATGGCCTTCTATCATGTATGTATTACGAGGGTTCTTATTATTGGGGTTTGGTATGGGTTGATGGCAATTGATTGGATTTTTGGGGGAATGGTAATGGAAGTGGTTGATTTTTGATGGTTGGTTGGGATGATGTTGTTGAGGATTTTGTTGAATATTTTGAGAAAATTTTGTTGAGAAGTTTTTGAGGATAAAAATGTGGATATGGTGGATAGGATGGTGAATCTTGATAGTATGGAGAGTATCTTCCATAGGGACTTTTTTGTTCCTTGTGCCCAAGATTGAGATTGATTTTGAAATTGGGGCCAAGGTTGCTGCCAAGAATTCCAAGGTGGAGGTTGATTATACATTTGATCATGGAATCCTTGTGTACGAGGTCCACGAGTCTTCTAGATACAAAGTTAAGAGATTACGTAAGGTATGTAGGAGTTTTTCTTCTGAAAGACGGCTTTGAGACCGGGGAAGAGATGGAAAATTCTTGGTTTCATCTTTTTCGGAGCAAATGACACGAGTCTCTACAACTTTTACATCCAAAGGACACTCTCTCGAGGCATGTTTCTTTCTACATTTGGGACAAAAGATTTCCAAAGCATCGGATTCGGCCATTTTGCTTGTTTTGTATCTTAAGAGGGTGTGTTTATTTGTTCACTAAGACTCCCTAAGATATCAGATTTAAAGTCATCAAGCATGTGTCCTATTCACAGTCTACTTACTCTCCCGAAGTAGATTTACTTGCCCTTGCAGAAGCGGGATCTCTTGGACCTTTGACGATTTTAGATTTCCCTGCGGAAAGGTTGATACATAACTGAGATATTTCGGGTAATGTAAGTTGTGATATATCCCCTTTTCCCATCATGTTAAGAATATCAACCATTCATCCCTAATTGTTTTCAACAAAAGAGCTTTTAAGGTGTCTTGATCTAGGTTTTCCATTTTTGCCCTTTTGATGTTGGTCACGTCTTTCCATGAATCTTAAGTTTTCATCTTCTTTTTGTAACATCTTGAACACTTATTCCTTATGATTAACCGGCATACAATAATCCAAGTATCTCTCTAGAAATGCTTGTTTCATGTCTTCCCATGTTCTAATAGAACTACGATTAGACTCATAAACCACTTCAATCTTGCTCCCTTCCAAAGTTGAAGGAAATAATTTCGGTTTTGAGCATCTTGTAGGTGGTCACGAGGTTCTGACACTTGAATTAGAATAAGAAAGTTTCGGGATCTTCGAGTTTTAATTCCATAGAAGTTTGGAAGGACGAGAGGGTGAAATGTTTTTCATGGTTGTATTGGTTTCTTCATCAAGTATAGGGAACCCAAAAGAG
This sequence comes from Pinus albicaulis, assembly GCA_034641835.2. Taxonomy (NCBI): domain Eukaryota; kingdom Viridiplantae; phylum Streptophyta; class Pinopsida; order Pinales; family Pinaceae; genus Pinus; species Pinus albicaulis. The sequence goes on along the minus strand of JAXQQM020064384.1, from coordinate 366,912 downwards.
CTTCCTATTCTACCTCTTCCTCCATTTGCACCTCTACCTCCTTCTCCTCTACCTCTACCTCTACCTCCAAATAATGGTGTTTTCTCCATTAAAAACTCCTCCTCCTCCTTCTTCTACCATGGTTGACTCTCCTGTGGAAGTGGAAATATTTGTCTCCCCAACAAGAGTTTTTATATTTTCTTCTATGGCAGGTTCAGTGGTTGAAGTGGAAGGTTTCTCTAATGGAATAGTTGACCTTAGATCTTCTAGAAGTCCAGGATCAAGGGAGGATGGAATATGGGTTTGAGTTGAAGGTGTACTAGTTCTGGATCTAGATGAAACAAGTGGTGTTCTAGAAATCAAACTTCTACCTCTGTTGCTTATAAATATTCCCCTTGAATCTCTCTCCCTACGCATAAAATTGTTTTTGGATGATAAGAAACAAAGGTTACCTAGTTTTCACTTCCCCGGCAACGGCGCCAAAATGTTTGGTCTCAATCTAGTCTCCTAAACTGAGCTCATTTAATTGTCAACTAGGATTTGTAAACTGCTGAAGTGAAGTGTAGTGTATGTACCTAGGAACTTGTTTCCTAATGCGTTGTGTGTAGTGTTTTGTGATTTTTTTGGTCTTTTGTGATGATTTATGATGTTTTTGGTCTTTTGGTGGTTTTATGTTCACAAGGAAAATGCCTAGAAAGCTGATGGAAATGAGCTGATGATTAAAGACAGAGTGGATCCTAATTGATGGATGACAAATGACAAATGCAATTGGAATACTAAAAACAGAGTCAAATCTAAACTATGACCAATTAGAAACAAAGCTTGATAATGACTTCTAAGCAAATGATTCAAAACACAAACTAAACTTGAGAAATGATCACTAAGTATGCAAATCCTCTAACTAAACAGTTAAACAACTAACTTACAATGATGCAATCTTTTGCCCTTGATTAGAGATTTGAAACATATTTATAGGAAAAACATTGTTATCATCATAAGATCTTCTATTCTAGAATTAGTTCCTATCTCTATTCTGCAATTTAATTGAATGTCACAAGACCTTACTCAAGAGTTATTGATTTCTTTTCGAGGTAATCTTTTGAGGGAGGAATCTGTTTATGAAATGATAAGGAAATTGCAGAGATACTTCAGGCCTTATAGTGATGTTGTCTTCTGTTCATATGGTTATGGATCAATTGTAGATTTTAGAACAAGAAGATGTTTGTAAATAATGAAGGTTGTCTTGTTAATCTTAACAACTGAAGTAATTTATTGTGCAGTGGATGACAATCTGAATGTGAAGTGCAAGTGCAATGAGTTAATCTAAGAATGAACTTAAGATGCCACTAATCTAGAACAATGCTGAACTACAAGTTATCATCAAACTCAAAACAAAGTAACTAAACATGAGTTAAGTGCAATTAAACTCCGGAGTATCCTAACTATGCTATCATGCATTATTCTATGAAATTACACAATCTGTTTGTCCATCATTAGTGATATATTGGAAGAGTTCCTTCTTTTGGAAGAGGTCTTAGAACAATTCTGACTGTGTAATTGAATGCAAATGCAAGCAAAAAGACTGAAAGAAATGAAAAACTAAGATATCATATCCATATCCTACTCGTCATTATGATGTTTTGGGCAAGCGTTTAAGAGCAAGAACAGAGATGATACTTAGTGCAAACACACAACTAAATCATTCATTATCACGGTCATGTCTTGAACTTCTTAAGAATTTCTTGGAAGAGTTTCTTCTTGTGGAAGAGTGATTAGAACAAGTGTAACTGTGATAGTGAACAACAAAAACTACAACTAAATCCTACAGTACTATAGCCATTTTCATTCATCATTATAATCTTTTGGAACAACTTCTTCTTGTGGAAGAATTAGAATGAGTACAACTACAGTAGCTAATAAAAGCAACTACGAATTCAACTTCTAATCCTACAATACTATAGCCATTTCCCATTCATCATTATAATCTTTTGGAAGAGCTTCTTCTTGTGGAAGAGTTAGAATGAGTACAACTATAGTAGCTAATTAAAACAACTACTAATTCAAATTCAAAAACGTAAAGGCAGCTAGAATACTTATCTAATTTACACAAATAAATCCATGCAAGAGGCAGGGGCCCTCTACCACCTGACGGAATTCAACTCCAAATTAAATCAACACTTTCAAAACCACACTGTCTGCTTCATTAAAGATGAAAGAACTTGAACATAGCACTCTGCGTCTTCAGAAATGTAGCACAGAATCTAAGCAAAATCTAACATAAAATCTAGCATAAATCTCTAACATCAAATCTAACCTAGCTCTCGGTTTCCCAAGTGTTTATATAACAAATTTAAATAACAAGATTTGCAACAATTCAGGAACACTGTCTTTCCTTATCGTAATCACAGTAGGACTCTTTGAAGTGGCTGCGTGAAAAGGAAAAGACATCTGGACTGAGACAGTCCTAATAGAATTCTTCCTTCCTAAATGTGTTTCCACGTTCCAAAACCATACCCAGAATTTGTTTCTTCCTCCATGATGAGCAACGAACCATGTAGACATGACGTGGATTATGCCCATATGCGGTTTTTCTTGAGAGGCCACCTGGAACATACTCAAACGTGAAGGCAGCTGCAGAATCGCCGATTAGCTACGGAATGTCTACATTCTGCAGCTAGTTCCGGTCAAAATGCTTTACAATGGCAAAAATCACAAAACTTAGCAAGTCAGTCATGTAAATAATTCTAGAAGTAATTTTAAATATATTCATTGATCAATTGGGTCTAGGATGGCAATAGACAAAGGAAAATGAGGTAAAATGGAATGAAAGAAAGCACAATTTTGAGGCTTAACAAGCAGTACAACAATATTTATCACTATGCACTCATCAAGATCGTGGTTGTACATCAGCTTGGATTGCAGGGCATTTCATGGGAAGATTTCATTTCCCGTGATTGCTTCACAATTCCTCAGGTTCCTCTAGAGGTTTTCCATGATGCAGGTGAACCTTCACATCAGCTTGAAGGTCACGAGACAGAGCCTATCAGTGTGCCAGTGTTTGTTACTTATCAGAGAGGCACGAGAGTGTTATTTGTAGCAGCCCGACGAGTACTATCTCCACCCGGGGTGGAAGGGGTCTTATTGCCGTCATCAGAAACACAGGTACATGTACAGGATAGAGGTAAGAGGCCCATGCAGGATGAGGGCCCTTCAGGAGGCCAGGATACTGATTTCATATTGATTGATGAGGACTTCAGCTCTCCAAGCTCAAAGTTGAGAGAGATCATTCAGGGGCAGAAGGCGGAGATTGACACCTTGACCTACAAGTTGCAGAGAGCCCAATGGATCATAAACTACCTGGAGTAGCAAAAAAAACTGTTAGAAGATCAGCAAAAAATCATGGATTTGCAAAACATCCGTGAAAAACGGCAAGCTGCTTAAAGAAGCCAAACCGAGATGACACCCATGAAGTGGGAGATTGAGGCTGATAGAGAGACTTGGCTTGAGAGGGTCAATATTCATCTTGAGAAGCTATTGGAAAAGGCCAACAAGAAAAATAACATGCTCAGACACATGAAGAACCATTATTGGGCACGAAATCATGTTTGCAAAGCGAGGATCAAAATCCTGAAGGCAAGGCTAAGGAGGGCACTAAAGCGTCACAAAAGGCATGATAGACTCCAAATTTTGGCTGAATCTTCTTTGGCCCAGCATAGTGTTTGATGGTGGACATTCAGCCCAAATTTCAAGAAATTTGGGAAAAAAATTGTCAATTTTGAATTTTTTGGCCTAAACACAGATTTTTCTACTCAACGCTTAGCGCCACTTGGCGCGCGCTTATAATTGGCAGCTCTTTTGGAGGAAAAATTTGCATTTCTAGATTTTTCATCAAAAATTATGCATGCCTACCCATTACCTAAGGATTTCATCAAGTTCTAGGTTGCCTAAAGGGTCAAAAACACCTCAAAAATGACCTTTCTGCCACTTTTTGCACACAAAGGAAGCAGTATTGGGAGATTTGATTTTTTGAGGGGAAAATGGAAACTAAATTCAGAAATTCCACTTGGGTTGGAAAGTAGACAAGATAGGATTTCCAACGAGCTATCCTGTACTCAATTTGGACTTCGGGAAGGCCCTAAAAGTCAGCCTCAAACTTGTGCTATGCATAGAGATTTCAGGCGCGGCGCATAGGGAAATTTGGCCTATTTTTCACTCAGCAGCTCAGATTTTCGCCTAGTTTTGGCTAGTTTGAATTTTTCATGTAAATATTGATGTACCTTGATGTAATTTCATTACCATGATGTAATTTTGGCACATTTTTACTCATCTTAGTGGATTCATTCGCCAAAAAGTGAAATGTAAGTGAATGAATCAGTTTCCTATCATATAGAGGCAAGTTGTTTCATTGCCTATTTTCCAGTTCCTAGTTTAGATATGGTTGAAATAGCTCCTATAATTATTAGCTCGACCCATAGAGGCATGGGAATGAGTTAGGCTTGTCTATATCATGTATTTCTTTAGTCATTTTCAGGGTTGGACACTTGGGATTGCTTGGCACTTCATTGTACATTTCATCTCTGCAATTTTGGCAAAGGAATAGACTAGGGTTTGCAACACTCTTTGGGATCCATGTGGCTCTGTGCTTTGATGGTGTTTTTCTCCATGTGATTTTAAGTTCACTGATTTTTATGTGTATCATTTCCCTTCTCCTTGCTTCTTAAATTAAACAAATGAGTGATAAAGGTGGAATTTATTAGATTTGCAGTGCTCTGCCTTGAAGTTTTGTTTAATTTTCCATGTTTTCAACTGTCTGAAGAGGATTATTGAAACCTCTTTCCCTCTTCAACTCCTCACCAGTATTAACTATCCATTTACTCAATCCAAAGCATCAAAACAACTTTCTTCCTTGCCCCATTCAGAACTCTACAAAAACTAGGCCTCATCCCCGAACCCAAAACTGCCTTTCCCTTTGTTTCCAACAAAACCCCCAAAATCAAAATCAAAATCCTTTAATTATATACCTAGCCTAAAATTAGCCTTTATCTCAAGTCATCTCAAGCCCCTTTGATTATTTTGTTGAGATTGACACGGAGAGAGCCCTCTCCTGTTTTGGTAGGGCTAGCTACCAGACTGAGCGTGGTTTGATGTTGCCCTGAACTCTGCCTTCTTTCAGCCTGAGGTAGATTTAGGCTATAACAATGGCTAAAACCATACAAACAAATGTTCCTCAAGGAAGCTAAGAAGTATAATAAATTATTTCCAAAGTACTATGGTCCTTACAAGGTGTTGCAAAAGATTGGTACTATGGCATACAAATTGGAGCTTCGTGCTTCTTCGCGAGTGCATCTAGTTTTCCATGTTTCATGCTTAAAGAAGGTTATAGGTGAAAGTCTTCCAGTTCAAAAAATATTTCCAAAACTTGATGAGGAAGGAAAAATCGTATTGGAACTTGAAGCGGTCATGGAAACAAGAACTCGACAGCTACGAAATCGATCAATTTCGGAGTATCTCATCAAGTGAAATAACTTACCCACTGAAGATTCTACATGGGAGGATGAAAATTTTATAGAGAATCACCTAGAGCTATGCAAGCATTGAGGACAACATTTTTTTGAAGGAGAGCGGCATGTTAGGTCCCTATATTACTAGTTTAGTCCCTTATTGTTATTAGTGTAGCCCCCTTATTGTTATTGTTGTACCTCTGTAACCCAAATTGTTATTATTGTGCCCTTAAATTTTTATTGTTAGGTCGGATAGGATTATATTGTGGCCCCATGGACTCCTATATATAGGGAGGTTTTCGTCATTTGTATCATCCAAGAATTGTTCATTTATGTAATTTATTGGAGGTTTCCCCCTCGAAGTGGCTAATTTGTAAGGCGTTGATATCTCTTTTCTTCTATTTTTGGAGTTGGTTTCGTAACATAGATTGTACTGGGGCACCTTGACACTCATTATCATTATCGGTGGGTTGTATCACATTTTTTAATGGTATACATCAATGACTAGTAATCAAACGATTTCTCACATGTCGACCACAACTCATTTATTTCCATTCTGTAGAATTGTGCCATGGTGATCGGTGAATACCTCAGGTTAGAATCAGCATTATTTGGTTCACTTTGATAGCTCCTTCAGTTTTCATCCACTAACACCATCCACCCTTATATGTTGTAGTTTCATCACAACAACATCTTATATGTTGGCTCTTGAATTCCGTGTTGTACAATTTTTTCCACCACTTATGATTTGGTACTTCGAGATTCAGCTGTGACTTTCATGATCAGATACCTTTACAGCATCCCTGATCAATCTTCTATATGTGATACTTGGACATGATTTTGACTTATACTTCTGGGCAGTGATCAGATGATTCATTATGTAATTTAAATTTTAGCTATACTTGTATACATATTGGATCTGCTCCCTACTTCATATGAGGACATGCTTTTCTTTCACTGAGCATGGGTATACCCGCCTCAGACATGATCTATCTTTCTGATTTCTAACACTGGTTGTTTGGCAGGCTGAAATCTGTTGAAATCCTCTCTAGTCCTTGCGATGTTCTTTCTATGCACATAATATATTTCAGCCATCATGTACCCCTTATGAACTCATATTCTAGGGGGCACCTGTTACATCATCATTTATCATCACTATATACTTTATGACTTATGCATTGGCCTTGGGAAGCCCTTCCATTCAGACTTGGTCATATTTCTCAAAAAATAGTATTTCAAAACCCATATGCAACTCTGTCCAGATTTTTTCGTGTATACACTCAGGTCCATACATAGAGAACCTGTGTATGCTATGTAAATATTAAAAAATATAAAATTTCCCTATTTTTGAGGTGGGTTTTACGATTGTTCCTGTAAATTAACTACCCCAGCCTGTGGCCTAACTGTTCCCCAACTGAAATAACTAATTTGAGGAGGTATAAATACCCCTCAAGGGAATGGCCTAAGGGAGGAAGAGAGAGAATTATAGATATTATACCTTGTTATAGCCCTGTCTAAGTCTGATATTTCCCCTATGCCTCCCGCACTTCCCAGATTTTCAAGAAACCCTTGTTTCCTTGAGATGTTCACCTTCATCCTATGTGAAATCCATTGTGCACTATTCTTGGAAGAAGTTTTGTGAGGCTAGGGCTGGACGAATCCAGAGGACGGTTTACTCGAGTAAGTGGCAGATTTCAGGTGATCTCTCCATTATTTATTTACTGTACATGTTATCAATAAAATAAGTTCCCTCTTGTTCCTGATGTTCACGTGTCATATATCTCTTATACATGCTTAATGATAGTAACTAGTTCATTTATTGTCATTTTTATGAGATTATGCATGCTTTTTTCTAACATCTAGAACATATATATGCTTTACACTAGGTTTTTGCACTTGTTCCTTCCTAGTTTACAGGTTCTCGAGCACAAAGAGTTGCAGGGGGTCTGAAACTCGCGGGATCTACTACAACCAAAGGATAAATGGGTAAGATCTGCAATCCTAATTCTCTATTTTAAAGCATAGAAGTTGGTTAATTGAGTCCTTCTTGTGATGACATGCCCCTAATCTATGAATTTTTATCAACCCAAGACCTTAGGGTAACATTGCCCATAACATTTATTTTGGAAAAGTTTTTCTTCTTGCCCCCTTGGCTAGATTCTGGTTTGGTTTGGGATTTCTTCACTTTTCCCTACTTACCCTTTCCAACTAATGAAAAATTTTCTTCATATTCTCCCTTCGATGAGCTTCCATTTATGATATTTCACCATATTTCCTCTTGTACAAAATATGACCATAAGCATTCCCAATTTGGTAATTTCTCCCTCATGTTCACCGAGTCCTGGTAGCTATGCCCACTTTTGGGAAGGCCTAGAAGAGGTAGGCTCACCACGTCATCTTGTACAAAATTCACACCAACCCCTCCAAACTCATCTCAAATTTGTGTAAATATAGTTAGATGCTATGGAATAGTATCATTCTTCCGCATCTTGATGTTTCAAAGTTTTTTTTAGAGGGATTGTTTTTTATGGTCACTATTATTCTTGAATAGCTAATTCAATTGCTTCCACATCACATAAGGATTTACTTTGACATGGATATTTGAGACAGTTTGGTCTCTCACTCCCTCTTGGATTGTTCTCCTCGCCTTGGCTACATCTTTAATCCATTGGGCTAGGTTTTGGGAATGAACTAATCTCTGTTTTGGAATGTCTGTCTTGAAATATTCTAGAAATCCATTTTAATTAGGAACGACCTCCGTGCAATCCTTCCAAGAAATGAAATTTGAGTTGCCTTCCAAGGCATACTCTAATCTCAGTCCATTGAAGGCCATTCTCCCAACTCTAAAGAAATCCTGCTACACTTAAGCTACAAATTCGAACCTCCTAAGGAAAAACTTCGAATTTTTTCTTTCTAGTGTGATTTTGACTCTAATACCATGTATAAATATGATGGTACAATTGCAACTTCTCAAGAAATTTAATTTAAATAAAGAGACACAATTCTACTCTACTTATCTCGAGAAATTGATTCACAATTTAGAACAACATTCTCAAACATGCATCAATAACATACACAAGTACACATATTTACATAGAGGAAACCAACTGCTAAAAGCCTCTTAGTCCTACTTGCATTAATAAAATAAATAGATAATGTATTACACTTTCTTGCTTGCTCTGAGCTCAACATACAAGTGAATAATTATTCTCTTTTCTCTAGGAAGAGCTTTGACCCAAACATAGTCAATTTATGCCTCCACCTAAGTTCTTATTTCCTTGCACAAACCCCAAATAAAATGGACCCTATTCTATAGGAATTTCTTCTAATTGATTGCGCAATTCCCAAGAATTGATCATTGATTGCATGCAAGACTTGTAAACTCTAAACTAGTATACAACTGATGTTACACTACCTTGAAATATAGATCACAACTAGAAGAAATTAAAATTCCTTGCATGCATGAGATATGTTTGGTTGATTGACAAGTTAACTGGATGATCTCTAAGATAGACTATTATCCCGTTGTACAATTGACCTCCAACTAGTTATATCAACTGTTAGAACTAGTTTAACTGAGTACAATTAGAAATAAATGGACTATATGCTACAAATTAGCAATCAACACATGAAAATTGAACTCCAAGCCCACTAACCTGAATTCACTGTGGAAATTTTGAATTTACTCAATTTCACCAAGGCTAAGCCAAATTGAGCCTTTCCTGCTACACTTCTCAACATAATCTAGGCCCAATGCTCTATTAATTCATTAATAGGGTACCAGGTTATTCTTGAAGGACTAGAATTTAAACCTTTTTCCACATGTCTTTAGTGATAAAGCTCATCCAATCCAAGTGTTGAACCTGGAAGCTCTGATACCACTCTATAACATACCCCCTACTATTCCCAACCCCAGGTAAGGTGGTGATGGTGCTATAAGTTCACCAACACAAGGGGATATCCCCGGTATAAATTCCCAATTAGACAATACACCATTTGGTATGGGAGTCCCATCCAGGATGATGCCCCAACTTTCATTATGTTGGTTTAATTATTTGCCTTGGCGATAAATAGTAACGTATGAGAGAAATCACAATTACTCTTTATATCTAAAAGTTAGTTGCCTTTGTGAAACATGCAAACATAATGGGCATAAAATTAATTCCACGAAACAATTGAAAAATATGAGCCTTTATAAAAATAATATTAGTACTACTCTAGTAAAGAAACACACATAAAGGAATAATCTTTACTTAGTTGTAAAATAGTTGTCAATTAAGAAACAAATATGAAAGCATAGGGACAAACATTTTCAATAAAATTTGTAGTAAACATAATGTATTATTTCATTCCTTTAATACATATAAATACAAACACATATCATAACTATTACAAGAAAATTGTTACAATAAGTTTTTATGCATGCACGAAAAGGTTTTCCGAATCTAGAGAGCTTCTTATCATTATGTAGAAGAAATGAGATGGACCATTTCATAGAAATTTCACTTGTTCTAATAGTGGAACATGGAGGCCACAACTTTATTCTCAAAATAATAATTTGTCTCTCACATGATATCTATAGAATCCCAGGATAAAATTCCCTTTGCTTGATCCATGAGGTTTTATATATAACAATTGAGGTGACCTTTCAACTTTCATGTGACCATTGAGCTCCCTCATGACTCTTGGGATTCCAAGTGACCTTTGGAATTCTTGGGGACTTTTCAACATTTACATATTTTCATTTTCTCCCTCTTCTAATTACAAAATTTATCCTTATTTACAAAATGTGGCTAATATTTAAAAATTGAAAAATAAAATATATTTATTCTATAATTTGGGAAAGTTGTAGTTTGGCCACTGTGACATAAATATATTTATCTTATAATTTTGGGAAATTGTAGTTTGGTGATATAAGTATGAATGTTAGTATTTTTGTGCTAATTTCATTTTCAGATTTAAAATTTATTTACTAATGTTATGATTTTTTTACTTAGGTTTCCTTGTTGCTTATGTGTGTCAAAAGGTAAATTAACTAAGTTTTATGAGTGAATTCAAGAGAATAAAGTATGAAATTAAAATGTTGAACAACAGAAACATAAAGAACACCAAACCATCACAATTGACCCATCAACACAAGAGTTCTGATGAAGGATTTCACCCCTCCTAGGCTACATCTCCTTGGTCTACCTTCCATGTCTTTGACATCTTTATTAGCTCAATAGTGCAGAAATTTATGTTTACATGCATCAAATTCTCCTGAAACATACTCCAAAGAGTTCATAATGTCCAAATATATCAGAAATAACTATTAATTCACTTAGTTTGGCCTTCAGCTGATCTAGGCATGGCCTTCCTTCCTAGTGGCCCTCGACTTCAATTGTTTTCAAAGTGAAAAAAACACATGTATAATTGCTCTGATGCCTTTGCGACCTATTCCAATGTGTTCACAGCTACCAATTTGCCATGAATGACTCTTCCTGAGCCAAAATTGGTTGAAAATTTCTCCAGTTATGGTCAAACAAATTTTCCTATAATATCTCCTCCAAATCTATAGAAGACTCTAGATAGCTCCGAAAAACTGGTGGTTCTGCTGAAATTGGTGGTTTCGCTAATTCCACCACCATTAATAACTCGATTCATTAGCAGTTGATACTGCACTTAACTATCGATAAGAAAATCTTAACTGCGATTTAAATTGAGTTTTATAATCCACAATTTAATTAACATAAACCTCGCTTAGTGGATAATCCCGTGATTAGGAGTTTAAACTTTGCACTTTGTGTTATGTTATGCCCTCGATCCTTGCAACATAGTCATATGGGGAGGGGTTGGCCTGCGGGGCTAACCCCCTCCAAACCCCCATTGGAGTATTTGGTTAACAATAAATATATGGCGAAAGCATAGGTTATTAAGAACCATTACAATGGCCCATTGATATGGGCAGAGAGTGGAGCGGGGGAGGTCGTAGGGTCGAGCCCCGACCTTCCCCCATAATTGTATACCATTTTCAGAACGAAAATTAACTTGTATTAGGACTTTAGTTTATATATATTATGTGCTCCCACATTAATAAACTTAGAATCTGGTATTCAGACTATGGTTAATATGTAATGCGCCAGGACTTTGCAGTAAATTTCAATTTGGACCATAATAAACCACAAAATATGAATGTATAATGTGCCCGAATAAAATAATTTGACCATTGTGTTAAATATATGCCACCATATAAAATTGAAATTAGAAATTAGGAGTTGGAGACGGTCCACCAAAGGGGGAAATTGGCGGCCCTTAGCTACACCACATGTTAACCTCTGCTTGGCTACCCATCCATATAAAAAAAAAAATGAATTTAACCTTAAGAGAGAAATCCTAAAAAAAAATCACCTCCAAAGTTCACTAGTGAATCCAGTTGTGACACTTGTCACAGTGTCACTGGGCAACAACTGAATAATATTCCCTCCATGCTGACTAGGCTACAATGTCATCAACATGTCACTGTTCTGCAATTTTTTTTTTAATTTTCCTATTCTGAACGACAGTCAACAGGCTATAACTTCTTTATCCGGAGTCGGTTTTCGACGAAACAAAGTGTGTCCAATTACTAGCGATGGGCCAGTCGCTGTAGTTTAATTTCCAATGAATTCTAAGCACTTTAATTTTTGAGCTTATACACTGAGCCTCTGATCATTCCTCCTCACGAGAAGCCTTTTGGACCCCAAAATATCTCTGATTACTGATCATGTGGATGAGGGTATTTTTACCTCACCCATCAAGTCTCTATACACTGAAATTTTCGCATTTTCATCATTTGGAGATTTTCACAAAAAGTTAACTTTTTCCTTAATTCTTGTGACCTTCTCTTTCTGTCATTGACACCTTCATGCTACAATTTTTCTATGATAGCAACAAGCTATTATTGCAGAAAACATCTTATTCCTACCTTGGTCATTAATCAAAGGAAACTTAAAAGTTGTCTCACCTTGCACATTATCACCATGGCGATTTTCAGGTGATCTCGCTTTGTACTTGCGTCGACTCTTGACCAAGTATCTTCGCCATTTCCATTTACCCTTTGGAAACCAAAAAAATTCATTTTTGGAACCCATGCCTTCTTTTCCAAGCTTCTTTTTCACTTTCTCAACACTGATGTTGACTGCTGCAAATATTTACATCTTGTTCACTTTCTATCAGAGGAAACCTGTTAGAATCCCGAAACATCTCCTTACAAGCATAAGAATATTTTTTAAAGGTTTTATTCAAAACATATCTTTGTTTGATCATCAACAATGTCAAATTCAGACTTGCATTCACTATCCTCTTCATTTATCTTGCATTTATAAGAGACAGACTAGTCTTCTTCTTATGCGCTCTAACTATGTACTCAATACCATATTTAAACAAGTGATACTTATTCTCATGGTGATGAAATATTTCTTTCCTATCATACCGATAAGGATTTCCCAATACAATACTTGATATCTCAAGTGGCACCACATCAAGTTCAACTTCATCAAGAAAGTTTGAATTGATGGTGAATCTTAGTCAGAACTTCCTTGTAACTTGGAAGTTTGAATTCTTACATATATGCCCTAAAGGATAAGATCTTTGATGTCTAATAGTTTCAAGGTATAGTTACTTAACCAAGTCCCCGGAAATCAAGTTAGCTTGTGACCCACTGTCAAAAAGTGTATCAATCTTGGTTTGTTTAGAGACAACTCTAATATGGAAAATTTCTATTCTTGTATCTTCATCTTGAGTGACATTTCAACAATTTGAAGAAATTGTGCTTGCTATGTGTTTACCTTTCAAACCCGTGGTTGTAATCTTTGTCTTGTCTCCTGAATCGAACCCTAATTCATGTTCAACTATAGCAACAACTTTACCCTTTTCTTTGGCTTTCAGTTTGTTTGGCTTCAACTCTAGATGAAGTTGTCAACAATGGTCAATAGTTTTTGCATGTGAATTTTTCTTTCTCTCTTTTTACAAAGCTATTTCTTTTTCCTCTTCCATAAAATTTTCCCTCTTGCCTCTAAATGTGTGGCTTGAACACAAACTTCATCTATGTTTGTGGGATTAAACATGAGAATAGTGTTCCTAAGGAAACTGTGCAAACCCCTACCATACTTTAACAAATTTTCTTGAGAATATAAATTAATACCAAAAATTAGAGCTCTTCTCCTAAATTCATGAGTATAATCTTACACACTTTTCCCTTTCAACTGTCTAAAATTTTTCCAATCCATAATTTCCTTTTCCATGTAAGCTAATGGATAGAATTTCCTTTTAATGGCAGAAATAAAACTTTACCAAGACATAGAGATATTACCATAGTTTTTAATCTCTTCTTGAGTCCTTTCTTCCCACCATACAAGTGGAGATCCTTCAATCCTCAAAGAATCAAATTGAATCTTTATGTCGTCTTCATGAAGGTTTTGAATCCTACAGTACACTCCAATTGACATATCCAATTGTCAATCCTCTCTGCATTTATCTCACCATTATACATTGGAAGCTCAAATTTGAAATCAAGTTTGAGTAAGGGTTTCTTTCCTTTTATGGCTTTTGAGTGAGTTTGAGTAGTTTTTGTAGTGGAAGTGGAAGATTATGTTGATGGAGATGATGAGGATGATGAATATGGTGGATATGGAGGTGGCTTTCCTCTACTACCCTTTGAACTCTTCTCTTCATCCTTCTTATTATATGAAGTTCCTTCTCCATGTGGAGGCTTAGAACCTTCTCCTGCCATCCCAACAGTAAATGCATCAAACATAATTTTAACCATCCTCTTTATGTCATTGAAGTCTCTCTTGAAATCATCCTCTTCTCAATGAACTTGAGTCTCTCCAACGCCTGACATTATTTCTATGGATTCAATCTCATCTTCTAATGCTTGTATCTCTTCAATCAACTTAACTTCTTGTACAACTTGTACCTCTTCAATCTCAGCTTCTTGAGACAAAACTTGTGGTTCTTCAAGTGCAACTATGAGTGGAAATTTGGGTGAAGATGGTGTTATTTTAGCTCTCCTTCTTCTAGTCCTAATCTCAGAACTTGCAACCAAAAATTTCCCTTCACCTTTCTGCAACTTCAACCTTGTCAGTATCACAAATTTGGAACCATTAAACTTGCACAAAACTCAAGAAACTATCAAGCAAAAAACCTTGCCTTTCAACCAAGCTCTAATACCAACTTTGTTAAGTCCCTATATTAATAGTGTAGCCCCTTATTATGTTAGTGTAGCCCCCCTTATTGTTATTATTGTACCCCTGTAACCCCCATATTGTTATTATTTTGCCCTTACATTATTATTTTTAGGTTGGCTAGGATTACATTGTGGCCCACTAGGATTACATTATGGCCCCATGGACTCCTATATATAGAAGGAGGTTTTGTTCATTTGTATCATCCAATAATTGTGCATTTATGTAATGTATTGGAGGTTTCCCCCTCGAAGTGGCTTATTTCTAAGGCGTTGATATCTCTTTTATTTTATTTTTGAAGCTGGTTACACAACATTTGGTATCAGAGCTTTGGATTCTAGGGTTTCGCTGCTCCAAAAAGGTCATCCTGGCATTTTCGCTATAACTTTTTTTCTACAAAGTTTCAGAAGCTGAAATTTTTAGGGTGCGAAGCTGAAATCCTAAGGAATCGTGTATAAAACTTTCAGAGCTTGGTTCGTAATATTTTCGGAGATATGATCTATGGAAGTCATGTCTTTTTTCAGGCTCCTAAACAGGTCATCGTGGCATTTGCGCTATAAATTTTTTTCTACGAAGGTTCAGAATCTGAAATTCATATGGTGCAAAGATGAAATCCTGAGGAAATCCATCAAAAAATTTCAGAGCTTGGTTCACAATATTTTTGGAAATATGATCTGTGGAAGGTAGTGCTTTTTCAGGCTCCTGAATTTCATCTCAAATAGGTGATCGTGGGAAAAGTTCAATAACTCTCTCTCTGGGAAGTGGATTTGAGTGCCGTTAAAAGTGTTTGCAATTACACGGACTTTAGTTTCTTGGCTATCAATTTTAGAGACAAAGGACGAAAGAGTGACACATGGCAAGTCCTACAAGTTTGCTCTACTGAACCAGTCCAAAATTAGGTCATTGTGGGAGATTGGACACAACTTTGTCTTGGGGAATCCAAATTAGATCAGACCTGTGGAATTTGAAAGAAGCTTCAGAGGGATACTACAGGGCTGAATTTCAGATATTGAATATTTTCAATTACAGAGATAATTCAATTTTAATATCGAGCTCCTCAAAAGCAAGTAAAAGGTGTGTATTGTTTTTCCCGAATTGCATAAATCTTGTTTGAACAAAATCAATTTGAAGTGATTCCCAGGGCCTATTGAGAATATATTTTAGTATTTCATTCTTAAATTCCACCTAAAAATAATTCAACACCCATTAAGCCCTCAGAAATCTATACTATGATGCATGAAGTGGAAGAATTGCAGTATGAGATATCAAAATTAAGGTACCAAGTGCAACAAATTTCGATCTTACGAAGAGAAACCGAAGATGACATAGATGGTTTAAAAGAAGAAATGGAGGCTAAGGTATATGGTTTTAAGGATCAAATAATAGCAAATATGGATGATAAATTAGTGGAATATCACATCGAGCATCAACAAAAAGTTCTCCAACTCTCAAAGGATAACTCAACTTTGGTGCAAAATCTAATGAAACAACAGGAAGATCAACATGACATCGAAAGAAGTTATGAAGCAGTCATAGAAACAAGAACTCGATAAGTATGATCAATTTCAGAGTATCTCAGCAAGTGGAAGAACTCTCCTGTAGAAGATTTCACATGGGAGGATGAGAATTTTATACAGAAGCATCAAGAAATAATCAAGCGTTGAGGACAACACTTGTTTGAAGGAGAGGGGCATGTTAAGTCCCTATATTAATAGTGTATTCCCTTATTATGTTAGTGTAGCCCCCGTTATTGTTATTATTGTACCCCTATAACCACCATATTGTTATTATTGTGCCCTTACATTATTATTGTTAGGTCGGCTAGGATTACATTGTGGCCCACTAGGATTACATTATGGTCCCATGGACTCCTATATATAGAAGGAGGTTTTGTTCATTTGTATCATCCAATAATTGTGCATTTATGTAATGTATTGGAGGTTGCCCCCTCGAAGTGGCTTATTTCTAAGGCGTTGATATCTCTTTTATTTTATTTTTGAAGCTGGTTACACAACAAACTTGATTAGAGTATGAATGTTATTTTTGATGTGCTAATGTGATTTTTAGATTTAAAATTTATTTATTGATCTTCTGGATTTTGTACATAGGTTTCCTTGTTGCTTATATGTGTCAAACAAGTCATTTAACTGAGTTGTATGAGTGAATTCAAGAGAATAAAGTATGCAATTAAAATGTTGAACAAAATCAACATAAATAACAATAAACCATCACAATTGATCCATCAACACAAATTTTTTATGAAGGAGTCCACTCCTCCTGGACTACATCTCCTTGGTCCAAATTCCATGGCTTGGGCCTATGTATTAGCTCAATAGTGAAAAAATTATTGGTTACATGAATCAAATGCTCCCAAAACATACTCCAATGAGTTCAAAATGTCAAGATATATCAAAAATGACTATTCATTCTCTAAATTTGGCCTTCAGATGATCTAGGCATGGCCTTCCTTCGTGGTGGCCCTCGACTTCAATTTTCTTCAAAGTGACAAAAAAAATTGTAGAATTGATCCACTGCCTTTGCAACCTATTCCAATGTGTTCAAAGCATGCCAATACGCTAGGAATGACTCTTTCTGAGCCAAAATTGGTCAAAAATTTCTCCAGTTATCGTCAAAACAAATTTTCCTATAACATCTCCTCCAAATCTAGAGAAGACTCTAGATAGCTCTGACAATCTAGTGGTTTCGCTAACTCTGCCGCCATTAATAACTGGATTAATTAGCAGTTGAGACCACAATTAATTATGGATAAGCGCATCTTGGCTATGCTTTAAATGTGTTTCATAATACACGATTTAATTAACATAAACCTCGCTTAGTGGATAATCTCATGATTAGGAGTTTAAACTCTGTGCTTTGTGTTCTGCTTCACCCTCGATCCTTGCAGCATAGTCATATGGGGAGGGGGCTTGAGCCCTCCAAATCCCCATCGGAGTATTCAGTTAACAATAAATATACAATGAAAGCATAGGTTATTAAGAACCATTGCAATGACCCATTGGTATGGGCGGAGAGTGGATCGAGGGAGGTTGCGGGGTGGAGCCTAACCTCCATCCATCATTGTATACCTTTTGCACCATGAAAATTAACCTGTATTTGGGCTGGTTTATATATATTATGTGCTCCCACATTAATAAACTCAGACTATGTGCTCCCCTAACCTAAATCCCTAATCCCTTAAATACTAATTCATTATGCCCCTAACCCCTAAATGCACCTAAATCCCCTAACCCTTAAGCCCCCAATCCCTAACCCCTTAACCACTAACTCATTATTCCCCTAAACCCTAAACCTCTAACCCCTAAGCCCCTATTCCCCTAACCCCTTATTATATTAGGCTTGTGGTGCTTTCTTGAGGCCATACAAGGATTTTACTGCTTGCATGCTTTATGGAAAATTTTAGGGGCTAATATTCGCATGTGGGCTAATTTTCCATGGTTTTTCCAAAAAAAAGATTCGCCAATTTCCATTTTTTTATATAAATGATTAGCCCAAATTTCACAATATAAAATTATTTTACATTAAAAATCGCCCACATTATATAGACAATATATATAATATCGTTATGAATTTGAATAATTTTACAATAACATCAATAAACATTTTATAGTTTGCATATTAGGGACTAGAGAGATTCGCTAATTTTTTAAACTTCAAGATAATTTTCCATCCTTAAAATTATCCCGTTTACATCCATTTTACTTCTTGAGGCCATAATTTTTTAAAGAATTTTTTACATCCATTTTATGAACTTTCCAACTTTTTGAGTTTCTAGGGCAAAAAGTGTCTAGATGGTATCCCATTTTGCTATGGGGGGAAAAGTATTCTCATAATAGACCCCTTATTTTTGTGTAAAACCTTTTTCCACAAGCCTAGCTTTATTATTTTCAAGTGAGCCATCTGCTTTATACTTGTTTTTGAAAAATGTTAGCACTTAATTTAGCAAGGGTCCTAGGAGGGGTTCCAAAGGGACTACTACTAGATCAAGTGGAAACAATGGGACAAGGACCCACTATCACCTCATTCAATTTCCCCTGCTCTTTATGAAATTTCACTGATGGGAGGAGTCTCGGTATAGGGAAATTACTAGAATGATGAGACCAATAATGATGCACAATGTGATTTCCAATGCCCATTCAAAGAAGAGGATCAGATAATAGGTTCCCTGCTTTAGAACCAAAATAAAGACTCTCCAAGAAAGGCTTGAGGGAAAGATGACCTCGGGTTTAGGAATATTAAAAAATGATGAATGCCTAAGATCAAAACTTCCAAAATCACTCACTTGTGATTGACGTGTTTATACTATGCTTCAAAGTGAGGCAAGGAAAAATTCAATTAAAGTGTGAGCTTTGGGAGAATCTAGGGTGACTTTCCATGAATTTTTTTTTGAGAGAAATACTATAAGACTAAGGTTTTGGAGATATACCGTGGTAAAGGCTCATCAAATGGTCATTTATAGTTAAGATAATAGGTTCTGAATGATGAACTACAAAGTGAAAACCTTCAAGAAATCCTCAAGTCAAAGGAGCATCAAGGGTTCCCTCTTGGTGTGATAGTTAGGGCATCAATTTATTTGAAATTCCACCATCGTATTTTGTTCAAAATTGGAGGATGCCTAGAGCTCTAATATAGCCTAGGAAGTGATGCCTTGCTTGAGGGACTTTTGCTATTTTTATACACCTTATCCTTTTTTATTTTAGTCTCTCTAGGCATCATACTATTTGAGAGAAAATGAACCTTTATTCCCACACCTTGCATGTGAGCCTCTTCTTGGAAATTCCACATGATGCAATTCAACCTAGCCATACATGCATCGTTTCTTTTCTTCATGAAGTCGAATTAGACCTATTTTCATCCACACATGGTAATTATTACAATGAGAAAGGTGAATATTGAGAGGTGATGTAGTCAAAAGGGATTATTATTGGCATATTTCGTGCTTCAACCGTGTAAACGGTGAAAGTCTTGGAGAGGGTGTGCTCAAGGAGGATCATTCTAGGAAATGTTTGTATTTCATCCATAAAAATAAAAATCAATAGATATATATGGTTACTAAAGGAAAACAAGAATTTATTACAAAGGGGGCACCATACTGAACTATTTCTAGTAGGTTGGAACTTCATAATAAGAAAAAAATAGATATCATGGAGAAGTAGTGTTGACTTGTTGCTCATACATTTAATGCAATATTATGAGTATTACGTGCTAAAATAACAAATATTTTAGAAGACATGTGCCTCACTAAAGATACTTTAAACACAATTGTCAATTAAAGATAAAACATTAGCTACAAAGTGTTTTGATGAGATGTGTGCTTTCAACAAACCTAGTTTTGAAAGAGAGAAAATTCACTAGAGAGAAATTGTGACATCCAAAATGATCTAGCACATAGGCATTTAACCCACAATTTGATCCTCTTCTATTTCATCTATTCCATTCTCTATCTCTGTATTCTATTCCATAAAGGAGAGGCAAAAGTCCTCATTCTAGAGGGTGGATTTACTACATAGGTGTCAAGAGCTTCTCATCATATGCCCTCATCCATTTCATACTTGAGAGCACTCCCACTACATGCACTTGATAGGGTAGCCCATGGTATAGTGTCTCTATGATTTAATTTCCGACACTTCATTCACATATCAAATGAATTATAATATACTTATTTTATAGCTCGTTGAGTTCATGTGTTTGTTTTGTATATGTTATCATGCTACAAGGATTATGTTGTCATTACAATGCACTTATTTGAATGTTACTTTCATATTGGATGGATATTCTTTGCCAATTTTCCATCTAATCATAGGAATTTTAATTAGGAAACTCATCACTATCCTCTATAATTTAATTTTTACTCAAAGACACCATTGTATGTTGGATTATTTTAGACTTACACTGGCACAGATATCTTAAAATAGCCCTTATGAATAAAAATAAATAGTAATAATCCTCATTAATTAATAAGGTTACTCAAATATTGATAAAAACACTAAATGATGAAACAATAACAACAATTATATCACTAGCATATAAAGATACTTTAAAACATTTTTTTAAGCCAAACTAATATTTTGTCTTAAAATCCTAAATTATCATTTGAATTATTTTAATTTAAAAATTAAAAAATTTTAATGGTCTTAAATTATAAATTAAGACAATTCGTTCCATTAAATTAGAAATTAACACAATTCATTCAAAGAGGCAGCAAAATTTTGAAAAAGAAGAGGGGAAGTAAACAAATTCATTCGTTTCATCTATTGTCGCCAAGTCTTAATCCAACCTAAAAGAGGTCGCATGTATAACACTCCCATGAGACCATAAGTCATCTGGATGAAGGTGATAGAGAGCACTCAGGCCCAGCACATGCTCATTTATCCCCCCACCCACTTTGAAACATTTTGTTTCTCCTTTACTGTTTTAACCAATCCCTCGCTTTACACTCGATCCTTTCACTTTCTCTGCAACAAATATTTTCCCAGCGGACAGAAGCCTTTGGGGGAAAAGGAGGCAAACGGGCGAACGATTCTATAGTTGAAGCTTCCTGCTCACAGAAATGGGGGTAAGTTCCCATGTTTCCTTGCTTGCTTTCATGTTGATTTTCTGAATTTAACAGCACCCCTATTGATCCCCATTATGCACTTGATGGACTTGCATCAGTGACAGGGTTCTACAATTAAGGGTTAGGGTTTATAGTTTGTTTTGTGATTTGATGCAGACCGAAAGCTTATTTAAAGACAATGCCAGGGATGAGAAGGGTGAATGGGCCAGGATGGTAAGTATCTCCTCTGATTGCCGATTTTTTTTCTTATTTCGAGTGATGACCAACTCGATGCTCATAGAATCCATTTCAGGATGCCAAAGAAGTTCTCTTTGTATGGCATAAGTAAGTCATTCTTATTGTTGACCTCGAAAAAAAATGGGAATTTCCCACTATAACTTCTGCAAGCAGGCCGTGACCATGGCCTTAACCCTTCCTCTGGCAGGGTGAAAACCATAGACAAGAGTCATCGTTGGTGAGGACCAAGCTCATCCACATTTCCACGTTGCTCAACTTATCCTTGAGCCTTGAAAGTGTTCACCCTAAAGTGCTTCAGCTCCGCCAGAGATTGATGAATCTTGGTCGTGGTGTCCTCAAAATCCTCAATACAATCTTTGAGGGCCGCCTTTTCTCTTTTATTCATCCTGGATCTTCTTTTTTCAGGCCCATGCCTCAGACATAAATATTGCGAGAATTAACAAGGCTCACTGTCACGGCTTCCTTCACAACATCACTCTGCTTGGCCCTTAGAGATCCAGATTAGGAAGAGAGCGACGAAAAGAACAGATTCATATGCAGAGTCACTTTGCAAGATGAATTCTACCATGCCTTTATGGCCTTCGTAAAGGGGATTCACGTCCTATGTTGCTGCTGAAGCTAGTATAACGGAAAACGGACAGAAAATATGATGAAAATGTACAGGTGAATTCATTATGAGCATATCTCCATGAGCATCACTTTGCCATAAACTCTGTTTTCGTCTCTTCATATCTTTGTAACTAGGGTTTTGTCTTTAATTGAGTATGCTTTGTTGCTTGACCATAAGCTTAGCACAAATCCAAATGCTTTCCTGGTAATGTTTTCGACTCTTTTTATCTTTTACGGGGTTCGAAATCTGGAGAAATTGTTAAATTTGTATTCTTAAAAACAAATCCATTGAGAAAGCATCTACGAACTTGTAAAAGATAAAATTAAATTTATGGTCAATTTTCACTTGCTGTTAAAAGTGATTAATTTCATATTGTTTTCCACAAGAATCAAATGAATTCTAAAAATCTGCTGAATTAAGTCAAATGAGTAGCAGTTGTTCTGAAATCCTATGGAGCTAACTTAAGATTAGGCTTCATCAAACTTCCCAAGAAAAGAAGCCCTTTATTCTTTCAAACATTTCAGATTAAAATTAGGCATCATTAAGTTTATCATGATCAAATATCTAAATGCAAATGTGTTGAGATAAAGCCATTTCATGCAGAAGTTTGTGAGGCTCATTAGAAGCCAATCACGTTTTTATTTTATGTTGGAAAGGCTCATGGATAAAATGTAACTCCACACTCATTATTTATTCTTAACATAGCATTGGGGTTCCACGCCTTACGGAATTTTCTTTTTGTTGTGGTTCACCCACTCTGAATCCTCGATTTTGTTCACAACGGCCCTAGTGAAGGGGTACTCTCCAAAATCATTTGTCGCTAAAGGGAGGGTGAGCAAAAGAAACTTTGGATCGCTTTAGAGAAAAGTCAGGTCCTACTAGCATAAACATCAACTCATTTGTAATTACCCGAAAGTATTGTCACATTGCTACTAATACCCAAAAATAAGTATATTTGGTTGTGTTTGAATGGAATTTTCTTTCTTCGTCCTCTACTATGTACACGAAGTGTGCTATTGATACTAAGTTTTGAGGTTGGAAGGGGATCCTTGTTTTTATTTTACCTCTGGATTTTTTCAATTTGATTGTGTTTCTATCTAGGATGGTGCTTTGGAATGTAACTAGTATGAGTTTTCTGATACCATGTATAAAATAAAGTTTTACCAGAATAATAAAGTTTTACCCTCATTCCTGAAGTTTTTGACATTGAAAAGGTACTGGATGTGCTTTGCAAGTAGTTGGATCCCCCTCTCATAGTATTACATACCTACCTTCTACTATGCCATAGTTCCATTACAAGTTTCAATCAAGTCAAGTCTTACTTCTCTTTGGACCTCATATGTGATTTTTGGGCACATTCTAGGAAAAATCGAATGGTTATTTTCTTGTTGAGTACTTCTTGTTCTAAGTTATCCTTCCAGATGTTTGGTCTTGGCACAAAATTTGTAATAGGTTCCCCCTTAGTTCTACTAGTTTAGGGTGCCTTGGTTACCCAATCTTGATGTTAGGTTGTCATTTTGAAGTACGTCCGATTTTCTGTGCTCTGTGCATGCTACTCCAAGAGTCATAAGTTCTCCTAGAAGAATTTTATTTCTCTTATGACATTAAATTTAACATATATCCATCTTAACTCTAGAGCTATCAAACACCAAGATGGACCAAATCCATTAAAATCCAAACCTTCCTCAAGTTTTACTCTCTTGTATAATTTTACACATAGTAAAATTAATCTCTCTTCATCCTTAATAAATTTAAATTTATAATATCACCCTTATATATATATATATAATAAAAACCATGACTTGATATGTTAGTGAATGTGCAAAATCCTTACAATGTTTCAAAATATTTTTTCATTGAATGCCATTTCTTTATCCAAAAGTAAAAATAAACCTAATTTATAGTGAATATAAGCATATTTTTCGCAAAAATTAAACGTTTATCTTAAAATATATATTACAAACTATACATAATGTTCCTACCCATATGCATTATCTAGTTAAGTGACCACTACAAACACCTCACTCTAATCTTATAGTGGTATGTAAAATAAGGGAGCCATACTTTTTATCTTTTTTTTCTTGTTCTCGTGGTTCCATAATCTTTTACTTTCATTTCAAGCTACCATTAAACGAAACCAAGTTATTTTAAGAAATGTATTTTGTCTAGATTTCCATATTATTGGGTGGGTATGAGGAGGGATGTAATTTGGAAAGAAAATTTATAGGTTCTGTCCATGATTTTTACTTTATTTTTAAAATATACGCCACTTATATTTTTAATAAAACAAATAATTTTTTACAAGTAATATTGAAAAAACTGATTCTAACCCACAAAAAAAATGAGTAATAAAACTCCACCACTGTACTCACAACCTTTTCCCACAACCAAAGCAAGCAGAGGGGTAAAGTCAAATTTGAATTTCGTAGAACGCGCCTGTTTTCTCCCTACAGGTGGGGTTTTATAGACTGGTCGTGATTTCGCAGTGGAGCGATAGAGGAGAGAACGATGACCACCACCCATCCAAATCGATTTCCCTCACTGATTGGAAATTCAAAATTAGGCGGGCACTCGAATGCGCACCAAAAATGGGAGGGAAGTTTTGGAATAATAGCCATTGCTAACCAGGTATTGTTTCGATTTGTGACCTAAATATCCTTTATCTCTTTCCCTATTTGTTCCTCGCCACAGTACGTTGGTTCGACGAAATTCAGATGATCACTCTCAACTATTACAGTGACCGCCATTACCGGTAAGCTGGAATTTCACCAACTGCATTTCTTGCCTTCAAACCCTGATAATATTTGCAAGACTTTCACTGTAAACATTTTTTTCTCAGAAATACTAATTTGCCCAAGGATTTCTTAGTTTTTACACGTTTTCATACAGCAAGTCCTTATTTCTTGAAGAAAACCTTGTTTTTCGTGATGCACTACTGTAGATGCACTGTCAAGTTCTCATTTTAGTATTTCGCTATTTTTTGGCCATATGTTGTTCCAGTGAATGACAAAAGGTTCTTGATGTCAAGAAGTCGTAGGAACGGGTGATTTGTTAATGCTGTTTACTAGGAGGGATTGCTAGTGCTCTGTCTATTAGCCGATCCTGTTTTTGGTGGGGAGATTAAAGATGTCAGGGGGGCAGGAAAATTGCATCCGTATTACTCGAGCTCGAGCTACCTGTGTTTCGAAAGTTTCTGCTCCTGTGATTCAATCGCAAGCAGATGAGAAGAAATCCTGGAAAAGAGTTCCTAAACGAGTTGCACTGGATGATCCTACTGCCAATGTAAACGGTTCTTAGACTAAAAGGTGCACAATTTTAGGCGATGTCACAAATGTCGATGCTTCCGCTACTGATTACTTGTCAACAGTGAAAAACCAGGTTTGGTTCTGAAATGCGATCCTCTTAATCTTATTCTAAGTATTTAAGCCTTTATATGGATTTGATGCCGTGAAGTGCAAGACTCAGGCATAGTTAGTTTTACCTATTTAGAAAGACTATAGCTCTCCTCTTACCTCATAAAACGAGTCTGAATCAAAGAAATCGATGGCATAGGTTAATGCTCCCAATCCTAGCATTAAAAGGAGGGCGGGTAACAAGAAGAAATATGCAAGAACTTTAACTAAAACAATTAAAGATGAAATTCATCCGGGATCAAATCCTCTTCCTGATCATAGTTCGAATCATTCGGAATGTCAAAAGCCTCCCACTGCAAAATTAGCAGAGCAACGATCATTAAAAGGTAGAGTATGAGCTTCGAAACATAAACTCAAAACTCCTTAAAGCAGTGCCTATATGATAAATCTGTTTTTTTGTCAATATTTAACTTGGTAGTTCATCAGGCGTACCTTCAAAGGCAAAGTAGGGGGGAGGCTCCAATTCACATAGTTGTTCGAAGCACACAGACACAGAGAAAGACCACACAGATCCTCAAATGTGTACTACTTATGTCGAAGATATATACGAGTATTTGCGAAATGCAGAGGTGTGGATTGTATATATCTCACCTGTATCTTTAAAACACAGTAGAATACAAATAAAACCTTGCATTGTGATGCATATTTTATACAGATCATCATAGTTACATTATGCCTACATCATATAATATCAGTTGACTAGATGGATCTAATTGAGAAAATAAAAGTGGCATTTCTTGACTGACAGTTTTATGGATACTCCTTTCAGTTGAAGAATAGGCCTTCGGAAAATTTCATGGAGACTGTACAGAATGACATCACCCCAAATATGCGAGGAATTCTCATTGATTGGCTGGTAGAGGTATGTGGTCATAGCCATCCAGTTTTCAATTTTAGTACCAAATTGATCCTTATTAGTACTATTTTATGGTCGATGCAATGTGTTTATATGTTTAAATACCCTACTCACAATTATTTCTATGTTAGCAGGTTAGCGAGGAGTATAAGCTTGTTCCTGACACGCTATACTTGACAGTATCTTACATTGATCACTATCTGTCTGCAAATCCAACTAGTAGGCACAAACTGCAACTTCTGGGAGTCTCTTGCATGCTAATTGCCTCGTAAGTTTTTGCCCCTTATTGATATAAGATAGCATGACCAGTGAATTTTCTTTTTGGTTTTATGGGGGGTGGGGGGGAGAGGTCAATGGGACCTAATTCTCATTGTTTCATGTAGGAAATACGAGGAAGTCCGTCCCCCTCATGTGGAAGAATTTTGTTACATCACAGATAATACATACACAAGAGACGAGGTATGTTGTACATTTCCTTTTTTTTAATTATAAAATCACTAAAATATTTTTAATTATCCAGGTTATCAAGTATTTTATTTTAGGGGAAAATATTCTTTTAGATTTCAATATTCAATTTTGAATGCCATTGAGTAACAAATTTTAAAGAGCTTAATATTATTATGTTATTTATACAAATTAAATTCGAGTAGAGAATGCAATTGCTACTTCAATAATTATATTTAATTATATTGTATTTGTTGTGTCAATAATCATAAATTGCATTGCAATTGTTATTCATTTTCAATATTTCATTATAAAACTCACATTTGTTTATTCTATGAATTACAACGCTTCATTTTTAGGATGAGGATTCTGAACTAGTTTTTGTTTTATTAGTGTTGATGTTCTTCTTTTTATAATTAAGCAATTTGTCTGGGTGTAAACAATTTGTTGGGTTGTAGTTTATGATCTACCTTTTATCTTTACTAATCCATGATGAAACTCTGTAGATGTTGTCCATGGAGAGAAAAAATTTAATCTTCTTGAACTTCGAGATGTCAATTCCTACAACAAAGAGTTTTCTTAGGTATGTCATTTATGTAGACATGCCCATTTATCAAATTGTATCATATTTCTGGGAAATTATCTACCTGGATACTAGATGATGAGTCAATGTGGTCATGGATTGATAATTAACATGATTTTGTACACATAATAGTCGTTTAGGTTTTCTTTTCTTTTCTTTTTTTCTATGTTTGTTTTGTGTAAATATTTATTAAAATTTTAATCTTCGTTTGTTGGTTTAAATCCTTTTGGGGTTTGGATCTTGTACTATTTCACGAATTTTAATTATTTTCTTCTTAAAAAATGTTGTTTACTTCTGCCTCAATGAGGCCTTTCCTTACACCAACATATTATTTTTCTGATGAAAAATTACAAATTTTTCTCTATGGACCATCGAAAAATTATATCAGTGACTTTTATGTTGTGGCAATAATCTTCGATTTGAATTTGTATCACTAATATTGTGTATCTTGGTTTATGATGCCTCGAACTTGAGCGATGTTAGTCATCACGAGCTTCAGTTTGTGGCAACCAATATCAATTCGATTTCTAGAGGTTTGAGAGGGATTGACAACCATTTCTATATCCTTCTACTCAAATAGGTCAATGAGCCTCACTAATGCTAGCTCAAGTAATGTTTTCTCAACAAACTATCAAGGCCATTTTTCTCTTATTCATAGCACAACATAGTTCATGCCTCTTCCTTTCAGCATTCCCTTGCACCTCTCGTTGCAATTTCTAGTTATAAGTTTTAAATAAACTATAGGAAGTCTAAATTTGGTTGAAATTTTAAGATTTTTTCCTCTATACTACTATTTCCTATGTTACTGCTTTATAGAGTTTTCTTTGCAACATATGGTGTAATTGCTAGTTTTATTAAGTTGAAAATAAGGGCTTGCATGATTATATATTTTACAAGGATTATGCCATTATGTGTTGAACATTTTTAAAAAATCAATGCCTATTATACAATTTCAAGGACTGCCATAACTCCTCACATAATTCTTTAAAGGGTGCTAGCTCATTGGAAGAGCAGCTGCCATGCAGGAGGTTGGTGGTTCGATTCCACTATACCCTAACATGAATTATTCAATGATATTGTTGATTTTTTTAATTAAAATTTTTATATTGATTTATTTTAATGGTGAGATATTTTTCTGGATTCATTGTTTTATATTGTCTCTACAAAGACAATAGATAAGATTAAAGACATTGTCTCCATAAAGACAATATGTCTTTAATTCCAACTATTGTCTTTGCAGAGACAAAAATGAAATTATCTCAAGTTAAGACAATTTACCCAAAAATTGTCTTAAAAACCCTCTTGTGTTGTAGTGCAACTATTGTCTCTGGAGAGACAAATGAAATTTTCTCTCAAGAGACAAAAATGATTGTGTTGTATATTGTCTTTATTGAGACAATATTTTAAGACGATTTAATTTGAGACACCCGCTTAAAGACAATATTTAAGACAATACACAAGTTTTCTTTTGTCTCGAATTAAGACAATTTACCCAAAAATTGTCTTAAATATTGTCTTAAAACCCCCCTTTATGTTGTAGTGGTGGTTAATGAATTGTATCCATTTAGCTTTAAAACATGTTTCTCTTAGAATATTTTGATAAGAATGGCTCTCTTTTCATGAGGAGTCACATTTGAAATTTCATTGCAAGGGATCATTTGTCCTAGCTTTGTTCTTGCCAGTTACATCCTCCCCGTTCTGGACTTCATGGATAATTGTGTTTGCAGGTTTTGTGGCTCCCATGATACATATCTGGTGCACTCATCACACACAAGAACTTATGGTCAGTTGTGGGCAAAAGATTTGTAATTCAGCACAACCTACTATTCAACTACATCTTCTGTGGATTATGACATGTGGACAATTCAACCTAAAATGGTGGTGTGATGGGTGCAGTTGCAGTGGATGCAACTTGCAAAGCCTTAGTTGTGGACAATTCAACCTAAAAATGTAGTGTGATGGGTGCAGCTGTTGTGGTTGTAAAGCCTCAGGAGTTGTCTGCGGGTTGCCACGACTCATGAGGGATGAATTCACATTTTGTAACCATTTATTTCTATAATTCCCTCATTAAGTACTCGTTTAAGACTCAAGACTATGTTCTCTAGTGATAAACCTCAACTCAAAAAGTTCTATATGGTATCTCCTTGTCCTTGATGCAAATATTTTAACTCCGAACCGTGTACTTGTTCCCTGACTAAAAATTTCTCTAATATGATATAAAATGTTAAGTCACGTTGAAGATGGATTTTATTACTATAATTTTTAAAATTTAGAACGATATCTTCATAGTTGCAATCTGATTTTCTACAAGATTTTTGTAATAAATCTTCATAGTTGCAATCTGATTTTCTGTAAGATTTTTGTAATAATATCTTCATAATTGCAATCTTATTTTTTGCAAGATTTTTGTAATAATATCTTCATAGTTGCAATTTTATTTTCTGCAAGATTTATGTTGAAATATGACCTTGGTAATTTTAGTGGCTTTTCATATGTTTTAGAGAATAAGTGAAATGCTTTAAATTCTGAAACAACCAATTAACAATTCTGCCATATCTGTAAATATAATAGTTGGTTAATGAGAACCTTATCATTTTCTTTCTTGAATTCATGTTTTTCGTCTTTTCAAGGATTAAATTAGTAAGGCATTAATAATTTAATTATGGTTTTCATTGTTGGCTCATGTTATTTTGGACATGCAGGTCACATTGTACCATCATACTCACAATAAATCTTGAATGATGAAGTGGCTGAGCAAGCCTTTTAAAGGTTCAAGTCACAAAGTGTCAGATGGACACTACATAGGGGTGCATTTGGAGATGATAATGTAATTTGGCATGTGCCCTCTAATGCCACGGTAATCCATGATTCATCAGAGTGTATTTTCTTTTAAACTTCAATCTTTTATCTGTTAGCATTAACAAAGTTGATTAATTTGAAACTGTATTTTAGTGGAAAATTTCACTGCTTTTTGGTGGAATAGTTCGTAAATTATTCTGATCTTCTTTTGCAAGTGTACTAGTCATGATGATAAATGTGTGGTTTACTTCAAAGGGTTCTTAGTTATTTCTAGATACGTTTTTCATCATTTTCTTTGAATACTTCTCTAATGCTTTACCTTAATATTTTATCCCCTACACAATTTCTCTTGAGGTCCATGTTGTTATGTTTATTGGTTGTTTCTATGGAAACTTTTTCCTGAGGTTCTTCAAGGTAAATCCAAATGCAAAAAGTACTATTTTACATATTGAGATTTGTTCAAGACATTGTTGTGTGATACTTGAATTTCGTAAATCTAGATTTCTATTTCGTTATCTATATCAATATATAAGAACAGGTTCATGGATTGTTCATATTTCTCAAATTGTGGAGTTGTTCCTTTCCTCTTGCATGTTGTTTTATATTGTTATGTTGTGATTCAAATTTCTAGTTGTGCTTTCTAGTTATTCTCCTACATAGTACATGCTTTGATAGATTATATCAAAAGTATTACCAATACAATAACATTGATTGTTGTATGTGGACATTTTTGTTCAGGATGGTCCATTACATAATCAAGATGAGGAGCTAGATCATGCAATTGCACTTTCTCTTTCTGAAGAACTAACCAAACTAGATGGTATATGATGGAAATTTATTTTTTTTACAGTTACTTTTAGTTTAATTATATCATTTAGCTCGATGATTTTCATATATTCAACTAAAATTTTGTTGCTTAACAAGACTTTGTCATTTCCATGTTTTAGTGAAACTATTTATGGTTTGATACTCTCATACAACCTTTATCAAGTTACATGCACCCTCATTAGAAAAAACAAGAGAATTTTTCTTGCCATGACTAACTTTCTTTGTCGTTGTTGACTTAAGAAAGTCTTTTAGTTAAGAAACTAGTTTCAAGGTTATGGCATAAATTGTCATATAAATTGAACAGAAGTTATATCCAAAATGTTAACTTGTAAACTACTTATCTTGTTTTAGGCTTTCCATTTAAAATCTACTTCAGTTTGAAATTTGAACGAGTTGTTCCATAGACTTGAATATTAAGATATTTTGGTGTAAGGATTAAAAATTAGCCCGTAACGCCTTTGAGTTTTTCATTTATTTTATCGGAATATAATATTTAATATTAAATTAGAACCACTCAGCACAAATACGTCATAGATCAAGATCATACTTTGTAGAGTGTCGTAGAATAAAAATAGGAGCAAGGACACTGAATTCTTTCAGTTTTCTTGGTTCTTATTCCTTTGGTGTATCTTTGCACCTTTAGGGGAAATTGCTAGTTTAAAGTCTAATTCTTTAAAGGGTGCTAGCTCAATGGAAGAGCACCTACTTTACAAGCAGGAGGTTGGTGGTTCGATTCCATCGTGCCCTGATATTCATATATAGGGAATGACGAAGATCAGTTTTTGGTGACAGATTCTCTTTTAACCATCACCAATGAGCTTATGATGACATTTTTCGACCGTCAACGAACACCACCATATATACGTATCAATAGTGACGACCATTAAAGGTCCGTCACCATAAATCGTTGTTGTTGATATGAAATGGTGAGGGTTACTATTTGTCAGTATAGTCATTATTCGTGACGGACCTTGATGTCACCAATGAGTTTATGGTGACCGTCAATGAACGTCGCCATATATATGCACCAATAGTGACAGCCTTGAAAGGTCCATCACAAAAAATCATTGATGTTCATATGAAATGGTGACGGTCACTATCCGTCATTATAATCAATATTCGTGACGGACCTTGAATGTCACCACAACACATACTTTCGGTGACGCCACCTTTGGTGATGTTCAATTTTTTGGTGATGGAGGCTATTGTCTGTCACCATTGCTCATATGGAATGGTGACGGTCACTATCCATCATTATAAATAATTATTGGTGACAGACCTTGAATGTCACCACAACACCTATACTTTCGGCGACACCACCTTTGGTGACGGAAGCTATTGTCTGTCACCATTGCTCATATGAAATGGTGACGGTCACTATTCGTAAATATAAGTCATTATTGGTGACAAACCTTGAATGTCACCACACCACCTATACTTTTGGCGATGCCACCTTTGGTGACGTTCATTTTTTGGTGATGAAGGATCTTTTGACCCTCACCAGTGAGCTTATGGTGACCATTTTCGCCCCTCACCAATGTGCTTTTTTCTTGTAGTGTGCATGTTTGTTTCCCAAGGTATATCGAAAATCTCAGTTGGATAAGTCAGGGTTGGTGGACAACCTTCTTCTTGAATGACGCGTTCTACCCTATGTATTTTTTGAGCAACATTTGGAGCAACATTTTCAGCCTCTGCATCACTATATAAAATTTTATATATTAAAAAAACATATGTAAAAAAATTTCTACAAATTGAATGAAAATAGTATTCGAATTGATGGCCACCTCGATATGGTTGGCTAGAATCTTTCCCACCCTGAGACTGTTGAGAACCAAAACGACCCTGCTGAGAACTAACACAACCACCGATTGGTTGAGAACCAACATGACCATCCATTGATTGGTCTCTAGGGGAATACATATCACCACCTTCAAGCAATCCGCTAGCACTTATTGATGGCCCTATACGGGAATGTGAACCACCACCAACCTCATGAGACGAGAGAGAAGCTTCATAAACAAATATGAATTTATAATCAATTTAAAAATAAATTCATATATATAAATACATGTACATATTCATTGATTAAATCACGTGAACCATACCACAATTGCGTGAACTATGAGAATGCTCCATTGATGGAGTAGACACCCTTCTCCTCTTAGCTCCTAAAAAATAAAAAATAAAACTTATTAACAACTAATTTAACTTAAAAATTTGATAAAAAAAAACAATTTCATATGTACACACATGTATATGTATGGAGATTTAAGATAATATTTAAATACCATGAACATCCCTCGATGCCTGATCCCCCTCTCTCGTAGAGATATGGGATTTTGTTTATCTTCGTTGTTCATCCTCCATGATATATATATCTACAGTGGACATTTACAATTATTTTTTTAAATTACTATTTAAAATAAATTCAAAATAAATTTCAGAAAATTAATGTAATTTAGTGCACACAAATTATGTAAAACACAATTTTCAAAGCCCTAATTGATGTGTGAAACTCAATTTAAGCAAAAAAATTTATAAAAATGTTAAGTTCACCAAATTACGTTTTACATGGTGGGATAAAACTTGGTATAAAATTGAAAAAAACACATGGTTGTTAAAAAAGAAGCATGAAACTCCATTTAAACAAAAAAATTTAAAGTCCTCACATTTTAATTTTATCAAAATGTGAAGTTCACCACTTGTTGCAAACGTGAAATTCTCCAAGTTGTGATTTACATGGTGTGGTGGGAGCACACTTGGTATATAATTGAAAAAAACACATGGTCATTAAAAAAGATGCATTTATAAGTAAAAAACACACACATATCCAAGATATGTTACAATGTCCATCAATAAATTTTGAAGGAGAGCGTCTTGACACTAATTCATCTTTGAGAGATGAATCTTGAAATTTTGAAGAAAAATGTCTCAAAACTAATCATTAGGGGAATTTTGAGGTGTAAAATGGGCCTCCTAAGAAAATAATAGCTAAACCAATAAAATAATATTTATGAATTTTCAATTCACTTTTTGCACCACAATCCATGTAACCATAGTTAAATTCAATTCAAAAGTTGTACCAAAATAAAATTAATAAAAAAATTGTATTGATGTGACTATAAATAAGAATGAGTTTTTCAAGAAAAAGTCATTATCATTGAACAACTAATGCATTTGTCATTTATACTTAAATAACTTAAAATAAAATATAAATATAAATTTATAAATTCTTAATTATATTATATGTTATTAATTAAAATTTATATTATTTAAATAATATAATAACATGTAATTAATATACTATATAAAAATAATATAATATAATATAATAAATGTGTAGGGATACGCATTGTTTCTTTCAAGAAATATGAAATGACATTAATATATTTTTATTCAAAAAGTGTGAAATGACATTTATTATGAGTACTTTACTTTGACTTTAAAAGTACTGAGAGCATTACCATAGTTAACCATGAGTTTTTATCCACCATTGAGAATGTGACAAGTAAATACCTTTAAATCAAGCAATGCCACCTCAACCATTAGGGATGAAGTCATCCCCTAAAATGTGATTGGTTCTCATAAAGTGAATTTTTACTGTACATTTTCCTTAGGAGACCCATTTTAGACCTCAAAATTCCTCTAATGTCATCTTTGAGAGATGAATTTTGAATTTTTGAAGATGAGCGTCTTAAAACTAATTCATCTTTGAGAGATGAATCTTGCATTGGCATTGCCCCATATAATTCTAATTCATCTATTAATTCATCTTTGATAGATGAATCCTGAATTGGCATTGCCCCACGCAATAGATCAGCAGACATCTTATTTACATTTGTATAATGTCTTATACTAAAATATTGAAATTGGCTAACAATATTGTTTGTTATTCCATGCAGTTCTTTTAGCCTCTCCTTCTTAATTTGGTACACGCCTTTCATCTGGTTGCACACAAGTTCAGAATTGGTGAAAACTACAATTCCATTTGATCCATACTCCATAATTGTTCCCAAGCCTTCTATCAATGCAATATAATATGCCTCGTTGTTTGTTGTTCTTCCTAGTATATTCATTTTCCTTTGGATGACTTTGTTAGTCGCAATATTGGAAAGCACATATGTAATCACTGCTTTCCCTAGATTGGGATATCAAGAAACATCTATGCAGAATGTCTATTTTTCAACCATATTTAGTGGGTTTTTTTATCCCTGAAAAAAAACAAATTCAATAAAAATATAGTAAATTGACATTTATTTCAAATGCATGGGAGAAATGACACGCACATGAGATACATGACATGTGCATGGTTTATCTTAAAGTTTAACTTAAATTTTATGGTATAATTCACATCTAGAAATGAGATGTGTTAAATATTGCATTGCCTAGAGTTTAACGGAGATTTATGACACATATACATAGTTCATGCATGGTTTGCATGAAAGTTTTCCTTAAAATTTATGGCAGAAATCACATCTAGAAATAACATGCTTTAAGAAAAGATGAGATCCAGAGGCCACCTGACCCTTTACATGCCTTAAGAAAGGATGAGATCCAAAGGCTACCTAGCCCTTTACAGACTGCTTTAGAACTTGTAGAAGTTAAGACTCAACCAACAAACTAAAATCCTATGGAATTTTAGCCACTTTAGGTTCAATTTTTAGGCCGTAAAGTTTGCCTTGAATTAATGGGGGAAAGCCTTGAGTTTGGGGGATACTATTCTATGAGAGTTCAGCGACTTTAGGTTCAATTTTTAGGCCTTAAATATTTCCTTGAATTAATGGGAGAAAGCCTTTATTTTGTGGGAGAAATGACATTTACATGGTTTGCAATATTATTTTATGCACTTACTAAAGCAGCTAGTTGTGGTGGTTGATGAAGTTACATCAAAAGTCACACCTTTATGAGTTTGTGGGAGAAATGAAATAGAATTGACACATGCCTTAAAGTTTGCCTAAAATTTTATGGGAGAAGGGAGAAATGACACATGTACAAGGTTTTCCATAGAGTGGTAGTGGTTTATGGATATTAAAATGAAGAACTTCTATTTCTGTTCCAAATATTGATTGTAGGGGCATTTACTGGATATGTCACCTTTGAAAAAATATGAGATCCAGAGGCTACCTGGCCCTTTACAGACTTTGTCTTTAGAACTTGTACAAGTTAACACTCAACAGACAGACTAAAATCTCCTGGAAGTTCAAAATCCTATGAGAGTTCAGCCACTTTAGGTTCAATTTTTAGGCCTTAAAGTTTGCCTTGAATTAATGAGAGAAAGCCTTTAGTTTGTGGGAGGAATGAAATTTACATGGTTTGCAAAATTATTTTATGCACTTACGAAAAACATGCTTTAAAGTCAATGGGAGAAAGCCAACATGACACATTCTTTAAAAACTCTGCCTAAGAATTTATGGGAGAAATGACACATGTATGGGAGAAATGACACATGTACACAATTTTCCTTAAAGTGGTTGTGGTTTATGGATATTAAAATGAAGAACTTCTATTTAGATCTATTCCAGAGATTGACTATAGGGGCATTTACTGGATATGTCACCTTTCAGAAAAGATGAGATCTAGAGGCTACCTGGACCTTTACAAACTCTACCTTTAGAACTTATAGAAGCTAACACTACCTAGCCCTTTACAGACTCTGCCTATAGAACCTTGTAGAAGTTAACACTCAATAGACAGACTAAAATCCTATGGAAGTTCAACCACTCTAGGTTTAGTTTTTAGGCTTTAAAGTTTTCCTTTAACTAATGGGAGAAAGTCTTTATTTTTAGAGTAACCTTATAAAATGCTTTAATGTGAAGATATTACTTTACCTACAAGACAATGGAATTAAAGACTGTGCTTATATATCATATTTTTGTTATGACAAATTAGTTATGTCCTTAATAAGAAGTATGATTTAGCACTTATCAAATTGTTTAATAATTTATAATAATGTAATTTTTGGCTTGTACTATCATTCATCCTTGATATGTACAATAATTTTACAACTTCAACATCAACCTACACTATCATCATAAATTAGGTATTTCCTTAATAAGAAGTATGATTTAACACTTATCAAATTGTTTAATAAATTATAATAATTGATATATACAAGAATTTTACGACTTCCACATCAACCTACACTATCATCATATCAATGTATCCATGTCAATCTAGATTATTTATATCCATTACATCATAAATCACTCGACTTTTAACATTTTAAAATAATAAAGCAACAGGGAAGGTGTTAATTTAGGTACATTAATACACTCCAATTTTAACATTTTACAAGAATAAAGCAACATGGAGGGTGTAAATTTATGTACATTAATAAAATACAACCATGTAAATCTAGATTATTAAGATCCATTACATCATATTTAACACAATCTAGATTACTTATATCCATTACATCCTAAAACACTCCACTTTTAACATTTTACAAGAATAAAACAACATGGAAGGTGTAAATTTAGATACATTAATAAAATACAGCCATGTCAATCTAGAGTATTAAGATCCATTACA
The DNA here is from genome assembly GCA_034641835.2 of Pinus albicaulis. Lineage (NCBI taxonomy): Eukaryota > Viridiplantae > Streptophyta > Pinopsida > Pinales > Pinaceae > Pinus > Pinus albicaulis. The sequence continues at coordinate 329,354 of JAXQQM020064384.1, read as the reverse complement.
TCATAAAACACTCCACTTTCCACATTTTACATTTTACTCACCTTGAGTTTGGGGGATCCTATCCTATGGAAGTTCAATATAGCCATGTCAATCTAGATTATTAAGATTCATTACATAATAAAACACTCCACTTTTAACGTTTTACATTTTACTCCATTTGAGTTTGGGGGATCCTATCCTATGGAAGTTCAGCTACTTTCAGTTTTTAGGCCTTAAAGTTTGCCTTGAATTAATGGAGAAAACCGATGACACATGCTTTAAATTTTTCCTTAAGAGTTTATGGGAGAAATGACACATGTACATGATTTTCCTTAAAGTGGTTGTGGTTTATGGATATTAAAATGAAGAAATTACATTTAGATCTATTCCAGAGATTGACTGTAGGGGCATTTACTAGATATGTCACCTTTCATAAAAGATGAGATCCAGTGGCTACATGACCCTTTACAAACTCTACCTATAGAACTTGTAGAAATTAACACTACCTATCCCTTTATAGACTCTACCTATAGAACCTTGTAGAAGTTAACACTCAACAGACATACTAAAATCCTATGGAAGTTCAACCACTTTAGGTTCAGTTTTTTGGCCTTAAGTTTTTCCTTTAGTTAATGGGGGGAAGCCTTTATTTTTAGAGTAACCTTATAAAATTCTTTAATGTGAAGATAGTAATTTACCTACAAAACAATGGAATTGAAGACTATGCTTATATATCATAGTTCTGTTATGACATCTTTATCTTCCCTACCTGAAATGCTATTATCTTTTTTTTTTTGTCACTGGCATTCTCAACTATAGACATTTAGAATCATTTCTTAAGGTTGTTTTATTTGAATTCAATCATGTCATTTTGAAACAGAGAAAACTTAAGCGAGGAAGGCCAAAAATGAAAATAGTTTAATACAGTCCATTAGTGAGATTTAGTATGGCTGTGGGACACATCCAACATTAGGCCATTGAGTTATGGATTCACTTATAGCTATTGAGTCCTACTCATTTGACTTATAAGTGTTTATCATTTTTTTGTTGATCACACAAGCTGGGATTGGTTGGAGGTTGTGCAGTCAAGGTTTGTTTATTCAATTACATGCATTCCCCTATGGATACTTTGAATTATTTTTCTGTCAATTTAAGCCTATACAGAATATTTCCTATAAATTGTGGATCAAACTCATAAGCTGATATTATCCTAACTTTATTTTATTTTGAGCTAGCAAAGCATCTAAACATCTTCTTATCATAGATTATGAGGTATTTATTCGTTGTATATGAATGTTTTGATCATTACAATCTATCCATTTATTCGAAATATATTATTGGAAACCACAAGAAATAGGCACCCAAGGGTCCAAAATATTGGAAACATGAAAGTAGTCTCTAAAGGGGTGTCATCTACATGCTAGATAAAATGCCTTAAAATTTCCAAAAGTTGTCCAATATTAACAACATAGAGTCCCAATGATCTACATGTATTTTTTTCATAGGTAAATGGGAATTTTGAGCTATGCTCCAAAGGGCCTTTTTTCAATCTGTCAAAGAAACAGTCTCTGAAGGGAGAAAGATCTGTGAAAAATCTTAGCACATTCTGAGTTGCTAGGACATGAAGTTGATGATCTAACTCAGGCCATGGAAAATTTGAACAAAAGATCTGAGATGCCATAGAAACAGTCTTATCCATGCAAACTGCTATACTGAAAAAACAAGTTGAAAAACAAAAACGAAATTATTCAGCCATAATGGATAAACCTCAATCATCTACCCTATTTACAGATGATCCTAAATCCCGTCTCAAAAGGACATACAGTTTTATTGTAGTTCAAAAAGAACTACCTACATGGGATTTTGGGGCTAGTTTAGCCCAAAAAGTAGAAGAAATAGACGAGTTCATTTCTGTCAGTCAAGACTTTCTGCAACAAGTGCAGAAGAAAGGTCCTGCTTTCCAACAAGACAAATACAAACAAATTTTTGTTTTCCCCAATGTAGAACCAGATACTGATACACTGATGTTAAACTAAGGGAGTACACCAAGACTACCAATGTCTGCAGCAAATACAGGAGTTTCAATGTTAAACAAATCCATCCAGCAGATGCTTGCAAATCCTATGTGCATACCTAACTGCCAACCGAATGTAGAATTAGAGAATGCTATAACTTTGTTAGCCAGCTGGGCTACAAAGAAAATTTCTGAAGATCCTACTCAATCCAGGAGAAACATTTCACAACAAATCATTAATGGATTCGGAGGATTGGAACATACATGGTGGCACTATGCACTGGGAGAACAAGTGTAGTCAAGACTTTCTGCAACAAAAAAATTATGTCAGTCAAGACTTTCTGCAACAAGTGCAGAAGAAAGGTCATGCTTTCCCAATGTTCTGCGTAATAGTTTAATGCATCTAGCCTTCGAACCTGGCAGCTTGTTCAGCATCATCCGATTTGTCCTTTTTGGGTGAGTATTTTTCATTCTAATTATAATTCTTTCATATCATAAGTCTGTTAATTTTTTTTTTCGCGGGAATAATTTTGTTCAATTATTAACGTGAATTATAAGAAACTAAATGGCACTCTGAACATGGCAAGTAAAACATTCAATGTCAAACATGGCTCAATTAAGTTGAGAAATGGATTGCAATGCTCTTTTCTTTCAAACATGGTTAGAAAATGTATCAACGAATTAGTACAAATGTGACAAATTGTTACCATTACTTATAAATAATTATTTGACTTGAACATGGCCACACACAATGTAGTCATAACAAAACCTCTACTTATATATTTGTAGAATTTACAGCAAAGACAATAATTTATATCTTTAAAGCAGGTGGTAGACATGAAATAGTAGATAACTGAGCTTCACTGAATTAAAACTAAATTAACTGAAATTAACTAAAACACTTAAACATAATTATAAATCACTAAAAATAAATAATTGAAATTTAGAGTCACCATAGCAAGAACACGACCACACAAAATAATTATTGGACTGGAATACAGCCACACAAAATGCAGTCATATTAATACCTCTACTTATATGTTTATAGAATTTACAGAAAAGACAACAATTTATATCTTGAAGTAGGTGGTAGACATGCAATAGTAGATAACTGAGCTACACTGAATTAAAACTAAATTAACTAAAATTAACTAAAACACCTAAACATAATTATAAATCACTAAAAATAACTAATTGAAAGTTGCAGTCGCCACAGCAAGAACACGACCACACAAAATAATCATTGGACTGGAACACGACCACATAAAATGCAGTCATATTAAGACATCTACTTATATGTTTATAGAATTTACAACAAAGACAACAATTTATATCTTGAAAGCAGGCGGTGCCAACGTGCAAATTTGAAATTCAAAGCCGAGGCTGAACAATAAAACTCTACCAAGACCCTGTAGAGAACCAAATGCAGACACAGGCCTGAAACACAAACATAGCAGACGCAAACAAAACAAAAACAAAACAGATGCGGATGCTAATAATCCTGAAACCCGTTAACAGGTCCGGGCTGGTGTATTTATAAACTAAATTTTGGTCGGACTATTTGAAGAGTTCGGCCAAACTAATAGTTCAGTTGAACTTATGTTGTCATTTTTCCCATCTCCGGCCAAAAATCTATTTGCCCACGCCATTAGTACGTTGCCAATGTAAATGGAAAAATGAGTTCGACCGAACTCTATCATATTTCAGCCGAAATTTTATAAAATTTTGGCCGAATTGTTGCAAAAAAGAGTGTTCCGCCCCCAATTCTCACAAAAGTGTAACCTAACTTTGTGGGTTTACGATAGAATACATATATACCATATTGGGTTGGAAATCACAAGTGAAACTATGCCAAGTGGATAACTACCTCACATATTGTATCCTATAATTTATGGATATAGTTTCTATATTCATGCATGAATTTTTAAATGTTTGTGTAGTGATTTTAAGTTTTGCAAGAAAACTATCCAAAATTAAAATCTTTAGAAATAGTTCATACTTAAGTAAATAAAATATTTACCATCAGTTATTTCCCACCATAATTTAAGCAAGTCTTTATATAAAAAAATTAATATGAATAATATGAATATAGGCTCAAGGAGTAGGATGCCCTATAGAATTTTCACTCTGTCAAGTCAATACTGAGCTCTTCATTAGTCATTGGATCTTTCTTATTAAAAAAAGAAATAAAAATTTTCAAATGTCTGTACTTATCAAAATCCAAGTGAAATTATAGGATTCCATTTTCCTATTCACCACTGTTAATTTAGCATTGACCAATGCAAGTTAAAATGTTTTATGCAATATTTTCTAAAGTATAATTCTAACTTGAGTGGTAATCACTAAATGGTTAGCATTGGTGTTAATCTCACATTAAATACATTTAAATATAATAAAAAAAGTAACCATAATTAAAATTTAACCACTTCCTCTTCGATGTGTCCTAGATGTGACCCCTTCACCAGCTTCTGAGTATGCTAGTTTAAAATACGAGGATATTTATAATTCCTTCAATGTTCAACATCGATTTGACTTGCAATATCTCTCTCTCTCTCTCTCTCTCTCTCTCTCTATATATATATATATATATATATATATATATATCTCACTCACTCACTAAATGATTTGTTACCTTTTGATCCTTGGTAGATCCCAAGTATGGATGAAGCTATGATACCAAATTAGAACTATCACAGACACAAAATTATTTTTCATATATTATTATGACCACAATGGATCCTTCTTAACATTGGATTTTCCAAACAACTAATGGGATCAAATTTGTGAGTGAAAAACTTGAGGAAAGGTTTGCGACTGGATAAATTTAACTGTCACTTGGTAGATTTGGAGTTAAGATAAATCTATGTTGGCTTCTAGCAAAATACTAATAAAATATTTTAACCTAATACATTCTTTTGTTTTCACTAGTTTTATATACTACATACATAGTTGCCATTGACATAATTTATTTATGATTCACACTAAAATGTTAAAACATGTCCTTCATGCCCCTCATATTAGTAACTATGCACATATACACACATTAATATTTTTTTAAATGTTACATAAATCTATTAAATATTAGAGGAATTACAAATCTTCCTCATACAGAGCTTTGTATTTTAATTATTTACACAATGAAAAATTACACGTGAACTCTCTCTCTCTCTCTATATAAATAAACTATTAATCTAATATACCAAATATTTTGATATGCAAAGCTCTTTTAGAGTGAAAAATTTTACCACTTAAAAAAATTAATCCCTTAAGTAGTTAAGTCGTTTGAGGTGTATACCCTTTTCCAGGTTTTTCACTCAAAAATGGTTTGACATATCAAAATATTTGATCCTTTCTATTCATGATAGATTTGATTCATTTTATTAGCAAACTTTTATGGATAAGTTTTCCGTGCACAAATAGAATTTTGATTTTTAATATAATTGTAATTAAATTTAAAACAAAAATCTTAGAAATAATGAAATGCTTTTAGGATTAGAAATCTCATGTTAATGAAAACTAGCATAGATTCATCTTAAGTATGGATCTAACATAAGCGGAGAGGGATCAAATTTCTTCATGTGAAAACTTTTTTTAGAGTGCAAAATACAATGTGTTATTTTCATTGTTTAAATTATATTTTTGAATGCTAAATAAATAGAGTATATATAAGGCCAAATGAAAATTTTAACCATAAAAACTTAATTTTCTTTTCTATATATAGATATATATGAAGTTAATATCCACATAAATGAGTTAACATAGATCTTCAAATATTTTATTTAAATCTCTTGTTGAAATATTTTTTAAAAGTATAAGATTTAAAGATGCTCATTCATACATTAAGATTTAAACATGTTCATTCATACATTTTTTGCTTCTAATTACTTTACAACATATTCATCTTTTTTAATTATAGTCAATATTATTTTTCTATTTAGAACATAATATTTAATTTTTATTTTTATTTTAAAGGGGCATGACGAATAAACTTACACATCTCCTCATACTGGGTTGGACAATGACTCTCTTCACTCAACTAGATATTTTATTGTAATAATTTAACCAACATAAATCCATGTTAAGTACGGATCCAACATGACATGAGAGGGATCAAATTTCTTCAATGAAAACTTTTTTACCGAAACTTACACATTCCCTCATACTGGGTTGTACAATGAGCCTTGTCACTCAACTAGAGATTTTCTTGTAATAATTTAACCAACATAAATCCATGTTAAGTAAGGATCTAACATGACATGAGAGGGATCAAATTTCTTCAATGAAAACTTTTTTAGAGTACAATATACAATGTGTTATTTTTCATTGTTTAAATTGTATTTTTTAATGCTAAATAGAGTATATATAGGATCAAATAAAAATTTTAACCATAAAATAATATATATATATATATATATATATATATATATATATATATATATATATATATATATATATATATATATGAAGTTGATTTCACACAGCTTAGTTAACATAGATATTCAAATTGTTTATTTAAATCTCTTGTTAAAATATTGTTGAAAAGTATAAAATTTAAATACCGCATTCACACATTTCTTTACTTCTAGTTACTTTACAACATATATTTTTTTTAATTATAACTAGTTTTATTTTTCTATTATAAACATAATGTTTAATTTTTTATTTTTATTTTTATTTTTAAAAAGACACAGTAAGACAAACAAATCGACACTCCCTTATACTTTATACTGAACTTTAAAATGAGCCTCTCCACTTAACAAAATCATCTTTTTAACTCTTTTTAATAAATTCTTTAAAAATTTCAATTTAAAATTTATACCATCTAAATTTCTAAAAATTAATTAATTCCAAATTTACACGTCAAATTACAATTTAAACACAAAACATTACAGTCTCATGAAAATCTATTACCTGTTTAAAAAATTAATTAATTCCAAATTTACATGTAAAAGCACAATTTTAAAACAAAACACTACAATCTCATGAAAATCTATTTCCTAAGTTAAAAGAAAATGGCTAGACAAGTAAAGCGTTAAACCGAGGGACTGCCATTCTCTTCAGTTTAAAAAAAAATCATTAACGCAATCAGCACTTCGCCCATCCCATCCTCTTATTCTTTCATCTTAAACCTGACAATCTCATTGAAAACCTATTTACCCAATTTAAAAGGAAAATTCCAAACAATTAAAGCGTTAAACCCATCCCATTCGATTCTCTTAAGTTCTCAAAAAAACATCATAAACGCAATAAGCACTTTGCCCATCCCATCCCCTTATTATTTCAAGATTAAGATGAGAATTCATCGCGATATTACTCTTTCAACACTTTGCCCATAAACGCAATAAGCACTTTGCCCATCCCATCCACTTCGCCCATCTCACTCTTTCAACATTGACATAAAAATATTCGTAAGATGACCATTCATCGCGATAAACATTTTGCCCATCTATTCTTTCAACATTAACATAAAATATTCTCTTCGTTCTTGTACTATAACGTGGTTCTGTGCTGTCTCATCTTATGACAATTAGCAAAGTGCGCACGTTATCATCGTATGGTTGCAAATCCACGTCATTGGCAGAATGATCCGTCCTAAATTCACGTGAATTCACGTGATTGGCATTATTCTCACAAATTATTAAAACTTTCTTAATGTTTAAGCTTTATTTGTTTAGGATTTTTTAAGCTTTATTTGTTTAGGATTTTATAAATTATGGTTAAATGATTAATAAATATATCAATAGCTATAAAATAATTAAATGCTTATAAATACATTAAGAGTTATAAAATAATTAAATGCTTCATAAAAAAGAATGGACATCAAAATGTTTGTTATATATTATATTTTCAAAATTTAAAAGAGATATAAAATTAATTAAATTCTATTACTATAAAAAATATTATATATGTGTGTGAAAGAGAGTTGTGGTTTCTGTTGGGTTGTGGTGGGTAATTGCTTCGAAAACGAGGCAACTAGTATCAGCGTCAGAGGTCTTAGCCTTTACAGATTTTGTGTGGGTAATTTTGAACGAGAGGTATTCATTTTGGCTCGGTGGTGTTGAGGGTTCGAGCATGAGGCTAATTCTGTGCATAGGGAGGTGTCAAGACCTCGATTTGTGGAGATGTGCGACCGAGCTATAGTGGGCGTACCCATGTGCGACGAGCATCTGTATTGACTAACTCGGGCATCTGCAATGAGACATGGGCGACACTTGGCATTGAATGATCGAGTTGTATCAGGTGCGCCCATGTGTGACAGGTACCCATACTGCCCAACTTGGGCACATGTGCGACATGCGTGTTGTGTAGGCAAGCGCCCACCTTTGGGCGAGTCGTGTAGCGGTGAGCGAGTGTCGTACGGATGGCGAACGCGACGGGAGTGTTGGGTGGGCACACGCCCATAGTGGGTGGAGTCATGTTGGAAGGCATGTGCGGAGACAAAAGTGTTAGTGACTCGGTGGGTGAAGTCGGACGTTAGGCACGACCAACGCTACACCGACGGGTAGAGTCAGGTGCGATGGGTGTGGGCAACAAAAGTTGACCCAAGTGACCCAAGCGACCTAAGTTACCTGCAAACATGGAGGAGTGTTGTAACACTTATACGATGGTGGAGAAATTTTTTCATGGCGTAAAAAATGGGCCAACACATTTAAAATAGCGTGCATATCAAATTTATACAATGGAGCTCATGTGCATACCATGGTAGGTTAACTCGTGTAGAGTCATGACCCAACCTTTGGAAAGGGACTGCATGTAGCATATATATACACGGTGGGCAACATTCAAAGTACATCAACAATTCGATCAAAGATTCAAGTGAACAATAAGAGCGAGTTGGACTTTTATTTCAAAAGGAAATTCGACAAAGGGGAAGGCAGATAGGTGAACAACGAAAGCATTAAGGCGAAGTTTTCTGACCCACAGCATTTCGGGGTTTCTGCGTTATATAGCCAGCAAGCCTAGTTGGGTTTTCTAAACACAAAAACGTGTAGTGTTTTGGGCTGAGTCAGGTCTGTGCCCATGGTGTCGGTCACCAGCAGCACAAACAACGACATTTTCGTTTGGGTGGAACGAAGGGTGGAAGTTTGCAACAATTTGAAAGTGTGGGCCAAGTCGAGTAGGGAGTGACCCACACTGCACGAGCAACATGGTGTCTCGACAAACAAGTGACCCCCCATGAACAAGGTGAACAAAAGCATACAAAACGACCAAAGAGCATGCATCAAGTGCACGACATGACCTAGCAACGTGTAGGAGGGTCATCATGTGCACGAGCTTGGGCAGAAAATTGTAAGCTTGGAAAACATGTAAAGAAAGTATGCAGGGTGAATGTTAATGAAACCGCATAGCTGAACTTTGTATTTTGATTATAAAAACTTTGATATTTGGTAGAATCATTATTTTAGGGAGTTTCCCTTCCCTTGTATGTATGGGCATACATTGATGGTGAATTAATGATTATGGTTTATGTTTATTTCCACTGCACAATGATGAACAATGGAAGAAATTATCTAAGCGTTAAGTAAAGGTGTAGTCTATATACTTGAGTATTGATAAAAATAAAAAGTGTAGTAGTGTCGCACCCAATATAAGTGGTTGAAATAATACCACAAGTATAGGGTCGCAATAAGAGGTCTTACGCTCTGGTTCCACCAATTTGAGGAGGGTTTGGTGCAGATAAGTCTCGGTCTCAACTCGCACTTGTATCTGGAAATGGCGTAGGTAGTCTGGAGGATAGGAATGCCAGGGGCCCACTCCGAGGGGTTCCTGTAGGCAGAGGTGGTGGTTCTCGTGGGGGAAAACGAGGGGGATTTTCTTGATGTTGGAGTTTCTTTCCTTTGTCAGTTCAGCCAAGAGGGGGCTCAGCCCACCATTGTGGTTCTAGGCGTCACGTGCCGGTGCATCAGGGTGGTTGTAGCCCACAACAAAGCTGCTTCATGGGACACTGCCATGAGGTGATTCAATTGGTTCTTTACCATCTCGAGAAATCAAAACGAGTATGCCAAGAGGAGCACATAGAACTAATATTTACACTGAACAAAATGCATTATTTTCAATGACATACCTGAGAGCGTGTTGTGGTGGTCTTGTGTGACCAAAAATTACTTTCAGAAAAGGTCAAGAAATTGGAAAGTTAGATGGCCCATTTCGGGTAGCGTGTCTAATGCTCCTTTCACCCTCCGCCACCTCCTGGGACAACTCCAGACAACCCACCTTCCATCACCTCTGACGATTAACATGTATACAAGTGTTTAATTTGTATGTCTGTTTACTGGAGCCTATGGCCTTTGAGATTGCAGATTGTGTCTTTCTTTTTCTTTTTGTTTCATTGTCATATGCTTTCAACAATAATCAACAAACCTGATCAGGTTGAGACTCCTTGCGTTTTTTCCTAGATGTACTTTTTTTTTAATCATTGAATAAAAATTTGACTGACTATATATATAAAGAAATTCACCCATATTATAAATCAAGATAAAAATTCTTAATATGCATATAAGTTTAAACTAACACCATAATCTATGATAACTCAAAAAATATAACTCATGCTCACATAATACATTTTCAGATTTTTTTTAATTAAAACAAAAAACTATATGTTATTTTCATATCAAAACTCAATTTTTATAACATACATTATTTTACCATATTTAAATCCTTACTATTTACCGAAAAAATATTATTAAAAACAAGTGAATAACTATTAAAAAACCTTCTTAAAAACAGAGAGTCAGTATTCCAAAATAAACATAATTTATAAATGAATAAATATCTGTTTTTTAAATTATTAATTAATAAGTCACTTGATTTGATTAATGATATCATTATTTGCGTGTACTTTTAAATGCACTTGTGAGTGGTAAGCTTGATCGGATATATATTAATGTAGTCCTCAAACTATTTAACATTCCATGACTTGGTTAAATAAGCGTGGGAGATCTCGATTGATTGCAAGTTTAACAACGATCTCATAAACCTTTTGCGTTGGATGAATGACATCCCAAAATACATATTTTGAGGCATCTGAACAAACGAATGGAGCATTCTTGTAACATAGACCAGCCCCCTATCATTCCTGTTCCGCAAGCATGCTCTTCCCGATATCTCAAACCCTGTCACCACACCAATACTACATTATGTATTCTCAATATACAGTGGATAACATTATGTAATCTAAATATACAGTGGATATGATATCACCTACTTGTTGGAATATTGAAAATTCCAGAACAAACAGTGGAGAGAGTAATACTCTCCTCTTTAACACAGAGAAATGTAAAAGTTTCTTAACAGGAGACAGAGTTTTCACACTCAAAACAAACTTCTATTCCTAAAAAAAAAAACTATTACAATGTCTTCCTCACACAGAGGGATTTAAAAAATGTGACTGCTTCAAAAACACAGTGCACAAAACTTCACTGTCTCTCAAACAAAATGCTCTGTCTCTATGAAAATAACACTGCTGTGTTTTTCTTTCACGCACTGCTATGCATTACAAACAAAAACATTACAATGAAAAAACATTACACGGGCTTTCGGGGCTTTTGCTTTTATATATGCCGCGCATATGAAAATAAAACATTACAGACTATATAAAACTTTAAACTAAAGTCTTGTGGGGCCTATTACAAAATCGCGCATGTATCATATTAAAACAAAACATTATTAAACCTTTGTAAATCTCTGACCCACCGGACTTGAAAACTTATGAGCCAAACTTTATGACACTAATCGGGTCCATGTTTTAACAAAAAAAATGGTTCAAACAAAAGTTCCAATTGCGATTGCAAACCGGACGCGATGACGCATAAAACTCTGCCATAATAAAACCATCGGGTCTGTGTTATAACAAAACACACGACCAAAAGAAAATTTCGATTATGATTTGAAAGCGGATGCGATGGGTAATAAAACTCCGTTGAATAAATTCGTCAGGTCCGGATCATATAACACTGTGCGATCGGGCCTTGTACAAAAAGGTTCTGATTTCTGATCGAAAACGGATGCGACCAAACAAATAAACTGTACCACATAGTCTGGATCAGGTCCGCCACATCAAAATGCAATCAGGCCAAACAAAACGGCACTCCCAATTGTGAACTTGTGATTGTGTATTATATTGTCGTGTGGTCTGTGGGACCACCCGCGGACTTCGGCTTCTGTGGAGGGCGATTAAAATAATACAAAGTTTGATTGCGATGTGTGCATCGCGTCGGGTCTTAAAACAAAGGTTGTTGTATATGTGAGTTCATTCCGCTTGCGGAACTCGCCACATCAACAGGACACTTCCTCCTGTGGGGACCACGGGGGTTAAAACTAAACACCCGCGTACACAAAAAAATATCTCTGTGTATATATAAAAAAATAAAGTACTATGTTTTTCCAAAAACAGAGACTCTCCCTGAACAATTCAAAAGTCTGTTTTTCAAAATAAAAGACCGCGTTGATCAAAAAAAAAATCTGAAACTGACTGTTCACTGCATTTAGAAAGTGGCTAGGAGTACATAAACCTGGAGAAGAAAATAGAAAGTGGCTCTGCTCAGCCACTATTGAAACTAGCATTTCAACACTCCCCCTTACTTTCAACTGCTGGGTTATCAGTCATACCCAGGCATTTTCTTAAAAATTTAAAACTCTTCGGTCCCAATGGCTTGGTCAGAATGTCTGCAAACTGCTCCTGAGTTCTGCAGTGTTCCAAAACAATTTCACCATTGTTTACCAATTTTCTGATGTAATGAAATTTTATGTCAATGTGTTTCGTCCTCTTGTGAAACACATAATTCTTAGATAATGCAATAGCTGAGCTATTGTCACAAAAAATCACAGTTCCTTTTGTCTGCTCTTGGCACAAACTCCTTAACATCCTCCTCATCTAAATTTCTTGACACGCTCCTGCTGTCACTGCCACATATTCTGCCTCTGCTGTAGACAATGCTAAAATAGGCTACTTTTTAGAAGCCCATGAAATGGCTCCTGAACCCATGTGAAAAACATAACCAGAAGTGCTCTTCCAATCATCTACACTTCAAGCCCAATCACTGTCAGTGTATCCAACTAAATCTGAACATTCTGAAGCAGTATATAAAATCCCATACCTTTTGGTACCTTTAACATACCTCAGAATTCTCTTCGCTGCCTGCCAATGTGCGTCCTTTGGCTTCTCCATAAATCTGGAAATCAAACTAACAGCATGCATTATGTCCGGCCTAGTTGCAGTCAAATACATGAGGCTTCCAACTATGCTCTTGTACAAGCTAGGATCAAAATCCTTGTTGATGTCCTCTCTGCTGAGTTTTAATCCCATCATTGTGGGAGTGATTGCTGCTTTGCTTTCCTGCATATTAAATCTTTCAAGCACTTCATTAACATATTTTTCTTGTGAGATAAAAATCCCATTTTCATCTTGTTCTACTTCTATTCCTAAGAAGTATCTCAACAAACCCATGTCAGTCATTTCAAATTCTTCTTTCATGATTGTTTTAAAATTTTCAATAAGGTAATCATCATTACCTGTGAAAATAACATCATCAACATATAAAACTATAATCAACAGTTTACCATACGTTTCTTTGATGTAGAGGGTGGGTTCTCCCTAACACTTTTCAAATCCATTTTCCAGTAGATAGGAGTCTATTCTACTATACCACGCTCTTGGTGCTTGCTTCAGCCCATAAAAAGCTTTCTTCAACTTTCATATTTGTGCTCTTGGCCTTTCTTTTCATAGCCAAGAGGTTTTTCAATGTAAACCTCTTCCATTAACACTCCATTTAGGAATTTTGACTTCACGTCCATTTGGTAAACTTTCCACTTGTTTTGTGTTGCTATGAACAACACTGCTCTCACGGTTTCCATTCTAGCAACCAGTGCGAAATTTTCCTCATAATCTATCCCATGCTTCTGCTTATACCCTTTGACGACAAGTCTTGCCTTGTGTCTCTCTATTTTGCCTTCAACATTACTCTTGGTCTTGTAGACCCATTTAACTCCAATGACATCTTTACCTTTTGGGAGTTCAACCAAATCCCATGTCTTGTTTCTTTCTATGGCATTAATCTCCTCATCCATAGCTTCTATCCATTTCTTATCCTTAATAGCTTCTTTGAAATGAACAGGATCATCAACATGACAATATAAAGCAAACAAAGAATTGATGCCTTCATTTGCTGCCTCTTGTGCATAAATGTCATTCAAATTTCTGAACTTCTTACCTCTTTCATTTGGTGTACAAATGCCTGAGGAAGCACTTGAATTTCCTCCTTGTGGTGTGCTTGGAGAAGCACTTTCATTTCTCCTCAAGGGTGTGCTTTTCTGCTCTTGTGTTGGCGCTATTGTTTGGGGATGTATTTCAGCTAATTCATCATCATTTTCATCATGAGATAAACAGTGTTTAACATTCACTGTTTTCTCTATGCTTCCATCCCAAGCTTCCTCCTCAATAAACTGAACATCTCTGCTCACAATAAACTTCTTGGTGGATGGGTTATATAACTTGTAAGCCTTGTATTCCTCACTGTATCCAATGAAAATACATTTTTCCCCCTTGCTGTCCAACTTCTTCCTTAGCTGATCTGGTATGTGTGCATAAGCCACACATCCAAAAACCTTCATGTGTGTGACACCTTGCTTTGTGCCACTCCATGCCTCTTCCGGCACTTTGTTCATCACTGCTTTTGTAGGGCACCTATTCAAAATGTACGCTGCACAATGTACAACTTTAGCCCAATAATCATTAGGCAAATGCTTTGTCTTTCACATGCTCCTCACCATGTCCATTATGGTTCTATTCTTCCTTTCGGCTACTCCATTTTGCTGCGGAGTATATCTTGTTGTAAACTGCTTATGAATACCATTTTCTGTAAAAAAATGTAGAAAATATTTAGAGATATACTGACCTCCTCTATCAGTCCTTAGGACTTTGATGTGCAGCCCACTTTGGTTCTCAACAAGTGCTTTGAAATTGTAGAACCTTTCAAACACTTCACTTTTGTTTTTCAAAAAGTAAACCCAAGTTTTTCTTGTAAAATCATCTATGAATGTTAGCATGTAGTGGCTGCTAGCAAGTGATGGAGTTTGCATCTGTCCACACAAATCTGAGTGGACAATCTCTAAGGGTGCCTTTGCCCTTATGCTTTTCCCGGAAGGAAAACTTTCTCTGTGGTGTTTCCCCAAGATACAACCTTCACAAAGGCTGTCCGGCTTCTCTATCAATGGTAAACCTCTTACCATTCCTTTTCTGTTCAACAAGTTAAGACCTCCAAAGTTGAGATGTCCAAATCTCAAGTGCCACAACCAATTTTCATCTTTTGGTTCTCTTTGGATAGCCTCTTTTCCCATTGCTGCTATCTTTTCTTCATTTTTCAGATCTGCTATGATTCTGAGAGGGAACATCCTGTTCCTTGTCATCTTCACTTCAGCACTACATTGTTTGCTGGGAGGTTTGTCCATGATGGTACAAACATCATCCTCAAAAAATACATTATACCCCTTTTGAACAAGCTATCCAATACTTAAGAGGTTACACTTCATTCCTGGAACATAATACACATCTGCTATGGATTTCTTTGCACCTTTCCTTGTTAAAACATTTACATTTCCTTTTCCCATAACAGAAACTTTGCTATCAGTTCCTAGTGTGACTTGTGACTTCACACTCTCATATAACATAGAAAACATTGCTAAGTTTCCTGTCATATGGTTACTGCAACCGGAGTCTAGAAACCATAAATCCTCATTCTTTTCTTCAGCCATGTTACAAGCTAAAAACAAATTGTCTTGGCTGAGATTTTCTCTAGTGAAATTTGCACTAGTTCTACTTCCCATATCATGCTGCTTCTTTCTACATTCATTAGCATAATGACCATATTTTTTACAATAGTGACATTGGACATTGGACTTATCATACCTCTGTCCTTGAGCATTCTGCTGACCACTCTGCTGGCTGCTGCCTTGGCCTTGATGCTGATTTGGATTGTTGCCCCTTCCTTGAGCATTTGCTGGACTGTTCCTTCCACCTCTGTTTTGGCTTCTGCCTCTTCCTCTTTTGTTTCCTCTGCCTTGCCCTCTTCCTCTTCCAAAAGACATTTGGGTCTTAAAGGCATGTTCTAGAGATGAGTTTTCACTCCTACCCAATCTCTGCTCATGAGTCATCAGTGATGCATGTAGCTCATCCACTGTGAACTTTGTGAGATCCTTAGTCTCCTCTATGGTGGTGACAATCACATCGAATATTGAGGGTAGACTCCTCAAGAGTTTTTCCACAATCCTCTTATCTTCAAGAGTCTCTCCATGAGATCTTATTTGTGTGACCATTCCAATCACATGAGTGAAGAATGATTCAATAGTATCTGACTCTTTCATACAGAGATTTTCAAAGTCTCTCCTCAACAACTGAAGTTTTGTTGTCTTCACTTTTTCCATGCCTTGATAGGCTGTCTTGAGAGTTTCCCATGCTTCTTTGGATTTCTTGGCTGCTGCTATCCTAGGAAACACACTCTCATGCATTGCTTGATACAATAAAAAGAGAGCCTTGGAGTCTTTCTTCCTAATGCTTTTCAGCAACTCTTTCTCTGCTTTAGTTAAATCTTCAAACTCTTCTTCATTTGTTGGCTCTTCAAAGCCACCCTCAACAAATTCCCATAAGTCTTGGGAGACAAATAAAGCTCTCATAGTTATTGACCAGTAGTCATAGTTTTTTCCATTAAATAGTGGGAGATGGATATTTCCCATACCCATACCAGTGCTGGCTCCAGCCATTCTACACTCTTAACTATGATTCAAAAAACACTTGACTGTGTATTTAAAATAGCTCATTGTTCTGCAAAAGTAACACAATAAACTATATAGAGAAATTCCTTGAATTATTTTTGGCTGAGTCTTCACACTGCTAGAGAGGCTGCTGCAACAAAGAACTCCTTTCCTTCAGCTTATTTGATCTTCAAACAGCATGGAATAGCTCTGATACCATGTTGGAATATTGAAAATTCCAGAACAAACAGTGGAGAGAGTAATACTCTCCTATTTAACACAGAGAAATGTAAAAATTTCTTGACAGGAGACAGAGTTTTCACACTCAAAACAAACTTCTATTCCTCAAAAAAAACCTATTACAATGTCTTCCTCACATAGAGGGATTTACAAAATGTGACTGCTTCAAAAACACAGTGCACAAAACTTCACTGTCTCTCAAACAAAATGCTCTATCTCTATGAAAATAACACTGTTGTGTTTTTCTTTCACGCACTGCTGTGCATTACAAACAAAAACATTACAATGAAAAAAAATTACACGGGCTCTCGGGCCTTTTGCTTTTATATATGTTGCGCATATGAAAATAAAACATTACAGACTATATAAAACTTTAAACTAAAGTCTTGTGGGGCCTATTACAAAATCACGCATGTATCATATTAAAACAAAACATTATTAAACTTTTGTAAATCTCCGACCCGCCAGACTTGAAAAATTATGAGCCAAACTTTATGACACTAATTGGGTCCATGTTTTAACAAAAAAAATGGTTCAAAAAAAAGTTCCGATTGTGATTGCAAACCAGACGCGACGACACATAAAACTCATCCATAATAAAACCATCGGGTCCGTGTTATAACAAAACACACGACCAAAAGAAAATTTCGATTTCGATTTGAAAGCGGATGCGATGGGTAATAAAACTTCGTTTAATAACTTCATTGGGTCCGGATCATATAACACTATGTGATCGGGCCTTGTACAAAAAGGTTCTGATTTCCGATCAAAAACGGATGCGATCAAACAAATAAACTGCACCACATAGTCTGGATCGGGTACGCCACATCAAAATGCAATCGGGCCAAACAAAACGGCACTCCCGATTGTGAACTTGCGATTGTGTATTATACTTCCACATGGTCTGTGGGACCACCTGCGGACTTCAGCTTCAGTGGAGGGTGATTACAATAATACAATGTTTGATTGCGATGTGTGCATCGCATCGGGCCTTAAAACAAAGGTTGTTGTATATGTGAGTTCGTTCTGCTTGCAGAACTCGCCACATCAACAAGACACTTCCTCCTGTGGGGACCACGGGGGTTAAAACTAAACGCCCGCGTACACATAAAAATATCTCTGTGTATATATAAAAAAACAAAGTACTCTGTTTTGCCAAAAACAGAGACTATCCCTGAACAATTCAAAAGTCTTTTTTTCAAATAAAAGACTGCGTCGATCAAAAACGAAATCTGAAACTGACTGTTCACTGCATTTAGAAAGCGGCTAGGATTACATAAACCTGGAGAAGAAAATAGAAAGCGCCTCTACTCAGCCACTGTTGAAAGTAACATTTCAACACTACTATGTGTTTCATATGAAAAATGGCGAAAGGCTAAACTCTGATAGAACATACCGAATTTTGTAGGATTGTGTACGATATCAGAGAGCACTTTGTAGATATCCCTATAAATAATGTTGAGACCAAGAAGAGGATTAATCAAGTTCGCCAAAACTGATTTTACTTTTTCATTGAAACTAAGGGCTACCTGGTTCTGTTCTTCTAAGCATTTCTGATTCTTCTGTTCATGAATTTCTTTAGACTCAAAGTTCTCACTAGAGGCAAGAAACCCATTGGAAGAAGTCCAACGAACAATATTTTGCAAGCACCCTCTTTGTATATCTCCTGTTACAGCATCCATCAAAATACATCATTTCAAACACTTCTCTTTGAACATGTTGGAGAGATTCCAACCAACAATAATTTGCGCGTACCCTTCCTTTATGCCTCTTGTCCCATGACTGGATGCGTCTTAAAGTAAAATAATTCAAGTCCATGATAAATTGATCATAATATTCTGTTCTCAATTTAGGATACAGGACTTACTCTTACTCTATCCAGAGAACTCTATACTTGAAAATTATCTCCTACCTCAATGAAATTGTTGACTTCTTTAATTAGAAAGTCCTAATACTGCTCAACGTTCACTTGGGCCTTTCAAATTTGCAGCATAGAGTAGGTGACTACAAAGTCATTAGTTCCCATGCTACATATGAAGAGAGCATTTCTTATAATGTCCAATGCGTTATTTTCTCCAACCACATCTGCCAATTTCCTCTGGTAATTCTTGAAGTGTTGAAGTGTTGTTAAGGATCAAATACCGGGGCTGATGTTCAGCGTATTGGAATTCATGTTAGCAAAAAAAATCACGAGGATGATAATTAGAACATACTGCGATCTTGGCTATGAGATTTTCATAACCAGATCCTCCTGAAGCAAAGCTTACACCCGTTACCATGTCTTGGGAACTTAGGGTAGGGTCTAAATATGCCGGCAATGTCAGTCCCAATGCTACAACTTATATGTACCAGAAAAAATATATTTATTTTGAAAAATCACTATTCATATATAATACATTTGGGTATTCATGAACTTATCCATAAAATCCGTTGTTAGTATTCCATTGGAAAACCGTCCGGTGGGCTTATGATCGATGAAATCCCTTCCGTACATGTTAGTCTGTTGCAATTTTTCCATTGGGAAACCTTCCAATGGGCTTATGATCGATGAAATCCCTTCCGTAAGGAGAAAAGTTGCTCTTTGTTATCGTCATGAGATAATCGTTGTTGCCAGCATCCACGGTGGAATTGCCGAAAACAAAGAGAGCCGGGAACACTGGCGGGCGCGTTATTTCATTTGATTCAATGAAGGAAATGCAGCAGAGGGGGAGAAAGCAAGGGAAACATACGAATGACTTGAAAATAAACGCCAATGCCATTATTATGGGTTTATTAGTGGCAGGCAAGCAAACAACGAAGAGTGAATTGCCGAAATGGAATGGATATCAATTGCCAATCAAATTCAATTTATAGGGAGCAGCGAACATTTACAAGAGGAAATATTTTCCATCATCCACGAAAGCTGCAGTCTCCCAGGCTCGATAATCAGTCTTTCCATGCCTTGTCAATTAGAATGGTCCGAAAAAGTGGGACCAATTAAATGTGATGTGGATTTTGCACACATCCAAAATTCGTGGGATCTCAAATTAAAGCAGTTGTACAAAAGAATAGAACCAACTTCACACAGAGCGTCTGCCAAATTTATGGTGGGCTTCCTTGAGATGGGAATAATTGTGTTCAGCGTGCGTGTAGGGTACGAACGAACACGGTAATTCCAGGACGACTCATGAATAATTGAAATAAAGGGTCGGAAAGTAGCCATGGTTTTAAATGAAGGCTTCTTAGACGGTGGCCGATGGAAGGTAGCCATGCTTTGATCATGCTTAAAGTTTTACCAAATTATTTTAATGAAGGGGGCCACTTTACATATTTGGTTAAGATACACGTTCAAGAATAGAAAAAATAACACGTTGGTTCCACCGAGACCTGTAGGGTAATTGTAGCATAGGTCTCCTGAGTGGTAGCGGAAAGTAGAAACAGTAACCGCCACGTTTAAAGTTGTGCAAAATATATAGGGTGTAAAGATATGTAGATAGAAGTGTATGTAGAGGGAAGTAGTGGTAACGTTGCAAGAAATTTATTGAGTCTTGATAGTTGATGCTTGAGGATAAGCACAAAGTGATGCTAGATCATAATAAAAGCATGGATCGCTTCTAATTTAAAACTTGAATGCAACAAAATTTGAAAGTCTTATAATTACAAAGTCAAGGTATAAAATATTTTATCAATCAATCAAAATATTGAAAGTCTTATAATGACAAATTTAAGGTATAAAAATATTTTATTAATCAACCATCTCAAAAGGAGAGAAGTTCTAAAGCCTTGAGTGCAATAAGCACATTTATACATATATGATGAACTCGAAACTTGGTCTTAAGATGAACACATCTCCCTAGGAGTTCGCCACGTGGGAAGGTGGACCAAAACTATAAATTAGGTAGCTGGAATCAATTCTAAATATCCCAATACCAAATAGTGTAAGACAATGAGTCGGAAGTGTGTCATATAACAACAAAGAAGAGTTATATTCCCACATAACAATGGCCATATGAACCTTATCTTTGTCCTCTTTAGCAAGAGGAAAGTCTGGTGGGTGCATAGTTATTACAGGAGTGCTTACTTTATCTTTTTCTTCAATCTTTCTTTATTTATATTTCTCACTGTCATTATTTACCTTGTTTTTAGTCACTATCCTACAAGTTGTAACTTTTCTTCCCCGAGATCTAGGTTGGAAATTGTCAAATGAAGGCAGAATATTTATCACACCAACGACTCTTTGGTTTCAACCTATTTTAGAATTTTTTGTAGCAGTGTTTGCTACAACATAACCATCTACAGTAGCATCATGGTGTGCCTTCAATGCAAAAAAATCTAACCCCAATTTCATAAGCCTACGATGATATGCAACAATTACAAATTCTGCTCGAACCAATGCACAGTTTCAGATTTTAAGTAGAGAAATTTGAAATCTTATAATAAGTGGAATATGTATATGTATGATTTAAAACTATCATACCCTGAAGCGATGAAGTAGAATATAGGGTAGTTGGAGGGATTGATTTTTGAAAAATCATAACTCTCGAACAACTTGCTGAAATTTCTATTCCAATTATCGAGAAGTGAAAAAACCTAGAGCAAGGCTAGATGGGGTTGTTATTCCCATCCCCTGCTTCAAAAATGTAATAGGAAACACACCTTGTCTAGCAATCCAAGCTACTACTAATGTTGAGTCCCACAACTCTTCTCAATCCATCGCAGGTAACCCGACTCTATGAGCAAAGGTATTTGTGCCCATCTTCTAAAACATAACCTGAAATAGAAATCTATTTCTCATAGTGTTTTGAAGATCAAATATGCCCTTATTTTTCCCTCAATGTCTAGATTCATCATTTATGCACCCTACTATAGTTGAAATTCAAACAATATAACTTTTCTTATGTTATCCGAATCTAAAATAGAGATATAAAAAAAATTAGTATCGAAGGAAATCATGCCCCATTACTAGGTTCATTGAATTGTTGTTGACACCCTGATCCAACATCTATATGGAGTGCATAGCATTGTGCCTCAAGTTCTTAACAACACATGCCTCAGGTTTGTAGCAACTTAAATCATGTAGTAGATAAAAAGGATATGGCCACTCATGATATTCATTCAAAGGATGTGCTAAAATATAATTCAAGATACTTACAGTCTTCAAGTAAATAACTAAAATATCATTAAGAATTAATGAAATGTCCAGATATAGTTGTATTTGTGCCTTATGAGACAGTATGGAATGCTCCCAAGTATCCGTTGTTGTAATTTTGTTTACTTTAATAGAATTACTTGTATTTTTTCCATGGAAAAAAAAGGAATATCCAGATATAATTTCCTTAAATTTTCAACTCCCAACTATCTTCCTCATTTTTAAAATACGAGATTAAAAACTATTGAACCACATTGAAATGTTTTTTAATGAAAAAAAAGGAGAAATTTTAATATGTTTCAAGGTAATCATGTAAAAGTATAACTACCAGAAGATTGAGCGACCGATATAGTAGAGCCTGCTTGTGAATCCATACCAAGGTTTTGAGAATGTTGTGCACCAAAATTCAAGGGAGGAGCACCATGGAAATCAATCCCTAAAGCCTAGACAAACGAGAAATGGAGTGAGGGGTCAATCGAATTATATCATCTTTAGAGGATTGTTCAAGGAGTGAAATAAAAATATGGTGTCGAGGCTTCATCACTTGAAAATTAATATAATGAAAGAATAAGATATATTCTAGAACAAATTTTAATCGACTAAGATGATCGGGACATACACATTCAATCTCAAACCTTAAGGCCCATGTTCAAGGTTGCAGTTCACATCATTTACAAACTTAAACAAATCACAAACAAAATCTATAAACAATATCAACTAATATCTGAGTCAATGGTCAACAAGAGGCCTGAAATGTTTGGTGTACTCAAATAAGGCATAAATTGGGTGTATGAAAAAATGACTTAGACAACCAAAGCATTTTTGTTTTAATTTAAACAACGAATACAAATTTTTACTAACCAGAAACAATTCTAAAAAATGCAATTAGTTAGAGTCTAAAAACCATAAATATATCGAATATCCAATGGTAATTCAAGAAGTACAAAAACAATCTGCATTTAATAAACTAGCAAGTTTGGACCTCTGTTAACATTGGTCTAGAATGTTCAATTCTAGGTCATATGTGCAATATAATTCAAAGGGGTTACGGGGTAGATCTGCAAGATTTTGAACGACATGTAAATTTTCAATTCTAAGTAGATGGCATTTTGAAATTAGATAATGTTCTAAATCTATGATAAAATAAGAAGCCTAAATTGTGGGGTACATAAAGATAATGCCTTGAATCGACATAGATTACAAGGTACATTCGTTTTCTATATCTTATTTTTAACGGTGAAAAAATGGGGGAATTCAATTGGCCTACAATGAAACAAGATCCAAGGATTAACACTACTAAAATTTAACTCCCAGTTTAAGAAGAGCCTCTGATTAAAGGTGGAATGGAAAGATATTGATGTTTCTTCTAGGACATAGAACATAATAATGCCAATGAAACAAAACAAAAGGGGAAGTAAAAGCAAGAAATTATCAACTCAAGTCAAGGAAACACTAGCACATGAGAGATCGAGGCACTGCTTAAGGAAAGACTCATACTCCTAATAATTAGTGTGGGTAATGGCACCTTTCTCTATTACAGACCCCATTCCCTTTAATAGAGAAGACAAAGGATTCACATTCACCGCCATCGATGATAACGAGGATGGTGATGGTTGCTTTCCCATGACACCTTTGGCTGCAACCTCCTCCTTCTTGTCCTTGTTGCACTCGTTCTCATTTGTTTCATGTTTCTCTCCCTTAACATCCTCCCTCATCTCCTCCTCCCCTCCAAAATAGAGATATAACAAATTCAATCCTCTAGCGTGTATTTCTCGTTTAAAATCTTGTTTTCTTGATGCAAGAGCATCCTGCTCGAAAAATCATTGGATATTTGGTTGACTTAGGGGGTCTAATGTTTAATAAAGAATTTAATTTATTAATAGGAAATTTGTACATTTTTAATTATTTTAGTGAGAAATATGTGTGTGAGTTTTTTAAATGTAAATATTCTCATATGATTGAGAATACGAGATATATTAGACTTGTGAAGATCTCAGAAATATCTGAGGGATTAGGAAGTCCTAGAATAGGGATTTAGTTGAGTCAAAAGTGGATTTAGATGATTTTTAGGATATGGTTGAGTAGATTGTGGATCTAAACCAAAATTGGTTGCAGAATCCTTTTGCATATATTTTTAAGCCTCAAAGGCATAAAGGGAGGCCATTTCAAATGAATAAAATCAAGCCATAGACATGTGATATAGGAGAAATTCTGAGTATATATACATGTACAAAATTTGTACGAGTGAAATAATGTTCAGGTTATATTGCACTGTCTCTATTAAATGATGAACAATCGTAGGAGTTTGTCATAAGCATGACGATTTAAGATATTTCTAGTATTTGTACTTCTGCCCAAAATGTTAGCTGATCCTATGTTGTGTTATTGGGAGATGCCTGTTGTTGTAATATGAATACAAGTTAATAATTATTTGTTGTGTAGTTATCAATGGTGACAAATTATTTATGGGAGGAGGATCAAAGTGATCCAGACTAATGGAAGCTAACGCATTCTTGAAATTATTTCATTGTTAATCCCTTCGGTTGATGAATGATAACTTTTACATTCCCAGGATTACTCCTTGAATTATGTATGGGAAAATTGTTACAAATCTAGTGGATTAATTAACTGACATCGTGTGAAGTCTATGATAGTACCAGAATTTTTTGTGTATATTTGATTTTGCGTAAGTCTTTGTATTAATGATTTGACTTAAGGGGTCAATCAAGGAGAGGGATTTGAAGCTTTGAATTCATTTTCAAGCATTGAAGAACTGTTTGCAGAGGTTGTGGAATCAGATCAGTGTCAGAGCATCTTTGATTGTAATCGTTGAGAAAGCTTCTTGAATATTTAAGGTGTTTCATTGAACCTAATTTGTGGAAGAGATCCTAGATATCAAATAAAGAAGGTCAAAGATGTGAAGTCTTGTTTATTCATAAGATTTGGCTTCAACCGTAATCGGGTGTCAATCTACAAGATCGTTGAGGAATATTATAAGGGGATCACTTAGAAAGGAATTGGATCCATTGTGAGAAAATATCTCGATGGACTTGATGTGAGGAATCGAGTTTCTCTTATTATTGATTTGGCTAAAATTGTTCTACGATCAAGAAAGTAAGAGTTGTGTGGGATTTGTATTACCACCAAGCAGATGAAGTAGCAATGGAAGGATGTTATGTTCTTGGAACAACAGTTCTGTTCTTGAACCAATGGTTCACTTCCTATTCCAAAAGATGGGTTCATGTTCTCACTTCCATGGTTTTCATACATCAAGGAAGACTGAAGGTAAATGAGCACATGGGTTTTGAGGCATAGAGGGTCGACATGCTCATGTGTTCACTCTATCGCGCTTAGGTATTGCAGATGGCGAAAAAATTTGAAAACTAATCCTTCCATATTTATGTATAACTAACATGACCATAGTTTTAATGAAATTGATAGAGGGGGAAGGGTTGGAGTCTTTTTTTTTAGACTCGTAGTGTAGCCTTAGTGTTTAAGATTGCTTATTGTGGAGTCATAGACCTGGTAGGTTATCAGTTTTTGGTATCAAAGGAGGGAAATCTCTTTTGGAGAGAGGAAAGAAGTTAGATCAACCATAGATGGAAGTTGAGCATAATTATTTAGAATGGCCATGAAATTTTGGTAGTAGCAAGATTTTGAAAGCCTGATAGCCAGGAGAAAATATGTTAAGATCTGATATGTTAATGTTCTTTGTTTCTAACATTGTTTGAAGTGTAGGTAGTAGTAGTTGAGGAGTATCTCAGCAAGTAGATCGTAGCTTTGAAGCAGTGATGAGAAAAACCAGCAAAGACTTCTTGAGAAAGAACGGTGTGGCAAAGCCTGATTTTTCTAGCTGAGGATTGGAATATAAGAGAATGGTTGAGTGTTCTCAAGAGAATATGAGTTGAGTGTAGAAGCCTAGAAGAAGAAAAAAATAAATCTTATAAGGTTATATATCGAGAACCAATATTGCCAAAATATCAAGTACCGAAAAGAGTTTGGTAAGGTAGTTGTAGCAAGGTGAAAGAGAAATTTTATTGTAGAGGCTTAGTGCATGTCATAGTGAGTGTGAGGAAACACATGGAGAAGGAGAATACGATGAATACTGATAGTCATAGTAGAGGTTCAGAGAGAAGCCACAAAAGAAGAAGAAAGGAGGAAGATGCCAAATAAAATGGCATGGGAAGGAAGATGAATGATGAAGAGTATGAAAAATAAAAGGCTGAGATAAGAATCCATCTTAGCTAGTTGATGGAGTTGTTCCAGAGGAATAAAGAAGACCAGGGGTATGGTTATATAATTAGAAATAAGGTTAAATGGCATAGGCTACAAGAGAAGAGGGAGAATATTATGAATACTCAGTTAATAGAGGAGCTTAGGAATATTGATCAGACAATGTATTCTCAATTGAGGTTGTAGAATCTCAAAGGAGTTGAGCTACAAAAAATTAAAGTTGTTTGAGAAGAAAAAGTTCATTGTGAACTTGAAGATGGAGAAATGATGTTTGAAACATCAGTTGAAGCTATTGAGCCTTATGATTTTGAAATTAAAAATTTGTGTATTTTTTTAGGTGTAATACATGATGATGGACAATCTTTGGGTATTTTCAAAGAAAAGGAAGAGGAGAGACAAAATTTGAATTATGTTTTAAAGAAGAAGGACGAGACAATTACGTCTCATGAAGAAACTCATACATAGTTGAAGGAAGATATTTATTTTTAGCATACTGCTAGAGCCGTAAGAAGAGGAATTTTGGCTTATATTGGTAGCCCAAAGCAAGAAAATAAGTTTAATTTTGGAAACATCAGCAAGGTGTTTTCTTTGATCAAGAAAGTGAAGATGTAAAGGAATATAGGAAATGCATAAAGACAACTAGTGGAATTTGTTAATGTAGTAGAAAAAGATAATTTTAATGTCAAGGGGAGCCAAAAATAAGAACAACTATTGGAGACTGTTATGAGAAAGGCCAAAGATGAATTCACACTTTTTAAGTGTAGGGAAGAAATTAGAGTGCTAGAATAATTGTTGAGAGAGCATAAAAGTGATGAATAAATTACAGCCAAGGGAGAAGAGATGTTTATAACATATAACGAGACTAATATGAGTTTAAATTTCCAAGTTAATGGTATGTTTGCAGGTGATGAAGAAGATACAAATGAGGATGTAATAAAGGAGATGGAGAACATCTTATATTTTGAAGGTAAGAGCGAAGTCCAAATGTAGTATGAGGATGAACAAATTTTTTTCTTCAAAGACAATAAAGATGAAGGAGAATGGAATTCTAATCAACAGCTGGAAGAAGATATTGAGAAAGACAAAGCAGATCTCATGCAATGCAATATTGTTGGGGTATGTGACAATGTTAATTCTGTCATGGAAATGCAAAGAATAAGACATTCAAGTTTCTTATGCATATTTGAAGGACGTGGAGAAGAAAAGGAAGAGAAAAATATCTTTGAAACTCTTACACAAAGGAAAGACAATAACAACAAAGTAATTTGGATAGATAAATATAAAATTTGATGAAATTGATGAGGAAGAAATATAAGGAAAGGAGCTGCATAAAGAGAAGACAAGAAATTAGTTGTATGAAAGGTTGGACTGTAACAAATGTTGAAGGAAAACTCAATGGAGTCTTACAAACTAAAATATGGAAACCAACAACAGCAAGAAAAGACAGTAGGGTACATGAACAACAACTAAATGAAGAAAAAATATCACTACAGTACAAAGTTTCGGATCTAGGAGGACAACGATTGGAGACACATGATCTTGATATCATGATTTATTTTAACTTTGGGAGTTCTAATGCAGGAGCATCCTGCTCGAAAAATTATTGTATATTTGGTTGACTTAGGGGATCTAATGTTTAAATAATTTAATTTGTTAATAGGACATTTGTATATTTTTACGCCGTAAGGCGTTATTATTTGAAAACAACTTTCCTACCTGCCTATGTGTACTATTGATGATCGTCATATCTCTTGTTAGACGATTGAAGAGAGGTGGGCCATAGATATAAAACAATTAAAAAAAAAACATAACCAAGAACCTTAATATGGAATTTTCAACATTAATCAGTTAGTCATTTGCTGCAGAGCCGCATTTGCTACAGAGAAGGGGAAGCTAGAAGAATGAGGAGGGAGAGCTACAGCTGCAGTTGGAACAAGCAGTAAGATTGATAGTTATTAGTTTGTTCTGGTAGTTTTCAGATTGTCTTTTAAATGTCTTTCTTTTATTCATTCTTATCTATCTCATCTGTTGTTGTCTGTTATAGTGAAGAACTGAAGAAACTTGTTGCTGAGTGAGTGCTGCTGACTGCTGCGTCTGTTCCAGGTTGCCTACGTCTGTTCCAGTTTGCCTGTGAGTGTTGCTGAAGAACTGAAGAAACTTGCTACTGAGTGAGTGTTGCTGACTGTTGCGTCTATTCCAGTTTGCCTCTACTGCTGGTCACTGCTGTTAGGTATGGCGTTCATAACCCATTCAGTTTGCATATGGCTTTCAGTGTCCATCCTTTGTTCATTTTGCTAAGTTGCTGCACGCCATCATCAATTATTACTAAAGTTTATGGTATTGTGACTTGGGTCATTCTCTGTCCCACATTTTGCACTTCGGCTTTTGCAGAGTGTTAGAATTGCTAAGCAGGGACTTGTTTCTCTATGTGAGTGTTTTTTTAGGTTTGATAAATTTAATAACTTAACTACATTCAACACCCGTTCAGTTTGCATATTTCTAAATTGGAAACAACCTCTCGCTAGAAAGAATATTTCTCATTTTCTTTGTTCAGTTTCAGTCCCTTCGCTTTCTCTACCTCCATTGTTACGTTTTGTTGGGGATTCTCAACGAATCTATGAAGAACAGATCTGTGGTTTCCTTTTCGATGCATACACATGGGTGGTGACCTATATGTTCTTAAGCGTTGCTTTTCTTGCTTTTCGGTTATTCCATCTACTGATTTTGTCTATACAGCTGTATTTTTGTTTAAGGGCCTGCAGAGGTTATACTACTGTATATTTAGTTTTTACTATTGAGGAATGTGCTGATAGAGGTCTACCAAGTACATGTATGTGATTTGGAGAATTTCCCTTCCCACTGGGATTGTTTGTGCGTAATAGAGGGGTGAAAGCAGTTGGTGTCCATCGGTAGTAGATAATAGTCCACCGCTTCCAATGAAGGACAGGGTAATCTTTGGTAGAGAGATGCCTATATGCTCTGTTCCTGGTTTCAACATTCAGTTTGCAATATAGATTGTACAGTTTTAGAAACGTTAGGAACGAGATGAGCCGGATCATATCCCTCATTCTACTTAGTTTCATTCCCCTGTAACGATGGGAATTCCCGCTTTAAAGGTCACTGTTGAACGGATTTCCAAACACCACATTGCAAACGTAGCTTTTCTAGCTCAATGGAGGTAATCCGTTTCTATTGAGAATTCCTTTTGTAAGGAATGCAAGATATGGAACCTCAAAATCAGCTTTTAAAAATGACCATCTTGTTCTAATCTTGATCTGTCATATCTTCAATGTGTTAACTATAGTGGAAAAATCCTGTTGTTATCGATCAAGTTGTGGGGGCAGGCTTTCTATTTTCTCTTTTATTTCCTTGAGATTAAATAATTTGTAGTATACATTAAGGATTCATTGGAGAAAACAGTTTTTAGTTCAAGGGATACTATCACTATCCGAAGTATGTGGCAGTTTACATTTACAATTTACTATAGTTTTAAAGCAAACAGTTGTTAGTTCAAGGGATACTATCACTTTCCGAAGTATGTGGCAGTATAGATTTACAGTTTACTATAGTTTTAAACAAGTGTAATGTTAATCTCTTTAAAAGTAGTTGAACTCTGAGAAAATCAACTGATTTTATTTGGAGAAGTACCATATAACCGTAAACCAGATTGAATAAGTTGTCAATAGGCTGGCCATGCTGCAGAGGAGGACATCAATCCACCTCCAACTGAACTAAGTATGTGGATATGGGTCTCCTGCTCAAAGTATTTGCTAAAATCTGGATTATGTTTATGGTGTTTTCTCATGTTAGTTCAAGGGATACTATCACTATCCCAAGTATGTGGCAGTTTAGATTTACAGTTTACTATAGTTTTAAACAAGTGTAATGTTAATCTCTTTAAAAGTAGTTGAACTCTGAGAAAATCACAAAGGCCACAACAACGTTTATACATATGTATTTTGGCCAAATCAGACCTGGCTAATATAAAATATTAAATTAAAAGACTTATTAGTCAAAAATCCAAGGCATATATGAGTCAAAACAAAGATTCAGTTTATTAAGCAACGATCAAAAAGTTAAAATCAACTTATTTTATTTGGAGAAGTACCATTCTCAAATAACAATTATGTCTTTGTTTGTTGTGTTGCATTTTGGGGCTGCAACTCATCTATTTGATCCTTTTTCACAGTCGAGTACATTCAACACCTGTTTTTCTGTATAAACTTGTGTTTGCACATGTTTATATCATGGCCAAATTTACTTGCAGACTTCAATTTCATTGAGAATTGATTGCCCTATACCAACAAAACAACCTCTATTTTCCTATGTCTCCACCTTTCTATTGAATTGTCTGAATAATATTGTGGTGAGTATTCTGAACTCTCAGAGTTGATTTGAGTAGTTATGGGAGCAAAAGTGTTTGAAATGATAAAGAGTTACAGATTCCATATCTCATTGAACTTGAATAATGTTCAAGGTGCAGAATTACCAAGTGCATTGAGTTTGGATTAAATAATCATTACACTAACTACTTTAATTTATATATAAAAAAACAAAGTAAATATCGTGAGACCTATTCATAACTTCCCATTTCAGGGAACCTACAATGGAGGTAATCCGTTTCTATTGAGAATTTCTGTTGTAAGGAATGCAAGATATGGAACCTCAAAATCAGCTTTTAAAAATGGCCATCTTGTTCTAATCTTGATCTGTCATATCTTCAATGCATCAACTATAGTGGAAAAGTCATGTTGTTATCGATCAAGTTGTGGGGGAAGGCTTTCTATTTTCTCTTTTATTTCCTTGAGATTAAATGATTTGTAGTATACATTCCCTTTGGTATGATCATTCTGCTAAGCTCCACTATCGTATTTAGAAGATACAATGTTGAGCTTATACTTCGTATGTCGAAGAAATGGCATAATCAATGCAACCAGAAGAACAAGTAATGGCAAAAAAAAGAGCAAATTCGATTTTTTCACAATGCAAACATCATGAATCTAAGTGGAGTGGAATTGGATTCCATCCTTTAAATAATCATAGCTAGCTAAGTGAAAGCGGAGTTATAGATAGACCTGACAGGTCAAATTATATAAATGGCCTTTTTCCTTAAAAAAATGGTGGATCAAAACCTCCCAAATTTTTGTGGAGAGCCCTATTCGGTGAGGGACTTTGGATTCTGATTATAAAACGGAAATATATTACCCACGTATCGGTGGGTGGTGGCCTGGATTAGAAGTCATGCAAAAAAAACCTGATAAAAAAACCTACATTGTTTGGAATCTCTCACTGCTTCATTCCCTTTCCTCTTCAAATGGAAAATCAGAGATGGCAAGCAGGTTGTACTTGGGAAAGACATATTTATAGGCAGTGCCCGAGTCTACAAGTTCTTCACTGATTTAATTTGTTGTCTATATGCAAAAGGACTATTCTACCTGCAGGGTATTAAAAAATGGGATCCATATCTATCCTCCAAGCACTATTGACTTGGGAGATCCTCCAAAAAAAAAGGATTCATTGGAGCAAACAGTTGTTAGTTCAAGGGATACTATCACTATCCGAAGTATGTGGAAGTTTACATTTACAGTTTACTATAGTTTTAAAGCAAACAATTGTTAGTTCAAGGGATACTATCACTTTCCAAAGTATGTGGCAGTTTAGATTTACAGTTTACTATAGTTTTAAACAAGTGTAATAACTTCCCATTTTAGGGAACCTGCAATGGAGGTAATCCGTTTCTATTGAGAATTTATGTTGTAAGGAATTCAAGATATGGAACCTCAAAATCAGCTTTTAAAAATGGCCATCTTGTTCTATTCTTGATATGTCATATCTTCAATGCGTTATCTATAGTGGAAAAGTCCTGTTGTTATCGATCAAGTCGTGGGGGTGGGCTTTCTATTTTCTCTTTTATTTCCTTGAGATTAAATAATTTGTAGTATACATTCCCTTTGGTATGATCATTCTGCTAAGCTCCACTATCATATTTAGAAGATACAACGTTGAGCTTATACTCCGTATGTCGAAGAAATATTATAATCAATGCAACCAGAAGAACAAGTAATGGTAAAAAAAAGAGCAAATTCGATTTTTTGGATTCCATCGTTTAAATAATCATAGCTAGCTAAGTGAAAGTGGAGTTATAAATAGACCTGACAGGTCAAATTATATAAATGGCCTTTTTCCTTAAAAAAAAATGGTGGATCAAAACCTCCCAATTTTTTGTGGAGAGCCCTATTCGGTGAGGGACTTTGGAGTCTGATTATAAAAGGGAAATATATTACCCACCTATCGGTGGGTGGTGGCATGGATTAGAAGTCATGCAAAAAAAACCTGATAAAAAAGCCTACATTGTTTGGAATCTCTCACTGCTTCATTCCCTTTCCTCTTCAAATGGAAAATCAGAGATGCCAAGCAGGTTGTACTTGGGAAAGACACATTCATAGGCAATGCCCGAGTCTACAAGTTCTTCACTGATTTAATTAGTTGTCTACATGCAAAAGGACTATTCCACCTGCAGGGTATTAAAAAATGGGATCCATATCTATCCTCCAAGCACTATTGACTTGGGAGAACCTCCAAAAAAAAAGGATTCATTGGAGCAAACAGTTGTTAGTTCAAGGGATACTCTCACTATCCGAAGTATGTGGCAGTTTACATTTACAGTTTACTATAGTTTTAAAGCAAACAGTTGTTAGTTCAAGGGATACTATCACTTTCCGAAGTATGTGGCAGTTTAGATTTACAGTTTACTATAGTTTTAAACAAGTGTAATGTTAATCTCCTTAAAAGTAGTTGAAATCTGAGAAAATCAACTGATTTTATTTGGAGAAGTACCATTTAACCGTAAACCAGATTGAATAAGTTGTCAATAGGCTGGCCATGCTGCAGAGGAGGACATCAATCCACCTCCAACTGAACTAAGTATGTGGATATGGGTCTCCTGCTCAAAGTATTTGCTAAAATCTGGATTATGTTTATGGTGTTTTCTCATGTTAGTTCAAGGGATACTATCACTATCCCAAGTATGTGGCATTTTAGATTTACAGTTTACTATAGTTTTAAACAAGTGTAATGTTAATCTCTTTAAAAGTAGTTGAACTCTGAGAAAATCACAAAGGCCACAACAACGTTTATACATATGTATTTTGGCCAAATCAGACCTGGCTAATATAAAATATTAAATTAAAAGAATTATTAGTCAAAAATCCAAGGCATATATGAGTCAAAACAAAGATTCAGTTTATTAAGCAACAATCAAAAAGTTAAAATCAACTGATTTTATTTGGAGAAGTACCATTCTCAAATAAAAATTAAGTCTTTGTTTGGTGTGTTTCATTTTGGGGCTGCAAATCATCTGTTTGATCCTTTTTCACAGTCGAGTACATTCAACACCTGTTTTTCTGTATAAACTTGTGTTTGCACATGTTTATATCATGGCCAAATTTACTTGCAGACTTCAATTTCATTGAGAATTGATTGCCCTATACCAACAAAACAACCTCTATTTTCCTATGTCTCCACCTTTCTATTGAATTGTCTGAATAATATTGTGGTGAGTATTCTGAACTCTCAGAGTTGATTTGAGTAGTTATGGGAGCAAAAGTGTTTGAAATGATAAAGAGTTACAGATTCCATATCTCATTGAACTTGAATAATGTTCAAGGTGCAGAATTACCAAGTGCATTGAGTTTGGATTAAATAATCATTACACTAACTACTTTAATTTATATATAAAAAAACAAAGTAAATATCGTGAGACCTATTCATAACTTCCCATTTCAGGGAACCTACAATGGAGGTAATCCGTTTCTATTGAGAATTTCTGTTGTAAGGAATGCAAGATATGGAACCTCAAAATCAGCTTTTAAAAATGGCCATCTTGTTCTAATCTTGATCTGTCATATCTTCAATGCATCAACTATAGTGGAAAAGTCATGTTGTTATCGATCAAGTTGTGGGGGAAGGCTTTCTATTTTCTCTTTTATTTCCTTGAGATTAAATGATTTGTAGTATACATTCCCTTTGGTATGATCATTCTGCTAAGCTCCACTATCGTATTTAGAAGATACAATGTTGAGCTTATACTTCGTATGTCGAAGAAATGGCATAATCAATGCAACCAGAAGAACAAGTAATGGCAAAAAAAAGAGCAAATTCGATTTTTTCACAATGCAAACATCATGAATCTAAGTGGAGTGGAATTGGATTCCATCCTTTAAATAATCATAGCTAGCTAAGTGAAAGCGGAGTTATAGATAGACCTGACAGGTCAAATTATATAAATGGCCTTTTTCCTTAAAAAAATGGTGGATCAAAACCTCCCAAATTTTTGTGGAGAGCCCTATTCGGTGAGGGACTTTGGATTCTGATTATAAAACGGAAATATATTACCCACGTATCGGTGGGTGGTGGCCTGGATTAGAAGTCATGCAAAAAAAACCTGATAAAAAAACCTACATTGTTTGGAATCTCTCACTGCTTCATTCCCTTTCCTCTTCAAATGGAAAATCAGAGATGGCAAGCAGGTTGTACTTGGGAAAGACATATTTATAGGCAGTGCCCGAGTCTACAAGTTCTTCACTGATTTAATTTGTTGTCTATATGCAAAAGGACTATTCTACCTGCAGGGTATTAAAAAATGGGATCCATATCTATCCTCCAAGCACTATTGACTTGGGAGATCCTCCAAAAAAAAAGGATTCATTGGAGCAAACAGTTGTTAGTTCAAGG
Organism: Pinus albicaulis; assembly: GCA_034641835.2. Classification (NCBI taxonomy): domain Eukaryota; kingdom Viridiplantae; phylum Streptophyta; class Pinopsida; order Pinales; family Pinaceae; genus Pinus; species Pinus albicaulis. The sequence continues at coordinate 294,282 of JAXQQM020064384.1, read as the reverse complement.
GATACTATCACTATCCGAAGTATGTGGCAGTTTACATTTACAGTTTACTATAGTTTTAAAGCAAACAGTTGTTAGTTCAAGGGATACTATCACTTTCCGAAGTATGTGGCAGTTTAGATTTACAGTTTACTATAGTTTTAAACAAGTGTAATAACTTCCCATTTCAGGGAACCTGCAATGGAGGTAATCCGTTTCTATTGAGAATTTATGTTGTAAGGAATGCAAGATATGGAACCTCAAAATCAGCTTTTAAAAATGGCCATCTTGTTCTAATCTTGATCTGTCATATATTCAATGCGTTAACTATAGTGGAAAATTCCTGTTGTTATCGATCAAGTTGTGGGGGAAGGCTTTCTATTTTCTCTTTTATTTCCTTGAGATTAAATAATTTGTAGTATACATTCCCTTTGGTATGATCATTCTGCTAAGCTCCACTATCATATTTAGAAGATACAATGTTGAGCTTATACTCCGTATGTCGAAGAAATAGTATAATCAATGCAACCAGAAGAACAAGTAATGGTAAAAAAAAGAGCAAATTCGATTTTTTCACAGTGAAAACATCATGAATCTAAGTGGAGTGGAATTGGATTCCATCCTTTAAATAATCATAGCTAGCTAAGTGAAAGCAGAGTTATAAATAGACCTGACAGGTCAAATTATATAAATGGCCTTTTTCCTTAAAAAAATGGTGGATCAAAACCTCCCAAATTTTTGTGGAGAGCCCTATTTGGTGAGGGACTTTGGAGTCTGATTATAAAAGGGAAATATATTACCCACCTATCGGTGGGTGGTGGCCTGGATTAGAAGTCATGCAAAAAAAACTTGATAAAAAAGCCTACATTGTTTGGAATCTCTCACTGCTTCATTCCCTTTCCTCTTCAAATGGAAAATCAGAGATGGCAAGCAGGTGGTACTTGGGAAAGACACATTCATAAGCAGTGCCCGAGTCTACAAGTTCTTCATCGATTTAATTATTTTTCTACATGCAAAAGGACTATTCCACCCGCAGGGTATTAAAACAAGGGATTCATATCATTCTCCAAGCACTATTGACTTGGATTTTGAAAACCAATAATGACTTCTATATTTATGAATTATGGATTTTGTCTCTATATTGCTAAAGAGTAATGTCTCCTATTTCAATGGGCTTTGGCTGCCTACTGCCATCCTTAAATAACCATTACTACATTAGAGAGAATACTATATTTGAGAGAAAAATTATGATAGTTTGCTCAAAATTTCAATTTTATATATAGACATGATAGTTGGTATGACATTTCAGTATTACATGAATTGATGATCTTTTCAGAATTATGTTGTTGCCCAGAGGCAGCAAAACTTTCTATATATATTTCAATCTTATAAACACATATATTTATAATTCCCTAATTCTACATTTCGATCTTCTAAACAAATCTGGAGTATATTTTTAATTCCATTGAACATAATATCGAGATAATATGAATATATGAATGATATGTAAAATAAGTTTAATGGAAATGGAAATTTAGACAGAGGCACTAGACTCTGCCTCTCTGCAGTTTCAGCTATGGCAAAACTTGCTACTTTCCATGCAAAAATGGATTTTCTTGTATACTCCACACACTGAATATAAAAGTAAATAATAAAAACTTAAGTGATAGCAAACAACATGAGGAGAAAACTTTGTTTGGTTGTATAACATAAGCTCATGACCTAAAAACAAATATATAATTCCGTAAAAATTGTCAGAAGCATTGTTGGGTGTGTTTTTCTTCGATATTTAGACCAGGTTTCATCTGGGCATTTTTGTGTAAAAATTCCTCCAAGCTTTTCATTTAATAATAATGATGAGTTTGCAACCTTCTTTCTGGTCTGTCCAATTGTCGGTGATTATGATGGAAGAAGCATGCTCTTAGTTAAATGTAGCTGGCCTGTTCAAAAATTTCAATCATACTCCACCATGAAAAAGAACATTTCTTTCGGCAACAAAATTCACAAAAAAAGATGAGTAAAGCATGCCCTTATATAAATGTACCTGTCCTGTTTCTTTCTCATAAAAGTGTCCAATAGGGTTCTTTACACTATCAAAATGTTTAGAATGACCTGGGTCATGCCAGTTATTTCTGGACCAGTCATGCCAGTTATGCACTATACCTTCCTCTAGAAATTCCATATCTAATTTATTGGATATCCACTTAACTAAAGCAAAATCAAAAATTTCTATGTGTGCAGGATCATCTATATCATCTTTATCATCTTGTTCAGCATCACGTTCATGTCTACCGATTACCAATAAATGTTGAGGTCCAACCTAAATAGCAAACAAAAATCCGAAACTTTTAGTCAATCAAAGTCAATTTATACTGTTCATTCCGTGATAGGCAGATCATTCCAATCTGCTAAAGCTGGCAGAACATTCTGCCTCCATAAAATATTTGCAAGTAGGGAAAATATCTAAGACAACTGTTTTAGGGAAAATATCTAATACAACTGTTTTTCCCAAGTAGTGGAGTCAAAGGTGGAGGAGCAGATGCTAGATCTCCCCTTTATCCTCTCCATAGAGAGCATGAAAACTTTTCCCAAACACTACAAACAGAAAATTTCCTCCTACCACACATGAATTGTTGGCAAAGAAGTTAAGGGTATCACTGCTGTTATGAAAACTTGTTGCACCGTGAGGAAGATTGAGATCATTCATTCAAAAATAAGAACTTCTTTAGATATCATAAAGACATGATTATTTGGCAACATTCTCTATGACAATAAGTTACATTCCAAAGACAATTGAAAACAAACATGTCTATAAACACAGAGCCATTTGTTCTACTTATGTAAGGACGTAATCCTTATTTTGATTGTACTGAAAGGCGTGCTTAAGGAGATACTCTTAGACCCTAAGTTTCTGTATATTGAGACTATCAAAGGTAGCTGTGATTAATTCCTCAAATAAAACAGAGTACTAAATTTATAATATTACCACATTCATCAAAATTTATCAACATTCCTCAATATTTTTTTTTTATTAGACTATGAAATTGCCTTAGTTAAATTTGTGAAAATACAGTATGAAAGGAGTGTCAAATCTGTCTCCTCCTCAAATTTATAAAAATAAAAATAACATTTCAAGTAAACAATTAAAAACACACCTCAAAAGTATTATATACAAACCATCATTCATATCCTCTGCTTTCCATATTGCTAGGCATACTATCTGGATTGCCAATGCCTATAGTTGTTGCCCTGCCTTAAGTTTCTCCTTTTATAGCTCAGATATTGCATGAGCATACCTATGGAAGCAGTAAAATTTCAACTAAACAATTAAAAACACACCTCAGAAGTATTATATACAAACCATCATTCATATCCTCTGCTTTCCATATTGCTAGGCATACTATCTGGAGTGCCAATGCCTCTAGCTGTTGCCCTGCCTTAAGTTTCTCCTTTGCTAGCTCAGAGATTGCATGAGCATACCTATGCAATTAGTCGAGCCTTCTTGGAGCATGATCTGATGGTTTATCCAACACATCCTGTGAACTAACATGGGAGTGCCAAATTATGGCAAGTATCAATCACCTCTTATGTTAACTTTCTGGCCCAATACCCTTTCAAAGTTGATTGCAGAATTTTCCAACGGTATTCTTCATTATACATTGGTTAAATTATACATAATTTTTCAAGTGAAAAATGTGTTTCAGTAGCTACAAATTGTACGATATAGAAGGGTTTTAATTGTGGGAATTCCAACTATTTGTTATGCTACAAATTGTATAAGTCGACATGCTAGAAATTGTATGGGGTTTTTGCCAACTTCATTTGTTTTGGGAAGACACATTCATAGGTGCAGGGTATTAAAACACTGTAATGTTAATCTCTTTAAAAGTAGTTGAACTCTGACAAAATGAACTGCTTTTATTTGGAGAAACCTGATAAAAAAGCCTACATTGTTTGGAATCTCTCACTGCTTCATTCCCTTTCCTCTTGAAATGGAAAATCAGAGATGGCAAGCAGGTGGTAGTTGGGAAATACACATTCATAGGCAGTGCCCGAGTCTACAAGTTCTTCACTGATTTAATTACTTGTCTACATGCAAAAGGACTATTCCACCTGCAGGGTATTAAAACAGGGGATCCATATCTGTCCATACCTACAAGGCCTACAAGGCCTATTAAATGTAACACCATGTGTTACAGAATACCTGTGCCTCAAAACTGTTTAGAAAACATAGTTTCTGGTTTTTGAGAAGTAGCCTTTAGTTCCCTCCATTTCGAGTTACAGCTGTCCAGTTTAGGACAAATTCCTTTCCAATAAATTTATAAATTCTTAAGTGGGAATGATCCTTGTAGAATGCAAGCTAAACAATATTCTTCTGAGGTTCAAGTAAGTGAACATTAAGACAGTAGTGAATCGGATCAATTCTTTTAAACGAAGTTATTAGGAAGTGCTGTACTTTGAAACCTTTCCTTTGAGTGCCACTTTTATAGTTCGGTAAACTTGATATAAGACACCTTGGCTTACTTATGCTTCCATAGATTTATCCTTCCCAATTCTCCAAAGCCATTTTACAATTGATCAACTTTTTATGAGATGAAAAGAAAAGGAAGGATGCTGGGAATTTTGTGGTATCATTTATTTTTATTGAAAACCAATAATGTCTTCCATATTTAGGGAATTTGAAAACGAATAATGTCTTCCATATTTATGGATTTTGAAAACCAATAATGACTTCTATATTTATGAATTATGGATTTTGTCTCTATATTGTTAAAGAGTAATGTCTCCTATTTCAATGGGCTTTGGCTGCCTACTGCCATCCTTAAATAACCATTACTACATTAGAGAGAATACTATATTTGAGAGAAAAATTATGATAGTTTGCTCAAAATTTCAATTTTATATATAGACATGATAGTTGGTATGACATTTCAGTATTACATGAATTGATGACAAAACATCAATTTCATAGATTTTTATAATGTCAAAAACCTAAGTTTTGTTTTCATTGTTTCAACATTTTATATGCCAAATTCAGAAAATAAGCTATCATTTTAAAATATAGCTTTAACATTATCTTTATTACAGCTTAAGATTTGGATTAAGTTTTAGGTTATCCTTAAGGTCCATTGTTAGTTGAATTACTTAATCTAAATTTTATTTTGAGACTTTGAATAATAATTACAGTTTGATATTAATAAACTGAAGAAATACTATTTTCCTATGTATTGTACAACATTCTTTCTAACACCATCAATATTTTTATGATTTAGTTTTTATATTCAACATAATCATTAGTTTTAATTTAACTAATATTTATATACAAATTATCCATAATTTTTATATATTAAAATTTAGATTAATTTACAGAAACTAACTTTTCAAGCAATAACTATAGCTTCATCCATGATTTCTAGGAAAAACATTAGTTTTACATATAGGCATATTTTCTTAAATCACATACATTATTAATTTTTAACTTACATCTACCTAATAATGGTCCACTTCGGCTCTCTTTAACTTCTCATGTAGTTCTATAGGAATCGTAATTATACATCTAACTAAAAACGACATATAAACAATTTTAATTATTTTTTTATATTCCTTTTCAGAAAATGGCAACGAATCTTACTGAAAATGCTATTTCCTCCATGCTCTCGGGGAAAACTAATATTCAACCATTTTTACAAATCGTTGAACTTGAACGTATTGCATCAATGCAAAGTTCAACAGTACGATACCGCACTGCCATCTCTGATGGCACACATATGAAGCGCCTTGTTAGGTTTCTGTAATAAGCAAGATTGGTAGAGTCCGATCACAGAGTTAACATCATTTCAACCAACTTTGGGATTCTAGGATCTAGCCCTCCTGAATCCGGAGAGGGATCTCTCCAATATGTACAAAGATGGATATTGTCTTTGAAGTTTAGGGTAATGATATTAGGCTAGTTATGAGGTCCAAGGGTTTGTTTGGTTTTTTCGGATGGTTGAACATAGTTGTTGTCTGAGGCGGAAAGATCTATATGCAAACAGGTTCAAAGGTGAGAAGTTGCAAGCAAAAAGAGTAAGTTTTGATAAAAAGAAAGATGATGGTAAGTTTTCAATCCATTGGGCTATGGAGTCATAAGAGGGTTTAATTGAAACATTCAGGTTCAAGAGTGATCTATGGAGCAAGTCATCTATGCCTAAGGATCTCTTTAAAGTTTGATTTATGGAATGGAGTGATACAATAAGAAAGGGAAATGACAGATGCAGAACAAAGAGCAGCCCAGGATCTGGTAAGTAATTTGAAACTAGCCAGCCTTTGACCAGGCACTTAAGAAAAACATAGAAGCAAACTAGGATCTGGTAAGTACTTTGAAACTATCCAGCCTTTGATACACTTCTAATAGAATACATATAAAAAGCGAAGAGAAACACAAAGATCACACATGATGGTCTAAGATCTGATAAGTACTTTGAAACTAGTCAGCTTTTAACACATCCTAAGGGAAACAGTCAAATAGTTGAGCAAACAAGAAAGGGACTTAGGGCTAACCTTGATTTCCTCAATTCATCCTCACACAACATATATTGAAAGTAACATTTAAAAATAACATTCAGCTGTGACAAAAAGATGAGGGAACGGCAGCATCTCTGCACTTCGACCGAATTAAATCATTTTCAAATAACACAGTTGAAAGAAAACATTTAGATAAAGATTTCTCAGCCAGAGAAGGTTACTGATATACAGTAGGTCCTAACCCTATTTAAACTGTTCTTTACAGTGGAAAATGAAACAAATTGAAAACGGAAACAAAATACAAGTTACAGTGAGAATAACATCACCATCAGCATAGACCAGGATCCCATAAATCAGCTTGTATTGATGCTTCAAACCAGTTACAATCTTCAGATCCAGCGTTTTAATCCATCTCTCTTCACAACCTAACCTATCTGTTACAAGCAGAGCTCCAAGAGCCAATGAAACCACTATTTACAGTCAAGAGTATTCTGCTCAGAGGCAGTTATGATACTTCAGCAATTACATTCACAACCAACCAATCCAACCCCTCACTCATCTTCTATTGAAGTATTTATAGAAGGATGAGGAGGTGAGATCTGATAAAAAGATCTCAAATACAATTAATGCAGAATTAATGTCTTCCTGGCCCTTGGAGGCTCTATGAAGAAAACATACAGGTGTTCCACTGCATTAATGTGTTTACACTTATGAAGTAAGCTCGGAGGGAGCTTTGTTTGACATTTGAGGCTCTGCGTACTATTAGGGTTACTCTGCAAACATTCTGTCATTAAATATGGGGCAGAAATAACTTCTTTGGCTGCTTCGAGGCATAATATCTGATTGTGTCCAATAAATTCGGCCTCTGATTGAGCATTTTGAGGCAATAGGTGGCACTGCGGTGGTTGAGGAATCAATTTGCCTCAAAGTATGGCGGTGGAGGCAACATGTCTGATGAACACTTTTAGGTTTTCCTTTAATCTTTGTTCTGAGTCGGGGATTAGGCTTTTGATAACTGTCTTAGCCGTAATCCCCGCCAATCTGTCCGCTAATCTGCTGTTCTGGTTCATTGTTGTCTTCAATATCCGATACTCTTTCTCTGCGTTGATTTTGACGGTATTCTTCAAGATTTACAGGGATGCGCGGCAACCAAGGCTCATGAAACCTCGTTGATAACATTGTTCTTCACCCTGCGGTCGATCCTTTGGATAAATCGAAAGAACGGGAGTCGTCACCCTCGTTTTTCAAATTTTCATAAAACACGGCGAAAGAACCTTAAAACCTGCAAAATACAGACAAAATGAGAAAATCCTGCGTTATATGGACAAATCTGCATTGGAGGGCGTGCGGGAAAACGGAGCAATCGGAGCCGTTGATCGGATTGCGATCAACGGACGGGAGTGCTTCGGAAAGTCAGCGGAGGAAAAGGTGGACTGTACGATGGAATCAGGTTGTTGCATGAGAACCATCGATCTGCGGAGATCGGTTTTCGAATGCGCCGGGGGTAGTTAATGGGTAGGCAAGTCCGTTAAGGCCAGGCAGATGAGGCGATCAGCGACCGTCAGATGGGAGGGCCCAAATCCGACGGTGGAGGTGGATCCTGCTACGGGGTTATGGTACAATAGATAACGTGCGGGCGATGTGATAGCGCGACGGTTTTGGAATAGGGCGGAGGACACATGTCGGCCGGCGTATGGAATCGCTGGCCGACGGGATAAAACCGCCACCCGACGAAAAGTGGTGCGGGATGAAAACCATGGTTTCATGGAAAAGGGCACGGGGGAGGGGGGTCCACCAGGTGGGGCTCGCTCCGCTCCGTCGGATCTGGGGAGCAGATCGACGGCTAAGAAGGTCTTGGGGAAATAAAACATGTGATTTAATATTTCACGCCAAAACCTTATAAAAGATGGGTTTTCGAATGTTTTAAAGGAAAAAGGACGGATAGGAGATTACATTTTGGTTTAGCGCCTCAGGACCTGAGGGGTTGGTCCTGGCGCTCAGGCATGTGGAGGAAGAAAAGGCAGGGGGCTTAGCCTGAGGGGCCTAAGCCTAACGCATAGAAACATGTGTTTTCTATGGTTCTCCAAAGAATTTCAAAAAGGAAATATAATTCCGATAAGGTTAAAAAATGGGTTTTTAACCTTGGGAAATGAGATTAATGAAGGGATAAGGAATAACATATGGTTTCGTGGGGTTCTTATGAATAATAGGAAATTGGAGGATGAAGGTAAGATGGAAGCAAGGGAGGGGAGAGGAAAAGGGATGCAGCAGTATTTGACTTGGATTTTCATGGAATATCAGAGGCTGGGAGGAGGACAGGTATGAAGAACTAATCAGCAGTTTATGGTTTCACCAAAAGACTTCAAGCACCAACAACTTCAGGACTGAATTTGTTTCTTGAAGGCTGCAAAGAATATTTAGCCACCAGCTGATATAATGGAAAAATATAGGTGGCTAACAGTGGCTCCACTTGGGGATGGTGCCTTCTTGAAGGCATCAAGAATTCAGACTTGATTTCTCTGGGATGCCGACTGGTGCCTGGCCCCCCTGCTTGCTCTTGATTTTCCTTGACAAATAATATCAGTCATGAAGCAAAAATGAATTTCATCAATACAACTTCTACCTACCCAATCCTACTGATCTAACATTTTTTTCTTCATCAGAGTGCACTTGGATTGGCAAACTCTATTCACAACATCTTATTCTTTTGAAAACAGGAAATCTAATCTATTCCTACTCCCTATTTCTCCCTGAACTCAGATTAAACGGTTGAGCCCAGATGTTTCTCTACCTAGTTTACTGTCTGTTGGGATTAAACAGTCCAACAAACTTTCATTCTCTAAATTCTACAACATAAAATTTAAAAATAGTCAAGTCAAGATTGAGCTGTTTGACTTGCTATGGTCTATGGCATAAGAAGAAGCTGCACATAAATTATTATTTGCAGAAATTTAAAAATCAAAATGGAAGGCTTAAGATCTGAAAGCTTCTTATCATGGCCTTTTCTTATTTTTACAGCTCTGTTTTTCCTTTTTCTATGAGTTGTCTTTGCCTTTCTTCTGGTTCAAGTTTTGAGCGGATTAGAACCAGGTCTTCATATCTCTTGATTAAATATTCAAAAAACAATTTTGAGTCAACTCTCTTTGGAAACTTTGGTTTGGATTTTGAGTTTGTTTGAACCTTAATTTCTATCCTAACCTATCTAGTGATAAGCCAAGATTAAACAGTTTGGCAAATCAAATTCGCTACCCTATCAGCAGAAAATTGAAAGCTAATTAGTCAAGATTAAACATTTTGACTAATTAGAAGTGTGTTCTGAGGAGTGGCATTTGAGGTTGCACACTTTCAGATTTATTTCTCTTTTTGGCATGCGGCCTTGCCTTTCTTGTTTTCATTTCTGCCCTCTTTTCTTTCTTCCTTTGTTTTTGTATTTTTTGATTTTTCATAACTTTGAATGCAATGGTGGATGGAATAGTTACAATGGGAAAAGAAAAATAAAAAGGCTTCAGAACACAAAATGGTTTAAGAAAGGTAATGCTTGAGCATCCTGCCATTAACAGGACCCCCAAACAATTCTGTTCCATTCAGCTCTTGTAAGAAGAATGCATTGTTTCCAGCAACTGAATGAATAGAGTAAGGGCCAAGCCATAGATTGTCAAATTTACCATGCTTTCCCTTGTCTTCCCTCTTTGAGTCCCACTTTAAAATTTTGTCCCCAATCTTGAAATTGCTGGCCTTTGTTCTTTTACCAAATATCTTCTTGATATTGTCTTACTTCTGCAATGCTTTGTTATACACTTCCTCTCTGGTTTGCTGAAGATGAATGGTTTGATTTATCCTTCTGATTATGTCATTTTCTTCAGTCTGCAACTCTTCAATTAACTTCATAACTGGTACACCAAGGCTGTTAGGAAAAATTGCATCTGTACCATACACGAGCTGAAAGGGTGACATACCAATGGATTTCTTCAATGTTAATATGTCAGCCCAAAGTGCATGGATCAGCTTTATGTGCCAAGACTTCTTATTGTCCTCCAACAATTTCTTGATTATATTCACTAAGATTTTGTTGGAAGATTCTGCAAGTCCATTACCTTGAGGGTAATAGGCCGTGGAGTGTCCCAGTGTTATCTGATACTTGTGACAGAAGTCAACCATTTTCTTCGATCCAAATGCTGCTGCATTATCTGTGATGATCTTGGTAGGACAGCCAAATCTGGAAAGGATATTGGTTTCTATGAATTTTATGATAACCGAATCATTGGCCTGCCTACAAGGAATTGCTTCTATCCACTTAGTGAAGTAGTATGTGGCAGTAAGAATCCACCTATGCTGGGCAGAGGATGGTGGATGGATTTCTCCTATGAAGTCAAGTCCCCATTGTTGAAAAGGGGCTTCAACAGTAATTGGATGCAGAGGAAGGGGTAATAATTTTCTCTTGCCTTCAAACAATTGGCATTTATGGCAAGTAGTTGTCATTTTGTGTACATCAGGAAAAAGGGTGGGCCAATAGAAACCAGCCCTCAGAATTTTGTTGGCTGTGGACTTCCAGTACAAATGGCCTCCACACTCTCCTTCATGGAACTCCTGCTTAATCTTTTCTGCATCAAACTCAGGCAAACATTTAAGCAACACACCACTGGCATTTTTCCAATAAAGACATTTATCAATAACACAATAGTTTACAGCTTTTAACTTTAGGAATCTTGCCTTTGTTTTGGATAAACCAGGAGGTGTATTCAGATTAAGAAAAACATAAACAATATCAGTATACCAAGGAGAATTCACAAAATAATCTTCAACAACGGGAGTTGAGAATTCTTCTTGGTTATCCAAAGCATCAATCATGTTAATATCAAGAACTTTACAGTTTGATTCAGCCATTAACCTAGCTAGACCTAGGCCTTTGATGAGCTTAGTGGGTTTAATCTCTAAATCATATTCAAGAATAACAGCAATCCACTTACCTCTCTTACCATCTGGGTCCTGTGTTAGAATGTCTTTAACAACTGAATTTGGGACGAAGGCAATGATGTGTGAGTGAAGGATGTATACTCTGAAATATTTCAGAGCCTTTATCAAAGCAAAAGCTTGCTTTTCCATAATGTTATACTTCAAAGGGGCATCCCTCAATGCCTTGCTAAAGAATGCAATGGGCTGCTCTTGTCCTTGTGGATTTTTCTGTAAAAGGACAACAGTTATGGTATGTTCTGATGCAAATGAGAAGATATAAAAATCCTTTGAAAAATCAGGACTTATGAGAACCGGTGTTTTGGTTAACGCTTGTTTCACCAGCTCGAAGGATGTCTTTGCTTCCAGGGTCCATTTTATCCCTTGCTCCTTCTTCAGCATGTTTGTTATATTCCTAAGGAGCTCAGCCAAATTAGGGATGAACCTTCTCAAAAAGTTGATTTTCCCAATGAAAGACTGCAACTCTTTGATGTTTCGAGGATGGGAGATCTGCAATATGGCCTCAATCGTCATGGGATCAATCTTTATACCCTCTTCTGAAATGATATGCCCAAGAAGTTTACCTTCTTGGAGGCCAAATAAAGTCTTCTTAAGGTTCAAAGATATCCCAAACTTTCTGCACTTCTCGAAAAATTTCCTCAAATGTTCTAAGTGTTCTTCATCTGTTTTTGAAAACACCGTTACATCATCAAGATAGATAATGATGAAGAAGCCCAATTCTTCCGAGAATGCTATGTCCATGGCTCTCTGAAAGGTTGCTCCAGCATTCATTAGACCAAAAGGCATTTTCACATACATGAAAGTGCCCCATGGTGTAGTAAAAGTTGTCCTTAATTGATCATCAGGGTGGACTAAGACTTGATTATACCCTGAATAGCCATCTAGCAAAGAAATTCTTTTAGACCCCACCACCCTTTGTAAAATATGATCCATCTTAGGCAAAGGGTAGTTGTCTTTTAATGAAGCTTTGTTTAAATTTTTGAAGTCTATAGAAAGCCTGATTTCTCCAGTCTTTTTCCTAACAGACACCAGATTAGATACCCACTCAGAATATCTAATAGGGACAATAATACCAGCATCATGCATCTTCATAATTTCCTTCTTAACCAATGGCAACTGGACAGGGTTTATTCTGCGCAGTTTTTGTTTGAATGGTTTTTGGTTTTCTTTAAGAGGGATTTTGTGTTGTATTATTTCAGTGTCGTAGGATTTAAGATCTTCATAACTCCATGCAAAAACATCAGAAAATTCTTTGAACAGCTCTAGGTATTTGAGTTTAATGTGAGATGACAAAGTTTTGGACAGTTTGATCGTTTTCGGTTTTGTCTCACTGCCTATATTGCATTCCTCCACTTCAGTTTCTACAGGTTCCAGTTTAGGTTTGTTGGCCATATCATTAAAATCAAACAGCTCTTCTAGAGGGGCCAAACCCTTGGGCAAACTATCATCCTTAGAATGTAGAGTTTCCAATTCCTCTGTTTCAGGTCTTGCACTCCATTCTGTTTGATTTCTAAGTTTGGTAGTTTGAAGGTTAATGTCTATAAGCTCAGGAGATGATTCTTCTTCACCAAGAAAATTTTCTTTACTGCAGTCTGTGTCATAATCTGAATCTGAACTATGGAGTTCAAAATCATTTCTGAATTGCATGAAGTCTTCTATTTGTTTATCTCCATTAAACACCTGCCAATATTTCTTGTTATCCGGGACAGCTGGTCTGAATTTAATCTGAGATGTATCATCATATAGTATTGGGCAGGTTCTAGCAGCAAAGGCTAAATTGTGGGCTGCAATGTTTCTTTTTCTTGGGACAAAAGTCAGGTTGGATTCCTCAAATGTTTTTAAAAGATCCATGACATCATTCCTGTAGGCCCTGAGTCTAGGGTGATTTGCATTATACTCCCCATTGACTTGCCTAATGACTAATTCAGAATCCCCATATACATTGATTTTCTTGGCACCTAGCTTTTTCAAGAGATGCAAGCCTAAGAGAAGGGATTCATATTCTGCTATGTTGTTGGAACACTGAAAGTTTAATTTACATGAAATACATTCTGTATGATTATTTTCAGTGTTAGTAATCCAGACACCTGCACCAGCATTTGTTCTGGTGCATGACCCATCAAAATACATGGTCCAGAGAGGAACATTTTTAGCTTTATCAGTTTGGTGCATGTCCTTTGCATGACTCGACTCTTCAAGTTTTTCATCAGGTTGAGGATTGTCTTCTTGATTGTCAAGTTTTAATTTCAAAGGATTGATGACTTGCAGTTCAATACCTATGTCTAGTTTGCTAGGATTTTCAGACACAATAGACTGTTTCAGCAGTTCAGCGTTGTGTTCCTCTTTCTCCGTTTCAGCCATTGACTCTGTAAGTGTTTCATCATTAAACATGATAAAAGAATCAAGGCTCATGCTTACAGCATAGAGAGGGGAGTTTTGAGGCCGGTCTTGACTTGTCACTGTGTACTGCATGTGGGATTCCCTGTAAAGTCTTCTAGTCTGATTAAAAACAGGGATAGTCGCATAGGTCATGTCCATTTGCATAGTTCCCTGTAACTTAGCCCCCCAAGATCTCGATAAAAGCATTCCATACTTTGGGGGTACATCAGCCACAACAACATCCATGACTAAACATTTGGCTGGAATCTGGGCTAAGTTAACACAGAGATCTTTTATCAATCCTAGACATTTAACTCTACTTGAGTCAAAGGAGTACAAGTCTTTGTAAGGTCTGGTAATTTCAAGACCCAGGCTTTCCATTACAGCTTTTGGCATTAAATTATGGGAAGCGCCTGAGTCATGCATAGCATTGTGCAGAATTTTGTCATGAATGTTTAAGCTTACGTAAAAGGGAGGGACAGGGCCCTCTTGGAACTTACCTTCAATCTTTGGACCAAAAATAAGCTCTGGTTGGTCATCATTAAGATTAAGTGTATCTTCATTATCTTCTAAGTTCAAAGCCTTCAAAATTTTGGACCTATATACATGTTGGGCAGCTAACTCAGTCAAAGGAACAGAAATTTTGATCTTTGAGATTTCCTGTTCGAGGCTGAAAAGATTTTGACTCCTTAAAGCGTGGATTTCAGCCTTGTTTACTGCCACTTTATCAGCAATAACAGCTTGCTGATTTGGTTTATCTACAATTGAAACAGTTGTTTTACCAGGAGTACTAACAGGGGTGTTAGTACTGCTAATATTTGCACTCTGTTTTTCAATACTTTGAGTGTCTTTCTCTTTACCATTACCAGAATTAACAGCCACTTTTTTGTCTTTTTGTTTGATTGTTTTAGAGTTGGTTGCAGTGCTATTTTGATAAGGCTTGTAAGAGGTTTTATTGTTGGGGGTTTGTTGATTGGATTTGGTTCTGAGTTCATATTCCTTTGAAGGCTCTATGACAGCGTTTTCCATGTTTTGATAATAATTTTCATTATCATCTCTTTTATCATCGTAAGGTGTATAAAGTCCTTGTTTTTTATCATAATGACCCTCGAATTCATCATCATCTATCCCAAATAATTTTATATCATCGTCCTCTGTCATTTGATCTGTTTGCTCAACCTTACTTAAAAAGTTTTGATGGAAGGGAGGAGTGATTTGTTGATCATCTTCCCTGGGTCTGTTTGGGGGCTGATTTCTTCTCACGTTCTGATCTGGTTTTGGTTTATGTTTTGAGGAGCGTTTTGATTTAGACTTGCTTGCGCTCTCTCTAGAATGCTCATTTTTTTTATCATTTGTTCCATCATTCTTTCCATCTTTGAGTTTGAAGTGGAAGCTGTGGACTCCTCTCTAAAAGATACTCTCTTTTCAGCTTTCATTCTTGCTCTCTTCTCCATAAGGTTAACTTCCACAGAAAGAGCACCTCTTTGCATATCTTCAAGGGTTGCAAAGACTCTTTCTCTAAGTGAATATGTCATGTCAGGATCAAACCCTTCAGGAAATTTGTTTAAAGCTGAGCCCTGAGGAGGTTTCAGTTCAGGGGAAAGTGCATTATACACACTGTTAAATCTGGTACAATAAGCTTGTACACTTTCCCAGGGTTCCTGTGGAGATTGTTATAGTCGGCAAGGACTTGGAGAGGATTCTTCCTCACTTCCCACTTGTTTAGGAATGTTTTATGAAAGCCTTGGAGATCATGAATACTGTGGGGGGCTAAACCTTTAAACCATTTTCTTGCTTCTCCCCCCAAAATTTGAGCAAATAGTCTAAGTTTGACAGAATCATCATCAATTTCATTTCTGTCAAAGTAGTCATTCATCTTGTCCACATGTTGAGATGCTGTTATATTATTGCTGGCATCATACAATGGAATTTTGGACTGATAGTCCTGTGGAAGGTTGACTACTGGTACAATAAGGACTAAGGGAGCATACCATGCTGCCATGATATGTGGTGGATTTACAAGAGGCGGTGTAGGTTGAAGTGGAGTGGTTTGAACAGTGGATGAAGGATGAACAGAAGTGGATGGAACAGCAGAAGACTGCTGAGCTGATCTTGGATGAGAGACACCTAGATTATGTAGAAAATGTAAATCAGGAGGTGTTGACCCTCTATCTCCAAGGGGTTCACTTGTTTCGGGAGATGAAAGTGAAGGCTCAGAATCTAGCTGATCTAAATCACTGAATGACCTAGTCCTGAATGGGTTTAATAAGTCAGTTTTTGATTTCTGAAGAGCTGAAAGATTTTCAGGGACCGAATTGGCTTTTAGGGATGATCTGAAAACAGTTGAAAATTGTATCTTAGGAGACTTCCTAAGGATTCTTTCTGGGTTATCAACTATCTCAGGTGGAACAGGGTCAGGATGGGCTCTAGTGTGAATCTTTTTAGGAGCCACTATGCTAAGTTTTTAGACCCAAATAAACAAGAAAAGTTCAACCAGATATGACAATCTTTGAGAGGTCAACTAATCTGTTTTCTCACTTCTAATCCTACAGCCTGCTGACTAGGTTTGAAGGGTGTTGTAATGATGCGGGTTCTTCTCAGTGGAGTCTTAAGGTCTGTTTAGGATTGTGGAGTCGCCAGGTGGAAAGTCTAAAGTGTTGTCAAAGGGGTATACTGTCCACCACAGTGTTTGTGAAACCTTCCTTTTCAAGGATATCTCAAAACACAACAAACTCTAACCAGAGATTGACTGGGAAGGCATTGACCAGATATGTCACCTCTAAAAGAGGATGAGATCCGGAGGCTACCTGGCCCTTTCCAGACTCTGTCTTAAGAGTATAGAGTAAAACACATCAAAAATGTAAACAAGATATCAAAAACTAGTGTTTTACTACCAATCTGAAATGTTTTTGGTATTTTTTTGAATTGTTTTATTTGTGGTTTAAAAGAATGCCCTAACTTTGCCTCAAAACTTAGCTACGGTTATGAAACAAAGACAGTCTATCCTTATGGCTAAGCTAGCTGATTTTCCAAGGTTAGATAAAGAACTTGAAGAATCCTAGGGTTGACCTAGTTAGTCACTGATTCAAACAAGTCTCATCATGATTACCATTTCTTGGTAGTGCTTGAAAAAGCTACTTTTTACTCTCAAGGTATTATGAAGTTTCTGGGTAAGGAATCCCCAGCGGAGTCATCAGAAATGTTAGGTCTCTGTAATAAGAAATATTGGCAAATTTATGATCACAGAGTTAACATCATTTCAACCAACTTTGGGATTCTAGGATCTAGCCCTCCTGAATCCGGAGAGGGATCTCTCCAATATGTACAAAGATGGATTTGTCTTTGAAGTTTAGGGTAATGATATTAGGCTAGTTATGAAGTCCAAGGGTTTGTTTGGTTTTTTGGATGGTTGAACATAGTTGCTGTCTGAGGCAGAAAGATCTATATGCAAATAGGTTCAAAAGTGAGAAGTTGCAAGCGAAAAGAGTAAGCTTTGATCAAGAAGAAAGGTGATGGCAAGTTTTCAGTCCATTGGGCTATGGAGTCATAAGAGGGTTTAATTGAAACAACCAGGTTCAAGAGTGGTCTGCGGGGCAAGTAATCTATGCCTAAGGATCTCTTTAAAGTTTGATTTATAAATGAGTGACAATAAGAAAGGGAAATGCATGATGCAGAATAAAAAGAGCAAAATTTCAGATCCTGCAAGTACTTTGAAACCAGCCACCCCTTTGACTGCACTAAGAAAAACATAGAAGCAAACTAGGATCCTGCAAGTACTTTGAAACTATCCACCTTTGATACACTTCTAATAGAATACATATAAAAAGCTTAAGAGAAACACAGAGATAACACAGAATGGCCTAAGATCTGATAACTACTTTGAAACTAGTCAGCTTTTAACACATCCTAAGGGAAACAATCAAATAGTTGAGCAAACAGGAAAGGGACTCAGGGCTAACCTTGATTTCCTCAATTCATCCTCACACAACATATATTGAAAGTAACATTTAAAATAACATTCAGCAGTGACAAAAGGATGAGGGAACGCCAGCATCCATGTACTTAGACTGAATTAAATCATTTTCAAATAACACAGTTGAAAGAAAACATTTAGATAAAGATTTCTCAGCCAGAGAAGGTTATCATATATAGTAGGTCTTAACCCTCAAGCAATACCTGTTTACAAGAAATAAACAAATTGAAAATAAACAAAATACAAGCTATGCTGAGAATAACATCACTATCGCATAGACCAGATCCCACAATCACTTTATTGATGCTTCAAACCAGCTACAATCTTCGCATTCAAAGGTTTTAATCCATCTCTTCACAACCTAACTTATCCGTTATAAGCAGAGCCTCAAAGAGCCAATGAAACCACTATTTACAACTTCTCAAGAGTTTTCTCGTCGTAGACAAGCATAATACTTCAAATAATTACATTGACAACCAAAGAATCCAACCCCTCACTCATCTTCTATTGAAGTATTTATAGAAGTATGAGGAGGTGAGATCTGATGAAAAGATCTCAAATACAATTAATGCATAATTAATGTCTTCCTGGCCCTTGGAGGCTCGATTAAGAAATCAGACAGGTGTTCCACTGCATTAATGTGTTTACACTTATGAAGTAAGCTCGGAGGGAGCTTTGTTTGACATTTGAGGCTTTGCGTACTATTAGGGTTACTCTGCAAACATTCTGTCATTAAATCTGAGGCAGAAATAAATTCTTTGGCTACTTCGAGGCATAATATCTAATTTAGTGTAATAAATTCAGCCTCTGATTGAGCATTTTGAAGCAATAGGTGGCACTGCGGTGGTTGAGGAATCAATTTGCCTCAAAGTATGACGGTGGAGGCAATATGTCTGATGAACACTTTTAGGTTTTCCTTTTAATCTGTGTTCTGAGTCGGGGATTAGGCTTTTGATAACCGTCTTAGCCATAATCCCCGCCAATCACCCACTAACTGCTTTTCCTGTCATCGTTGTCTTCCCCATCCGATACTCTTTTCTCTCGCATTATTAATTTTGACGGTATTCTTGTTGCGCAGTATCGTGTAGAAAAGGGTGAGGCATCAATGCCGGTGGAAACACTGATGAGACGTGAAAAATGGCTTTGTAGGTGATTTCCACGGAGGAATCTATACGTAGAGGATCGTCACCCTCCAGGTCTGAAAAACCCTGTTTAAAACACGAACAAATGACTTCTCCCCTGCAAAATACAAAAAACACGTAAAAAAATCTAGTTTATAGGTCAATCTGCCTTGGAGGGCGTGCGGGAAAACGGAGCAATTGGAGTCGTTGATCGTACTACGATCAGCGGTCGGGAGCATTTTGGAAAGTCAGCGGAGGAAAAGGTGGACTGTACGATGGAATCGGGATTTTGTATGAAAGCCGTCGATCTGCAGAGATAGACGGCGGAGATCGGATTTCGAACACGCCGGGGAAAGTTAACGGGCGGGTAAGTCTGTTAAAGGCCGAGCAGATGAGGCGATCAGCAACCGTCAGATGGGAGGGCCCAAATCCGACGGCGGGGGTGGATTCCGCTGCGGGGTTATGGTACAATATATAATGCGCGGGCGATGTGAAAGGACGATGGTTTTTGAAACACGGCGGAGGACACGTGTCGGCCAACTTATGGAATCGCTGACCGACGGGAGAAAACCGCCACCCGGCGAAAAGCGGTGCGGGATGAAAACCATGGTTTTTGAAAAAGGGCGCGGGGAAGGGGGGTCCACCAAGTGGGGCTCGCTTCGCTCCGTCGGATTTGGGGAGCAGATCGACGACTGGGAAGGACTTGGGGCAATAAAACATGTGATTTAATATTTCACGCCAAAACCTTATAAAAGATGGGTTTTCGAATCTTCAGAGGAGAAAAGGATGGAGAGGGGTTACATTTTGGTTTAGCACCTCAGGGTTGAGTGGTCGGTCCTGGCGCTCGGGCATGTGGAGGAAGAAAAGGCAGGGGGCTTAGCCTGAGGGGCTTAAGCCTAACGCATAGAAAAAAAGTGTTTTCTATGGTTTTTTCAAAGAATTTCGAAAGGAATTAAAATTCCGATAAGGTTAAAAAATGGGTTTTTAACCTTGGGAAATGAGATTAATGAAGGGATAAGGAATAACCTATGGTTTTGTGGGGTTCTTATGAATAAAAGGAAATCGAAGAATGAAGGTAAGATGGAAGCAAGGGAGGGGAAAGGATGCTGCAGTATTTGACCTTGATTTCGTGGAATATCGAGGCCGGAGAAGGAAAGGTATGAAGATCTAATCAGCTGGTTTCACTAAAGACTCAAGCACCAGAACTTCAGGATCGACCTGTTTTGAAGGCCGCAAAGAATATTTAGGCCACCACCGATATAATGAAAATATAGTGTCGCAACACTCCTTATGCTTATGATGCCTTATGCTTATGATAACTTACAATGACCTCGTTGAAAGAAGCTTGCTTCAAAAAGGTTCAATTATACATGTCAAAAATTGGACTACGTCAACTATTGGTCCATCAATGTAAGTTTGTTACAAAATTTTTACTTAAACTTTACATATTTCCTTCATATCACTTTTCACTCTAACAATTCCTCTTATTACTATCATTTACCATGTAGGTCTATAACGCTACTAGACTTTGAAATTTGTACTACATCTGCACCTTTATTTGGTATTCCAAAAAATCTGAGTATCCCCATCACTTCTGAAGAAGAAGATCCGTCATCATCGAAACAACAACCTTCGTCGAAAAGGCAATGCATCGTTTCAGACATTCCTACTGCATCCATTACACCAGTCCAAATTCCAATCAAAGCAACAAACCCTTACCATTCAAACTGGTGCATAAAAGGATATGTTCAAAGAAAGACACCTCTTCGACAATTCCAAAATTAATATGGTCCTGGTAAAGTGTTTGGCTTCAACCTCTACGATGCAGAAGGTGGGGAAATACACATTACATGTTTCAACAATGTTGCTGATTCTTTCTTTGATAAGATCCAAGTTGGAAATATGTACATTGTCTCAAAAGGCAATGTGAAAATGGCTAATAAACAATACAACCACTTAAACAATGAGTGGGAAATTTTGTTAAATGCTACATCTACAGTTGATCATGTTGCGAATGAAAGAAGATCCAAGCCAATGGTGCGTTTCAATATAAAATCAATCAATGATATCAGAACAACAAACGTCAACTCAATTGTTGATGTTCTTGGTATTGTTACTAGCATTTCCAATCCATGCACCATACATAGAAAAGACGGCTCAGAAGTTACGAAACAAACAATAAATCTTGAAGACATGTCTGGATATAACATGGATGCAATCTTTTGGGGAGATAATTTTGATGGAGTATCAAAAGAAATTTCCAACTTATGTGCTACAGGAAATAATCCCATCATAGCAATCAAGTCCGCTCGTGTTGTTGAATTCAATGGGAAAAATGTCGGTACTACAACAAGATCAATTATTCTTGTAGATCCTGACATCGAAGAGGCTAATATCCTAAAGTCATGGTTTAGAAAAGAAGGTTCCACTACAATTTCTACACCACTGACAAAAAAATATTCACCCTATTTTGGCCATCAACCGAAGAAAATAACGATTGCGGATATTCACAATATCATCCCCTCAGATATACTTGCATTCTACCAAGTCAAGGGGACAATAACAAAAGTATACATGGACAATTTGTACTACCTATCATGCCCATCTATTGTTGATAAGAAAAAATGCATGAAGAAACTTATTCCAAAGAATGCAAAGACATGGTATTGCCCTAAATGCAACACCGAAGTAACTGAATGTGATTACAGATACTTACTAAAGATAGATGTACAAGATCACACTGGTCAGTTGCTTTCAACAGTTGCTTTTGAAGAGGCAGCGTCTACAATTCTTGGAGTTAATGCAAAGGACTTCTACTTGTTATCTGAGGATCCTGATGTAATAAAGGAAATTGTCTCCAAAGCAATGTGGACAGACCACATCTTCACACTATCAGTGAAGACAGAAACATTTAGAGACATACCACGCTTGAAATGTGTTATCATCAAAGAAGAGAGCTTGCAATTCTCAATAGAATGCAACAACATCATTCAAGCAATCAATAAAATCTCAATATCATAGATAAATATGATTACAAGTACTCTTGCCTTATTTATAATTTGTATTATCTTATTCTAAAAATACGTCTATAAACAATATTCTTTCATATGCCTTTCCAAACATATCTCTTACTGTTTACTCATATATCTTCGAACAAAACATCTAATTGTATATAATTTCATTTAAGGTAATTCACAATACTTTAACTTCTTCCCTATTAACAAATCAACCAACTTTACACATTACATGTCCAATTACATTCATATACATCTTTAAAATACTTAGATACAATCTCAAACATATTGTTATCAACTCGTTACACATCTTATTATCTCCCTCTACAGCTACAAATTACTAAAACTTCATTTCAAACTTCAATTTCTTTTTTCCCCTTCCATAAAATATCATGGTTGTTGTCTTCCCAACTAACATCGTCACTCCATCTCTCTTTCCTATAGGTGCATTAACTTATCGGAATGTCTACTACTTCTAATGATGAACGTGCGCGAAGATACTATGCAGCAAATAAAGAACAAATAAATGCACGTCGACGTGCAACTTACCATGCTAAGAAAGCCCTCAAAGATTCTGAAACAAACAAAAGGAAAAAGAAAAGTCAAAATTTATCATCAACAACATACGATGGAAATTCACAATTACCATCAAACCATTCTCACTCCGAAAGCAATTCTCTTTCCCATTTTACAAATCGACCATCTTCTCAGCAAACCACTCCACCAAATTCATCCAAACCTCATTCGCCACCAGCCTCCATTCCACATGCTTTCAACGACGCTCATGATAATGATTCTCAAACAAATTCATCCATACCTCATTCAACCCCTCCATCCATTACACATGCTTTCAACAACATTCATACTAATGTTGCACAATGTGAATTCCGTGCAAGAATTGATAGGCTTGCACCAAAATCACCATGCTCCATTTGTCTTGAATCCTATCCTGGAATCCATATCCGCATGTCAAACCAAATATATTGTTGCTATAGATGCATGGCTGAAAAAAAAATTCACCGTTTCTCATTAGCAAACAACATGGACCTTGGTCCTCAACCACCTGTCCTGGCTGCTCTTTCACAAATAGAAGAAATGCTTATTGCTAGGGTTAACCCTATCCTCCAAGTAACACATGCACGTGGTGGCCAGTATAAATACATTGGCCACACAATTTGCTTTCCGCAAGACATTACAGAAATAGCATGCATGTTGCCACGACGTGTTGAAGACTTGGATATTTTAATCGTTACCCGTCAAAGTAATGACCGTCAAGCTTATGACTGCATTGTAAGTAGACATCGAGTTCTCGCCGCATTAGAATACAAATTGACAAATGATACTTACTATAGGAATGCTTGCATTGATAACAATGCACTATCATCCTTACCAGAACTCCCAACCGATATCTCCTCATCCCTTCACCATTCCAATACCACAGATCCAACTTCCCAACTGTCAATTGAAACACCAATTTCCCTTACTGAAGATTCCATAGAGCAATACCCACACCATACATCATCATTCATTCCAACTATACCTAATAGAAATACAGAAATCCAAGAAATACGACATTATTTACAATCATACAACCACCATTCTGCTACTACAATCCAATGGCCACCAATAAGCTTATCTCCAATCAATGAATACAACACAGAAGGTCTACTCTCTATGGCTTTCCCAACACTATTCCCCACAGGAGCTGCACTACCTAATCAACCAAGAATAAAGACAGTGCAATTACATGAATACGCACTTCATCTTCTGCATTACCACGATAACAGATTCGGCAAGCACCCTCGCTTCCGCTACTACATATACAATCTGATGATGCGTCATCGCAGTCAAGCAACATCATCCTTCTTTGTAAAAAAAAACATTGGAGATGGATTCCCAACATCAATCCAAGAATTGAACATCCGATTACAACAATTTCCAGACGACAAATTGGCAGAACAAGTGATGCGCTTCGGTAGCTCTCTACGTGGCACAAGATCTTTTTGGCACAAAGCTAAAAATGAACTAACAGACATGATATCTCAACTCAGTTTCCAAACGTTCTTCTTCACATTAAGTGCAGCTGATACAAAATGGCCCGATCTTCATGCAATCATGCCTAGGATTCCACCTCCTGATGTTCCAGTACAACACAAATGGAGAAATGATAACATTATCTCTAACCCCCACTTAACATCGCTATATATGCACCACAGATTCACAATATTTCATGAAGTTATATTGGAGAAACACTTGCAAACAAAAGACTACTGGTACAGGTATCTACTCTACCACATGACTTCCATAGTTCCCTATACATCAAGCTCCTTCTATTTCAAAATTTTCTAAAAAAAAAACATCCTTCGCAGGTATGAATGGCAACATAGAGGATCAGCGCACATCCATGGCTTCCTCTGGATACAAAATGCACCTGATATGGAGACTCTTAATTGGGATAACATAGAAGTAGTTGATCGTGCTAAACAATTCTTCGACAAATACATATCAGCTCGGAACCCTCGGCTTTCTACAATTTCTAGCCAATCATTTTCTCAAACAAATGTAGAAGACCCTTGCTTATTGTCTACGTCAGATATTCTTAGAAACAATCCTTTCAATGATTATGTCCAACTTATCAATTGCATTGAAAGGCACACAAAATGCACTGAAAACACATGCCTGAGGAAAAAAGGCTCGTCATTCGAATGCCAATATAAAGCACCTTGGGAATTACATGCACATTCCTCCTTTTTCATTGACTCCAATGGCCAAAAAACATACACTCCCGCTCGCAATGATGATCGACTAAATACCCATAACCCTACCATCCTATCTATCTGGCGTGCGAACATTGATTGCCAACCAGTACTCTCAATCCACGCTGTTCAGAAATATATTGCGAAATATGCATCCAAAGCAGAAAAAAAATCTGAAACATTCCATGACATGCTACGTAGAATTGTACTCGCTTCACCCAATCTTGACCCAGCAACATCTGCATTCCGAAAATTCCTTGCAGAAACTCTTGTTGATCGTGACATAGGAGCACAAGAAACCTATCATATGATACAGAAATTACCACTAACATTGTGCAGTCGCTCCTTCTTCCCTTTAAATGTAAGCCAACAAATCTATATGCGCCTTCCAGAGAATAACACCACCGCTCCTCCATCACCACACTTCATAGATACATACATCCATCGACCATCTCCCTTAGAATCCACATCACTTATAGAAACAGCAAGATCATGGTCATATGATCCCCGTCGTAAGACAAACAAATGGAAACAAAGACCCCAACAAGAAATTCTTCGTATCATACCACGCTATTCCTCAATTCCATCAACGACCAACTCTTCTTATGCTGACTTCTGTAGAGTTGAACTTATGCTTTACAAACCATTTCGCCATATCGCGAGTGACATAGGAAATTCTGCTGAAGAATTTATCAGAAATTGGCAAGCATTTCGTCCATTTTACAAACCGTGGCATCAACATAGGACACTATCTGATATCGATCCTCCTGCAAATGATAACACAACTACTGAAGAATTCCATCCTCCAGAAACCATGGACCTAAACGAATGGGAATTACTCTCTCAGTTGTACCCTACAGACGAACTGCTCATAAATGACATTCAAATGCTTGGTCTTTGTGGTTTGGATGACAGCCATAACTGGAATGATACAACTATTCCATTGCATCTTCAAGAAATAGGCGCACATTTCATTGAGAATAATCACTCTGTCCATCGCATTATTAAAAAAATACAGATACTCTAATGTGCCTTAGCTCATTATCTTCAATGCAAAAAAAAGCTCTGGATGTTATTCGTGCTCACTCAATTAAGAAGGATATCTTACCTGCTCTGCGAATGATAATACAAGGCACTGCTGGAACTAGGAAATCCCTTCTTATAAATTGCATCAGAGAAATGCTCATAGCACTTGTTGGCTCAGAACCTTCACCAATCATGCTCCTAGCCCCTACAGGTGTTGCAGCATTCAACATACAAGCATCGACAATCCATTCTGCTCTCCACCTTCCAATAAAAGATCTTACAACATTAGAAAGCAGTGCTCTTTCAAAATTTCAAGAAGAACTTAAGCATATTAGGTACATATTAATCGATGAAATGAGCTTCATCGAACCTAAGCTTCTTCACCAGGTTGATCAATGGCTTCGTGAGGCATTTCCATTAAAAATAAACTTACCGTTCGACGGTTGTTCGATTATATTAGTTGGTGATCTCGGCCAGTTACCACCCGTCCAAGACATACCACTATATGCAGGGACAAGTCATGGAACCGCATTGTGGAACACATTCACAACAGTCATCACATTGGACAAAATATTTCGTCAACAAGGTCAAAGCAGTGCTCAAGTTATTTTCAAAAACGTCCTCCAAAACATTAGAAATGCAAATCCAACAATTGAGGACTACAACATCCTTATGACGTGAACAGACTCTTTCTTGTCTGCAGCTGAAATACAGTCCTTCCATGATTCTATACATCTATTTCCAACAAACGCTCAAACATTGGACCATAACAAGCAAATGATCAAATCTTTAAACACTCCAGTTGCAAGATCAATCACAGAGGACGACACCACATACTCTACATTCTCTTCAGACGAAGAGCAATTACAGCGAATTGTCTACCTTTGCAAAGGGAAAAAAGTAATGTTGACTTCCAACCTTTGGGTTTCAGCAAGGCTTGTTAATGGTTCCCTCGGGGAAATCATATCCATCTTCTACAAAGAAGCAACTTCACCTCCACAGCTTCCAACATTTGTAGTAGTTGAATTTCCAAAATACATCGGCCCTACTTGGGATGAAACAAACCCCACTCACTTGCCGATTCCTGCAATAAAAAGAAATGGTCGCACGCAAATTCCACTCAAAATGGCTTGGGCTTTAACTATACATAAATCTCAAGGTTTGACTCTGCCACAAGCAACGATAGACATTAGAAAAACTAAACGACAAGGCCTCACGTTTACAACAATTTCAAGAGTCCCTTCACTATAGAATATCCGAATTTTCCCTGCATTCAGTTTCGACCGTTTCATGAAACTGAAAGACAACAAAAATATTGCTCGTAGAAAACAAGTAGAAGAACGTCTCCGTTCAATGTCTGCTACAGACGACCAACTCCATTCCATATGTTAACATCTCCAAAAGGTTTCCATATCATCAACTCCATATTTCTTTCATAGCGTATCATTTCTACCTATTACCAAAACTTAATTCAGTCATTATCAATAAATAGTTTAAATTATTACATTTGTTTTATATTTCTTAACTATTTGCTTCTAACATTTTCTATCTTTTGACACAGAACATATCGACTCAAAGATATCACAGCTACAAAACCACTGCATTCCATATATAGCATCTCTTAAAGGTTTCCAAATATTATCAACTCCATAAAATTTTAAGCACACAACATTTCTACCTACTAACATTAACCTGATTTACTGAGTATTAATAAATGGTTCAAAATATACATTCTTGATATAATGCTTACCTATTTGCATCTAACAGTTTCTTTGTTTTGAAACAGAACAGATGGACTCCCTGATATCGCAACTACATAACTACAGCACAGAGATAGATGCAACAATTCATTCATTGCAGGAGATACAAAAAATATTCCTGCCAGTCCAAAATCCAAATGTCCCACTATATAGACTGCGACCAACAATAGATTTATTACTCAAAATAAAATCCACTATCAAACGTCTAATCCACATACACGAACGAGATAAATTGAGAAAAGCAAGAGCAGAATGGCAATCCAGAAATAGGCATCTACAATTCCGAATAAATCTCCAATGGTGTTCAGTCTGCCATCGATCGACCTGCATCTACGACTGAACGCTTCCAATCACATATTACAGGTAACTTAAATTTCAATCAATATAACTTCTTTACAATAGAATTTACACAACACCTCATTGAAGTCAACTTGAACAAACTCTTCTACATTTTCAAATAAATATATATTCCCCTAATTTCTCTAAAAAAAAAAAATTTCCTTTGCAGGTTCCTTACTACATCAGCATATCTCCTACCTCTTCACCAACATCAGCATCAATCATCCTCCTCTTCATTATATACTTGTAATATTTTACAAAAAATACAATTTCTTTGCAAAATACTAACATGCAATGTACAGTTCTCCAATTGCACACTCTTCAAAATTACATTTCAAACATTGTACATTCTTAAAATTTCACGTATTATAAATAAATTGCCATATTTCTTTTCAACTATGAAAATGCAATCTCCATTTCAAACATTATACATTCTATATACATATCTCCAATGACATTATAATATAACTTTCTCTTCAACTATGAAAATGCAATATCAATATCAAACATTATACATTCTGTATACATATCTCCAATGACATATAATATATCAAAACAATTACAACTACTCTCATTCTACAATCTTCCTTACGGCGTTTCCTTTGCAACATTAGGTGCAATTGCTAGTTTAATTTTAATTTTATCATAAAATATCTGGTATTTAGTCCTATGAGATATGTGAGTATTCCTTATATACTTAGATTTCCACATTTCTGGATTTTTGAAACAAAAATACAATTTACAATTTTCATTTATTTATTTTGTTATTCATAATAACCATTAGGGTTTCTCTTAAGATTAATTATTGAATAAGGACTTTGAAATTCAAATTTTTAATAAATGCACATGTGAGGGGTTTTAAAGGTCATTTTACATTTGATAGGGGTCATAGGGGTCATGTCAAAGGAAAATATTAAAAAATAATATAAAAAAAGTGTTAATCATATATTTATATGGGTAATTATCTAATCACTCATAAATTTGCATTATGTGATATAGTGCACATCAAATAAAATGTTCGCAAATTTGAAGGGTCGAGATATTTTGCATTCAGATCAACGGCCCACGTCTAAACCCGCACCCCCCATTGTTTTCGGATGATATCCACGGTGGGGGGGCGGTGGGGAGGGGGGGAAGGGGGGTGTCTAGGTAAATTCATTTCACCAAAACCACCACCACCTACGTGTTGCCGTCCCATTTAGACCACACCACGCCCCCTCCCCCACCCCCCACCCCTCCGGGTAGGCTTCAAAACTGCTTTTTGACTTACTCCCACCATCTCGTCATCACTCACATGTCATTTCACCTTCTGATGATAAAATTCCATGTGTCTATTTATTACCCGTTATCATTTATTTTCAGTATATATGTTAACCGTAACGTTGTCATAATAAATCATCTCGCGCTCACCTTGTTTAAAAATTCACTCTTCACTGTCAAAAAATTATTTTCTGCCATTCTTTTTGCTCACACTTTTTCCTAATTATTCTAAAACTCTAGCAAAGAATAGAAGAAGAACCCACCACCATTCAACTCCTCCAAAGTTATGAACTGGGTTGAATAATTAAAATTTGTGGAGAATGAAAAGAGTGAATGCACAATCTCCTAGTGCCAATTCTCAAATCCTTGGTCAAAAATGTGTTTATAGTGGTAATTAGATCGAGCACTTCAAAGCCAGAGATTGGGCATTAAAATATGGATGATAGTTAAAAGGTCAACACTAGCAGTAGTAGAATATTCAAGGCAAAATATCAGTATTTGGTTTTATTTCTAGATCCATAAAAACAAAGCATTTGCGGTTGACCATTTTTAATGTACCAGCTCAACAATATACTTCAAATGGCAGACATGGCTAAAACATCTCATCATGATGCCACCTCACATAAATGGGCAGCTTATCATCAAATCAGTTTTATGAAGACCTAAAATCCAGTGTATCAGTTGGCCACCTCAACATGGTAGTTTCATTCTAAAGGTATGACAAACATGGTTCGTTATACATTTTGTTCAAGTAATTAATGGTACTAGAGTCCTTTTTTATTACCAACTCTACTAAAACAGAAAATATCCCTATTATTCCTCAAAATGATGCAATCCTAATTGAATTAGATCTCTAGGTCAAGTATCAAAGTCTAGCCATGTGGTAGACCTTTGTAACAAATATCTCACTCTATAAATGAGAGGTTTATTGAATTTGAAAGGGTTGGTTGATGAAGGTAGAAGAGAGGACTATCGACGTGTAATTTTGTTTCACCAAGCTAATATATTGTTGCAGAAGTGTTTTTCATACTTGAGAATTCTTTTAAGCTTATGTGTATGTGTTTTTTCCATTCCTGATATTATCATCAGCTTCAAATTCTCATGATTACTTGGAATTCAAAGTATTATGCTCCAACTTCCTTCATGTGTTATGTGTATGATGTAAAAAGTTTTATTTTAAGCTTAATTGCCTCAGCTTCCATGAAATACATTTTCTTGTGATTGAAGTCCCATAGCTTACTCCATGCCCAATGGTAGCCTTTCATACATCTTCAACCTGCAAAATCACGTAAAACACAAATAGTATAGAGTTAGCCATCTGCAATATAAGTTTCATCTTGAATATTCATTTGTTTTCTTTGAGAGAGCCCTCTCTGACTGGAAGGGCTAACTTTCAGTCCAAAGTGGTTTGAAATAGTTACAATAGGTTGACAATTGAGCATCCCAATTGGTCCCAACTTAGTGATAACATTTTGGTGCATCTGTCGGGAGCTGAAAAGCTCCATTTCCAATCTTTTCTTTGAGTCTCTTCATGATGATTCTTGCCGGTAACAGGAAATCAAAGTTTTATTTTGAAGGTTTTGATATTACCCTTGCAACTCCAATCTCAAAGGATATAGAAGATCAAAGCTTCATGGTGATTCCACTGCTTGAATATCAGTGGCTTGAAGAAGTTCAAAGATGATTTCTACTGCAAGAATAAATCCCAAGTATTCTCCTATAGATCAATCTCACATCTATGGTTTTCCAAATCCTATGCCTTGTGTTGATTGGTCAACCCATCTTCCCATGTTAAAAGGTGAAAAGAAAGATGATGTTGGTCTACATTTGCTTAAATTCCATATACATGTATGTAGACTAAAGTTTGATTTTCCTGAAGATTGTCTCGTGAAGATGTTTATGGCTACCCTAGAAGACAAAGCTAGAGTATGTTATGAAGGGTTGAAACAAGAAGCTTGTGTTCTCTTAAATATTTCCATAGAATATTTTTTGAACATTATGGGAAGTCTCATCCTTCATCAGCATTGTTTCAATATTGTTGTAATCTTTGGAAATGTTTCATTCAATATATTAAAAGTATTTATGATGTTGTAGAATGTATGGATAATGAGGAGATATTAGAGGCACTTTATGAATTTTCTTCACAAGCTCATTTTCATGATGGTCAAGAAATTATCCAACAAGAAAATGTCTCTTCCTTAGTTGAAGATGAAATGGATTAGCAATTTGACAGTCAAGTCATATTACATGAAATTTATGAGGATTTGCAACCTTATCAATCTATATGCAATCAAAGGTATGAGCCAAATCATTTCAATTTTTTTTCAACTCATTCTTTTTTTGAGATTTTATGTCAAGAAGGAACTCCTCAAGATTAGGTTGTTGAAAATACATGCATGGAAATTATAAATAGTGAGGTAACATGTGATGAAATTTCACTTTTTGATAATCCCCGGACATATGAAAAACTTTCCAAGCATATTGAGAAAAAAAAATTGAAGTTGAGCAACATGAAAATGGGCAGGAGCAAGGAGAAGTTTATGTGAAATATGTTTCCTTTCACCATGAGGATGAGGTTGATTCCTTGAGTATGCTTGAAGACTGTTATAAGGAAGCACTTATAGAAAATATTCAACAACTTTTTGATCCATAAGTTGATCCGGATTTATACAGGAATGCAATAAAATACAAAAATAGACTTAAACATAGAGATGCAGTGGAAATAATACTTCATTTCATTAATATCAAATAATTGAAATATGCTTACAGACAGAATGGAAATAAACTAGCTAAGGTGATGGTAGCTTATCTCTGAGAAGAGATGTGGCGACTACATGCCTTTGAACTGTGTTATAATGAGGCTCAAAGGCCTATTTATTGCTGAGAAACAATGCAAAACCCTAAACATCCAAAAACCTAACCGTAGGAGATGAAGCGTGAAAACTATGGGCCTCATTTGGGTAAATTGGTGTTTCAACTTCCCAGGGACATAACTTTGGCATATGATCTTTGTTTGATCTGCATCATACCTCGTTAAAAAGATCTATCTTAGGAGTAAAAATTTTGGTGTGAGAAACATCGATCCATGGACCCATGTTGCTCTAGGTTTTCCCAAAAAATGTCGTTTAGGGCCTCAAAATGGCTTCGGAAGTTCATGACCTGAAAAATTGCTAAAAATAGTAAGTTGTGCTAAAACTGAAAAGCTGAAAGAACCAATGGTGGCGTTTCAAATGGAATAGGTGGGTGGCCACCAATATCCACGTGGCTCATTAGGGCCTCCAAATGGCTCCGAAAGTTCAGGAACCGACAACCTGCTAAAAATAGTAAGATGTGCTAAAAGTGAAAAAAAAGAAATAACTGATGGTGTGGGTCCAAATGGAATAGGTGGTGGCCACCAATATCCACATGGATCATTCCTCCATCCTTAGGAAGAAATGGTCCCCATTGCATTAAGCTCCTCCATGAGAGGCAAATTCTGCTGAACTTGGTATTGGATTTGTCCAGGATGTCATGGACGTGTTGGTGGACGTGCTAGATGCATTCAATAAATTTGGTTTCCTTATATAGCACATGTGTGGATTATGTCTGTGTAATCACATGAGGTATGGCAATATCAAGCGGTGGTGTGTCGGGGGTCATGTAGATGGAGTGCTTGTCTTGAAAATGTAGAGGAACCTCTGTGGGTGAGGAGAAAATATCCCCATATTCCTCCATGACTTTGTCCATCTACTGCAACCATGTAGGGGAGCCCTATTTCGAGGTTGCGGGCATAATATTCTTCTTCCTCTGTGAGCGATTTGTAAGGAAAATAAATTTCCTGGTTTGGGAAACAATCTTACTGCTTTGTTTTGCAACGGCCAAGGATTTGGCAGGAGGTGATACTACCTCCGATATCCTGTACAATTTATTTCCAAAAATAATAACAACAAAACGAGGCCTAGACTCATACACAGCATGTCACCTCTACAAGTATGGTTGGCCCAATAATACATCAGCTACATCAAGAGGAGCAACATCACACAATACCTCATCCGTGAATGGATTGATGTTGTATGGAAGACGGAACTACTGGCGAACGCAGAGATATCTCCCTCGGTGAAACCACCTGATGGTATACGGTTACGGGTTTGCTATGGTCAGTAAGTTGAGCCGCTTCACGGCCTCTGTTGAAATGAGGTTCTTTTAGCTTCCGCTATTGACAATAAATTTCAGTGGAGAACCCTTCACCCACATTTGTGAATGGAAGAGGCACTCCCCCTCCTCTGGATCCTTGGGATCCTCCCTCTGGAGCTTGGTGGTGGAAACAATGGCACTAGGGTCCACATCAATGATTTTCTTCCCTTTGTCCTCTCCCTTTTCTTATTCTATCTTAGGATCAAAACATGCATCTGATTCGGGTGCCTTCAGTTCAACCACTAGCGGCTGTTTGGCACGTCAACCATTTGACTTGTGAGTGGGGTTGTTATGAAATTCACACCACTTCCCCGTGTCCTTATTTGGATTTTTGGTGGTGTCTGATCACCCTTTGTCTACCTGTAAAAGTAGCTGAATAAATCACTTATTCACTGAAGATTAACCTGGTCATATATCAATTTCGAATTGCATACATAACACATAACCTTCTTCTACAATTAATTCTCACATGCGGAAATAACAGAAGCAATCTCACATCAATTCAATCACACATTAACTCAGTATGTATGGGGAAAGCCTATAGCTGAAAACCCCGCAGCTATTGTGTATATTATAATGGAGAAATCAAGTAACCAAACAAGTACAATACTCCTCCCAAGTACTCAGTACTCTCTCATGAAGTTACTCACAATCTAGCTTGGTTTTGAACAAGTCTCGGGTTCAAAACTCATGTACTGAAGGCACCTTACTCTAATATCTAGCAATCATGGCACGTATGGAGAGATCATCTATAGAATCACCATGACCCATTCCGCAGGATGTCATGGACAATTCCTCCAAGTGTAATGCAAACTTATGCAAACTAATCCCCTATCCATTGACTGAAAACTTCTCACCCTTTCATCTACCTCTTCCATTGGTCTCCACTGAACTGATCATGCACTGTAGTGAACTGAAGTGTTCTTGAGTTGACTAATGAGTTAATATTTAGTAAATTAAATATTATTTAATTTACTCCACTCATATCTAGTTGATTAGTTAGTTAACTAATCCCAACTAGTTCAACTAAAACAAACGAACACAACTCCACTATCTGTCCCGTTAACTCCTCCAAAACTCCTGCCACTGAAGTCTAACTGAAGCCAACCATGCAAGATGCCATCAAACCCTAGGAACCACGTGATTCCTTGTGTCAGTTACTGGTATCCATGATCAACTGAGAAGTGCACTCTCTAAGAAGTGGCCCCATTTGTTTATAGTCAAAATATGATTAAGGGTAAATAATATTTGACTTCCATATTTTTAGGAGATGCAGTCTAAAAATAGCCTGGGTCCTAAAAATAAGGGTCTCATCTATTTTTACCGACATGTCGCATACTTCAAGAATCTCCAACTGGAATTCCCAAATTATGCTCCGTATGTCTAAAAATAGACATAGTCTAAAAATAGACTTTGCGCCAGAATTTGCCTGCGGGCCCACTTAGTGAAGGCGACTTCATTTCACTAAGCTCCATCATCTTGCTGCATTCTCAACACCCCCTATTGTGTGGTTCGGGGGCGCCTTTCCATGGCTTCGGATTCGTGGATACAAAGTCTCACTTCTTCTACTTAAATTTCTACTTGATCGTGGTTGCATAGCGATATGTCATGCCAAGCGAGGTAATGTCGAGGAAATCCATTTCCTCCTGAATGTGTCTATGTAGATAGTTGCGGTACTTGAGCACCAAATTTCTCTTTGAATATTTAATACCCAAGTTTGTGCGGGTTGGAATAAATTCATCAGTTCTTGAACATCTTGATCCCTTTGTTTCTGCAACATGGTCCATTGGATGTACTTGTCCTCATAGCTCCCCATGGGGTAATATTGTTCCTTGATGTCATCTCGTAACTAATTCCAAGTGGGTTTGGCCGAGAACAGAGAGGGTTCCCCCTCGTCCTTTTGCTCATAGTAGGTTTCCCACCAGTCTTTGACATGGGGGGCGGCTTTGAGGAGTGTAAAAATAATCTTTTCTCGGTCGGAGAAATCATGGACCAAGAAATACGCTTCTAGAAAATTAAATCATCTATCTACGGTGTCTACATCTATCTGGCCTTCAAATACATGAATGTAAAAGTTTACATGTACCTTGAAGGGAGTGGCGCCTCTAGAGTGATTGTTGGATGCAGATACGCCGTAGGTGGGCAGTTGTTGAAGGATCTGAGCAAAGTTATCCATTATTACATTCCTTTGTTTCTCGAGGGCCTCCTCAAGCAATATTTTGATAGGATCTCCTACTCCCCCATATTTCTTTTCTTCCAACATGGGAGGTCATTGGGGTTTGTGAGGCTAATATTGCAATGGTTCAACCAGATCGGGCCCTAACTCCTTATACCCTGACCCCGTTGGGGACATGAAAAGAGAAAAAGATAAATAAAAGACTGCTCTAATACCACTAATCCAGATTTATACAGGAACGCAATAAAATATAGAAATAGACATAAACACATAGATGTAGCAGAAATAATACTTCATTTCATTAATATCAAATAACTGAAATATGTTTACAGACGGAATGGAAATAAACTAGCTAGGGTGATGGTAACTTATCTCTGAGAAGAGATGTGGTGACTACATGCCTCTAAACTATGTTATAATGAGGCTCTAAGGCATATTTATTGTTGAGAAACAATAAAAAACCCTAAACATCCAAAAACCTTACCGTAGGAGATGAAGCACCAAAACTATGGGCCCCGTTTGGGTAAATTGCTGTTTCAACTTCCCGGGGACGAAAATTTGGCTTACAATCTTTGTTTGATGTGCATCATACCTCATTAGAAATATCTATCCAAGGAGTATAACCTTTGGTGTGAGCAACATCAATCCATAGACTTTTTTTTCTCCCGATTTTCCCAAAAAACGTCGTTTTGGGACTCAAAATGGCTCCAACAGTTTAGGACTCGAAAAACTACTAAAAATAGTAAGTTGTGTTGAAACTAAAAATCTGAAAGAATTGATGGTGCCATTTCAAATGGAATAGGTGGGTGGCCACCAATATCCACGTGGCTCATTACCTCCAATTGGCTTCGAAAGTTCAAGAACCGATAACCTGCTAAAAATAGTAAGGTGTGCTAAAAGTGAAAAACTGAAATAACTGATGGTGTGGGTCCAAATGGAATAGGTGGGTGGCCACCAATATCCACCTGGATCATAATTTTTTGTCCCAAAATGTCTTGTTACAGATTTAAATGATAAAAAATTTCTGTTTTTGCGTGACGACATACATGAAGTTCTCATTGTAATGCATGAAAATTCATTTTTAAACATCCATGTAGCACATGATGTGGTTTCTCCCAGTGAATATTTTCATGAACATTCAAAGTCTTATCTTAAGAATGATGTTAAAAATGAAGGCATAAAACAGAGACATCCTGTAGTTATGAATGAAGATTATCCTTTAGATCATCAAGACAAGATATTATTCAGTGTTTTCAAGGATCCTTTTGTTGATTTGCTACTTTCATCAAAAGAGGATATTTTTCGTGATTACCAAGATCCTTTGGTAATCTTATTTCATTCAACAGTGAAGTGAAGTTTCTTTCATTTATAACTTCAGGTTATGGACTCAATTTTCATTCTGAGTTTCCAATAGATGATCCATTTCTGATTATGTTCAAGCACAATCAAGAATCCCAGTGTTGGATAAGCTCTTTGAGTGGTTATACTAGAGGTTTCATATTGCTTGAGTTAAGCAGGTGGATTTTCAGTTGTTAGATTAGGTTTCGTATGTACATAAATAAGCTTGTTGGGAAAGCGTCTCTTTCAGCATTTAGTTTGAAGGTTGTGGTTGCAAGTTTTGGTCCGTACAATGTTTTTTCTTCAAGATCATGTCAAGGGTCGAATGCAAGCTGAAGAATATGACAAGTAGTTTTGAACTT
This sequence comes from Pinus albicaulis, assembly GCA_034641835.2. NCBI lineage: Eukaryota > Viridiplantae > Streptophyta > Pinopsida > Pinales > Pinaceae > Pinus > Pinus albicaulis. The sequence continues at coordinate 257,154 of JAXQQM020064384.1, read as the reverse complement.
ATAAATGAATAAGGCACCGAAGCTCTTGGTTGTTTATTGAACCACAGGGGTGCAACATCCCCATTAGGGCCAATGTTATCCATGATAACCATTAGAGTCGTTTAGAAGATTAATTAGGTTGATTCAATTAGATTTGAATAAGGTATTTGAAAGTCTAATTGTAAAAAATGCACATGTGAGGGGTCTTGAAGGTCATTTTACATGTGATAGGGGTCATGTCAAAGGAAAATCTTAAAAAATAACATAAAAAAAGTGTTAATCATGTATGTATATGGATATTTATCTAATCACTCATAACGTGGAATTATGTAATACAGTGCACATCAAATAAAATGTTCGTAGATTTGAAGGGTTGAGATATTTTGCGTTCAGATCAACGACCCACATCTAAACCCGCACCCCCCAGTGTTTCCAAACGATATCCATGGGGGGGGGGGGCTGTGTCTGGGTAAAGTCATTTCACCAAAAACATTGCCACCTATGTACCATCCACCCCCCCCCCCCCCTCTGGGTAGGCTTCAAAATGACTATTTGACTTACTCTTTCCATCTCGTCATCACTCACATGTCATTTCAACTTCCAATGATGAACTTACATGTGTATCTTTATTACCTGTTACCATTTATTGTCAGTACATATGTTTATTGTAACGTTGTCATAATAAATCATACCGTACTCACCTTGTTTAAAACTTCACTGTCAAACAAATATTTTATGCCATTCTATCTACTCACAATGTTTCCTAATTATTCTAAAACTCCAGCAAAGCACAGAAGTAGAACCTGCCACCATTTAACTCCTCCAAAGCTATGAATTGGGTTGAATAATTAAAATTTGTGGAGAATGAAAGGAGTGAATGCACAATCTCCTGGTGTTAATTCTCAAATTCTTAGTTAGAAATGTGTTTTTAGTGGTAATTAGATGGATCACTTCAAAGCCAGAGATGGGCATTAAAATAAGGATGACAGTTAAAATGTCAACACTAGAAGCAGTAGAATATTCAAGGAAAAATATCAGTATTTGGGTTATTTCTAGATTCATAAAAGCAGAGCATTTGGGGTTGACCATTTTTAATGGGGCACCTCAACAATCTACTTCAAATGGAAAACATGGCTAAAACATCTCATCATGATGCCACCTCACAGAAATGGGCAGCTTATCATCAAATTAGTTTTATGAAGACCTAAAATCCAGTGTGTCAATTGGCCACCTCAACATGGTAGTTTGATTTGATAGGGATGAAAAACATTGGTTGTGTTATGAAACCATCTCCAAAAATAGAAAAAAAATAGATATCAACACCTTAGAAATCAACCAATTCGAGGGTGAAACCTCCTTTACATTACATAAATGAACAATTCTTGGATGATACAAATGAAAAAACCTCCTTTCTATATATAGGATTCCATGGGGTCTTAATATAATCCTAGCTGACCTAACGATAATAATGTATGGGCACAACAATAACAATATGGGGGTTACAGGGGTACAACAATAACAATAATGGGGCTACACTAACAACAATAAGGGACTACTGATCCAGATTTATGCAGGAATGCAACAGAATACAGAAATAACCATAAACGTAGAAATACAGTGGAAATAAGGCTTCATTTCATTAATATCAAATCACAGAAATATGCTTACAAACATGATGGAAATAAAATAGCTAGGGTGCTGGTAGCGAATCTCTGAGAAGAGACGTGGCGAATACAAACCTCTGAACTATATTACAATGAGGCTCGAGGGCCTATTTATTATGGAGAAATAATGGAGAACTCTAAATGTCCAAAAACCTAACCCTAGGAGATGAAGTGCCAAAACTATGGGTCTCGTTTGGGTAAATTGGTGTTTCAACTTCCAGAGGACATAACTTCGGTATACTATCTCCGTTTGGGGCTTCAAAATGGCTCTGGAAGTTCAAGACTCGAAAAACTGCTAAAAATAGTAAGTTGTGAAAAGAACTGAAAGAGATAATGGTGGGGCCCCAAGTGGAATAGGCGGGTGGCCACCAATATCCACCTGGATCATTCCTCCCCCCTTAGGAAGCAATGGTCCCCATTGCGTTGAGTTCCTCCATGAGATGAGGAAACTTTTGTTGAACTTGGTCCCTGGTGAACCACTTGCCTTGGTGCAGGAGTTGGCCACCTTTGACAACCCGATACAGTTGGATCTTCTGTCAGCGAGTGTTCTTGATTTTCATGTCCATGATACATTCTGTGGTGGCCTATTCCATGCAGTTTGGGTTTAACTCTTTTGGTGTGAGTTCTTCTGAAATGTCAGAGGTGTCCAATAGAGGTGGGAAGTAGGGATGAAGGGGGTCTATATTGAATATTGGGTGCAGACCAAGTAATGGTGGAATACTGAGCTCTAAGGCATTGTCCCTACAGCCTTGGTGATGGTGTATGGTCCATATCGAAGTCGGTGAATCTTCCAGTGGGGTCCAGTGAGGCGCTCCTTCTGAAAATGTAGCCACACTTTTTCACCCACCTGGAAGTTGTGTGGCACCTGATGTTGATCATGTCGTTGCTTGTACTTAGCATTGGCTCTGTCTAATATGTCATGAACCTGTTGGTGGATGTGCTAAATGCACTCGATGAAGTTGTTTGCTTTGTCAGCTTCAAACTGGACATGAGCCGAATCGGCCTAAGTAGCTACAAATGGCATGGTGACGTCAATGGGACATAGTGGCTGGAATCCCAAGCCCACCTGAAAGGGGTTGTGGCTGGTTGAGCTGTGGAGAGCTTGGTTATAACTATGTTGTACATAGGGAAGGCTCTCATCCCATGTGCATGGATGCTTTTAATTGTACATGCACAGAATGTGTACAATCATCCTGTTGACAACCTCTGTCTAGCCATTAGTTTGGGGATGGAAAGATGTGGACTTGGTGAGCTTTGTGTCCAACATTGACCATAGGCTGGACCAAAATGTGTTGAGGAACCTACTGTCGCGATCTGATATGATAGACTGTGGGATCCCAAAGTGCACCCACACTCGTTCAAAGAAGATTTTAGCAGTGGCTTCTGCTGTGATATTCTTCTTGCAGGCCGCCATAATGGCCATCTTTGAGAATCTTTCGATGACCACGAAAACACAGTCGTTTCCATGCTTAGTAGAAGGAAGGCCTAACATGTAATCCATGGATACGGATTCCCAAGGTCGAATAGGGGTAGGTAGCAGAGTATAGAGCTTTTGCTTCTTGATGGTCGGTTTGGTAATGGCACAAGAAGTGCAGGATCTGATGTACTTCCCGACATCCTGTCGAAGGTTCGGCCAATAGAAATACTTCTGCAGTACTGCCACTATTTTCTCGACCCAAAAATTCCCAGCGACTCGACTGTAGTGCGCTTCCCATATCATCTTTCCACGCTCGCTTGAAGTAACACAAAGGTGTCCCAGGTAACATAATAGTGCATCTTGGAGGTGAAATTTTGGAACTTGCATACCCCCCAAGAGTGCCTTGTATGTGTAGCTGAATTATGGATCGCTCTTGTAGAGAAGCAGCCAATCAGAAGTCTCATGCCCACAAGAGTTGAGAACAGTGGTTATGGCCACGATCGGTGGTCAGCTGAGGTAGTCTGCAAAATTATTGGTGCTACCCTTCTTGTACTTGATGTTCAAATGAAATTGTTGCAGATATATGGACCACTTCTGATGGTGATCATTCTACAACTTCCCTTGTGTCTATATGAACTACAGGGGTTATTGGTATGTGTGGATGATTGTCTCTTTCCCCAAAATGTAATGCTTCCATTGTCGACAAGCCTGCACAATGGAATAAATTTCTTTGTCATAAGTGGAATACTTTCAAATTGTGTTGGACAATGTCTCACTGTGATATGCCATTGGATGCCCCTGTTGAGTAAGAACTACCCCAATAGCATAGTTAGAGGCATCTGTCTCGATCTCAAATGGTTGTTGCAAGTCTGGTAAGGTGAGCACTGGGGAAAAATAGAGGCGATGTTTCAATTCTACGAACGCCTTCTGTTGAGATTATGACCAACAGAATTTTTCTTTTGCTCCTCCCTGCGACTTGACCGCGGGCTGCGTGATATGAGAGAACTTCCAACATGAAATTGCGTAGAAATTAGTGCATCCTAAAGTTGCGAAGCTCGTTAGTGGTTGTAATGCTAAGAACGAATGACTTGGATCTTTGGCTGATCCACATGCACCCCCCTTTCATCAATAATGTATCCTAGATATTGAACCTGGGTCATGCCAAAAGTGCACTTCTCCAAATTGGCACACAACTTGTGTTGCCGCAGTGTTTGGAGGACTTCTCGAATGTGGTGGAGGTGCTCTTCCCAAGTCTAGCTAAATATCAGAATGTCATCCAAGTATACCACTACAAATGAGTTGGTGAATAGACACAAGATGTCATCCATCAACCTCATGAAGGTTGTGGGAGCATTTTTCAAGCCAAAAGGCATGACGAGCCATTCGAAAAGGCCCTCCTTGGCTTTGAAGGCAGTCTTCCACACATCAGAGGGTTCAATTGGTACCTAGTGATACCCAGACTTCAAGTCGATCTTGCTGAAATATTTTTCCCCTTTGAGTTGGTCCAAAAGGTCATCAATCCATGGGATAGGGTACCTACTCTGGACAGTGATCTTATTCAGCGCCCGATAATCAATACAGAGTCTCCAAGTCCCATCCTTCTTTTGTACCAACACGATCGGGCTCCCATAGGGCGATGAACGTGGCCGGATTTTACCTTTCGGTAGCAGCTCCTGAATCTGCCTCTTGATTTCATCATTCTCTAGAATAAAGTGCCTATAGATCGGTCCATTGGGTAGAAGCGCACCTGGGGTCAGTTCAATGGGGTGCTTGACCTGACAGTGTAGAGGCACCCCTATGGGTGAGGTGAAGATGTCACCATACTCCTCCACAGCCTCACCCACTTCGATATGGACCATACACCATCACTAAGGCTATAGGGAAAAATTCCTTCAAGCTTAGTATTCCACCATTCCTTCTTCTACACCCAGTATTCAATCTAGACTGCCTTCGTCCCTACTTCTCACCTCTATTGGACACCTCTGACATTGCAAAAGAACTCACACCAAAAGATTCAAACACAGACTTCATGGAATAGGCCACCACAAACTGTATCATGGACATGCAAATCAATAACACTCACCGACAGAAGATCCAACCGTATCGGGTTGTGTAATGTTCCTTTTTTAGGATTTCTCATAAAACATGCATCAAAAATGCATTTCCAGCAACATATGCAATAAAATACTGAAATAGACTCTTGGATCCCATAAAATAATCAATATGAAATATAAATCCAAGAATAGAGTTGAAACAAATCAAACTAGGTGGGCTAAACAGATCTCCCACACCTAGGATGACCAGAAAGTGCTAAAACCCCAAGACTGCAAAATTCCAGAGCAGCTGCTCAAGGGATTGCGCAGTATAAGAGAGGGTTTACACATAAAATGATAGGATAACCATATATATACTCATATATTGATAAAAAATGATGAAAAATAGAGATCTAGTCTCCTCATACAAAATACAAGATAACCCGGCAAGGGTTTCTTGTCAAACACTCTACATACAAAATGGGAGATTCAATAATTTATTGAATAACCACTGCAACACTGAATTACATGAGTGTATATGGCTGAAATAATTCTGATCTATTTTAGATCCCTCAAGGGATTCCTCCCATGAAAGGATGAACCTCTTAATCACAAGGAAACACTGCAACGGAGCCACCAAATCATGCAATGAACACTGCCACCAAAATAACGCACTCCCTAGCAAAAAAAGTGCTGGGAGGGTATGGGAAATGTGTGGTCTGATGCCACATATCTGAAATAAGTCTTGGAGCTCTCCAAACAGATCTCTCAAGTGAAGGAAAGCTTCCTCCATTGAAAAACTAGCTCAGAAGCCGGGATTTCAATCCCTTCCACTGTTGCACCTAGCAACACTACACAATCTCTGGAAAAGTTGTGCTGATGAAGATGGCTGAAGCTTGGAAAAAAAACTTGATGTGGAATGATGAATACAAACTCTCCCAATGAGCTCATCAAAGGAAAGAGGTGGGATTCCCACCCAGGAACACCCAGTGCTAAATAGTACTGCAGCTTTGGTAAGCAGCAAAGCATCAACAATTCTTGGCAGACAAGAATTATAATTCTAAAACATGATAAATAATGCTGCCATACTCTTCCTTATATAATACATGAGTTTTCTTGCCCTTGGCCCCAGTCACTTAGGTTACTTCTAACCCAAGTTACATCTCCCTCCAAAATTGCGTTATTCATCCTAGGATTCCTCCTCCACTAAGACTGCGCAATTGACTTGCTTAAAGCAGCTTCATTTTATCTTTGTTCACACATGGAGGTGTCTTATTAAGCTCAAAAGAGTGTCTCCTTTCAAATTTTGAGTGTTTTTATTCTCCTTAGGAGACTTATGGGCTTTTCTACCCATTTATTCACTTGCTAAAGCTGCTACTAACTCTAATGTTCCATTTAGCTTGGAAGCTAAAATTTTGGGAACATTACAGTCCTCCCCTCCAAAATATTTTCTTGTACTCAATAAAATGCATAAGGAGAGCAAAATATCTCCCCTCCCCCTCATGTGGCCTCCCATCAATAGCCTCCATCACTACATCAATAGAATCTGCAAATATACTGTCATCCAATGCTCCCTCCCAAGTGTGCAAAACCAAAGTGACTGCATCAATCAAAGGTGGAAAGTGTGAATGGAAACCTGCTAGCTGTCTCATGGCCTCCAAAAAGTAGGAGTGATGATCATCATGTTGAATTAGGGCCTCCCTCACCCATGCTATCATCCAAATGAAGTGAGTCACCCTCCAACATGGTAACTCATGAAAAGTCTCCTCCACCTTGTGCTCCTGAAATGAAGGTGGGTTGAATGAATGTACTTGGTAGGCAAGAGGGCCTATCCCATGTTTTCCTCCTCTCCACTCATGATAAGTGTAGAGGGCATGCTGATCTTGGGCTGAAACATGATTTCCATCCAATGGCAAGAAGAAGATTGAGCCTCCAAGGACTCTTCCTCCAAAATCATGAGTCATGCCAACCCAAACCATTCCATTCAAGATGAATGGCACATCATCACCACATGGCATCCAAATCAGAAAATGGCTGAAGGTTATGTGCAATTTTGGATGATACATATGGTCTCTCTGGTGGATACAGCACAGTTCTTTCAACTGCTAGTGTAGAGCATCAAGTGGCAAGTTTTCCTCTCAAGAATTTGCAGCTATGCATGTTAGCTCATCTACTATAAAGTAGTAAGCTACAATATATACCAGCTGTGTAGTGCCAAAGCAATACAACACTTTCCCAAATTCATGTAAATATGGGTCATCAACATCACAATATTTGGCCCTAAAGTGACCATGCAACCCATAAATAATCTTGCTCTCATGTGGAGCAATGCACTGTTTACTTATGGTGAGAAAGTGCAAATACTCAATAGAGTAATAAACAAGCACATCAATTTATTTCTTACCATGCACCATGTGGGAGCTGAAAGTGAGGTCCATGTATAAGTTCCCCCATGTGGATCCTCTCATAAAAATCTGCAAGAAGAAGGGATACATATACCCCTTGGAACACTCCATCAATAAGAATACACTCCCAGGTGACAACATTGTAGGCCTTAAGAATAAGGCTCCATGACTCCTCCCTTTGACATTCCACATGCCAAAGCCATCCACCATCATGCTTCTATGTGAGAAGATCTTCTTCTTACATGGAAGTCTCTCATGATCCTCCAATACTGAAGGGTAGCCTCCTTGCACCATGAATGTGCCTTTCTTATCTTCAGAAATATCATGAAAAGTGTGGGAAGAATTTTTCCCATACTCTCCCAAGTGCAACCATAGCAACAAAAACTTTTGTTGCTATCTCATCTCTCCCTCATACAAGCCATAGAATAAGAACAAGGTGGTCAACTTGTATGATGTCCCGACAAATAGTTCAGCCATGAAATGCCTCCTCAAGTTCTCCAAGTGGTCCCCCCCACAAGAAGAGAAAAAGTGTGATGTGGCAATCATGGTTTGCCCATGGTTCCCCCTAAAATGTACAACATATAAAGTAGGGAGATTCATGCTCCCAATGGGCATCCTCCATCTACAGCCCACTCTCCAAACAAAGCTCCTCATGATCATAAACATGTCAACAATATATGGAAGAAAAGTACAATAAGAACAAGTTTCCAAATGACAACTGGAGAGTGAATCTGGGTCCCTCTCATGGAACCAGCGCAGTGCACCCTTGGCATGCATCAAAATAAGAATTAATAAGTGCTTTACCAACCACTTGTTTTCTGCCATAGTCATCTCATAAGATGAAAACATGAAGTTACAATATGGTATCATTGGTGCACACCAAGAGACATATGGCTTCCCCCACAGCTCATCAAAAGGACATCCAAAGTCAATGCCACAAGTAGCTGCAAGTACATCATTATACAATATGAAATAAGAATAAATTATTCTTGATACATCATGATTCTCAAATAAGGAAAAGAAGTATAATACAAAATTTAAAAGTATACCTCCTCCATCATGTACTTGAGATCTTGAGCTGAAATGGCTCAACTAGAAACTCTCCCTTACTCCCAATGAGTAGGAAGGTGGTTGTGACATCCTCTCCATCACCATCTGGGCTATGCATCTCTCCATATTCTAATATATGTCATGGTGTATGCCCTCCCAAGTGAACTCCTCCATCAACTGGAAATATGCATCAAAGTGCATAGAAGAGAAGTCCTCATGTGTTGCATGTAACAATTTCTCCTTGAGACTAGAAGGTCTAGTCAAGAAGATCCTGCCATAGGAATAGATGACCACATCATCCACCATGTATCTTTCATCTCCATCCGGGTCGTCAAGAATCATGCATGCACCAAAATCCTTGGAGTACGCCACCAAAATTTGAGACCTCCAATAAGGATCAATCCTCCTCAAAGACAACGCTGGTGATCTAGCATGTGAATCTCTCCTCATGCTGCTGCCTACTAATTTGACATCCCCCATGCCAAATTCTTCCTCCAAACTCTTCACCTATCCAGAATCCAAGAGTGGTGAAACCAAAGACAAGATATATCTCTTTCACTATAGATCTGGTGGCCTCCCTGGTGGAATGCCTCTATGTAGTGAGACATCAATGTCAAGAGTAGACTGCTCATATGGTTGGGCAACCTTGCCCTTGCCCTCACTACACAAATCAATCTTCCTCTTCCTTGAATTAGCTTTATAAAATAGAGAAGAGTGTGTGCTCCTCATCAACTGATGTTGCTCTTCCTCCCTTCCTCCTCCTTCCAGCTGCAATGTTGCACAATCATGCTGCTCACTGATTGTGCTTGGACCTCCATGTATGATATCCAGGGGAACTTCTTGCAAAGATACAAGAATCCCTCCTGTTGGAGCATGTGCTCATCCTTCCTCTACATGAGGCACTGGATGTGCTCTATATGTGACATCGTTGTTGCCTTCTTCTTCATTAATGTGTGTAGGCAACATCTCAACAATTGGATCCCTTTGTGAAAAGGTGATCCCCATGCCCTCTTGTTCAAGAATATGAACTGGAGGTTTTGCTTCCGGCAATGTGTAATGCAAGACATCAGCTCTTCTCATGGTTTTCTGAAATGGAGTCTCCTTCATCACATACAAGGGTTTGTTTTCTCAAGCTTTCCTTGCTCATGTGTCTGAGGAAGTTTTTCACCAAACCTCTCCATCAAGGTTTTTATGAATCTTGCAAAAGGGAAAGTATTGGCATTCTTTAAGGATTAAGATTCACAAATCCACCATGCATGAGCCTTAGCACTGCAACTCTAATGGCTTCTCCTTCGGAAATATGGTGCAGCTGCAAATAGGATTCTAGCTCCATCACCCAAGCTCCAACTGAACATGTAGGTGATCCGGAAAAAGTAGATAGAAGAAATCTATCTGCATCCTGCTACTAGATCTTCTCCATAAGGATCTTACAAAACTCTTGGAAATCAATATGATCTCTAAACCTATCAGTTTGAGATTCATACTCCCGCAAAAAATCACTAAGAGTCATTCTCTTAGGCATTTTTCCTCCTCCCATCCATCTCAAGATAGCTCTGGGCATTTGATTGCGCTGTGCATCATGGAGTGTAACTGCATGCTCACACTCACCATGTGAAAATATAGATTCAGCTCTAGATTCAACCTCCTTTTGAGATTTCATATCCAATCTCATTTTCTTCAGCTCTCCTTGAAAGCTCTTCATATATTTTGGAAGAAGCTTTGTGATCTTGTCTTCCTTTATTCCTGCACATACTGAAGATTTCTGGCTTTTGTCCATATCTCCTTCTTTTGATAGCTAGATCTCACAGTTTGGGCCAAAGATCATGCTCTGATACCACTGTAATGTTCCTTTTTCAGGATTGCTCATAAAACATGCATCAAAAACCCATTTCCAGAAACATATGCAATAAAATACTGAAATGGACTCTTGGATCCCATAAAATAATCAATATGAAATATAAATCCAAGAATAGAGCTGAAACAAATCAAACTAGGTTGGCTAAACAGATCTCCCACACCTAGGATGACTAGAAAGTGATAAAACCCCAAGACTGCAAAATGCCAGAGCAGCTGCTCAAGGGACTACGCATTCTAAGAGATATTTTACACATAAAATGATAGGAGAACCATATATATACTCATATATTGATAAATAATGATGAAGAACAGAGATCTAGTCTCCTCATACAAAATACAAGATAACCCGGCAAGGGTTTCTTGTCAAACACTCTGCATACAAAATGGGAGATTCAGTAACTTACTGAATAACCACTGAAAAAATAAAGTACATGAGTGTATATTGCTGAAATAATTCTGATCTTCTGTAGATCCCTCAAGGGCTTCCTCCCATGAAAGGATGAACCTCTCAATCACAAGGAAACATTGCAATGGAGCCACCAAATCATGCAATGAACATTGCCACCAAAATAACGCACTCCCTAGCAGAAACAGTGCTGGGAGGGTATGGGAAATGTGTGGTCTGATACCACAGATCTGAAATAAGTCCTGGAGCTCTCCAAACATATATCTCAAGTGAAGGAAAGCTTCCTCCAATGAGAAACTAGCTCAAAAGCCGGGATTTCAATCCCTTCCACTGCTGCACTCAGCAACACTACACAATCTTCGGCAAAGTTGTGCTGATGAAGATGGTTGAAGCTTGGCCTAAAAACCTGATGTGGAATGATCAATACAAACTCTCCCAATGAGCTCCTCAAAGGAAAGAGGTGGGATTCCCACCCGGGAACACCCAGTGCTAAACAACACTGCAGCTTTTCTAAGCAACAAAGCAGCAACAATTCTTGGCAGACAATAATTATAATTCTACAACATGATCAATAATGCTGCCATCCTCTTCCTTATATAAGACATGAGTTTTCTTGCCCTTGGCCCCACTCACTTATGTTATTTCTAACCCAAGTTACATCTCCCTCCAAAATTGTGTTATTCATCCTAGGATTCCTCCTCCACTAAAACTGCACCGTTGACATGGTCAAAGCAGCTTCATTTTATCTGTGTTCACACATGGAGGTGTCTTATTAAGCTAGAAAGAGTGTCTCCTTTCACACTTGGAGTTTTTTTATCCTCCTTAGGAGACTTATGGGCTTTTCTACCCATTTATTCACTGGCTAAAGCTGCTGCTAGCTCTAATGTTCCATTTAGCTTGGAAGCTAAAATTTTGGGAACATTATAGGTTTTCAAAGCTGGCCAACTCCTGCACCAAGCAAGTGGTTCACCAGGGACCAATTTCAACAGAATTTTCCTCATCTCATGGAGGAACTCAACGCAATGGGGACCATTGCTTCCTAAGGGGGGAGGAATGATCCAGCTGGATATTGGTGGCCACCCGCCTATTCCACTTAGAGCCCCACCATTGTCTCTTTCAGTTTTTTTCACAAATTACTATTTTTAGCATTTTTTCGGGTCTTGAACTTCCGGAGCCATTTTGAAGCCCCAAATTGAAAGAGACAATAGTGGGGCCCCAAGTGGAATAGGCGGGTGGCCACCAATATCCACCTGGATCATTCTTCCCCCCTTAGGAAGCAATGGTCCCCATTGCGTTGAGTTCATCCATGAGATGAGGAATGTAACAATAACAGTGCGAGGCCAGGACTCATACACAGCATGTCGCTTCCACAAGTATGGTTGGCCTAATAATACATCAGAAGCATCAATAGGAGCAATTTCACACAATACCTCATCTGTGAAGGGCTTGATGTTATAGGGAAGGCAGTGCTGCAGTCGAGTCGCTGGGCATTTTTGGGTCGAGAAAACAGTGGCAGTATTGCAGAAGTATTTCTATTGGTCAAACCTTCGAGAGGATGTCAGGAAGTACATTAGATCCTGCACTTCTTGCGCCATTTCCAAAATGAACATCAAGAAGCAAGGGCTCTATAATCCACTACCTACCCCTAGTCGACCTTGCGAATCCATCTCCATGGATTACATGTCAGGCCTTCCTTCTACTAAGCATGGAAACGACTGTGTTTTTGTGGTTGTCGACAGATTCTCAAAGATGGCCAAACAGATATAGTATGTTCCTTGATGGCATCTCGAAAATAATTCCAAGTGGGTACGACTGAGAACAGAGAGGTTTTTGTCTCATCCTTTTTCTCACAGTAGGTTTCCCACCAGTCCTTGACATGGGGGGTAACTTTGAGGAGTGAAAAAATAATCTTCTCCCGGTTGGAAAAGTCATGAACCGAGAAATATCCTTCTAATAGATTCAACCATCTATCTACGGCATCTGCATCTATTTGACCCTCAAATATGGGAATTTCAAAGTTTATTTGTACCTTAAAGGGATTCAAGCCTCCAAAGTGGCTACTGGATGCAGATGCGCCGCCAGTGGGCAGTCGTTGAAGGATCTAGGCAAATTTATCCATCATCGCGTTTCTTTGTTTTTTGAGGGCCTCCTCAAGCAATATGTTGATAGGATCTCCTGCTCCCTCATATTTCTTCATCCCCCATGGGCATCCGTCAAGGTTTGCGAGGATAATCTTGCAAAGGTTCCAGCAGATCGAGCCTTAACTCCTTATACCCCGACCTCGTTGGGGACATGCAAATAAGGATTGAGAAAAAGCAGACCGCTCTGATAACACTGATCCAAATTTATGCAGGAACACAACAGAATATAGAAATAACCATAAACATTGAAATATAGTGTAAATAAGGCTTCATTTCATTAATATCAAATCACGAAAATATGCTTACAAACATGATGGAAATAAAATAGCTAGGGTGCTGGTAGCGAATCTCTGAGAAGAGTTGTGGTGACTACAGACCTCTGAACTATGTTACAATGAGGCTCGAGGGCCTATTTATTATGGAGAAACAGTGGATAACTCTAAACATCCAAAAACCTAACCCTAGGAGATGAAGCGCCAAAACTATGGGCCCCGTTTCGGTAAATTGGTGTTTCAACTTCCTGAGGACGTAACTTCGGCATAATATCTCCGTTTGGGGCTTCAAAATGGTTTCGGAAGTTCAGGACCCAAAAAACTACTGAAAATAGTAAGTTGTGAAAAAAACTGAAAGAGACAATGGTGGGGCCCCAAGTGGAATAGGCGGGTGGCCACCAATATCCACCTGGATCATCTACACTAGTAATATAGGGACCTAACATGCCCCTCTCCTTCAAAAAATTGTTTTCCTCAATGCTTGAGTAGCTTTGGATGCTTCTGTATAAAATTCTCATCCTCCCATGTAGAATATTCATTGAGTAAGTTCTTCCACTTGATGAGATACTCTGAAATTGATCGCTTTCATTGCTGTCGAGTTCTTATTTATGGGACTGATTCAGGTTCCAATATGATTTTTCCTTCCTCATCAAGTTCTCGCAATATTGTTTTAACTGGAATTTTTTCACCTATAACCTTCTTTAAGCATGAAAATGGAAAATTCGATGCACTCGAGAAGAAGAAGGAAGCTCCAATTTGTATGTCATAGTACCAATATTTTGCAACACCTTGTAGGACCATAGTACTTTGGCGATAATTTATTATCCTTCTTAGCTTGCTTGAGGGACATTTTTTTGTATGGTTGTAGCCTTAAAAATACCCTGTCTCCTACATCAAAACTTCTCTCACTGCGATGTTGATCTGCCTATTGTTTCAATCGATTTTGTGCCAAATTTAGGTTATCCTTCAAGAGTTCAAGAACTTGTTGTTGATACTCAATGTGATATTCCACTGCTTGAACCTTAAAATTTTCTCTTAAATATGATGTGATGGATGATGGATGATATCCATAAAGTGCCATAAATGGGGTCATTTTTGCTGCAGTGTGGAAGGAAGTGTTATACCACCATTCAGCATGAGGTAACCACTTGACCCATTGTGTTTGTTTATCAAATACAAAACAACAAATATATGATTCCAAACATTTGTTCACTATCTCAGTTTTTCCATCGGATTGAGGATGATAATATGGACTATGAGCTAGTTGAGTACCCAAACAATAAAATAATTCCATCCAAAAATTTCCAGTAAAAATGGGATCTTTTTCGCTTTCAATAATCTTTGGGTTTCCATGTAGCTTTGGATTATTTCCATAAATGAAATAGAAACTGTACTTTCTTTAAATGGATGAGATAATGCACAAAAGTGTGCATACTTGGTAAGTCTATCAACTACCACCATGATGACACTCTTTCCTTCGAACTTAGGTAAACTTGTTATAAAATCCATTGAAATCTCCTCCAAACGTTGACTTGGAATGGATAAAGGTCGTAGAAGACCCGGGGTATTAATTTTCTCAACTTCATTTTGCTGGCAAACCAAACATTCTGCCACAAACTTTTGAATATAAGATTTAAGTCCATCCTAATAAAATTATTTCTTCACCCTGTGGTAATTTTTTAAAATCCCGAGTGTCCTCCTAAGGGAGAAGTATACAATTCCAAAAGGATATTTTGTTTTAGTTAGGAATTCTTACAAATATATAAGTGATCTTTGTACCAGAAGGAATCATTTTTCCAACTAAATGTATCATATTTTCTAGGATCTTACTGCAAATTTTGAATGAGTGTCCACACTTATTCATCCTTCTTCCACTCATCCCTTGCTTCAGTTATCCAATCTGGTTGGATAATATAAATGGCACAAAGCAATTCTTCCACCTCTTCATCCTTTCTTGAGAGTGCATCTGCAACAACATTTCGCTTCCCTTTTCTGTAGATGATTTCAAATTCATAACCCAATGTCTTTGTGACCCATTTTTGCTGCTCTTCTGAAGATATTCTTTGTTCCAAAAAGTATTTAAGACTATCATGATCAGTTTTTACCTTGAAGTGTCTTCCCATTACATAAGGTTGTCATTTCTTTAGTGCATGTAGTATTTCCAACATTTCCTTCTCATAAATATCTTTATGTAAATACTTTCCTTTGATTAGACGACTTTCAAAAGCAATGGGTCTTCCTTCTTGCACTAAAATGACATCAATTCAATTTCCTGAGGTATCACACTCCACAATAAAGGTTTTTTTGAAGTCCTGTGTTGCTAAGACTGATGTTAGGCACATTGCCTCTTTAACATATTCAAGGACTTAGTTTATTCAGGAGTCCATGAAAATGCATCTTTCTTCAATAATGTTGTTAAAGGTGCTGCTATTCTCCCATAATTCTTAACAAACTTGCGATAATAACCTATTAACAGGAGAAATCCTCACAACTGCTTTATGGTTGTGGGGACTTTCCATTCCTTAATGGCTTTAATTTTTTTAGGGTCTACCTTGGCACCCTCGTGAGATACAGTATGACCCAGATATTGCACCTCTTGTACTCCAAAGAAACATTTGGAGGTTTTTTCATATAATTGTTATTCCTCCAATAGTTTGAGCGCCCTGTCAACATGTTGAACATGATCCTTCCAAGACCTGTTGTAGATTAGTATATCATCAAAAAATACTAACGCAAATTTTCTAAGGAAGGGTTTGAAAATGGAATTCATCAACCCTTGAAATGTAGAAGGTGCATTGGTAAGGCCAAAGGCATGACCAAAAAATCATAATGACCCTCATGAGTTCAAAATGTTGTTTTTGGAATATCTTCAGTATTCATTCTAATTTGATGATATCTTGAACTAAGATCCAACTTGGTAAAATAAATTGCTCCATGTAATTCATCCAATAATTCATCAATCACAGGAATGGGAAATTTATCTTTAATAGTGAGCTTATTAAGCTCCCTATAATCTGGACACATGCACCATGATCCATCCTTCTTGTGCACCAATAATATTGGAGCAGAGAAAGAACTTTGACTTGGTTAAATTATAACAGCCTCTAACATTTATGTAATCATACGTTCAATTTTATTCTTTTGGAAATAAGGATATCTGTAAGGCCTGAAGTTTGGAGGAACATTTCCTGGAATCAAATTAATAGCATGATCATGATCATGAATAGGTGGGATTCCATTGGGAGTTTTAAACACCTTGGAATGATTGTCCAATACTTTTTGGAGATCTGGAGAAATAGTTGATTTTGATGTTGGAACTTCTAGTGAGCATAATTGTGCAATTATGCCTCGTTGTTCTTTCTTTAGAAGCTTTGTCATGAAATTAGAGCTTATTATTTTTCCCTACTTCCCTGCGATACCCTGTAATTCAACTTCCTTTCCTTACGAAAAATATTCAAGAAAAATTCTTGAAAATTAAAAGCTACCGTCCCCAAAGATTGTACCATTGGAATCCTTGTACAACATCAGCACCTCCCATTGGAATGGAAAGCATTGGATTATTCAATACATATTCCCCCATGGTTAGCTTGATATTATGGAAATTTCCAGAGAAATTTATAGTTCCTCCATTTGCAACAATCACTTGACATTCTGGTGCTAGGTATAGCAAGCAATTCAATTCCTTGGCTACCTTACAATGAATAAAATTATGGGTACTACCCAAGTCAATCAACACTATTACCTTTTTCTTCTTGATATGTCCTTCTATCTTGAGAGTTTGAGGAGTGGTAATTTCTGCCAATGAATTATAGAATATGGTCAGACTCATTTTTTCTTTCTCTAGGGTTGGTTCTTGGTGTATGTCCTCTTATTTTGAAGTTTCTTGTTCGTTTTCTTCCTCCTCTTCACAATCTATGTAAAATAATCTCTTCTCAACACATTTATGACCTTTAGTGTATTTTCTATCACAACTGTAGCAAAGCCCTTTTGATCTTTTTTCTTCCAATTGTTGTGGTGTCAACCTTGTAGGTTGAGGAATTCTAGGAGTACCAACACTTTCATATTTATAGATGTGAGGGGTAGGCTTCCTTGTCGCCATAATTTTACATTCAATTTTTCTTTCCAACCTGAATGTTTTCTCCAATGAATCAGGTTTCCAAAGGAAAACCTCATGTTTGATGTTATCTTTTAAAGTCCTTATGAAGACATCAATCCTGTGTTCCTATGTAATATCATCTACCCTTATATTCAATTTTTGGAAGTCCTCAATGTGCTTCATCAATGAACCCTTTTGTTTGAGATTTATCAATTGGCTAAAGAAGGTGTTTTTCTTTGTATCCTCATAATGTGCTATCATTTCCTCCGTAAAAATTGACCAAGTGACAATTTTTTTACGGAAACAAATCCATTGATACCATACAACTGTATTTTGTTCTAAATATAAAGTTTCAAGGCGTACCTTTTGTGTGTTTTTCACATTATTGAGATAAAAATATTGCTCCATTTGTAATATCCATGTTATGAGATCCTTGCCATCGAACTTCCTCATATCAATCTTTGGAATATGGTGGGTCTTCAATCCAACATTAGAGATTATGAAATCAAGATTAACATTTATTTTTTTCTCATCGTGATTTTCCTCTACTATATTTTCACCATTAGGAATCATTTCTTGTATCAACTTTTTCAAACCTTCCTTCAAACCTTCCATGTCTTCTTTTAGATCATTCTTCATGTCTTCCATGTTTTCTTCCATTTTTTCTTCCATGTCTTCCATGCCATTCCTCAAACCACCCAACTTAGCTTCCATGCCCTTCTTCAAACCATCCATCTTAGCTTCCATGCCTTTCTTCAAGACTTCCATTTCATATTTTGTTACTCTTTGCCAGAGAGAAATTAGATGCACTTGCTCTTGTAATTTTGATATAGCATGTTGCACTTCTTCCTCTTCATGAGTCATAGAATATTATTGTGAGGGTTTAATGGGTGTTGAATTTTTTTTGGGGGGCATTTTAGAACCCAATACTGAAATCTATACTTCAATATACCCTTGGAATCACTTCAAACTGATTTTTCAAACAAGACTTATGCAATTTAAAACACACACACACACACACATTTTTCTTGCTTTTGAGGAGCTCGATATTGAAACTGCATTATATCTATGATTTCAGACCTTAAATATCTTAAATTTAGTCCTGTAGTAGCCCTATGAATAACCTTTCGAATGCCATAGGTATGACATGATTTGGATTCTTCAAGGCAAAGTTATGCCCAATCTTCCACAATGACCTAGTTATGGACTAGTTCAGTAAAGAAAAATTGTACGATGTGCCACATGTCATTGTTTCCTCCTTTGGCTTTGAAATTGATACACAGGAAACTATTGTCTGTTTAATTTCAGCCATTGTTTACAAAATTCCAATCCAATGCTCAGAGAGACGGTTATGACTATTTTCCTAAGGTCACATCTTTTATATGAAATTCAGGAGCTTGTAAAAACCCTAACTTCCACAGATCGTAACTTTTCAAATATTGTGAACCAAGATCTGAATTTTTTACACGAAATTCCTGGGGATTTCTTCAAAATGGATTTTATTTAGTGTTTGAACCCTCTTAGAAATAAAATTATAGAGAAAAATTCCACCATGACCTGTTTGAAGCATCGAAACCCTAGAATCCAAAGCTTTGATACCAAATGTTATGAAACCATCTCCAAAAATAGAAAAAAAAGAGATATCAACGCCTTATAAATCAGCTACTTCGAGGGGGAAACCTCCTTTACTTTAAATAAATGAACAATTCTTGGATGATATAAATGAAAAAACCTCCTTTCTATAATCCTAGCCGACCTAACAATGATAATGTAAGGGCACAATAATAACAATATGGGGGTTATAGGGGTACAACAATAACAATAATGAGGCTACACCAACAACAATAAGGAAATACATTAGTAATATAGGGACCTAACAGGTTGTTAGACATTTTTTAGGGTAATTAATGGTCTTAGAGTCCTTTTTTATTACCAACTTTACTAAAACAGAAAATATCCCTATTGTTCCTCAAAATGGTGTATTCCTAATTGAATTAGATCTCTAGGTCAAGTATCGAAGTCTATCCAAGTGGCAGACCTTTGTAACAGAGATCTCACTCTATAAATGAGAGGTTTATTGAATTTGAAAGGGTTGGTTGATGAAGGTAGAAGAGAGGACTATCATGTAATTTTGTTTCACCAAGCTAATATAGAGTTGCATAAGTGTTTTTCAGACTTGATATTTCTTTTAAGCTTACTTGTTTTTGTTTTTTCCATTCCTGATATTATCATCAACTTCGTATTCTCATGATTACTTGGAATTCATAGTATTATGCTCCAACTTCCTTCATGTGTTATGTGTATGCCGTAAAAAGTTATCTTTTAAACTTAATTACCTCAGCTTCCATGAAATACATTTTCTTGTGATTGAAGTCCCATAGCTGACTCCATGCCAAATGGTAGCCTTTCATACATATTCCACCTGAAAAATCACTTAAAACACAAATAGTATAGAGTTAGCCATATGAAATATAAGTTTCATCTTGAATATTCATTTATTTTCTTTAAGAGAGCCCTCTCTGGCTGGAAGGGCTAATTTTCAGTCCAAAGTGGTTTGAAATAGTTACACTAGGTTGACAATTGAGCAACGCAATTGGTCCCAACTTAGTGATAACGCATTTGTTTTTATTTTTGAATAACATATCTTGTATATGGTTTTATATAAAATATGAAAAATGCTTAGTGTTCTAAATCCTTGAATGCCTAGATTTTCAAATTCGTGTCCTGAAAAGAGAGTTAGTAGGTAATAAATTCAATAATTAATGATTCTCCAAGCACCAAATTTTTATGTGCTTAGCTAAATTTTTGGGAAATTATACTTGTTATTAAAAACCTCATAAAATTTCCTTTTTCTAGGTATACTTCTCTACTTGGTGAATTTTCCATGCTACTTGTCTGCATCTAAAAATAGTTAGAATTATCAAAGGAACTCTATTTGTTGAAGCTTATCAAATATCTAGTAAGTTTAATTTAAATTATTTTTCATTTTTTGAATAATTGAATTCATCTGCTCAAAGTTTTTATTTTCTCTACTTAGGCGTAATGGATGTGAAAGTGAAATCAAAAGAAATTAATCTCACGATCCAAAGTGTCAAATCCAAGTTGAAAGTTACCAAACCAAAAGTTGAACTTTTTGAAGAAAATAACCCTAATTCAACTTTCTTCTCAAATACTACATACAAGTCCTAATCCACGGGAACTAAGTTGTGGGAGGAAATATATGAGCTATTTAAAATTAATAGCTGGAGAAATCCAAAAGGAAGGCTCACAACAATATTCTAGCTCTAATTTGGCATTTTTGAAATATCAATGCCACATAAGGTTACAACTTGAACAATTATGCTTGTTAGGTCCCCGTAAATTTTTTGATTTGTGAGAACAAATGAACAGGGTTAACATCAAACCAGTCTTTGGAGTCCTAGGACCTAGCATTCCTAGAATCAGATAGGGCTCTCTCTATTTTGTGCAAAGGATGTGAACTTGTTTGCTTTTAGGGTTTGATTTTAGGCTAGTTGTTAAGTTTAGGGTTTGTTTGTTTGTTTGGGTTGGATAGGTGATCAAATAGAATAGATGGAGTGAGAGATTTTCAAGTCATTGGGCTATGGAGTCTATAAAAGGTCATGGAAATTTCAAAAATGGATCAGGGTGCATCACAGGGAAAATCTAACATGGTCAAATGGATCTTCAAGGTTTGTATGAGGTGAAATGAACATCAAGTTTGTGAGCATAGTAGGTGTAAAATGGCAGTTAAGAATACTTGAAAAAGTAACTTTAAACAAGAATGGTCCTTAATACTACTAAGAATGAAGAAATAATCATAAGACAGGGAAAACCATTAACTCTTTGATTAATCGCAAGAAAATAAGCATTTAAGACAAATAATCCAGTGACCTATAGAATGCAAGAAACTTGTATAACTTCTAGTGATTTCACCTTCAAGATTAGAAAACATTTAAGATAGACATATAAAATAGATCAAAGAAGAGGGAACTCCTAAAAATCATTGATCATAGCCATAAAGACCTCCAAAGTAACCTTTCAAGAATGGACAAAGGGTATGATCAAAATATAAACCTCTTTGGCTAAAGCTAATCAATGATACTTGAAAGAAAGCTCTCAAGAACAATGTTTAAGTAACATCAAACAAGAAAGGCTAACTATAAAAAATATTTGATATATATTGTATTAAATAATTCATAAGATAAAAAAGCATAAGTGGGTATATAGAGCAACTAAGAATTCTCCAAACTGACCTAGCAGAAGAAAACATAGAAGCAGTGAAGGATAAACAGAACTATGGTGCCTCTAAACAACATTTCTTAGTCTAAAACTTTTTTCCTACTGCAATAGAAGGATGAACACAATGATAATACAAGAAAACATGAACTAAATAGGAACACATCACCATTTCACAATACTCAAGGATCTTGCAAGAAATCCTTCTCCAATGTCAAACAATCCAAGCCATTCACAAAGATCAGAGCCAATTTGTCTTCAATCTCCAAGTCTATGTATTACTCTCAATAAATGTCTAATCAAAAACCAACTCCAAATTTAGCTCATGATATCTCATTTTAAATATCTTCCAATCTAGTTCTCATTTGACCCATCAAGCAAGTCATTTGGACAATCCATCTATGAGAAAGCCTGATTTTTCCAAGGTCACTCCAGAAGTGCAGCAATTCTCCCGCGACACCTTTATTTTTGACATTGCTCCAACAAAATGATACCTGTGTAAAATATGAAGGAGGTTTTTCTTCTTGGACCTATGATGGAAAAAACCCTCTCTCACTTTTGTCAAATTTATCTCTGTTTGGTCAAAAATATAATTTGAAGCAAAACTGGCCCTATGAGTGACAAATAGCTTCACTCTTGGAATGAATTATTGGAAAATGATGGATGCATGTTGTTTATGATTTGGTATGCCTTTATGCTTGCTGATATGACCTATCATATGGATCCGCTGCTCCTATGCCTCTTTTCCATAACAAACCCTATCTTATTTGGAAGAGGAAATTAGGGTTTGGTGTAGGCAAAACAGGGGATTTAGGACTACCTTATAGAGGGAGGGGAATGAAGGGGTCAAGGATTGTCTAAGTTCTTGGGGAAATTTTTGGGAATAGGGATAGATGTTAGAGAGTAGGGGAAAGTGAAATTTCAAGGATTGAGTGAGGGGAAAGGGCCCAAAATGGAAAAACACAGGCCTAGTCTCGAAAAGTGTCAAATTGTAGCAATAGGCTAGGTTTTGTAGAAAAATGATCAGTTTGAGGGATAGAGTGATGGGAAGTGTTTATGAAGGTATATTAAGGATAGGGGAAGGTGTAAGAGCATCGAATACAAGCCTTGTTGATGATTTAACCATGGACTTTATGAAACCAAGAAAAATTCCCTCAAAAACCCTAGTCATCTACAAGAACAAAGGTAGGTAAAAGCACATAAGAAGTCTTTTAGGAGCAGCAGGGTGACCATGGAATGGCAAGCTGGTGGAATGGTGAAAATTTTTCTATAAGGATAATGAAGGCAGTGAGATTTCTAAAACTCACAATATTCTAGGAATGTTGTTTTTAGAAATCTAGAACCAATATTTAGTCATCTACAGATAGTAAAAATTATTGATGACAAACAGTGGCTCCACTTGGGGAGGGCAGCTCCTTTTTAAGAGGTGTCCAAAACCTCGGAGTTCAAATCTCTAGTTTTTGAAGACCAGTACCTTACTTGTACTTGGAAGATACCTCTTCCTTCATTTGCTAATGTTCTGTTGAAGCTATGATCTCATAAAATCTAAACAAACATGATTGCTTCAATCTCAGTTCTACCTACCCATCTTACTTGGCCTAACATTTTTTTCTTCTTTTGGGTGCACATGGACTAGAAAACCCTTGAAATTATTTTCCTTTGAAAGCATACAACTATCTACTTGTACCCTTATCACTCCTAAGAGTTCATATTAGGCTAATGAACTCTCTTATTCTCTACCTAGTCTACTCATTTGCCAAGATTAAGCTGTTTGACAAACTTTTCTTTCTCTATCCTACTAACATGAAATTGAAAACATGATCAAACCAGGATTGAGCAATCTAATTTTCCATGGGCTATGGAATTTTAACAAGTTGTAGACAGACATTATTTTTGTATAATCAAAATTAGAAAGCATGAGGGTTGTGATTTAGAATTTGTTAGGCATCCCTCTTTTTCTTTGGTTCAGATTTGAGCATTGAGAACTAGCACCTTTTCCTAATCTAATCTACTGACAAACCAAGCTTAAATGGTTTGACAAGTCTTCTTTCACTAACCTATCGGCAGAAATTTAAAACATGTTTAGTCATGATTAGGCTAGATGCCTGAACAAGATTCTTCCTTTTCAAATAGTAGTGGCATTTAGGCTTGCACACTTTCAAAAGTACTCTTTTTTGGTATGGGGTTGTACCTCTTCTTTAAAATTTCCCTCTTTTTCTTCTTTTCTCTATTTTTTTGTCTTCATTTTTCAAAACAATCTAAAACTAAAAATATGCTCAAAGTGTTGAGCTTATTTGCATACCTATCTATCCTAATCTAACCTACATGTGATATATATTCATTTTGTGAACTCCCTTTTCCAATAAAACTAATCAAGAAAATGATTCCATGAGTTATATTTGTTCAGCTCTTCGAGTGTGCTGAAGAAAAAAGAAGGCCACTCCCACCTCACTTATGTTTGAATAGTAGTGCCTAAAATTTTCTTTATACTTTGCAACAAATTGTTCCTGGTATAAAACACTCCTTTAGTTGACTCTAAGAAAACATAAAAAGGATATTGGAATAATACCTTATCTAGAGGATTTGAGAAATGAGCTTCATTCAAGACTACTCCTTCCTCCACTTGGCTAAACTTGGGACTCTTTTAGGAAAGAAAATCCATCTCTTCCTCCTGATCATCTGCACTGTCAGTCTCATCATATATTGCAATGTTGTCCTCTAACAAAACTGAGATGCTCTGATTGAGTGGGCTGAAATCTGTGTGAAGGCCATCATGTTGATGAGCAGGAGCACTCTTGTGATTATCAATTTCCAAGCCTTCATCTGAAATTTTAACTTCAATGTAACTTGGTGGCTGCAAATCTGAAGCTGAGGAGAATTCCATGTCCCAAATGATTTCCTCAACAATTTCAAGAAAATGTGTCTCATTTACAACTTGCTCAATAAGTTCATAATCTTCCCTAACCTCAACATCCAAACTGAAAGACTGCTGATTTCCAATCACATGAAAGTTATTTATGATAGACTGAAATGAAGTAGAACAAAGAGGCATAGATCCTTCACTTACTTCCAAACTTTCCATACTTTCCTCATCAATGTCATAGGTGACCTGTATTGGCTGAATACTGTTTTCAAGATGATGACACTGAACTTCATCCCACAAATCAACTATTGATTGCTCTGCAATATTTACTTATGTTTGGAGAACATCATCATCATCAGACTGATCAAAATTTGGAGAATCATCAACATAAGTAATTTCACCAATCAAATATATTGGATTAGCAATAAAATACATAGAAATGTTATGTTCACATGAATTTTTAGAGGCTGACTGCATGCTTAGAATCTGAGTTATTTTCTCTTCAGTCAAAAGAGGAGGCATTTTTCTCTTTCTTTGGATAGCACTACAGTAGTTCTCTTTCTCTTCTGAAGGTTGATTCTAAGGTTGAATGTATTCTTGAGCCTCACCTAGAAGAGATGATGAATCATCACTTGTGCCTTTAGAGAGATCCTATGAGTTCTCCCCCATATCTTGTTTGATGTCATCCTCAACCAACTCTTCTTGGTTGATGTGACAGTTTATTTGAGAATGAAAATCATAAATAGCTACTAAGAGATCTTCATGATGAAAATTTCCTAAATCTTCATCAATATCTACAAGGTATTGTAAGATATCCTAAGATTGATCACAACAATTTTCAGCCAAGTATAAGGATGGATAATTTTCTTTATAATGATCACAAAATACCTTGTGGAGATGTTTTAAGGAAAACAAACTACTAGGTTTTAGTCATTCATAGCATTCCCTTGTTTTTCCTTCCAATGTCAGCATGAACATTTTCATAAGACAGTCCTCATGCCATTCAACTTTTAACTTCCATACATGTATATGAAATTTGATGAGATGTAACAAGGGGTCATCAATATTTTCATCTTGAAATGTAGGTAGGTTTTTGTCCCAATTATGGAAAGTGTTTGAGTAGATACTTTGTATAAGTCTACTCAAAGAGGCATGAGAAAGGAAGAATGGAGTTAAGTGTCAACTATATACTAGAGTCAAATACATAGTAGCCCTACCAGATCAGGAGAGGGCTCTCTCCGGGTCAATCTCAGAAAAAATAATCAATATGGCTTGAGATGACTTGAAATAAAAGCTAATTTTAGGCTAGGTATATAAGTAAAGGAGTTTGAGTATGTTTTTGGGGGTTTTTGTTGGATCAAAGGGAAAGGCAGTTTTGGGTGCGGGGATTAGGCCTAGTTTTTGCAGAGTTACGAATGGGGCAGGAAGGAAATTGTTTTGATGCTTTTAGATTGAATGAATGGATGGTTCGAGACCGGTGAGGAGATGAAAGGGCAAGAGGGTTTCAGAATCCTCCTCAAACGGATGAAAACATGAAAAATTAAACAAAGCGATGTGACAATGACTAATGATTACCTTTATCACTCATTTGTTTAATTTAAGAAGAAAAGGAAAGGAAAATTATATACATAAACATCGGTGAACTTACAAATACATAGGAAACACACCATCAAAACACAGAGCCACATGGATCCCAAAGAGTGCTGCAAACCCTGGTCTATTCCTTTGCCAAAAGTGCAGAGATGAAATGTATAATGAAGTGCCAAGCAATCCCAAGTGTCCAACCCTGAAAATGATTGAAGAAATACATGATATAGACAAGCCTAACTCATTACCATGCCTCTAGGGGTTGAGCTCATCATTCTAGGAGATATTTCAACCATATCTAAACTAGGAACTGGAAAATAGGCAATGAAACAACTTGCCTCTATATGATAGGAAACTGATTCATTCACTTACATTTCACTTTTTGGTGACTGAATCTACTAGAATGAGTAAAAATGTGCCAAAATTACATCATGGTCATGAAATTACATCAAGGTACATCAATATTTACATGAAAAATTCAAACTAGTCAAAACTAGGTGAAAATCTGAGCTGTTGAGTGAAAAATAGGCCAAATTTCCCTATGCGTCGCGCCTAAAATCTCTCTGTGTAGCACAAGTTTGAGGCTGATTTTGAGGGCCTTCCTGAAGTCCAAATTGAGTGCAGGATAGCTCGTTGGAAATACCTGCCAGTATAATTTCCAACCCAAGTGGAATTTCTAGATTTGGTTGCCATTTGCCCCTCCAAAAATCAAATCTCCCAACACTGCTTCCTGTGTGTGCAAAAAGTGGCAGAAAGGCCATTTTTAGGGTGTTTTTGACCCTTTAGGCAACCCAAAACTTGATGAAATCCTTAGGTAATCCATAGGCATGCATAAATTTTGATGAAAAATCTCAAAATGCAAATTTTTCCTCCAGAAGAGCTGCCAATTATAAGCGTGCACCAAGTGGCGCTACACGTCGAGCAGGAAAATCTGTTTTGAGACCAAAAAATTAAAAATTGACAAACTTTTTCCCAAATTTCTTGAAATTTAGGCTGAAGGTCTCTCATTAACCACTATGCTGGGCCAAAGAATATTCATCCAAAATTTGGAGTCTATCATGCCTTTTGCGACGTTTTAGTGCCTTCCTTAGCCTCACCTTCAGGATCTTGATCCTCGCTTTGCAAACATGATTGCGCGCCCAATAATGGTTCTTCATGTGCCTAAGCATGTTCTTTTCCTTGTTTTCCTTCTCCAATAGCTTCTCAAGATGAATATCGACCCTCTCAAGCCAAGTCTCTCTATCAGCCTCAATCTCCCGCTCAATGGGTGTCATCTCGTCTTGACTTCTTCGGGCAGCTTGCCGGTTCTCACGAATGTTTTGCAACTCCATGATTGTCTGTTGATCCTCTAATTTTTTGTTCCATTTCTCCAAGTAGTTTATGATCCATTGGGCTCTTTGCAATTTATCGGTCAATATGTCTATCTCAGCCTTCTTCTCCTGAATGATCTCTCTCAAATTTGATCTTGGAGAGCTCAAATCCTCATCAATAAGTATGAAATCAGTATCCTGGCCTCCTGAAGGGCCCTCATCCTGCATATGCCTCTTACCCTTGTCTTGTACCTGTACCTGTGTTGTTGATGACGGCAACGAGACCCCTTCCACCCCGGGTGGAGATAGTACTCGTCGGGCTGCTACAAACAATACTCTGGTGCCCCTCTGATAAGTGACATATACTGGCACACCGATAGACTATGTCTCGTGACCTTCAGGCTGATGTGAAGGTTCACCTGGCTCATGAAAAACCTCGGGAGGAACCTGAGGAACTGTGAAGAAATCACGGGATATTAAATCCTCCCATGAAATGCCCTACAATCCAAGCTGATGTACAACCATGATCTTGTTGAGTGCATAGTGATAAATACTGTTGTACTGCTGCTCAGGAGTTTTCTTCTGCACGAGCATGGTCATCCTCTCGAATTTTCGGCACATGAAATAAGGTATTTTCATCATCCTCACTCTAGTGAAATGCATCAATAACCTGATGTGGTATGCATAGAGGCGTGAGAACCGACCCTCAGAACTGAAGTATCTGATAATAAGTTTCATCAAAGGCGCATAGGATTCCTTTAGGAACCGGAATGGGAACACCCTACTATGCTATCTCACGTAGCTAGGCCTGATGTATGGTTCATAATGCACTCTTTCCACCTGCTGTCTTTTGTTCCAATATTCACCCACATTCGGTATCTTGGTTGCTTGAGAAATGGTTTCCGGTGTCAAGGTGAAATTTACACCAGCAAGAGTTACCTGACCATCATGCAAATGTAATACAAACAACCGAGCCAACTCCTAATGATGTTGAATCTGAGCAATCATCTCACAATACTGATAACATGACTGCTCTCGAAAACATGCCATGGCAAATGGGTAGGCCTGCAATCGAGTCAATGAGGTGGGATCTTCTCTCACATGTTTGCCACCTTTACGAGGCCTTCTTGGTGCATGTAGCTCAGTGGTAGAATCACTATCTCTATCATATGATGTATCAGTGTCTGTCTCCATGGTGTTTCAAGGTTAATGCAAGGTGTATGTTGGCTTGAATGAGATGAGGAATGAGAATTTGGTTTTTTTTTGTTTTAGTGCCAAATATATGGTGGTGTGAGAGGGACTGTGGGAAATATGGCCAGTGGGAACAATGGAGTCTTGTCAAGTGGTAGTTTTCCCTTTGAGAATTTGATAAACTTTGGGAGAGGGGAATTCTTAGGGTTTGAGGATTTTATAAGTGAAATGAGAAAGTGGGAATGAAGGTGAAATGAAATGACTTGGGATGGGGAAATAGAGCTTTAGGAGTGAATGACTCTTAGATATGTAATAGGATAGTGTATTGATGAAATAACAATGATGGGAGAGAAACAACAAGGGGGGAATGGAATATGTGGCACAAAACTATTTTAAAACACCAATTTCAAACCCTAAGAGAGCACTTCTTAACACAATGATAGGGTTTAAGCTTTTGGCATACAAACTCTTATATTCCCCTTTCAAACAACGCCAAACATTGCTTAATGGTAATTACAAGATCATTTGAACTTACACGGAGCAAATGAGACCGAGAAATTTGGAATTTGTTGGAGGCAATGACAAAATTTGAATGCCGGCCCTGTGCGCCACGACAGAGGCCCAGTGCGCCGCGACAGAGGCCCAGTGTGCTGTGAAAATTCAGAATTGCACAGTGAGAAACTAGCCTAGGCGCCGCGACTGTTATGTGCGCCGTGCCCAACTCCCAGTGCACCGCGACCAACATTTCACCACAGTTTCAGCCTTTCAAACCCTGATTTTGCCCTCCATGATTTTCTTCGGCTTCTTTGATGATTATTGCGTGCAAATGAATTTTTTGAATATGAAAATATCTTATATACACAAACGACTTTGATTTTTATTTTGACAAACCCACTTTCTAATGTTGCAGACTTTTGCACTTTGCACTTTTTTTTAAATAAACTCTGTTTTTTTTTGTTTCCTTTGATTTTTTGAACTGATGATGAATCTTGTCTATCTTTTGCAGGGATAGATGGCATGGGATTTCGGAAAAGGCGACTAGGGCTGCGCCTGAAGAAATTCACAACTGAAACAACTTTGAAAATTACATTACATTTATTACAAAGGATGAAATTGATGATTTTTCTTCAAAACAGAGTTTTGAAGAAGAATCATTATCAAGCATTATGACGATGAAATTTTTGCAATGAAAACTTATTTCGAACCTCCCTCATGTGCTTGCTGACATTATTAGACATTTCAAAGACTAAATTAATGAAACCCTAGACCTAATGAGACCTAAAAACCCTAAAATGACTCTTTGTTGATCAAGAGACCAAACATGATTGTAAATAACTGTAAAATTGACTTTGATGAACTGTGATGAACAGACCTGAGCCAGAAGGTACAAGACATGAGGGATATGAGTGACAAGACCCTCCCGTCAGATGATCCATGCTCCTAATGGAATGCAGCTGACTGAACTAAATGAGACACCTAAAATGAAATGCAACAAAAGAGATTTTGATCTCTGACGGAGGGATGAAGAGACCGACTCTAACATTGGCTCCAATGGGGATGGTAGCTCCTGGGAGGTGCCAAGAACTACAGATTTCTGGGAGAGTAGGCAGTGCCTTCGTCCATTGGGCTATGGAATCCATAACTTTGAAAAATCAACACAAGACTCTTGACTCATTTATTGACTGAAAATTTGACTCAAACTGACTCAATTTTGAAACTGAAATGACTGAAAAATGTGACTCGACAAACTCAAACCAAAGCTGAATCAATCTTCAGAATTATAGCCTTCACTTCAAGCCCCAAACTGAAGAAAATACCACAACACACACTTGCAATGAAACTGAAATAAGTGGTATATACAATGACGATGTAAACAGCATAAAACATCTCAAAAATGATACCGCTTGAGCAGCCGACCATTAACCGGCCCTCCTGGACAATCTTCCTCGTTCATCTCCTTTAGAAGAAAAGCATTCTGACCCCGATATGCAGCAATTTTAAAGGGTCCTTTCCAGAGATTTTCGAACTTACCGTGCTTACCCTTTTCCTCGTTTCTTGCATCCCATTTCAGCACCACTTCTTCCAATTGAAATTTTTCCGCCTTTTCTTTTCTGTCAAAGATTTTCTTAATTCTCTCCTCCAGCTTTAATGTGTTTTGAAAAAATTCTTCTCTCATCTGCTGCAAATGGATCATTTGATTTATTCTTCTTTGCCTATGATCATCTTCACTGCCAGCTTCTTGTAGAAGTTTGACCACTGGAACTGCGAGAGAGGTAGGAAACACTGTATCAACTCCATAAACTATCTCAAAAGGGGACATACCAATGGATTTATTCTGACTCACTCGATCTTCCCAAAGTGCATTGACCAACTTCTTATGCCAACTTTTCTTGTTTTTTTCTAGCAACTTTTTAATGATGTTGACCAAAGATTTGTTGGAAGACTCCGCCAATCTATTTCCTTGCGGATGATAAGCGGTTGAGTGTCCCAAAGTGATTTTATACTTGTCACAAAACTCAATCATCCTTTTTTATTTGAAAGTTGTTGCGTTATTAGTGATTAGCTTATTCGGGCAACCAAAACGAGAAAAAATGTTATTCTCAAGGAAAGAAATTATTACCGAATTCGTGGCCTGCCTGGTGGGAATCGCCTCAATCCATTTCGTGAAATAATCTGTCGTTGTGAGGATCCACTTGTGCTAAGATGAAGAAGCGGGATGGATCTCACCAATGAAATCCAAACCCCACTGCTGAAAAGGAGCACTTACCTCAATGGGCTTAAGCGGCAAAGGTTGCAATTTCTGCCTCCCTTCAAAATTTTGACATTCATGATAGCTTTTGACAGTTTTATACACATCAGAAAAAAGTGTTGGCCAATAATATCTTTCTCTCAAAATCTTGTTGGCCGTTGTTTTCCAAAAAAGGTGACCCCCGCAATCTCCCTTATGAAAATCCTCCATAACCTGCTTTGCTTCTTCTTCCACCAAACAGTTTAAAAAAACACCACCGGGATCTTTCCAATAGAGTGAATTATTCAAAACACAAAACTTAGCAGCCTTCAATTTCAGAGTTCTACTTTTGTTTCTAGCCATGCCGGGCAGTGGTGACAAATTTTGGAGCACATATACAATATCTGAATACCAAGGAGAAAGCACAAAGATTTCTAATACCTAAACTGATGAACTTTCCTCATTTTCCTCGGACATAGCAGCAATGAGATTGATGTCCAAAGCATGCAAATTCGACTCAGCCATTAGCTTAGCCAACCCTTGTTGTTTGATAAGCTTTGTAGGCTTTATCTCCACATCATACTCTAACAAGGCAACAATCCATCTGCCCTGTCTCCCTTCTGGATCTATTTGTACTAAAACATCCTTAACAACAGCATTAGGAACATAAGCAAGAATATGAGAATGCAGAATATATACGCAAAAATATTTCAACGCTTTCACAAGAGCAAGAGCTTGCTTTTCAATTATGTTATATTTCAAGGCTGCATCTCTTATGGTACAGCTGAAAAAATAAATTGGTTTTTCATGCCCATCTCTTTTATGCATTAATACTTCTGCCATTGTATGCTCTGAGGCAAATGAAAACAAAATAAAATCCTGAGTATAATCCGGGCTGATCAAAACAGGAGCTGAAGAAAGAGCCAACTTCACTAAATTGAAAGACTTTACAGTCTCCTCAGTCCACTTCACTATGCTATATTTCTTAAGCATGTTTGTAATCTCTCTTAGATGTTCAACAAGATTAGGCACAAAGCGGCATAAAAAATTCATCTTACCATTAAAATATTGAATCTCCTTCTTATTTCGGGGAAGATCAATTTGCTGAATAGCTTCTACTCGAGCTGGGTCAATATGGATGCCATCTTTTGAGATAATATGACCAAGAAGTTTGCCCTCATCCATGGCAAACAAACTCTTCTTCGGATTGAGTGACACACCATACTTTCTACATCGCTGAAAAACAATCTTCAAATGGTAAAGGTGCTCTTCATCAGAATTGGAAAAGACTGTCAGATCATCAAGATACACAACTAGAAAAACATCTTTCTCATTTGCAAATGCCATATCCATTGCGCGCTGAAATGTTGCACCAGCATTCTTCAAACCGAAAGGCATTTTAGCATAATGGAAAGTTCCCCACGGAGTGGTGAACGTTGTTTTGTCTCTATCATCCTCATGGACCAGAATTTGGTTATACCCGGAATAACCATCGAGTAGTGACATACGAGATGCTCCAACTACTCGCTGAAGTATGTGATCCATTTTGGGCAATGGATAATTGTCTTTCAAAGAAACCTTATTCAGATTCCTAAAATCAATGCACAAACGAATCTCACCTGTCTTCTTGCGTACGGGAACCAAATTGGAAATCCAATATGAAAATCTTATAGGAACAATGATACCAACCTTGTATAGTCAATTCACCTCCTTCTCAATTGAGGGTAGCAACTTCGGATTTATCCTTCTTAACTTCTGCCTGAAGGGTTTTTGATTTGGCTTGATAGGAATGGTGTGCTGAATTATTTTGGTATCATACGTCTTCAAATCTAAATAGTCCCAAGAAAATACATCAGCAAAAGAAGAAAATAAACTAACATATTTCGCTTTTACCTCTGGTTGCAATGCTTTGGACAATTTCACCATCTTGGATTTTCAGCTGATCCAATGTTCACGTCTTCAACTCCCTTTTCGGTTGGCCGCAAGGTTGGTTTTCTAGCTACGTCATCTTGATCAAAAAGCTCTTCTAAAGGTATCAAACCTTTAGGAATGACATTATCTTTCAGCTGCAATACTTCCATCTGATTTATTTTCACATCAGCTTCATCATCATCATGCTCCATGTCAATTGAAGTCTCTTTGAATTTGCGTTCGTTTTACATAAATTCATCAATCTCATCATCATCTTGGAATACTTGCCAATGCCTTTGGTTACCCGGGACAGTTGGATGATGTTTCACATGAATTTCAAACTTGTTACTTGAGTTCATCAGGATCTTCAAATTACTTGCTGCCTTAGCAAGTGCATCTGCAATACCATTCTGAATACGAGGGATACAAGTCAAAGTATAGTCTGAAAACAATTTCAAGATATCAAGAAATGCATTTCGATAAGCCCACATTCGAGGATTCTTAGCTTGGAATTAACCCTTCACTTGCTTAATTACCAACTCGGAGTCGCCATATACCGCAATCCTCTTAGCATTCAACTTTCTAAGGATTTTCAGACCAGCAATCAAAGCTTCATATTCTGCCTCATTATTCGAACAATCAAAAGCTAATTTATAAGAGCAGACCCTTACATTACTCGGTACCTTATTTGGGGCGGAAAAAGGGCTGCGAACCCAAATACCAATTCCAGCACCATCACTTCCTACTGCACCATCGAAATCCATGGTCCACAAACGATCTTCATCTTCTTCCAAGTGCTGAAACTTTGTTTGCTCTGTTATTTCTGCTTGTTGTCCATCAACTTTCTGCTACTGTCGGAAGGCTGATTGCTTAGCGAAACTTTCAAGTTCTTGCCTTTATTTCATCAAAACTTCTCTGAAATTTTCTGTGATCTCCGGAATGTCCTCTACTTCAACTAACTGACTATCTACATCATTTAAACTATCTGAATACAAAACAAAAGATTCTAAATCTGTATGTACATAATTTATCGGATGATTTACCGGTTTCTCCTTGCTGGTGATCATATACTTCATCTCTTGCTCCCGATATAATATTCTCATATGACCAAACACAAGAATGGTAGCATAGGAGAAATAAAGCTGTAATGTTCCCTTCAAATTCACTCCCCAAGATCTGGAAAGAAGCATGCCAAATCTAGGAGGAATATCTGCCACAACCACATCCATCAAAACATTCTTAGTTGGAATCTGATCTAAGCTAACCACCAAATCTTTGATGAGCCCAATGCATCTTACTCTGTTAGAAACAAAATAATAAAGATCATGATACTTCCTAGTGATGTCCAATCCCAATTTCTCCATGATTTCTCTCGGCATGAGATTATGAGATGCTCTGGAATCAAACATGGCATTATGTAACACAAAATCATGCAATCTAAGGCTGATATAAAAAGGAGGCACATCACTATCGGGAGACTCACCATCCAATGCTAGACCAAAGATCAACTCAGGTTGATCATCTTCCACATTCACCATATCAGACATTGGATCGAAATTCAGAATTTTAGATACTTGACCCTTGTAGCTGCTATTTCTCATCAACTCAGTCAAAGGAATGGAAACTTTTAACTTAGCTATTTCACTCTCTAAGTTAAAAACTGAAGCTTTTTCTACCTCTTTGGCTGGAGCATCCTTCTTTTCAGCTTTCTCCCTCGATACAATTGGCTGATTAGATCTTTCATTTGCTGATGGAGACTTGCTAGTAGTAGGATCAGCTACATCTTTTCCCTTCTTCTGTGCAATGGGTACATCATTATTTGGTGCTAAAACTTCCTTTCTCTTTTGGATTGGGTTGATAGGCACATCTTTGTTTCTAAGTGAATATTGACATTGCTAGGTAGACAAAGCATTCATATAACCTCTCTGATACTCATCTGACTCTTCTTCAAGGGCTGTCTCATTTGCCAAGATAAAATCCTCATCCTTTTGTACAGTTGAGTTTTCTGCATACTCCTCATCTTCGGTGATAAATGTTGGCATATCATCAGGTGTAAAGAAGTGATTTTCTTTCCCTATTACATTGTCTTCATCATCTGATTCCAGACCAACAAAATTCTGTTGTAAAGGAGTCTTTACCTACTGTTCTGCTGGCGTTTCTTGTGCTCGCTGCTCTCATCGTTTGATCCTGAACTGTGGTTGCTGCTAGCCACGAAAATTAGGATTTCTGATCTGCAGTTCAAGCTTATCAAGTGTTAATATTTCAATCATCTTTTCCACCTTGCGAAGTACCTGATCTGAAGTAGAAGCTTCTTCCTTTATTGCGACTTTCTTTTAAGCTCTCAATCTAGCTCTCTTGTCATTCAAATTAGCTTCAACACTCACTGCAATTTTCTGCATGTCCTCCAAAGTAGCTGAATCTCTTTCTCTCAATTGATAGGCCATGTCTGGATCAAAACCATCCGGAAACTTTAGCAAAGCTGACTTCCTATATGGCCTTAAATCATCAGGAATTGCATTGTAAACCACATTAAATCTGATACAATAATCTTGGACTGACTCACCTACGTTGCGCTTGATCTTGGTATATTCAGAAGTGATCTGAAGAGGATCTTTCTTTACTTCCCACCGATCTAAAATTGTCTCTGCAACTCAGCCAATGTAGCAATACTTCTAGGCTGCAAAGCTCTGAACCACTTTCTTACTTCACCTCCAAAAGTTTGCACAAATAATCTCATGGTCACATTTTCTGCATCAATTTCATGAAGATCGAAGAAGTCTGCCATTCTATCAATATGTTTCTGAGCAGTGACACTTTGAGGAGTGCCATCAAACAATGGGATTTTACTTTGATAATTAGCGAGCATGGCATCCAAGTTTTGAGGCAACACAAGGGGTGCGAATCTGGCAGCCATTGCTCTTGGTGGATTTATAACCGGTCTCAGAGATATAGGAGGAGTAGGAGCAGTAGATGTATGAGGTGTATGTGATATAGATGGAGGCGATACTACTGCAGATTGTTGATCAAGGATAGAAGGTTGTACAGGAATGGTAGGAATGAACAGAGGCTCAGTAGGAACTTGTGAACTAGATGTAACTGCCGATGGCCCAAGAGTTTCAGATGTAGACTCTATGAACTCAGGAATGTTTGTTGCCACAATGGAGTTTTGAATATTCAATATGTAACTGTCAATGGATCTATTAGCCTGTTCAATTTCAAGATACTTGATAAACTCTGGATTTATGACAGTAGAACCAATAGCACTTTCAGACTTCGTCTCAAACAACGACAACTCAAATTGTTTATCAAATTCAATATCTTCAAGGTATTCAAACACAGCAGGACATGAATGAGATTTGAAAAGAGGAATCACAAGACTTTCTCGACGAAGGATTCTTGAAATCAAATTGGGATTTTCATACACTGGAGGTGGATCGGGATCCGGATTTTCTCTAGTATGTCTTCTGGAAGCTAGTGTGTTGAATTATTTTCAAAAATCAAAGGGACAAAACCAACTTGTTCAACCTATCAAATTCTAGACTCATCACCCAAAAGTCCAGAACGATCTGATGTACTGGGGAAATTTACAAGTCAAGTGTCACGTTTACAAGCTAGACCAGAGATTAACTAAAGCAGCGTTTATCTACTTTCGCTGATGCAAAGCAAGAGCGTTTCGAAGGCTACCTGGCATAACTTCAGGCTCCGTCTGTAGCTTAGAAAACAAATAACACCAACAAGCAAACCATATGATTCCCCAGTATGGTCGCCACTATGTTATTGCCTAAATCTACCTCAGGCTAAAAGAAGGCAGGGTTCAGGGTAACATCAAACCACGCTTAGTCTGGTAGCTAGCCCTACCAGATCAGGAGAGGGCTCTCTCCGAGGTCAATCTCAACAAAGATAATCAATCGGGCTTGAGATGACTTGAAATAAAGGCTAATTTTAGGCTAGGTATATAGGTGAAAGGATTTGATTTTGATTTTGGGGGTTTTTGTTGGAATCAAGGGAAAGGCAGTTTTGGGTTCGGGGATGAGGCCTAGTTTTTTGCAGAGTTCTGATTGGGGCAAGGAAGGAAATTGTTTTGATGCTTTAGATTGAATGAATGGATGGTTCAGACCGGTGAGGAGCTGAAGAGGGCAAGAGGCTTTCAATAATCCTCTTCAAACAGATGAAAACATGGAAAATTAAACAAAACTGAAGGCAGAGCAAAGCAAGCTAATGAATTCCACCTTTATCACTCATTTGTTTAATTTAAGAAGAAAGGAGAAGGAAAATGATACACATAAACATCAGTGAACTTAAAATCACATAGATAAAAACACCATCAAAACACAGAGCCACATGGATCCCAAAGAGTGCTGCAAACCCTGGTCTATTCCTTTGCCAAAATTGCAGAGATGAAATGTACAATGAAGTGCCAAGCAATCCCAAATGTCCAACCCTGAAAATGACTGAGAAAATACATAATATAGACAAGAATAACTCCTCCCCATGCCTCTAGGGGTTGAGCTCATCATTCTAGGAGCTGTTTCAACCATATCTAAACTAGGAACTGAAAAATAGGCAATGAAACAACTTGCCTCTATATGCTAGGAAACTGATCCATTCACTTACATTTCACCTTTTGGTGAATGAATCTTCTAGAATGAGTAAAAATGTGCCAAAATTACATCATGGTCATGAAATTACATCAAGGTACATCAAGAATTACATGAAAAAGTGAAACTGGCCAAAACTAGGCGAAATTCTGAGCTGCTGAGTGAAAAAGACGCCAAATTTCCCTATGCGTCGCGCCTGAAATCTCTATGCATAGCACAAGTTTGAGGCTGATTTTGAGGGCCTTCCCGAAGTCAAAATTGAGCGCAGGATAGCTCGTTGGAAAGCCCTGCCTGACTACTTTCTAATCCAAGTGGAATTTCTGGATTTGGTTTCCATTTTCCCCTCCAAAAGTTCAATCTCCCAACACTACTTCCCGTGTGTGCAAAAAGTGGCAGAAAGGCCATTTTTAGGGTGTTTTTGACCCTTTAGGCAACCCAGAACTTGATGAAATCCTTAGGTAATCCATAGGCATGCATAAATTTTTATGAAAAAACCATAAATGCAAATTTTTCCTCCTGAAGAGCTGCCAATTATAACTGCGTGCCAAGTGGCGCTACGTGTCGGGCAGGAAAATCTGTTTTTGGGCCAAAAAATTCAAAATTGACAAAAAATTTTCCAAATTTCTTGAAATTTGGGCTGAAGGTCCCTCATCAAGCACTATGCTGAGCCAAATAAGCTTCGGCCAAAATTTGGAGCCTATCATGCTTTTTACGACGCTTTAGTGCCCTCCTTAGCCTCGCCTTCAGGATCTTGATCCTCGCTTTGCATACATGATTTCGCGCCCAATAATGGTTCTTCATGTGCCTGAGCATGTTATTTTCCTTGTTTTCCTTCTCTAATAGCTTCTCAAGATGAATATTTACCCTCTCAAGCCAAGTCTCTTTATCAGCCTCAATCTCCCACTCAATGGGTGTCATCTCTGTTGGGCTTCTTCGGGCAGCTTGCCGGTTCTCACGGATGTTTTGCAACTCCATGATCGTTTGCTGATCCTCCAACTGTTTGTTCCGCTGCTCCAGATATTTTTTGATCCGTTGAGCTCTTTGCAATTTTTCGGTCAATGTGTCTATCTCAGCCTTCTGCTCCTGAATGATCTCTCTCAACTCTGAGCTTGGAGAGCTCAAATCCTCATCAATAAGTATGAAATCAGTATCCTGGCCTCCTGAAGGGCCCTCATCCTGCATAGGCCTCTTACCTATGTCCTGTACCTGTACCTGTGCTGCTGTTGACGGCAACGAGACCCCTTCCACCCCGAGTGGAGATAGTACTCGTCGGGCTGCTGCAAATAATACTCTGGTGCCTCTCTGATAAGTAACAAACACTGGCACACTGATAGGCTCTGTCTCGTGACCCTCAGGTTGATGTGAAGGTTCACCTGCATCATGGACAACCTCCGGAGGAACCTGAGGAGTTGTGATCGGGACCTTCAGGCTGATGTGAAGGTTCACCTGGCTCATGAAAAATCTTCGGAGGAGGCTGAGGGGCTGTGAAAAAGTCATGGGAAATGAAATCCTCCCATGCAATACCTTGCAATCCAAGCTGATGTACAACAACAATCTTGATAAGTGCATAGTGATAAATACTGTTGTACTGCTGCTCGGGAGTCTTCTTCTGCACAAGAGTGGTCATTCTCTCGATGTTCCAGCACATGAAATAAGATATGTTCATCATCTTCACTCTAGTGAAATGCATCAATAACCTGATGTGGTATGCATAGAGGCGTGAGAACCGGCCCTCACAATTGAAGTATCTGATAATGAGTCTCATCAAAGGTGAATAGGATTCCTTTAGGAACCGGAATGGGAATACCCTGCTGAGCTGTCTCACATAGCTAGGCCTGATGTATGGTTCATAATGTACTATGTCCACCTACTGTCTTTTTTTACACTGTTCACTCACATTCGGTATTCCGGTTGCTTGAGATATGGTTTCCGGTGTCAAAGTGAAATTTACACCAGCAAGATTTACCTGAGCATCATGCAAATGTAACACAAACAACCGAGCCAACTCCTGATGATGCTGAATCTGAGCAATCATCTCACAATACTGATAGCATGACTGCTCTTGAAAACATGCCATGGCAAGTGGGCAAGCCTGCAATTGAGTCAATGAGGTGGGCTCTTCTCTCACATGTTTGACACCTTTACGAGGCCTTCTCGGTGCATGTAGCTCAGTGGTAGAATCACTATCTCTGTCATATGATGTGTCAATGTCTGTCTCCATGGTACTCAAGGTTAATGCAAGGTGTCTGTTGGCTTGAATGAGATGAGGAATGAGAATTTGGTTGTTTTTTGTTTTAATGCCAAATAAGTGTCAAAGGGGAGGGACTGTGGGAAAAGTAGGACAGTGGGGACAATGAATTTCAATCAAGTGATATCAGAGGTGTAGGGACAGTCACTTGACTGTTTGGACTTGGGGTTTGGGAATTTTACGAGTGAAATGGGAAAGGGAGAATGAAAGTGAAATGAAATGGCTTGGGATGGGGAAATAGGGCTTTAGGAGTGAGTGACTCTTAGATATGTAAGGGGATGGTGTATTGATGAAATAACAGTGATGAGAGAGAAACAACAAGGGGGGGAATGGAATATGTGGCACAAAACTATTTTAAAACACCAATTTTAAACCCTAAGAGAGCAATTTTTAACCAAAGGATAGGGTTTATAATTTGACATTCAAATTCTCATATTCCTTCTTTCAAACAACACCCAACACTGATTAATGGCAATTGCAAGATGATTTGAACTTACATGGAGCAAATGGGACCGAGAGATTTGGAATTTGTTGGAGGCAATGACAAAATTTAGGTGTCGGCTTTGTGCGCTGCGCCTAGTGTATGCGCCGCGACCATTTTGTTTTGCACAGTGAAAAACGGTCCTATGCGTCGCGATCACTGTGTGCGCCGCGACCTCCACCCAATGCGCCGCGCAGGTAAACTCACCAACAGTTCGGCCTCCAAACTCAATTTCGCTCTCCTCCAAAGTTTGACTCTACTCTTTGATAACTCTTGCGTGCAAATGAATTGTTTAATGTGGAAATATCTTATGTACACAAAGGACTTTGATTTTTCTTTTGACAAACCCACTTTCTAATGTTGCAGACTTTGACACTTTGCACTTTTTAATATAAACTCTGTTTTTGTTTGTTTCCTTTGATTTTTGAACTGATGATGAATCTATTGTCTATTTTTTGTAGGGATCGCTGGCATGGGATCTTAGCAAAGGTGACTAGGGCTGCGCCTGGAGAAATTTTCAACTGAAACAACTTTGAA
Organism: Pinus albicaulis; assembly: GCA_034641835.2. NCBI lineage: Eukaryota > Viridiplantae > Streptophyta > Pinopsida > Pinales > Pinaceae > Pinus > Pinus albicaulis. Next base: position 216,144 of record JAXQQM020064384.1, on the reverse strand, counting down.
AATTACATTACATTTATTACAAAGAATGAAATTGACGATTTTTCTTCAAAACAGAGTTTTGAAGAAGAATCATGATCAAGCAATATGACGATGAAATTTTTGCAATGAAAACTTATTTTGAACCTCCCTCATGTGCCTATTGACATTATTAGACATTCTAAAGACTAAATTTGTGAAACCCTAGACCTAATGAGGTTTAAAAACCTAAAATGACTCTTTGCTGACCAAGAACCCAGGGATGTGTTCTCTATTCATCGGAGCATATCTCTGTTGTATTCTTGGATCCATGTTTGTAAATCAGAAAGGGTCACTGAATCTTTTCAACCAGTCTAGATTCTTCTACCAGTGGAGTCTTTAGGTCTATTGAGAGTTGTGGATTCGCCAGGTGGATAATTTCAACTTTTTTGTCCACCATCAACAGGATTGGGATTGATTAGTGCATTCCTAGGGGATTCTGTGAGGAATAGTGGGGTTAACAGGGCTACTGAAGACCAGTGGAGTCACCAGGTGGGTGATGTTTTCTATTTTAAAGATGTACTTGTTGTCCACCATCAACAACTGAATACCAATCTAAGGATGTTTGAGGGTTTTCTGAGGTCTAAAGGATTTCTAATATGTTATTTACTCTGGAAATTCCCACCATGATCGCCATTATGTTAGGTCCTTGTAATTTGTTACATTGGCAAGAAAAAATGAACAAGGGTAACATCATATCGGTCTTTGGAGTCCTAGGACCTATCCTTCCTAGACTCAGAGAGGGCTCTCTCTATTTTTTGCAAAGGATGTGAACTTGTTTGCTTTTAGGGTTTGATTTTAGGCTAGTTGTTAAGTTTAGGGTTTGTTTGTTTTTTTAGGTTGGGTAGGTGATCAAATAGAATAGATGGAGTGAGATATTTTCAAGTCATTGGGATATGGAGTCTATAAAAGGTCATGGAAATTTCAACAATGGATCAGGGTGCATCACAGGGAAAATCTAACAAGGTCAAATGGATCTTCAAGGTTTGTATGAGGTGAAATGAACATCAAGTTTGTGAGCATAGTAGGTGTAAAAGGGCAGTTAAGAATCCTTGAAAAAATACATTTAAATAATAATGGTCCTTAATACTAATAAGCATGAAGAAATAATCATAATACAGGGAAAACCAATAACTCTTTGATTAATCTCAAGAAAATAAGCATTTAAGACAAACAATCTAGTGAACTATAGAAGGCAAGAAACTTGTATAACTTCTAGTGATTTCACCTTCAAGAATAGAAAATATTTAAGATAGACATATAACATAGATAAAATAAGAGGGAAATCCTAAACATCATTTATCATAGCCATAAATACCTCCAAAGAAACCTTTCAAGAATGGAAAAAGGGTATGATCAAAACATAAACCTCTTTGGCTAAAGCTAATCAGTGATACTTCAAAGAAAGATCTTAAGAACAATGTTTAAGTAACATCAAACAAGCAGGGCTAACCATGAATCATATTTGATATCTACTGTATTAAATCATTAATAAGATAAACAAGCATAATTGGGTCTAGAGAGCAACTAATAATTCTCTAAACTGACCTAGCAGAAGAAAACATAGAAGCAGTGAAGGATAAACATAACTAAGGTGCCTCTAAACAACATTTCTTAGTCTAAAAATTTTGTCCTACTGAAATAGAAGGATGAATACAATGATCATGCAAGAAAACATGAACTAAATAGGAACACATCACCATTTGAAAATTCTTATGGATCCTACAAGCAAGCCTTCTCCAATGTCAAACAATCCAAGCCATTCACAAAGATCAGAGCCAATTTTTCTCCAATCTCCAAGTATATGTATTATTCTCAATAAATGTCTAATAAAAAAAAAATCCAAATTTAGCTCATGATAGATCATTGGAAATCTCTTCCAATCTAGTTTTCATTTGACCCATCAAGCAAGTCATTTGAACAATCCAGCTATGAGAAAACCTGATTTTCCCAAGGTCACTCCAGAAGTGTAGCAATTCTCCCATGACAACTGTATTTTTTACATTGATCCCAAACCATGATACCTGTGTAAAATCTGAAAGAGATTTTCTTATTGGACCTATGATAGACAAACAAATCTCTCATTTTTTTCAAATTCATCTCTGTTTGGTCAGAAACATAGTTTGAAGCAAAATTGGCCCTATGAGTGACAATTGGCTTGACTCTTGGGATGAATTCTTGGAAAATGATGGAGGCATGATATTTATGAGTTGGTATGGATTTATTCTTGTTTATATGACCTATCATATGGATCCTCTACTCCTATGCCTCTTTTCCATAGCAAACCCTAGCTTAGTTGGAAGAGGAAATTAGGGTTTGGTGTAGGCAAAACAGGGGATTTAGGACTACCTTGTAGAGGGAGGGGAATGAAGGGGTTAAGGGTTGTCTAAATTCTTGGGGAAATTTTGGGGGATAGGGATAGATGTTAGCGAGTAGGGGAAAGTGGAATTTCAAGGATTGAGTAAGGGGAAAGGGTCCAAAAGGGAAAAACATAGGCCTAATCTCGAAAAGTGTCAAATTGTAGCAATAGGCTAGGTTTTGTAGAAAAATGATGAGTTTGAGGGATAGGAGTGATGGGAAGTGTTTATGAAGGTATATTAAGGATAGCGGAAGGTGTAAGAGCATCAGGATACAAGCCTTGTTGATGATTTAACCATGGAAGTCATGAAACCAAGAAAAATGCCCTCAAAAACCCTAGTCATCTACAAGAACAAAGGTAGGTAAAAGCACATAAGAAGTCTTTTAGGAGCAGCAGGGTGACCATGGAATGGCAAGCTGGTGGAATGGTGAAAAATTTTCTATAAGGATAATGAATGAAGTGAGATTTCTGAAACTCACAATATTCTAGGAATGTTGTTTTTAGAAATCTAGAACCAATATTTTGTCATCTACAGATAGTAAAAATTACTAATGACTAACAATGCTTCCTTATTATGATATGTTAAGTTGGATCATATCACAAGCCCATGTTAAAACATTCTCAATAATAAATATCTCCAACAAAGTTATAGATTCATGGAGGCCTAAATATTTACAGTGAAAGTACAATTTGAGTCCTGAAATTTACCTTGATAAGGGGTACATGATGAGCATTAAACAAAAAGTATTAAAACAATAGAAGAATGACATAGTTGGATGCACAAAATAATGGATAGTTTATTTTGTGAACTTTAATACCAAATCAAACAAACTCTATCCAATTAGGAAATTTAGGAACCCTCACACATTTATGGTTAAAATGTTAACTAGACTTTATTGAGAAGTGGATCCAGAATGGTTTAAGATAGAATTGGTTCCTCCAGTCTATGGAATCATAAATCAATCTAAGAGATTTAATTGGTAAAATATTTTCCATAAAATCTACCAAATATCATTAAGTTTTCACAGTCATCCCTACCAGGATTTGGTCCAGGTTCTTAAATGTTACCTTATGTAATGGATATTATAGTAGCCTTTGTTTCTTTTCATGGATAAATTGAAACTAGTCTTTCAACGATCATCCAATTACTCTAGGAAAGCCAATACAAGAATCACTTTTATAATATTTGTGAAAATTTCATGTTTCAATTCCATCAAATTATGTTTTGGAAATTCCCTTTGTAGGAAATTGGGAGGTTTTCATATTTATTATCATATTTCCATTACATGATAATTAATTGTGAGACTATAGAATTTCATTACAATATTTTCTTAATTCATCAAGAAATTATCATAAGAACGTAGATCACATAAGACAATAGAACAAAGGATATAGTCTCCAGGCAACGAAAATCCTTTCCAAAGGGAAAACCCATAAAATATATTCTTATAGAATCAGATCAAATGAGATATCCAAGACCCATAACCATGAAAAATTTCACCTATAGATGCCAATTCAAATCATTTTTTATTCCAAAATACTCACCAATAAGAAACCAGCAACAAGAGATGTACCAAGGCAGATCTTCTTCTAGACTTCAGACTTCCTCATCCTCTTTATCGTCTATGTGATATTTCAGACCAAAAACATTCAAGTGTGTGTGTAAAAATGAGCTCCATATATCTTCTATTTATATATCTTTGAGGCGGTATGAATGGACATCTCCATTTGGGAAAGTTTGACTTGACATGTAGGTCGACTTGGCATCTAGAGGGGTTTATGCCCCAGAATTTACATTTAATTTTTTTTTCCCATTTTCTTTTACAATAGGTCCAAAATAGGTCTTTGAATCTTTGAATCAAAAGCCTAGAAGCATGAAGAACATGTTTATCTAATAATTAAAAATAATTTTTATTTTTATTTTCTTTTTCTTTATACATAAAATACATAATGTTACAAATTATGAAGACCAAAACTAGTTACATTCTCCAACACTCCTTCCTAAATAGGGAGGTATTCATAATTGTACACATGGTACAAGGATATACTAAAATTGAAATATTATCATAGGGAGAGCTGGATTGGTAAGCCATCTGTAAGCATCAATATTATGACCAGCATTGTCAATGAGGCCTAACTAGACAAGCTCAACTTCATTTGAGAGCATTATGTTGGGATGATTTATGTGAGATACCACACTACCTATAAGGCACATAACCCATCCGGATGTTCACTAGGTATGTCCCTTTTGGACTATTCTTATCTTGAATTCCCAATCCTCAAATAATATCAGTCATTTTCGACCACTCTTATCTTGGACACCTTTCCTATCCTAAAAGAGTGTTGATCCTTTTCCTTTCTTGGATACTCTATCCTCAAGGAAATCAGATATGCTTATCCAATCCTTCACCATTCTCTCTTCAAGGCCTTCACTTAGACTTATGATTGTTAGTCCCAGTCAAGGCATGACACATGAAGAAGAGAATGCACATGTGATGTCCAATATCACTCCCTCTCAACCAAAGAGGATATCCTTATTGAATTTTGATTACAGAATATATTCTTTCTGCTTTTATAGGAGGCTCCTTTACTTCCTCTTGAATCTAGAGGATATTCCTAACTTCCCTTTTCTACTTCAAAATCTCTATGGGTTGTTTCCTTAACAATATCATCCACCTATTCTTTATAGAGATAGTTGCATGGCTCCCTCTTTCCTTCACATCTGATTACATCGATCTTGCTTTATTTCGGGGTATCATGGAGCCATCTTCTTCCTTAAATCTTGTGACAAGATACAAGTCATCATATTGCACATCAATTTAATCTTTTCATAATTAATGAAGGCATTATATTGAGCCTTTCCAAACATCAATTTAATAATAGCTTCTTCATGAAAGTGATATCCTGGTTGTTTTACAAACTTGATCGTCAGGTTATCATCTCACACTACTACCTTTTAATCCCAAGATGAGCACATCTTTACATCATAATTTCCAAATATGTTGAGCTTGCCTCAAAATTCTTCACTTATTCCTACAATATCCTTCCAGGTAGAAAAAAAATATGTTAACCAAATAACCAACAAAAATTATTAATATTAGACTTACCTCATCATGATGACCTTCTCATAAAAGCATCAACATCCTTATGGTCCATCTCCACATGAATCTTCCTTAATGCATTAGAGTGCCCAAGGATTGAGCTTGATTACCAAATTGTAATAACTTTCTTGGAGTTTTCATTGTTGATCAAGAGATCATGTCCAAGTTCAAAAATGCTCAAAAAATGAAAGTACTCAAAAAAAATTTCAACCTAAGCAACCAGAAAGGTCTCGTCGCTGCTATTCTGGCGCCATGAACAGTTTGCAAAATAGAGGCCGTATGCAGAAGTTATGAAGGTTTGAAAATCCCAGTAAACTCCAAAAATGAGTTGACCAAGTTTGACTTTATAAACTTTGGAAAAATTTAAAAAGAATATTCCAAGGAATATTCCATTCGAGCATATTAGACTTCGACATGTGGCAAGGCTGTATTGGATGAAGGTTTGAATTTTATTATTGTGGCCAATTAGCAGGTGCCACGTGGTAAGGCCAGACGCCGCCACATGGCCCCAGGCTGGTGTAAAATCCGCGTTAAAAAAAAATTGTTGTATCTCCACAGGATTTGAACCATGGCTAATGGGCTGCCAGCCCACAGACCCAACTGGGCAGGCTACACATTAGTTCCTAATAAACTATGGAGCTAGGTTTTATTTATCATTTTCATTGTAATCCAACGGAAAACAAAAGGGGCTATCCCAACCCTCCACACGACCGTGCCCTGGTGACCAAGAGCCAGCCTTCCGACGGTCATGGTCACGGTCATGATCATGGTATTGAAGGCATGTGACCAACAATTGCTAATTACATTTATTGTCACGGTGGAGTAAACTGTTTGTTCCGATGGTTTCGGCGGGGGGTCATGTGACCACCCCACCCTAACATTAAATGCCACCATTAACGGTCCGCTATTTTTGGGTGTGGTTCCGATAATTTTGGGGAATATGACATGTTTAGCGTGCTAACTGGAGCTCCTCCAGTTTTGGAGGAGGTTTTTGAGGGATATTGGGAAAATTTTGTTTTGGCCATAACTCCCTCATTATTGAACCAAATTGGGTGCAAAAATTGTCAATTTTGGGCATTTTTGACATTCTGAGCAGTTTTCCATAGGTTTCAGAGCCATCAGAGGTCATATTCAGTAGTTTTAGCTTCAGGGAAGATTAAGGAGCCATCAGGGTCACCATGGTGTAGGTAGTGTATTGGGCATCATTTGTCTGTTTTCTGCAAATGAATATTCATCTCTGGCTATTTCATACATTCTGAAGCTGATTTTATAGAGAGCATAGTTTATTGAGGCTTATTTTCACTTGTACTTAGCATTTTTTAGCAATAAGATATGAGGGACATGCCATTGGGAGCTGGACCAATAGATGTAGCCCAAGAGGGGTGAATTGTTTCATCAAATTTGCTAAGTAATGCACTATGTGATGTTTTATTGTCTGTTATTTACTGTTGTACAATGATAAACATTTATACTTAATTAATCCTCACATAGAAATCTATTTAACAAAGCTAAAACTATTTGTTTCACCTACAAACTTCAGAGAACCTTATGCACACATTATAATTACTGTTTGGATACTTAGCACAGCAAAACTAATACATTCCATTCAGTTCAATTGTTAACTCCCTCCTTCTCTTCTGGATATTATACTTCATGTTGATCAACATTTTTATATTTATTCCATGCAATCTTGTAAGAGAGTCTTGATCTCTTTCCATACCAAAGCATGTCACATTTATTCTTTTGGACTTCATGAACCTTTTCCTGAAGAATTAATTACAATATGCATACTTTTGATTTTCATAAAATCATCTAGCCATCCTTTCTAAATGAGCTTGCTTCTTTACCATCTACATTCCTTCAGCATTCACGATTATCGTTTCCATATCTCTAGTCATAATTCTACTACTAAGAATCTTCCAAAATGATGATTCTTATAAGATCTTTATGGTATTTATTTGCAAGATGACTCCCTCTAACATGATGTTAGAAAATGCTTGGATGAACAATAATATGAAATATGGTTTTTATTTTCTCATTCTCTTTAAAACTATATGATCTTTCCAAAGCAAATCAAATAAGTAGATTCACATCTTTCTAGTATCAAGTACTTCCATCTATGATGCCATGATTTTTACAAAATCAAGACTCTTATAGAAAATGCAATGATGCATGCTTACTCATTTTAATCATCAATGAACTTGTTAGCATCAATTACTTCAGGGTCCTTACAGTTCCCTATTTGCATCATGCTCATCATTTTCAAGAAGTCATTAACAAGCATAAGAATTGCTTTTCATTTCCATCCCTCATGTCTTTCTTCCTTTATTATGCACCTGCAATATTCATTGACAAGTATAACCAAGCACAATATAAAAATACAATGGCATGATGTCAATTTTGTCAATATAGGGTTTCCATGGTGTCTTAAAGGGTGAATTCCTAGAGTTCTTAAGTACAAACCCTAAATTCCTGGACCTTAGTCTTGATAAGGTTTTTACTTTTGGTGGAAAAATCAACCCTAGGTATCTTTACCTAGATTTCTTTTTACTATAACCCTTCAAAGGGTTTTACCAAAAACCTTATATTTTTCTTGCAAACCCTAGATATCAAGAATTAGGGTTTTTATGAGGGAACAAATATTTATGATTTATTTTCTAGGGTTTTCAATCCCAGATCCATCTAGGATTTACAAACCCTAGATATCAAAAAATTTCAAACAAACGCTATACATAAAGATCTATCATGTAAATACCTCATGCACTTCATTTCTTGATCCCAAGGCTATCATATTGACATCTAAATGTCTCTATGTTTATACAAACCCTTTATGCTTCAAAAGATAACCTTTCATGAAATGCATAACAAAATAGTACATACCTCAATGATTTTCTTTGCAAGGATCTCATCCTTCTCTACTTATTCAATAGGTGACTATCTTCAATATGGGTGCCTCAACGTTTTCTTGGGTAGCTAGCATTTGTGCAAAATTATTTTAAACTACTCCATTTATGGAACCCTTTAGAGGCAACTCATCATACTTCATGCATTTACCATCACAGTAAATGTTTATCATATACTATTGTTATGGGCATCTGATCATCTCTCGGCCACCGTAATTCAATCACCATCTCATTAATGAGGGATGAAATAGAGATATAATTCTTGATAAATCCAACATCAAAGGGTAATGACCATACTGACCATCATCCCTTTATACTTATGATGGTTCTACACTTCTAATACATAGATTGTGATGTGCGAGAACCACAAGAACCATGCAAGATCCATAGAACTACATCACTTAAATGAAATGATCCATTTTTAAGAGTAATATATCCAAGTCATCAACGATCCATTGACGATATGTATATTATAGTGCATGTAATACATGGATAAATCACTAATACATAGATTGTGATGTGCGAGAACCAAAAGAACCATGCAAGAGCCATGGAACTACATCACTTAAATGAAATGATCCATTTGTAAGAGTAATATATCCAAGTCATCAACGATCCATTGACGATATGTATATTATAGTGCATGTAATACGTGGATAAATCACTAATACATAGATTGTGATGTGCGAGAACTAGAAGAACCATGCAAGAGCCATGGAACTACATCACTTAAATGAAATGATCCATTTGTAAGAGTAATATATCCAAGTCATCAACAATCCATTGACGATATGTATATTATAGTGCATGTAATACGTGGATAAATCATTTCAGAGAATTCATGGTGTCCATAAATTTTATTCTTTGTTACCGAGCCATTAAATTGTGATGTTGACCACTCACTTTAACCAAACCATAATAACTCATATTTCTGATTCATGAGAGAAATTAAACGAGCCATAATTATATTGAACTAAGTCAAAGATGTAAATCATAAAACCATAAATAGATTTGGGCTACAGACAAACATCAACGAGCCATAATAAGTGCGATTCTTTGAGCTTCTGCGCACTTCTGAAAACTCGTGCGGGCTTTCACAAGTGAACTACAGATTATACGAGGTTTTGTAGTGAGCTACCCACATAATACTTTGAGCTTATTTGTGTGAACCAATAAATGTTATGTCCATCAATTTGAGCAAACCATCCACAGAAATTATATGATAAAATCTTGAACCACATACTTGTAAGCCATAAAAAATTATCCACATAGATCATAGAGAGATCCTTCAAGAGTATATCATGTGTCAACAATAATCTAATCTTCAGCCTCCTATTCCAAATCTCAGCTCTAATTCCATGTTGGAAATAGGGAGGTTTTCATCTTTATTATCATATTTCCAATATATAATAATTAATTGTGAGATAATTATCATTTCATTATTATGTTTTCTTATTTCATAAAAAAATATATATATCACAAAATACAATAGAACAACAGATATAGGTACCAAGACACCAAGTCACGGGAAAACCCCTTCAAGGGGAAAACCTGGAAAATCTCTTATTATAGAATCAGATTAAATGAGATATCCAAGACCCATAGCCATAGAAATTCCCACCTATAGATTCCAATTCAATCCATTCTTCCTTCCAATAGATTCACAAATAACAAACATGCAACAAGAGATGTACCAAGACATATCTTCTCCCATACTTTGGTGTAATATTCCGTAATATTCCTTTTTCAGAAACATCACAAGTCTATTCCAGAGATAGACTGTGGGGGCATTTTCTGGATATGTCACCTCTAAAGAGAGGGTGATATCCAGAGGCTACCTAGCCCTTCATAGAGTCTTTCTATAGTTATGTGAGATTTCCTATTAGGAAAAGCTACTCTATTGAGAATGCCTCAAGATAGAGCTACAACAATAAGCAAATACACCAATTGACAAATAGCAGTGACACATACTCATAAAATGTGAGAGGAATCCATAGCTATCTCATCATAATAATAGCAGAAACATATCTATACAAAATCTTGAGGGAAATGATACTCAATATGTACAATGCCAAACCTCAAGAGAAGAGTACATAAATCATGAAAGAAACTCTGCTGCACATATAAGCCCTAGCTATGACAGCGCAGTTTTAAAGAGAAACTTTCTGCTACAAATGAAAAATGCATGGATATACAATGATATGGTACAAAATAACATTAGGAGTGAATATATCAACTCCCAAAGGCTACCTCCTATCAATCCTGGGAGGATTGATCATAGAACACAAAATCTGCAAAATGTCAGAGTAGCTGGGTAGCTGCAGCAACTCAGAAATAGAACTGGATGGAGATGGCTGAATCTAATGCTCAAACTGAATATGCCTCCTCCAATGGATCTTTCAATTGAAAGGCTGATCCCTTCACTAAAGATCTCTCCCTCCAATACTCTACAAGAGCCCTACTACAAATGCTCTCAAGAAAATAACGCAGTCACTGGGTGAACTGCGCTGTAGGGGCAAGGGAATGAGATGGCCTTGATGCCAAATCTGAAATTATGCTCTGAAATCTTCCTCACTAAGTCCTCAAAGGGATAGGGACTCCCTTCCTCTGAAAATCAGCTCCGGAAGTGGTGTAGATGTCCTCCACTGCAACTCTCTGCAATGCAGCAACACTCTTGAACAAGAATAACGTTGTCACTGGAGATAGTAGCTTAGGCCTTGAGCCATGGAATGTGGAGAATGAAGAAAAACCTTTAAGAGGCCTCTCAAGAAGGGGAAGGAATTCTAAACAGGAATTCCTCCGGAAATTCTTGCTGAATAGCAAAGAATGCTCTCTTGTTTGAATAGACAATGAGATGAATAATACTCAACATGAGCAAAAATGGCTGCCATACTCTTCCCTTATACAAGTGAAAGCCTCCTTACCATGGATCCCACACCTTATGGTTTTCTCCACCAGGTGATCTCTCTCCCATGTGAACTGCAATGCTTTTCTAAGCAAGCTTCTCCTTCTTCTATTGTGCAATCAAACTTGGTCAATCTTGACCTAAACCTCTTGCAAATAATCTTGTTCACACATGAGGGTGTGTAAACCGGTTCCAAAGGTGATCCCTTTTATTATTATGAGGGATTTTATTAAGGTTTTTATTTGGAATGGGTCTCCCTACCCACTTATTCTCCTCCTCTATGAAATCTGCAAAAATTAATATTCAAATTTGTTGCTTGCAAATTTTGGAATATTACAGTCCTCCCCTCTCAAAGATTGCTTGTCCTCAAGCAAGTAAAAGGAGAGACTGATTTACTTCCCCTTAATTTCCTTGTAGCATCCATGCATGATAACTTATCCAAGAAAAGGATGCCATATCATCAATCGAGTGTTCAGGTTGTCCCTCCAACATATGCAATCTAGCCTTTGGTGAACATCCCCAAATAGCTGTCATGTAGAAGCAAATATCCATGAAGGAAACAATGGGATGTCTAAGGGCCTCCTTGAGGCATGATATCTGATATAAAGTGGGACTCATCATCCCCATATGAATCTCCCATCCCCAAGAAATTATCCATACAACACGTGTTGCTTCCAAACATAGCAACTCCTAGAAAACTCTCTCCACCTTGAGCTCCGGAAAAGAAGGTGGGCTGAAAATATGAATATGGCAAGCTCCATAGCTCACCCCATGTTTTCCTCTCCTCCACCTATGATTAGTGTGGAGTGTGTGCTGATCAAGGGCTGAAAATGTATTGCCTCTAAGTGGCAACATAAAGAGTAATCTCCCAAGGATATCTCCTCCATTAATGAAAATCTAGCTGGCCCAAAGTATGCAATCTATGATGAGTAGGAAATGATCATCATATAACACCCCAATGACATGTTTTCTCTATGTTATATCATGTGCAGCAAGGTACAAAAAATGTCTCACAGGGCTACAACACAATCTCATCCACTGCAGCTGCAGAAAATAACATGGCAAGTACTGTACAGAAAATTTCACCTCTACTACTGAATAGTGAATAGATGAGTGGATCAGCAATACAAAATCAAATACATGCCCATGTACATAAAATGTATGGTTATAATCATCAAGCTCATGGCCCACCTCCAAATAAGGAAAATAAGTGGTTGTGGTGACCATGTCTCTCCTCATGTTCCCACTAGAACATGCAATGCAAAAGCTATGGGGATCTCCTCCCCTCAAAGACACATTCAACTCATGTGTCATTTCACCAATCATGCTCCCAATAATAATATGGAAAATATCAGAAAATTGAAACATCATCCTCATCAAAATAGAGTAAGTATTGATGGTTTCATATGGTGCTGGAAAGTACCAACAGTCTCCCAAGGGTGCATAACGCAATTTTGCAAACTGCTACTTAAGAAATGTACAAGGAAAAATGTTTTTAAGTATAGTGCTAATAATATGAATTAGATAATAATGTGTATAATGGAAAAACATTTTCCCAAGGCCATGTGAAAGATAGTTTTCTCCATCATATGGTTTGGCCCAACTTTTCTCATGGAGCAACATGAAAAATCTGCCCTTTTGAGGAGCCATGCACTGCAACATAAGGATAAGAGAATGTAGATCAGAAAATGTAAACACAAGACTCTTACCATAAGCTGGAAGTAATATGATAGATGGATCTATGTATATGATCCTCCTCCCAAGTTTCAGCGTTGTGAGCTCATGTAGAAAGGCTCTTGCCCATGCCAATCTCTATTTCTTGACATGCTCCTTGTCAAGAACATCTCTGGTGATGCTGTTGAAAATGTGAAGCTCTCCCCAAGATGGAGATGCCTATTGATTGGTCCAAGACAAAGAGGAATCCCTTTTCACTCTGAGAGTGCCCTCCTCCACTCTTGCAACACCATAAATCATATGAGAGCAAATCTTCTTGTGCTCTCTCCAAGATAGCCCAAGCAACCCAAGTGCTTGCTGCCTCCTCATGCTTACATCATGTAACTCATGTGATGAAGGTACCATGACTGATATATATGCCATATCATCTCCATGTATCCCTGCTCTCTACTTCCCAATGATGCAAACATCCTACCACCTCTCCTCTACTCCCATCCTCCTGGAAAAAGAGTACTCCCCGTGATGGCCAAACTCCTTCAAGAGGAGCCAGCACAGCCAAGCCTCTTGCTGCCCGGTATCATATATTTGCAAGTGGAAAATAAGCCCCTTGATTCTCATCCACACCCACTCATCTCCTTGTGGATGCCTTCTCCTTTTTCCTCCTTTGGTGCTCCTCCCATGAGGGCTACCATTCTCCCAAGCCATATATTCCCCTTTGCATTTCATGGAATGTTGAAATACAGCTCCTTAGAGACCTCTTAGATAATACCTCTCACCCATGGCTATGTTGGATCCATGAGGACCCACTTGTGATGGAGGTAATATCTCCTCTTCACCCATGTCTAACAGTGCTGCTAATTCCTCCCATAGTGTAGCAGTTGTTTCATCCTCCAGTTCAAGGTTTGCTCCCTGATTGATCATGAAAGTGCCATGGTTTATTTCATCCTCCAATGGTTCACATCCCAACATCAAGGGATGAATGAGACTCATCAAAATTACTTGAGGCTGAGGGTTTATCCCTTCCTTAAACCCTTTTCACAGCGCAGTGCAATCATGGTGCTCTGGAATAGCAAAAGATGTAGATCCTGGGACCTTTAAAGGTGAATTTCCACAATTCTTTAAGTTGTTTGCTAAAATGAAAATTGGAACTTCACTCATACCTTGATGGATCCTGGGGTATTCTTGTGTGGCTGCAACAGTTGCTTCCTCTAATGCCATAGCTGCCTCCTCCATAGCTGAAAAAGGTTGCTCTTCCTTTGTCCTCTCTCCATCAAAGGTTTGAATCAACCCTTGAGAAAAGTCTTCAAAAGAGCTTACCCTTGAATGGACCAAGGGTTTGAACCATCAAACAGAGGCTTCACCCTCCATGTGCAGCGCTACAATCTCCACTGCTTCTTCCTCTGCCACTGGATGTAGCAAGAAAAAGGCTTCTAGATTTTTCACCCAAGTTCTAGCTGAAGTGTCCCCATCAAATGTAGACAATAGAAACCTATTGCCTCTGATTTATCTTCTACTGCAGGGCCTTCTCTCCTCCTTTTGCTGAATAAATTGTGGGAACGTTGTAGCTTCCCTGAATGCTGTAGAATGAGATTTATATTCATCCAGATATTTATTTAGAACCAGATGATCCAAGCATCCCTCATGCTTGCTTCTTTTTTGAGAATAGGAAGTGCATGGACCTTCCTCTTCTTCTCTTTGCTTCTCCTCCTTGGGGAGGTTCTCCTTTGTTCTAAAAATAGATGATATCAAGCTCATCTTTTGCATCATCATCTTCTTCCTCTTTCTTGGGCTTGAAGGCCACAAGCTGAGCCAAGAAAGGTGCTCTGATACCACTGTAATATTCCTTTTTCAGAAATATCACAAGTCTATTCCAGAGATAGACTGTGGGGGAATTTTACGGATATGTCACCTCTAAAGAGAGAGTGAGATTTAGAGGCTACCTGGCCCTTCACAGAATCTGTCTATAGCTATGTGAGATTTCCTATTAGGAAAAGCTACTCTATTGAGAATGCCTCAAGATAGAGCTACAACAATAAGAAAATACACCAATTGATAAATAGCAATGACACATACTCATAAAATGTGAGAGGAATCCATAGCTATCTCATCATAATAATAGCAGCAACATATGTATATAAAATCTTGAGGGAAATGATACTCAAGATGTACAATGCCAAACCTCAAGAGAAGAGTACATAAATCATGAAAGAAACTCTGCTACACATATAATCCCTAGCTATGACAACACAGTTTTAAAGAGCAACTACCTGCTAAAAATGTCAAATGAATGGATATACAATGATATGGTACAAAATAACATTAGGAGTGAATATATCAACTCCAAAAGGCTACCTCCTATCAATCCTGGGAGGATTGATCATAGAACACAAAATCTGCAAAATGTCAGTGTAGCTGGGTAGTTGCAGCAACTCAGAAATAGAACTGGATGGAGATGGCTGAATATGATGCTCAAACTGAATATGCCTCCTCCAATTTATCTTTCAAGTGAAAGGTTGATCCCTTCACTAAAGATCTCTCCCTCCAATACTCTACAAGAGCCCTACTACAAATGCTCTCAAGAAAATAATGCAGTCACTAGGTGAACTACACTGTAGGGGCAAGGGAATGAGATGGCCTTGATGCAAAATCTGCAATGATGCTCTAAAATCTTCCTCACTAAGTCCTCAAAGGGATGGGGACTCCCTTCCTCTGAAAATCAGCTCCGGAAGTGGTGTAGATGTCCTCCACTACAACTCTCTACAATGCAGCAACACTCTTGAACAAGAATAACGTTGTCACTGGAGATAGTAGCTTAGGCCATGAGCCATGGAATGTGGAGAATGAATAACAACCCTCAAGAGGTCTCTCAATAAGGGGAAGGAATCCTAAAATGGAATTCCTCTAGAAATTCTTGCTGAACAACAAAGAATGCTCTCTTGTCTAAATAGACAATGAGATGAATAATACTCAACATGAGAAAAAATGGCTGCCATACCCTTCTCTTATAAATTGAAAGCCTCCTTACCATGGACCCCACACCTTATGGTTTTCTCCACCAAGTGATCTCTCTCCCATGTGAACTGCGCTGCCTTTCTAAGTAAGCTTCTCCTTCTTCTATTGCGCAATCAAACTTGGTCAATCTTGACCTAAACCTCTTGCAAATAATCATGTTCACACATGAGGGTGTGTAAACCGGTTCCAAAGGTGATCCCTTTTATTAGTATGAGGGATTTTATTAACATTTTTATTTGGAATGGGTCTCCCTACCCATTTATTCTCCTCCTCTATGAAATCTGCAAAAATTAATATTCAAATTTGCTACTTGCAAATTTTGGAATATTACATTTGGCCTTCACCTTCCTCATCCTCTTTATCTTCTTTGCAATATTTTAGACCAAAAACATCCAAGTGTGTGTACAAATGATCTCCATCTACCCTACATTTATATAGATTAGAGGAGTTGCAAATAGACATGTCCATTTGGGCAAGGCCAACTTGACATGTAGGCCAACTTGGAATCTAGAGGGGTTTATGTCCCAAAATTTTCATCTAGAATTCCTTTTGAATTTTCTTTTAAAATAGGTCCAAAATAGGACTCTAACTCTTTGAATCAAAAACCTAGAAGCACGAAGAACATGCTTATCTAGAAAATATTAATATTTTTTAACTTTCTTTTCTTTTTCTTTATACATAAAACACATAACGATACAAATTATGAAGATCGAAACTAGTTACATTCTCCAACACCCTCCTAGAATTAGTAAATAAGTACAATCATGATTAGAAGGTATTGGAGATTGGTTTTTGGAAGATACCTTCTCTTATTTTAGAATTTATGGATGTGAGGTTGGTCATTGTAATGACCCCACTTCCTAACTAGGAAACATTACCACTTAAAATATCAATATCTTCTCAAAAACCTCAGAATAGTAAAACCCTCAGCAATATAACACTTTGTATATGAAAATATATATATATATATATATATATATATATATATATATATATATATATATATATATATATATATATATATAGATATATATATATATATATATATATATTGCTTGATATGGCATTCACCACATTATTATCAATTGATTTCTATTAAAGCACAATGGAATATTTTAACACAGTTATTCACATTTGGTAACTTAGGGTTTTTAAGAAGGAATGTAATAAATACAATAATAGTAATCATAATAAAATGCACACCAATAATTTTCATAGCGAAAAATTAATTAACCAATAATTATCCTTAACCAGTAACCAGTAAAGCACATAAAATAATTTGACACTTATCTGTATAAAAATGAAAACTGGCTGTGAGCTCTCCACATTCCACCCATAGACCTCGTGGTTCATCAGTCTCAACCATGGTACCCCAAAGCCAGGGCTACAATTCCATAGGAAATGGTGAAGCCAATAATAAACTGAAAATATAAAATCCATGGTTAGGACTTCAAACCCTACGGCCACCTCTCTATCCTATGTGCTTTGATTCCCCAGTGTTTGCGCCCAAATGGAACACCCTTCTATGGGACTCTATAGTCCCTCTACGATTTCAACCTGCCATGGTACCTTACGGTTAGCCAGGAACTCGATAACAAAGTTTCATTTCCCCCATACCTATGTTCAAATGGAACACCCTTCTCCAAAACTCCATAGTCCCTCTGTAATTTTCACCTTCCAAAATGCCTTCTGAACAGCTAGGAACTCCTCGGCAGGAAATTCTCTCCCTACGGGCCAATGAAAATGAAAAATATTGATAATTTAATGATGGATAGTAATTAGTGAATAAATAATTTCCCCCTCGTTGCAATGTGGCATATGAAGTTCTTCTCTGCCATGTTGCACCTACCTAAATCCACATTGGCCCCAAGTGACACCTTCCCACACACACCAATCACACACTCATTGATTGTTGCTATGGAGTTGTGTTTCCCCCCATACTCTTTTTGTGGATTGATCCCTACAGGAAGTCATTATTTTATTATTATATAAATATGTACATTATACCTTTATCATCTCGACAGCTTAGTTTCAAAGAACTCTAACTATCCTACGTATACTTTGTATTTCTTGGACCTAAAAATCTCCTTCGAGTTCCACCAGGATCATATGTCAGTCAATTATGGGATCAATACGAGGAATATACTTTTTTAGAAAATATGCATGGAATACATCATGATTATGCATGGATTCAAGCACTGCAAGTCTATATGCAACTAATTCAATTCTCTCAAGAATCCCAAATGCTCCGCAATAGCATGTTTCCAACATGGCACAACTTGTTGAGAAATCTATAGGGCAGTAGTTAGAATGATTTCTCTATTCTTGATAATCACTTGTGATTTCTTTTACCTTTTCTTACTTATTATCTTCTTCTCTTATTATTATGTTTTCTCCTATCATAAAACATCTACCAAAACAAGAAGAACAATAGTACATAATAACACAGGATATAGTGTACAATCTAGGGCCAAAACCTCTTCACTTGAGAGGAAAACTCGTAAATCTCTTCTCTTCTTATAGACCCTTAAATTGATGAATTCCAAAACCTATAGACCAATACCAATACCCTTCCAATACCAATTACAACCTTGTTGATGATGTGCTTCCTTTGTCAAATTTAAACCCAGCCAGATCTCTTCCAATAACATAACTTCGACTCCCAACTACCAAAGTTTGGCCTCTACTGCAAGTCCAAAATTTTTGGCCCCTGCAACTTCTACTACATCCACACGTGTGAGAAAAAATTATCCTTCCAAGGCCTTCGAGAAACTTCGCTTGACTTACTTCCTTGTCTAGGGCTAGAAATTGACCTATTAGGCTCCTCTTCCAGAAACTTTAATCTTCTTCTAGCAACTTGAGAATTTCGACCTTGAAGTAGTAAACCCTAGCCTTCCTTCTTCACACGTGTAAGAGATAAATAGCCCAAAAATTCCTCCTTTCTTCCTTCTCCTTCTTCTATATTCTTCTTGTGTTTATCCTTTGCTTAGATGATGAGAAGTGAATGTGTGTACAAAGGAGGACCAGTTCATTCCTTTATATAGGCTTCTAAGATGGACGAAGTTCCTCAAAATAGGTATACTTCTTAGCTACCATGTCGACTTGGTCTTGGAGGGTATTTTGAAACTTTTAAATAAAAAAATAATTCTTTGTATAAGTTACATTGTGCCCGATGGGGTATTCAACTTATTATAATAACCCTTTTGACTTCTTAACCTAGGAAAAACCCTAGAAGCGTTAAATGGGTGCTTGAACTCTAAAACAAAATACCTTGAGCATGAAACACATGCTCCAAAAATAAAAATAAAAATAAAAATTCTTTCATTTTACAATATACAAGAATTAAAAGTACAATCTGAAGAGATATCATAGGAAGAGTTATATTATTAACCCATATATTTAGCATTAGAAAAACCATGATTTTAACATAGCAAGGCCTTGACTAATAACTCTATCTCTCCACAATATAAAGCACAATATTTGCGATACCAATGATTAATAGACACCATTATCATTGTCTCTTAAGGTACATACCCCGCCCGTGTGTTCACAGAGTATGTCCTTCTAGGAGTATTGTTATCTTGGATAGCCAGACCTAAAATAATAGCAGTCCTCTATGACTTCTCTTATCTTCGATTCCCTACCTCATCCTCAAAGAGTATCGGATGTCATATTCTTACCCAATCATCCATTATTTATTCCCAAGTGAATACAAGAATGATGTTTCTATATCTCCCTCTCAACTAGGGAGTATATGTCAACCAGTCCAAGATTGTCTCTCAAATACACAAGCTTCTTATTAGGAAGATATTTTTGTCAATATATCAGTGAAATCGTCATCAATGGAGATATATCATAGTTGAAATACACCATATTGTACTAGATTTTGAATGTAGTGATACTTGTTGTTGATATGCTTTATCTTTTCATGAAATATTGGGTCTTCGGAAAAACTTATACATTTGGTGTTATCACAATCTATCATTGTAGGGTCCATAGGTCCTTCAAACAAGTTGGACAGTAGGTTCCTCAAGTAGACAACTTCTTTGCTTACTTCACAGGCTATAATATATTCCGCCTCAACACTAAACTGATTCTTAATTTCTACTCATACATGAGATCATGGAGGATCCCAAACTAAAACATCCTCTATTAGTGCTTCTTCCATCCTAATCACTGCCTCCCCAGTCAGAATCTGTATATCCAATCAAGTTGACATCATTCCTCTTATCATATTTTAGGAAGTAGTGGATTATTCCTTGCAGATATCTCAGTATATGCTTGCCTTCTATCCAATGATAATGCTTCGAATCAACTTGGAACTAAATCAGAACATTCACTGAAAAACATATGTCTGGTCAAGTATTCAACAAGCACATCATTGAGCCAATCAATTGTCTATACCTAGTCGGATCCACTAGGCTTGATTTGGAACTTCTTAGCCTCTTCGATTTTGTGTTCATGGGGGTTGTAAAAGGTTTGATATCCATCATGTCAAACCTTTTTAGCATCTTTATCACATACTTTCCTTGACCTATATAAATCGCATCAGGTCCCTACCAAACTTCTATTCCATCCCTAGATCCTTCATGCTGAATTATGTTGCTATTTGCTTCTTGCACTCTTGGATTTGACCTTCCACTTGGTAAGATAATATCATCCTCATACATAAGAATTATTACAACTTTGATATAGAGATTTGGATCAAAAAAACCCTTTGTGAAGCCCAATATTTGTAGGTATGCATCCATCCTTACGTACCATGCCCTTTGCACTTTCTTACCTTCTTCAACCTGCAAACATAAGCCTCTTTATGTTTGACTTCAAATCCCAAGGGTTTCACTATATAGACTTCTTCATAAAAAAATTCATTCAGGAATACAGTCTTGAAATCCATTTCATGAATATTCCATCCCATTGATGTTTCTGAAGAGACCAATGAACATATAGTTGTATACCTTGTTGTGGGAGCAAATGTCTCTTCACAATAGATGTCTTCTTGTTGAGAGAAGCCCCTAGCCACAAATCTTGCCTTATACTTAGCAATACTTCCATGCCATGTGTTTAATCTTGTAGATCCATTTGGAAGTCACCATAGATTTGTCTTGAGGACTATGTATGATCTCCCAAACTCCATTTTTCATTATCGATTGATACTCTTCATTCATGGAATCCTTCCATTCTTGATGTTTGATATCATCTTCAAAGGTGGATGGATCTACTTCTATTAGTTTTTTGATATATGCTGCATAACCAGAATATATGTTGGGATTACTAATTTCCCTAAAGGTTCCTTAGGCTTCTCCATGTCCCTCTTCATCTAAAAGAGTATATTTCAATCAATTAGGTCTCTTTCTAGTTTCCGAGATGACCACAAGTTAGACGAGTTAAATGGGACCTTCATCTTCATGATTTGATTCTTCTTTCTCCTTGGTTTCTTCCTCTTCAAATATAGGAATTTTTTCATCATCAGATTCCATCAGGAGATACTTTGATTTCTTAAATGTAATACTTTCATAAAATATCACAACTCAAGTAACTTCTATTTGGTGTCCTTCCTTTATGTAGATCCTATATTCCTTATAAGTATTATTGTAAAAAACAAATGATCCTATCATTCCCGAAGCATCCAATTTATTTCTCTTATCCTTCAGTGTATGAATATAGACAAGACAACCAAAAATTCATAGATGTTCCACGCTTGGTTTATTTCCAATGAATGCTTCTTCGAGAGTCATGTTATCTAGTGAACTGTAGGGACTTTTATTTTTAATGTTTACAACAATATTAGTTGCTTCACCCCCATAGATATTTTGGAAAATATTTATCATGTATCGTGGATTTTACACTTTCTTCAATAGATTGATTCTTTAATTTAGCAACTCCATTTTGTTCAGGATTGTAAGGTACTATCAGCTCCCTCTTAATCCTAGATTCCTTACAGAAAGCTATGATTTATTTTGAAGTGTATTATCCTCCATACTAGACCTCAATATATTTATTCTTCTTTATGTAAGGTTCTCCACTTCAGCTTTGATTTCCTGAAATTTGACGAAGACTTCATCCTTGGATTTCAACAAATAAACCCAAGTTTTCCTTGAATGGTCATCAATGAATGTTACATAATATATATGACCTCCAAGAGACTTTGGAGACATGGGACCACAGACATCAAAATGAACGAGATCTAGAATTTATTTTGACCTTGAAGCACTGCTTCCAAATGGTTTCTTGGTATCTTTACCCAATGCACATCCCTTGCATACTCCTTCATGATCCTCTTTGAGGTTGGGGAAGCCATTCACCATTGAATTTAGAATTGGAAGTATTTTTTAGTGAATTTGAAAAAACCTTCTATTCCAAAGTTCACATGGGCTAAATTCAATGTGAGCCAAATATTGAGAGAGGGGTGTCAATAATCTGTAGAGTCTTCCTTCATGAATTCCAATCATCTTTGCATTTTCGATACCACATTTTTTATCCCATACTACAACCTTTCCATATATGAAAACAATTATATCTCCCTTATATTCTAGACATGAAATGGAAATGATATTCTTATAAAAACCTCAAACAAATAGAATTTTATTAAGATGAATATTTCCTCCATTCTCCAGCTCTAGCGAGGTTGATATAATTCCTCTCACAGGATAGCTCTTCTTGTCACCAAGCTCAATGGAGTAAGAAGGTTTTCCTCTTGAAAATGTCTTTAGTTGCTTGTGATCATAATTCATATGTCTTGATTCTCCACTATTTATGACCCAAATATTATCCTTCAAATGTGCCAGTAAGTGCTAAGAATGGTCCTTTGTATTTTGTAGATGTCTTGGTCATATCCTTCTTGAGAGAAAATAGGAGATCCCATAATTCTTTGATGCCATTCTTGAGAAGAATTTCCACCATAGTGCACTTCTTTAGGAACTTCTTCAATGTAGTATACATGTTCATCATGCCCTTAGCAAACCTTAGCTCTGAAACCATGTTGATAAATCTATAGGGCAGTAGTTAGAATGATTTCCCTATTCTTGATAATTGCTTGTGATGTATTTTTACCTTTTCTTACTTATTATATTATTACATTATTATTATTTTTGTTCTTATCATCAAATAAAAACCAAATTAAGAAGAAAAATAGTACACAAGAACACGGGATATAGGTTTCAAGTCAAGGCCAAAACCTCTTCACTTGAGAGGAAAACCTATAAATATATTTTGTTCTTATATATCCTTCAAATGAAAAATTGAAAGACAACTAGAACAAGACCAATACCCTTCCAAAACCAAGTCCAACCATCTTGATGATGTGATTCCTTTGTCCAAGTCAAACCCAATAAAATTTCTTCCAGTAGCACAACTTCGACCCCTAGCTACAAACTTTCGACCTCTACTACATGTTTGAAATTTTCAACCTCTGCAACTACAACTCCATCCACATGTGTGAGAAACAATTATCCTTCCAAGGCCTCTTATAAACTACATTTGACTTGTTTCATTTTCTAAGGCTATAAAGTGACCTATTAGGATACTCTTCTAGCAACTTTGATCTTCTTCTAGTAACTTAATAATTTCGACCTTGAAGTAGTAAACCCTAGCCTTCCTTCTTCACACATGTGAGAGTGAAATAGCCAAAAAAATATTCCTTTGGTCCTTTTCCTTCTTCGCTAGCCTTCTTGTGATTCTCCTTTGCTTATATGATAATTGAATGCGTGTACAAAGGAGGTCGAGTTCCCTCCTTTATATAGGCTTCTAAGGTGGATGAAATTCCTCAAAATAGGCCAACTTCTTAGTTGCCAGGATGACTTGGTATTGGAGGGTATTTTGACACTTTTAGATACAAAAATAATTCTTTTAACAAGTTAAAATGTGCATGCTTGGATATTCAATTAATGAAAATGACTCTTTTGACTTCTTGACCTAGGACAAGCCCTAGAATCACTCAATGGATGCTTGACCTTTAAAATAAAAGACCTTGAGCATGAAACTCGTGCTCCAAAAATAACAATAATGTTTTTTTCTTTCATTTTATAATATACAAGAATCAAATGTACATTTCATATTTATGAAGACTAAATCTAGTTACACATTTTTAAACACAACTACCATGTTTTCTTGAGCTCTTTTGTGGTTTAACCCTTAAAAACACATGATCCCTAATTTTAAATTCTCGGAAAGTTTTATGCCTATCCGCATAACTCTTTATCCTATCCTAGGAAGCTTTCAAGTTTTGCCTATTTCACCACCTTCTCTTCCATTTCTCTGAGTAGATCATGGCCAACTATAATTTTGTCCACTGGATTTCTCCAACTCATAGGAATGTAGCAATTATTACCATATAATGCTTCAAATGGGATCATCTTTAATGAATCTTGAGGACCATTATTATACACAAATTCTACCAAGTGAAGATAATATTCTTGTTTGGATGGTTTATCCATCACATAAATTTGTAACATATCTTGAATTACTTGATTAACCCACTTAGTTTTTCCTTCCAATTTTGGGTGATATGCAATACTAAAATTCAAATTAGTAATAAATCCTTTGAATAACCCTCTCCAAAAATTAGAGGTAAATTTTGGATCTCTGTCTGAATTAATTTTATGAGGCACGCTATGAACAAGCAACTTCCCTCATGAAAATATCAGCAATGTTAGCTACTTTATGTTTTGATTTCACGGGAATAAAATGGGCATATTTATTAATCTTGTCAACAACCACCATTATTGCATCATGGCCTTTTGTTGTCCTAGGAAATTTAATAATTAAATACATTGACATTGTCTCCCACTTCCATTCAGGGATAGGTATAGACTATAACAAGCCTACTAGATTCTTATTCTCGACCCTTAAATATTTTACATTCTAAACATCCAACTATGTAATTCGCTACATATTTATTTAACCCCAGACAAAAATATTGGATTTTTATTGTCATAATAATCTTCTGGTATCCTAGGTGTCATATATAATGCACCCTATGCATTTCCTTCAAAATAAAATCCTTTACTTACTTCATGACTAGCACATATACTCGACCTCAATAATGAAGAACCCATCTTCCCCAAGTTCATATTCCAAGTACTTTAACTTTTTTCTTCTTGCTACAAACTTTTCTTAATATCCATGTATTGTTGATCAAATTTCCCCGCTTCCAAAAATATAGTCAACATAATATCCTTACACACACTTATTGATGCCACATGCATCGAGTGAACTCTTTGGTTGAGCGAATTTTCTACCTTATTATCTTTACCTTTAATATACTTAATTTCGAAAACATATTCTGCTAAAAACTTTGACCATATGATCTGTCGAGAATTCAAATTTGGTTGTTCAAACAAATGTCGTAAATTATAATGATCAGTATGTAGCTGAAATTTTCATCCCATGGAATAGTGGTTTGACATATGGCTACCAATTCTAAATCATGGGAAACATATTTCTTTTCATGCTATTTCAACTTCCATGACTCATAACACACCACGTCCCCATTCTACATGAGCACTCCCCCCAAATATTCTTTGCACACATCGGTGAATACAAGGAAATTTTCATTCGGGTCTGCAATTTTCAACACGGGAGCACTCATCAACAAAACCTATAATCGTTGAAATGCCTCTTCACATTAAATATTCCAGACAAACTTAATACCCTTCCTCTTAAATGAAGTGATAGGGTTAGCAATCCTAGAAAATCCTCCAGTAAACCTCTTGTAATAGTTGGTTAGGCCCATGAAATACTTGACTTCTAAGACATTCTTTGGTGTTATCCATTCCTTGATGGCTCGAATATTGTATCGATCCACTGCTATACCAACTTCTAAAACAATGTGACCCAAATAATGGATTTACTTATTATAAGAAGGAATTTGCTAACTTTACCATATAGTTGATGTTCTCTAAGCACCTACAAAACTAGCCTCATATGTTGGTTGTGCTCCTCTTTTGACTTAGAGTAGACCATAATATAATCTAATAAAACAACAACAAACTTATCCAAATATTCCTGAAAAACATAATTCATCAAGCACATGAAGACGCCTAGTGCATTATTAATTAGAAATTGACTACCATGAACTTGTAGTATCCATAATGAGTTCATAATGTTGTTTTTTTTATATCTTCCTACTTAATTCATATTCGATGGTATTCTGACCTCAATTTGATTTTAGAAAATACTTTAGCTCCTCAAAATTTATCGAATAAATCTTCTATTCTTGGAAACAGATACTTATTATTAATCATCATTTTATTTATTTTTTGTAAATCTACAAACAGTTGCAATGTCTCGTCTTTATTATTAACAAAAAAAATTAGGGCACCCCATGGTGATACGCTTGGTCATATGTATCCCTTCTTGATTAATTCTTCCAATTTCATTTGTAACTCCTTGAGCTCAAGAGTGCTCATTCAGTACAGTTCTTTTGACATTAGAGCATATTTAGGTACTAAATCAATGGAGAAATCGATATCCCTTCTAGGAGGTAATCCAAGGATCTCAACAAACACATTTGTATACTCCTTTAGTAAAGGGTGATCTTCAAAATTAATTTTTTTATCCTTACTGGGCCCCTCCTTATGGACTACTAGAATCTGGAAACCCTTTTGAAAATTCTTCCTTAACTGCAGGGTCGATATATATCCAATAGATTTTTGTCTGGGAACTCCCTGGAATTGTGTTTTTTTACCCTCATCATCAATACAATTAAAATATTTTCTATAGCATTCTAGGATTGCATGGTGGTTTTCTATCCAATCAACTTTGATAAAAAAAATAATAATATATCAATGATATTTCATTCAAATAAACCTTAGTTTTCATCCCATTCATATTAATTAATCATTTTCTCACCAATTATGTAACTTTAATTTTTACTCCATTGGCTAATTGAACCAACCAAGCCCTACGGTGCTTAGATTTCTTCAAATTAAGTTTTTCTGCTAGTTTCAAATTAATATAACTATGACAAGCTCCTAAGTCAATTAAAACAGTGATAGGTTGATTATTTAACTTACCTCCAACTATAATCATATGTGTTAGTGCTCAGCCTCATTGTTATCCAACACAACATAAATCCTAGGCATGTGGCCCACATCTCCTTGATGCAGGAGCATAGACTCGAGAAAATACCTTGTATTTTTATTAAACCTAGGGGGTCTCATGTTTTTGAGAAATTATTAATTTTATGTAAATATTAATGAGATTTTGAGCGATTAAATTATATTTTTAATTAATTATATGTGAGAATTTGTAAATGTTTCCAAATAATTGGAAAACATGAGAGAAATTAGATGAGAGATATCTAAGAGATAATTATGAGCCTAAGTTAGATTTAGTTTCAAGGTTTTAGGGATAAAGATCTAGACTTTAGGGGTGTTGAGAGATTTGAGGGTTTGTTGAGTCATTAAAGGGATATGAACCAAAATTGGTTCAATTAAATTTGTATAAATTGATATGCCTCAAAGGCAAAAAAAAGCAGGTGAGATTAGAGTGCAGAATAGAGAAAGAGGTTGTAAGCCTCCGACATTTGTAAGAGGGCCAATGATTGAAAATCAGGCCAGGAAGAAATATTACTATAAGTAAGTTCATTTTTTATATGAAAGCGTTGGTTGATTTATGCGCCTAAATTGGTCAATTCGTGTATGGTTCAAATTCTATGTTAAGAGTTGAAATGGTGAATTTGTATACAAACTTATTGGTATTCAATTTGTATGAATCGATAAAAATGTTGTATTGAAGCCAAAACAGAAATCGATATGATCCTGTCAATGAAGGATCGATGGCAGTTTAATAACACGAGAACTTATATTCTCCGCATATAATTGAAATGAATTCTGAGTAAAGGGATCGATTTTCTTTTCTATTCTGAAATTATGTTGGGCGCTGGTTAAAATAGAGAAATTGTGTGTTAATCCTGTTGGATCGAGGTTGAATGCGTTGTATTGCAGACTTGAACAGCATTGGAAAAGTCAAAACGTGAATCTAATAGTGAAGGTGGTCTTCAAATCTGCACATAAATTAATATGAGAATTAAAGGGTCGATGGAAGAGTAAGTTCGATTCTCATTTCATATTGTGAATCAGCGTTATAAATTTAGTTTGAGGAGCAGGTTCAGTGCGTTTGCGCCTTTTCGAAAAGCCTGGAAACTTCTGTTTTGGTTTTTTTAAAGGGTTAAATTACCTGCAGATTATATTAAATTAAGTTTGCAGCGTTGAATAAATGTGATTTTAGGGGGGATATCAAAACTGTAAAGCGTTGGAGACAGTAATCGATTGTGGAGTTTGTATTGAGCACATCTGATCTGACATCATCAATGAAATGCTGTGTGGATTTTGTGGGAGTAAACGCAAGCATAATTCAAGTTCTAATTATTTGAATTTATAATAAGTACTAGCGCAGATTGAAGAGGACCTGAGTTGGAATTCAATTTATATAAATCGATGGTGATTCTTATGTTTTTGTTACGACACAAGAAGTTAATGAGAAGGAAGTCCATTATCAATGTAGTGTTGGAGCAAATTTTGAATATGACAGAATTAATAACTTGCGTCTTGGAACGTAGTGGTTCAGATAAGTAAGTATTGGTTCATCATACTGATATATGTATTTTTAAACACTGTTTTGGCATGAATTGAGGGTGCAAGGTGTAAGCGGTCAATTGGAGAAGCGATGAACTAGTAACCAGTCAGTATGTGTTGGAAGGACAGCATTGAAGAAGTAATGGATGAATCTATGCCATCGTGGAGGTATTGTGAACATTTTTGAAATCAATCTTCAGCATTCGCTGTTCGAAGAATGCAGAGAGTCTTCAGCGTTAACCATGGAGCTGAAGGTTGCGTTCGAAGGAGAATGCGAGGTAAGCACATTTGTATTTAATGTAGCCAGATCTATCATGATGTTGAATGGAATGAGTAATCTAAGGATTGAAGGAGTGTAATTTTGTGTGGACCAAATGTTATTCTTGTGAATGATGATGTTTTTCGGAATGATGGAATTAAAAGGGCACACATAGTAATGGAGCGAGAGTCGATTTGTTAAATCTTTTGTGTCTGGAAAATTATAAAGTTTGAGTTCGAATATTTATTGAATAGTCATAAGAAGGGCTTATTGAACAAGACCGAGTATGGCATGAGAGGAGTCTCGCTTGGAATAAGTGAAAGGAGGAATTTTATTGGTAAAGGGAACTTGAATATGGTTTTATAATCATGCATTAAAATTGAAGAGATCTTCCTTGAAAGAATAATTTTTAAGCTTCCGCAAAAGTTATGATAGTGTATGTAATTTCCCAGACTTGAAGTTTTATTTGGGCAGTTGTTGAGATGCATTCTTATATGCATGAGGGTTTTCGAAAGATTCTGGGTTTGCAGGGTTTCCTGCATCACTCCTATTGTATTAGATGCCTCTATATTATGCATAATTTTTTGGCTCACATCCTTGTGTGGGCAGTGCTTCTGTTTATGGTTTTCTTCACATCCTCAAGACTTCAGAGGTTCAATCTGTGGATTTTTTTTTCCAAATTTTACTTCCTTTGTACTCGGAAAAAACCTTGAGCTAATTGCTACTTTCCTTGGGGTCTGGTTTTGAAGGGCTAGGGTTTAAACCATTTCCTCCTTTGTCCATGAAGCCATTCTTTTACTATCCCAAGCCCTCTGTATAGTTGATTTATTATTATTCTACTCATATAATTCTTCAACCTTCCTCATGATTGCTTCTAGAGTTTTAGGTTCATCATATTTCATCCTATATGTGTAAAATGAAGGTAATCCACTATTAAATCATTTAATTTTAACCTTTTCATCCTTAATGAAGCCCACATATCTCAACAGCTCTGTGAAATTTCTGAAATATTCCTCAAGTTTCATGCTTACCAGCTTAAGCTCAAAAAAATTTCATTTTATTTTCATATACCACTCAGACAAGTAATTTCGTTGGAAATATTCTTTAAAATTTCACCATGTCAATTTTTTTCATCTTTATGCTTGACTTATTTGATTTTTTCCCACCATAAAGTGGTATTTCCTTTGAGGTGGTATATAGCAATTTGAGCTTCCAAATTTGAATAATATTTGAATACCTGCAAATATTTCCACATCTGCAATAGTGAGGGGTGGGATTCTTCACCCTTTTTATTTTCTCCATTAAAAGTGGGGGGTTAAAGTTTTTGTAATTCTCCTTGTAATTTGTCCCTAACATATTTTCTCTTCTTTACCCTCTTCTCAAGTGACACACAAGGGCTACTATCCAGCTCTGAAGTAATGTAATCCCTTTTGTGTGTCCTTCTTTCTGCATACAATAATTGCTAGTCCTCACTCTTATTTTGTCTTGAACTTCCAGTTTCCTTGTTTTTCGTCTCCTAAGCTAGATTGGATTCTGACTTTTCATCCAATTATTGCTGAATTTTATTCAATATTTTTAGTATCTAAATATTGAGTTGTTGTTTCTCTCTCAGCATTTTATCATTTTCATCCTTGAAACTAAGAACCTCCATCTTGAATATTCTCATTGTTTCCTCCAAGTCTATGTTTTCTGGTCTGCCTACTCCATGACCATTTGATTCAGTCCTAACATCCCCCACACTGATATCTATTTCCCAAACTTATTTTTTTTTTGTTAAAGCTTGTCATGTTTTATGTTTCCTTAGTAATCATAATGTCTCTTTATTTTCATATCTCCATACTTATCAACTAAATTTCCAAAAATATCAATTCAATTCAAAAATTTTAACTCACCAGTGAGTTTTATTCACCTAAATATTTTAAAAAAATGACACTTAATCAGAACATTATGTTCTCTAGAATTTTAATTAAACCCTAATTCCTTCTTCCGAAATTCCTGTAAATTTTCCTTAATTTCTGAGAAAATCCTTCCTGTGAATTTCGTCTCTACTATTGGAAATGTAACTAGTTTCAGTCTTCATAATTGTTATTGTACTCATTTCAATATGTATCTTATGTAACAAACAAAACAAGAAAAGAAAAGAAAATTTATTTTAAAGCATGGGTTTCATGCTCATTATTAATGGTGTTCTAGGTAAAAGCATGTTCTTCGTGCTTCTAAGGTTTTTTGGGTCATAGGATTTATAAAACCCTTTATTATAAGACAAGATATTTATTATAAGACCCTTCTAGGAAAAATGTAACATGTAAAATAATTTATTTTTGATTTTAGAAAGTCTTATAAGCCTCCTAGTACAAGTCCGCCCAGGCAGAGACAATTCAGCTTAGAGAGGGGTTATTCGACCTCTTGGAAAGGCTATATATAGAGACACCTTTGACCTCATTTGACACACATCACCAACAAGTTTTAACTACAATAGGAACAAGAAGAAATAAGAGTGAAGTAAAAGGAATCAAGAATAAAACTAGAGCGAAGAAAGAAGACAAGCTTTTAGGATTTTTCCTCTCACACATGTGAGGTATTGGGGCAGTTGTAGGGGTTGAAATCTCTAACGAAACTGTAGCTCTTAAATTTTTTTGTTTGGGGGGGCGGGGGGGGGAGGGGGGTATTTTGAGATTGGTGCAATTCTATAAGGTTTTGTCTCTGGTTGACTTAGTTTTACTTTGACCTACATGGAAGGTATTTTTGGAGGGTTGAATTGGTGCTGGGAGGAGGACTCATTCTAGGGTTTGGGACTTGATTATATCATTTGAAGAAAATTATATAAGAAGAGAAGTGATTTTCTGGGTGTTCCCCTTGGAAGGGTTTTCCCCTAGCTTGGAGGTTAATTTTTGTGTCCATTGTCTTTGTTTTTTTTATCTTGATATTTGTTTGATGAAAAGATCTAATAAAGAAACACAAGAAGATAAATAAGATTTGTAAGAAATTATTAAGGAATAAAGAAAATATGAATTAATAGCTTCCAAATTGACTTTTCCAACATGGTATCAGAGTTAAGGTGAATAAGAAGGAAGTTGGAAGGATCATCTTATAGACACAAAGAATGGTTTGTTTGTCATGAAAAATTAGGGTTTTGGCTTCTTCAAGGAAGGTTGAAATTACAGGCCTGAATTGGAGGATACCGATTTAAAATATCATTTTTCTAGAAGAGAATATATTCTATTTTGACCTCATTGACCTTGGAATTATCTATATCACTCAAGGGAGGAACTTTTAGAGAACTATATTGTACAAAAACTATGGTTTCTGCAATAGTTACAGGATCAACAGTGCAGATCAAAGTTGCAAGATCAAAGGTGAGGAACGAAGGTGTAGCTGGTAGCTAAATGATGCATGATTGAATCTTGCTAATATAAGTTATATGGAAGAACATATTTGGAAAAATTACCAAAGTATCTTGGTATCATGTATCACTCTTTTAAGTTGTTGTTGAAAGTATCTTAGAATACATATTTCTAGGACAACATTGAAGTCTCATTAAAGATCTTGAAAGCCTCAAGATATTTGGAGACATCATCAGAAAAGGAAAAACTCTTTATTGAAAAGTAAATATCATATTGTGTCTATATGTTTGAATCTCATAGGCCTTATGTTTTATTTGTGTAACACTGTTACCGATGAAATAGGTAACCTGACCTCAAAACGGGAACTCTAGCCCAAAAAGACTCAAAAAACATGAAAAAACACCCCCAAAACAAAAAAAGTGTATTCCAGAATGCACTTGGTTTTTTTTTAAGGTCAAATTTCAACATTTTATAAAATTATGCTAAAAACAAAATTGTTTCTTGAAAAAAGGATTGAAAAAACACCCTCAAAACAAAACCAGTTGATGTTGGAATAGCAAAAAAAAAATGTGTCATATTTTTGACATTTTCAAAAATAGAAATAACATTTTTTTAATTTTTAAAATTCAAACATTAAAAAAAACCTAAAATTTAAGAAAAAAAATAAATTTAAAAAATAAAAACATTTCAAAGCTTAAAATTTAAAAATATATAGGAATAAAAAAATAAAAATAAAAATAAAATAAAAATTTTAATTCAAACATTAAAAAAAACCTAAAATTTAAGAAAAAAAATAAAAAATAAAAAATAAAAAAAAATTAAAGATTAAAATTTCAAAATATATAGAAATAAAAAAGTAAAAATAAAAACAAAATAAAAATATTAAATTAAAAAAAAAGGGTTAAAAAAGGAAAGAAATTATAAAAAATAAAATATAGAAATTAAATTTAAAAAAGAAAAGGAAAATGTTTATTAAATTAGAAATAAAAAATTAAATTTAAAGAAATATATTAAATTTTAATAAATTTAAAACTTTAAAATAAAAATTTAAAAAATAATAATAATAATTATTAAAATTAAAAGTAAAAAAATGAAAAATTAATTAAAAATAAAAAATGAAAAATAAAATACAATAAAAATATTAAATTTAAAACTATATATATTAAAAAAACAAATAGATTTTAAAAAATAAATTAAATTTAAATTATAAAAAATAAAATATATATATATATATATTGATATATATGAACTTAAATTAAAAATATATATAATAGATTTTATTAAATTTAAAAAAAATGTTAATATTAAAATAACAAATTAAATTTTAAAAAAAAATATTAAATTTTAATAAATAAATGAAAAAGCAAATAAATTTTGAAACAAAAAATTAAATTTTAAATATAAAGAAAAAAAAAAAAAACATTGTTAAAATAAAAACTTTAAAAATCAATTAAAATTGAAAAATTGAAAAAAAAAAATATTAAAAAAAAAAAAGAAAAAACAAAAACAAATTAATTTGAAAATATTAAGTTTAATTTTATATATATATATATATATATGCACAATTTTAATTGAAATAAAAAAATATAAAAATTTTATGTAATTAAAAAAATAATAATAAAAAAATATTAAATTCAAATAAATTAACAAAAAATTCAAAATTTACTAAATTTTAAAAAAATAAATGAAAAAACTAAACATAAAATTTAATAATAATAATAATAAAAAAATTAAAAATTAAAAATTAAAAAAAAAAAAAAATCAATTAAATAAAAATTTAAAATTTAAAAAAAAAAATTAATAAAAAATTTTAACAAAATTTAGAAAAATAAATAAATAAAAAAAAATTAATAATAAAATGTTTTAAAAATAATAATAATAATTAAAACAAATTAAATCTCAAATATAAAAATTAAATTTAAAAAAATAAATTAATTAATTAATTAATTAATTAAATTAAATTAAATTTTTTGAATTTAAAAAAATTAAATAATTAAAAAAAAAAAAAGAATTTTTTGATCGTGGTGGCGCCGCCAATCAACCTCCCGCCCAGGTGGCGGCGGAGGCCGGCCGCTGGGTGAGAGGCCAATTCCGAGAATCGCCCTCCCGCGGCGGGAGGTCGATTCCGGGAATCGCCCTGAGGCCGATTCCGGGAATTGCCCTAAGGTCGATTCCCGGAATCAGCCTCCCGCGCCACGGTAGGGCGATTCCCAGAATCAGCCTCCCGCCGCGAGAGGGCGATTCCCAGAATCGGCCTCCCGCCGCAAGATGGCGATTCTCGGAATCGGCCTCCCGCCCAGCGGCCAGCCTCCGCCACCACCTGGGCGAGAGGACGATTGGCGGCGCCACCACGATCAAAAAATTCTTTTTTTTTTTTTTTTAAATTCAAAAAATTTAAAATTATTTGTTTTTTAATTCAAATTTTTTATTTTAAATTTAATTTGTTTTAATATATATATATATATATATATAATTTAATATTTTAGATTAATTATTTTTTAAAATTTAAAATTTATTTATTAAATTTTAATTTAATTTAATTTATTTTTTTTAATCTTTTAGTTTACTTAGTTTTTCATTTTTAAAATTTATAAATTGTTTCATTTTAAAAAAAAAACAGTAAATTTATGGATATTTGTTTTTTAATTATTTGCACGTGGTTTTTTTCTTTTTTTTTGTTTTTTAATGATAGTTTTTTTTTTTTTTTTTTTTTTAAATTTTAAATTTTGTTTTTTTTTTTAATTTTTTTTTTTTTGTTAATTTTAAAATTTGTATTTTTTCTTCTTCTTCTTATTATTATTTTAATTTAAATTTTTAAATTTAATTTTTTCTTTTATTTTATTTTATTTTTTTATATAAATTTTAATTTTGTAATTTAAATTATTTTTAAATTTTCTATTTTAATTTTTTTTTTAATTATATGGTTTTTTTTAATAACTTAGAAATAAATGTTTTTGATGTTTTTTTTTATTTTTTTGGTTAATTTTTGTATTTTTCTTTAAATTATGTGTTTTTTTTTCAAATTTTGTCATTTCTTTTGATATAATTTTCAAATATTTTTGTTTTTTTAATTTATTTTTGTTTAAATTTTTTATTTTTACAAGTTAATTTTGTATTTTTTTACATTTTTATTGGTTTTTTTATTGTTTTTATATATATATTTTTATCTAAGTTTTGTGTTTTATTACCAACATGAAAATCGCCACTCTCAAAAAAAAAGGTTGATGCTGCATCAATACGTTTCAAAATTACCATGAAAATCACCGCTCTAAAAAAAAAAATTTGATGCTGCATCAATACGTTTCAAAATTAGCATGAAAATCACTAACATTTTAAAACAAATATTCATACTTCATAAATAAAAATATTAGAGTGTCGAAAATGTGCTCCAAAAAAAAAAGGTGATTCTACATCACCACTTTTCAAAATCGGGTGCTTTTTATGCTACCCAAAAAAAGTAGGTAACAGTGTGGTTACCTATTTCATCGGTAACAGTGTTGTGTAAGGAAAGAAAAAAACCTCATTGACTCAGCAAATTTCTTAGCATGGAAGAAAGAGATTGACCTGGCACTTACATAACATGAAGTAATGGAACATGTTCTTGATGAAGTTACTGAACTTAACAAAGACAAGACTCGAGAACTAGAAAAATACAAGAAAGGGGAAATAAGGGCACAAAGGATAATTGTTGAATCCATTAAGAGTCATATAATTCCCTTTTTTGCTAGTTTGAACACTTCTAAGGCTATGTATGACAAGCTATTAATTTTTTACTCTATAAGTACATCAGGACAAAATATGTCTTCGAGAAATAAAATATATAAAAATAATAAATTTAAGGATGAGGACATGGCCTCCTTTCTAATGAAGATCTTGCAAATAAGAGATTGGTTGCATGGGCTTAAGGAGAAAATTTTTGATTTTGTAATGACCATATGTCTATTAAACGCTTTACCACCAAAATGGAGCATTTTTTCAATGAGCATCTACTCTAAGAAAGACTCAACTCTTTTTGATTAGTTGTGGGCTCAATGCATCCTAAACGATACTAGGATTAAGGAAAAGGTTGATATTGAATCAAATGAGCAGTCTCAATCCTTCATTGCGAGAACCAAGAAGCTAAAGAAGGAAAAATTTGGGAAGTTAAAGAAGAAGCAATACATGTCCAAGGTTCAATGCTTTGGATGCAATGAATTTAGACACTTTAAGAGAGATTTTCTAGAAGGGAATCTCACATAGTTGAAGAAATGGGAGAACCTGGGAAGAAGCCAAAGAAAGAAGATGCCAAGGATATTTACTATTGAAGAAGGCATCATCCTTTTCATGAAGATGGTATTTCCTTTAGAATATCAAGCATTTTTTTTTTCTCTAAGAGAATCTTTGTTTTGTAAATGTATGACATCATAGATAGAAGCATGTGATAGTAGCATATTTAGAGTCTAATTGAGTTGCTTTATAATAATCATCTAGTATTTCAATAATGAGTAGCTTGGGACCATTTTGCATAGTGTTCATCCATACATTGTATAACATTATGTTAGAGGTGGTACTTTTTCTAAGATGGATCATCGAGATCCTATAAGAACCATCAGCTTGGAAGGTTCTTGAATCGTTATGACAAGGTGAGTATATATTCCATGGAAACAATACACTTAAAGGATGAAGGAATCTAATTGGTCAAGTAACAGGCTCATTGTAGGTCACATAGCTAGATAATTGAATGATAGCATATAATTGCATACTTAAAGTATCTCTTGGGTAGGATTCATGTGTATAGAATCATGTAAAATAATTTGGTCATAAAATATTTTTGATAATTATTTTATATGGTTATATGATGCTTAAAAGAATAATTTGACTTACTTAAGAATGAATAAAAGGATTAATACTTTCTCTTTAGTCTATATAGAATAATGACCAACATCCAATATAGTCTCCGGAAGAAAATTCTAATTTGGTAATCAAGTTCAATCCTTGGACACTCTTATGCATAAAGAAATATTCATATGGAGATGTACCACAGGGATGTTGATGCTTTGACGAGAAGGTAATTTTGATGATGAAATTATAATTTTAATAATTTCATTTGTTATCTGATTAACATATTATTTTTATACCTAGAAGGATATTGCAGGAATATATGATGAAAGTTGAGACAAGTTCAACATAAAATTTTGGCAATTATGAAGTCAATATGTGTTCATCTTGGGATTAAAAAGGTAGTGGTACAAGAATATAACATGAAGGTAAAGTCCACACTAGTACATTTGGTCAAAATTATGACACTTTAGTTCCGACACTTTTGACGCATTGTCGGAAATTTCCCCATTTTTTCTCATTTTTTAAAATCCTGCCAACAACCGTCGCTATACCGACATATAGGGACAACGTTGGCATTGCGACATTTAGGAACGTCGTCGGTACACCGATGGTTCGGGACACAATGTCGAAAATGCGACATTTCTAAGAAATGGTTCAGGAAAAATGTCGGTATTGCAATGGTTTGCGGGCAACCGTTGGTATTGTGACGGTTTGGGAATAAACGTCACAATAGCGACATATAGAGACGTTTGTTGGTAGTGAGATGGAATTGGGGACTATCATCGTTATTGCGACGTGTGCGGACGTGTTGACCAAATGTCGGAATAGAATTACAAAATTCTAAGGGAGACTAATCGAGAAGGAATCCAAGAATAACACATGCATATAAGCATATATGTTTATTTTTGGATTTGTGTTATTTTTCTTAGGATATGTGACACTATAGTGGAATAAATTGTCTAGGGATTCATGATAGTGTGCTATATGATGAGAAGGAATCCACATTATCATCGTATATATGCCACATGGACCAATTCTTGAGGTTAAAAAGCTGTTTAGAACACATTTTTTAGGGAAGTCAGCTTCAGGAGTAGCTATATTTTGAAATAATTCCCAAATTTTCCTTGAATCTATGCCATTAAATGAAAAATGACTATGATATTTTAAAAATGAGGTCATATTAGAAAATTGGGAAAAAAATTGACCTAGTTATGATTCTACTAAAATTTTTCATAAGAAAAATATTACTATGTTTTGACTACACATCATCCAGACATGCGAGTGGGCATATTTTAGAGTTCACTTCTTCTCTTTCACTAGTCCACTTATTATGTGTTTGAGTTGGTTAAGGTGGTTATTTTAGGACATATTTTTTTATTGGCTCAAAATGGTTTTAGACCATGCAACTGAGAATGCTTCTTGTTTTAGCTCATATTTTGCCTTGAGAAAATTGTATTGGCACATGATATTAGATTATCACATGGTTTTCTGCTAACATTTTTGTGAGGCATCATATATATATCAGGAGGACTTCTCTCTCATTTATAATTGTTAGAATAAACTGGAAGAACTTATTTTC
Organism: Pinus albicaulis; assembly: GCA_034641835.2. Classification (NCBI taxonomy): domain Eukaryota; kingdom Viridiplantae; phylum Streptophyta; class Pinopsida; order Pinales; family Pinaceae; genus Pinus; species Pinus albicaulis. Next base: position 177,594 of record JAXQQM020064384.1, on the reverse strand, counting down.
CTAGCTAAAGCTCTTGTGTGAGACTTGTCTTAATTTTGAGTAAATGTTATAGAGAAATGATAGAGGTTTTTTTATATTGCCAGCTTCTAGGAAGAAAGAAACTACTACAAAAATCAAACAAATGCAGTAGAGGTAATGTATATTTCTTGTCTCTCATTTTTATTGAAATCATAATATTTAATTGTTTTACAAGGCATAGATACTTCGAGGTTCTATTTATTTCTCTATGCTTGATTAAATTTTGTGTTATAATACTTAGGCTAAACCTTCTTACGATTAGTCTCCCTTAGAATTTTGTAACTTATCGTTGAAAGCAAAAATTAAATCATTAAATGGTAAACTTTCTTATTCCATTATGATTTTCCATTTTTTTTTTTTTTAGTATTTTCTTATTTTCTCTTTCCCATTTTCTAAGCTTTTCAAGTCTTTGAAAGGAAAAATGAAATTAGAAAATGGTAAACTTTCTTATTCCAATACCATTTTTCATTTTCTTTTCTTTTTTTCACTTTCCCTTTCCCATTTTCTAAGATTTTTTCCCTTTCCCATTTTCTAAGCTTTTTAATTATTTGGAAGCAAAAATGAAATTAGAAAATGGTAAACTTTCTTATTCCATTATGATTTTTCATTTTCTTTTCTATTTTTTTACTTTTCCTTTCTCATTTTCCTTAAGGACTTGGCCTTCTAGCCATTCTCTGCCTTCAATAGCGCTCCCTCTCTAGCCTTATGCTCAAAATTTATATTACCCTCTCCTATATTCATGCATGTCATCCCTTTAGCCTTTTTGCAAGCTTCAAAGAATAGAAGTGGAGATGGTGTTCTTCGAAGAAAACATTAGAGGTGGAAAACAAATTGAAGAGGGTGAAAGGGGTGATGGTAAAGTTTATTGCCCTTACAAAAAATGTTGTATGAGAAATAATGTTAGAGTTTTAATAGCAACAACAATAATGCATTGTAGGAAATATGAGCACATTGATGGTGGATCGAATGAGTACTATCATCCCGTGGTGATTAATTATCTATCTTATTTTTTATTATATCATAAAATTTTATATTATTTTAATATTTTTATATATGCACTAATGTTTAATGATTGTTTATAATTTTCATAAAGGCATAGTTTCCCCCCAACTTTTTGCAGAACTAGCTTCCACAGCTAAATAGTAGTAGATTATATGATGCTACACCAGTAAAAGAGAATATTGCAGAAAAGAAAAAAAAAAGAAAAAAATTGGAAATGATGTTGTACAAGGTGAAGAACATGAAGCCAATGATGAAGATGATTTTAATGATCCCATGGAGGTAGATGATGACAATAATGAGACAGTTCACATTAATGATGGGACAAATCGAATGCTCCAAGACTTTTATGGTGAGTCAGATGATGATGGTGGAGATAGTGATGGTATTTATGATGTACGTATGATTGAAACGTCAAATAAACGACTTTTTGAACACTCAAATGCAAATCTTCTCTCTGCTACATTGTTGCTGGTGAACTTAAAGGTTATGAATAATTTTTCGAACAGATGTATGACACAAATCCTAAGGTATGCAATATGTATATATGATCACATATATGTAAATGTTGATTATTTTCCCTTATTTTAGTTGTATTAAATGTGTAAAATAATAATTCAATAGTTATATATGATTAATAATCTTTACATTAACTAGTTTTTGTTTATGTTGTAGATTGTTGGGTGAATTTTTGTTACCATCGCCAAATACTTTACCTCGAACATATTGATATCTATGTACTATTATGAAAGACTTTGGAATGGAATATAACACTATAGATGCATGTCCTAAAGATGATATTATATATTATGAAGAACATGCATCAAAAACAGAATGTCTGAAATGTGGTACCAGTAGATATCGAACAGATCAACTAACAAAAAAGGTACCTCAAAAAGTTCTTCATCATATTCCCATAATTCCACGTTTGCAGTGAATGTTCAGATGTAAGAGCATAGCACAGTTTATGGAGACCATTCAAAGAATAGAAGTGGGGATGGTGTTCTTCGAATGCCTACAGATGGTTATAAATTTAGGGAAATCGAGGAAAAATATGTAGATTTTAAAAATGAACTTCGTAATGTCAGGATTTCATTGGCAGTTGATGGTGTTAATCCATTTGGAGAGCTTATATATAATTACTCAGTGTGGCCTATTTTCGTTATCAACAATAACATTCCTCCTTGGATGTCAATAAAGAGGGAGCACATAATGTTGACTATGATTATTCCAGGTATTTGATACATTATTTTTTTGAATGTAACATTTTCATTTCTCTCGTTGTTTGCATAATATCTTTTATTTCTTTACTTACTTATATATACATATATCATGGTAGTAATTATGTACCGTAATTTTGAACAATTAGGTAACTACCAGGTCAAAGATATGAATGTATGTATTGATCCTCTTAATGATGAGCTAATAAATTTATGGCATGGCATCACTATGTATGACATCACTAAACCAATCAAGCAGAAGAGATTTCAATGTCATGGAATGCTTGTATGGACAATTCATGGTGCCCCAGGGCTAACACATTTTTGTGGTATGTAATATTTTGTTTCACTTTAATATAATATATAATTATCTAAATTAGATATACCATATTGCATGTTTTAAAAATGATCTCATAGTATCAATGTTATTGATACATCAATTGCAGGTCTTCAAACAAAGGGTATATTTTCATGTCCAGTTTGTGGCCCTAAGATGAAGTATCATCATTCGCCAGACTTAGGAAAGATGGTGTTTGATGAGTTTAGGAACTTCCTCTCTAGGAACCATAAGTATCTTACTACTGAAAAACATATTTTCAATGGTAAAGAAGAAATTGGATTAAAACCACAAAGAATGACACCTCGGTTGTGGAAGTTGGAATATAACAGAATTAATAATCGTCAAGCAGCTGGAACATAATTTGTCTATATATGCATATATATATTAATTGTTTATGTAATGTTTGGAATTTTTGTTTTAATTAATGAATTTATTTTATTGTATTTGATAATTATTGTTCTGATTTATTTTATTCTTTGATATCAAGGTCATCATTGTGAAGGTACTAATATTGTACTTCCACCTAGAAGGAAATGTTATCCTTCTCAATTCGCGAGGTTTCCCTACTATGAGGACCTAAAAATAGATCATTTTTTTTATACAATGCATATTGGGAAGAATGTGACAGAAACGTTATGGCGAATCGTATATGGTGCACATGATAGAGATAAAATTGACAAAAATTGTGCTGACATTGAGAAATCGAATCATGCAATGAAAAGTGTGATAGACAGATCAAATAACAATGGAGGTAAAAATTATAATAATATTCCATGGTTATTAATAGAAAAACAAAGCAATGATGTAAAAGAGGTCATTAGAAGAATTAAATTTCCAACGGGTTTTTCTTCAAACATAAATAATATCTTAACGAAGAAAGGTGACTTCAGTGGGGTGAAAACACATGATTGGAATATCTTTGTTAAGGTAATTTTTTTTGTATACATTTTTGTATATTATTGCTTGAATACATCTTTTAAATTTTTCTTTTTTCTGTTTAATTTGGAAACCAATAACGATTCATTTTTTATTTTTATCGTATGGTCTACCTATATCTCTCCAAAACGACTTTGACAACAATGTCAAACAAGTTATATATGGTCTTAGTAAATACATGAGGTAAGTAGTTTTGATTTATACCCAAAATCTCGCTACAATTTCTTTTTGTACTTAATGACATGATGTGTTAATTTACTTGTAATGTAATATATATTATGTTTCATTGAAATAACCTTGTGTAATGATTTGCAAATGGTTGTCATTGAAAGAAATCCATAAATATGAAATAAAGTATTGGAAGAGAGAAATTCCTCAGCTAATGTGTGAAATGAAAAAGTATCTACCTCCAACATTTTTCAATGCACATGAACACTACTTGATACACCAAGTTGAGGAGATTGAAATGTGTGGACAATTACACACAAGGTCAATGTGGATGGTGGAGAGGCACCTGAAATCCTTGAAGGCTTTGGTTAGACAAAGAGGACAACCTGAGGGTTCTATGGTGAAGGGATATGTGGTATATGAATCCATGGTGTATATTATTCATTATCTTCCTATATTAGTTGTGCCAACTATGGATGCTGCGGATTGCATTTGGGATGTGAATTCCATCAAAAAATTTGAAGTGGAGCACCTGTTGGGAAAAGGTAGAATGAAGAAAGTGAGAGGTAAAAGATTTATTATATATAATACATATAACGTTTCATTTTTTCACATCATGTATATGATCATATTCATTTAAGTCCTATTATTTAATCATTTATTAATTAATATAATTTACCATGGTTATAAGTTATATTTAATATTGGTGAATTATTGTTTTTTATTCAAGTGCTCAAGATTATAAGGCACTACTTTTACACATTTCAAAAAATCTTGAGTGGATGAGTGAATGGGTTGAAAGATGTAAAGAACGTAAAACCGATAGGTTATCATGGAAACTACTGTCTGGATTGGTTACAGAAGCTTATTGTAGTGGAGATGGAAATGTTATGGACAGGGAAATTGATTTAGCATATGGTTTGAAAGATAGAAAGGTAAGCAATTAATTCACCTATTTTATTCATTACTTATTTTATATTATATTTATAATGTGACAACAAGTTTGATTTTTCAGATAATTTTCAAGTTGTGTAAATTATATGATTAAAAATTAATTGAGACTTAATGCATATTTTTCATGTTTGGCATATTGCAGTTGAAACACCACAAGGCTATGTGGTTCAATGGTCGTAAATTTTTCATAAACAGTTGGATGATAATAGGAAAACTTCTGATAGTGGGATAACTGCAGTATTCCAGGTCACTAATGATTCCTCCAGGAGTGACAGACATCCTCGAGAATCTGAAAATAGATATTATGGGTTTTTATATGGTATAGTTGAGTGTGACTTTAATTCCTTCAAATTAGTTTTGTTCGACGTCAAATGGTATAGGCTACGAATGAATGTACATGATGATGACAGAACTTTTATTCAACATGAAAATGGATTACCAATGGTTAAAACATCGCAGTTTGAAGCAAGAAAATATCGCTATGTTTTTCCAAGCCAATGTGAACAAGCCTTTTACTCAGAGGTTCCAAGTAAGAACGAATGGTCATTTGCTATTAGATATGATCCAAGAGGAAGGCCAGTAGAGTATATTGTAGAGGAAGAAGATGATATTGATCAAGAAGAAGATGATGCAGTGGTAGATGAGCAGGAAGATGCATTGAAAGACGAAGAAGATATAGAAGATGAACCAGGTGTAGGAGACGAGGCAACAATTATTGATGGCGATGTCGATGAGGATATTATTGAAAATTACATAATTGATGATGATGATGAAATGGTCGATCATTTAAACACCATTTCTGAATTAGATGTTGGTATAGATGTCGATGAGTTGGATGAAGATCAAGAAGAGATGGAAGAAGAATATTGATACAGATGTTATGTTCAATCTAAATCAACTTCGCTCATATTTTTCCAATACATTTAAAGGCTTTATTTTTTTAACTTTTTGGAAATAAAAGTGAGAAACAATGATATTAACCATTTAATATTCAAAAAATTATCTTTTTATTTTTTATGAAATATGTCATTTTATATCACAATGCTTCTCAATCAAATAGTCAATGAATGAAATAAATTAAGTTCTAGCATGATTTCAAGTTATGAAAAGATATAGGGTTATATTAGAAGTTTTTTACCTCATCAAAACATGTACATTGCATAAGTTTAGTGGAGATTATATGTGCTTGAGGTTGTGGCCTTTCACACTTATCACAAGGATGCATGGTTTTAATTAAATGACCATCCATTCACATGTATCTATCATTATAGAAATTACACAAGGAGAGATTGACCGAGGAGTTTAAAAAATAGTTCCTCCTAAGGACCCATCGAATAGTATACCAAAGGCAATACACAAGGTAATGAAATCCCCCCTAAAATCATGTTGATATTCAAGATATCAAGTTGATATTCATGTTGATAATAGAAAAAACAACAATGTTAGGGAATGATATGGTATTTGGTGTATCATATCCCACTAAAGTTTGTCCCAAGCCCTAGGCCATAGAGACCTTAGGACCCCATGGATTGAGTTGCATGGCTATTCATTGCCTAACTACATTTTTTTTTTCATTTACATTTTCGGATTGAAAATGATTGTCATGAAGTATATCCGATAGTCTATGGATGTCTCAAAACACTATGGTTGGTTTTTTGCAAAAAGTTCGAATGAATGGTTTTTAACTTAAGAAGGTTCTAAAATTTATTTAACAAGCTAGGTGGAATTCTCTTACGCTTTTGACCATTTATAGAATGATTTGTTCCACAGTGGGAAACTTAAATATATGTAACGAATCAGTTCATATCTTTAACCCATTCATATCTTTAACCCATTCCCTATAATATTTTCTACTACACCAATAACTAATATTTGCTACAAATGACAGAGAGCACCACCATCCCTTGATGTTCTTACCAAGAGTGAATTTGGACCACATCTTCATAAGGCATTGTTATTGATGCCTCCATACATTCACTAGTGCATCAAAGAATAACCCATCTATCTTATGGGATTAACCACTTTGTTCCTCATATAAATTGTATAATACGCATCTCTTGATGACATTATGAGAAATCTTTATGACAACCTATATGTTAGCTTCCTTTTACAATGTCAGTTTTATTATATATTTTTTTAATTTATAAGGGTGGTGGTCACCTTATTGAATATAGACCTCTATTAAGAAAACCAATCAATTCCAACTACAAGAAAAGAAAAGAGAGTGGGAACAATTTTTGAACGGTGACTCCAATAAAAATCAAGGAGATTGGAAATATTTTCTCTAGAAATGAACACGGTTGATTTATTTTCCATCCTTAACCAAGAGTAATATTGTGCCAATGATGGGGGGTTTTCATGATATGCTTGAAACAGAGTAAAAAATCTAGCTAACCTATTGACCCATATATAGCTCACTTGTGTTAAAGGTTGCAAAGTTTGATATCCTAGTACTTTTCTTAAGCTAAAGTAGGTGAGATCCAATTATTTGAAGTATTATGAATGATTGAATTAATTTTTATAGTTTACATTATTATTTGACACATAAACCTTTTTGTTTTCAAAGATGCATACTTGAAATATTGTTATCATGATGTAAAGATTGTTTGGATGTTTTTACATAGTTTCAAGTTCCAAATATGAATAAATTTTGAACATGAAACTTGTGATATAGATCTAGTATGCTTTGGCACACAAAAAAAAAATGGAAAGGGATAATAATGCTTGGTTATCTCACAAATTACCATATGTTATTGGTCCAACAACAAAAAAGGAAATAAGGCAAAATATTTATAATTACATAACTATATGGTAAATAGTAAATTTTTGACTACATGACAAAATGATATATTGTACGGTTATAGGGTAAGGTGATACTTGTTGATGTCGAGAGAGTGTGATAATACATAGTTAATGGCATTATGGTATAACCATGGGCTTGAATCTTGTGACAACATTTAATAAAAGTGTGACATGGTGGAAAGAAATGTGACATTACATCATGAGTTTACATTGGCATAAGGTCTAACATTGAAATGTTTGAGGTATAATATGAAATTTTTGTGTGGTGAAAAGGCCAGTTGTAATAGTTGAAGGTGGTTTCCGCCACATCGAACGATACATTAAGTTTTTTTGGTGGTGTGTTAATGATTCCAGTTCCAACTCGTTATCTATTATTCAAAATAATTAGGGTTAATATGTTAGCTTTGTTTGTCATTTGAATGGTTAAACTATGATTATTCACTCTATTTCTGAGGTTACAAGCTGAGTAAAAGCCTTGGTAATTACACAAGATTCCTCATCGATCTTCCTACATTTCATTACGCTTCACTACATTTCACAACCGTCGGTATTAATAAGGCTTATTTCGTTTCCTTCCCGATCTATTCTCCTTCCCCCGCAACCAAACCATCTATCTACGATTTGAATTAGACCCCGCTCTGTTCTCCTTCCCCACAACAAGACCATCTATCTGCAATTTGAATCACCAGAGTCATCTATATACGATTTGAATCACCACAGAGTCATCGACAGACTTCCCATACAGCTCTTTGTCAACATAAACCCTACCCATTGCAGTGTTGAGACATTGATTTGCTAGGGTTGCATCAGAGGAGACATTAATATGATAGGGTCACATCAAAGGAAACATTAATCTGCTAGGGCCACATTGAAAGGCTAAGTGGCAAAATGGTAATGTGGTTTCTTCATGCTTCAAAATTGTTCAGTTTGGCTTCAAAACTCCTGTGCATGTACTCCTGTGCTTCATGTCTATTTTATTTTATATGGGTTGATGTATAATTCCTTCGTTTTCTACTACCGTTTATTTGATATAGTTTTGTTGCATGCAAAATGTTTGAAGAAACTCTTGACTTAATTTCTACACATATAGTAGTGTTCACTTCTTGTCATAGCATGTTAGTTACAAGCTCATATACGAAGAATAAAGCTATTCTTTGTGACCTAAAAAAATAATGAAAACAAGATACATGCATCTACTTCAGATATGCCTTATAACTCTGAATTTTAGTTTTGTTTGAGTCTGTCACCAAAGTGTTTGACAAAATATTTGAGTGAACTCTATCACATGGATGTCATGCTTGATGGTATTTCTTATCACAAGGATTTGGTATTGATTGCAGTCAATGAAGAAAAGTTTATAATTTGTATTTTTTGTGGATATTAAGAAAAGGCATACCAAAACATCCTCACTTACATAGAATAAAATGTCCTTGAGCTCACTTTTCCTTGCAGGGGATGAAACACTAACTGGTTTAGTTGTAGGGTCATATATAAAATCCCTTGAAAAGGTGAAAGTCAAACCAGAGGATGTTGACTTGGTTTTGATGTTTACTTCAAATGAATGGATCTCTTCTCATGAAGGGATTCGTAATCGAAAAATTATCTCAGGAAAGTTATCATACTTATATATATATATAGTAAGATCAAGTACACACCTACATATATAGGCTTGATTTGGTATTTATTTGATTCGATGAAGAAAAATTTAGAATTGATATTTTTTTGTGGATATTAAGAAAAGGCCTACCAAAACTTCCTCACTTACATAGAATAAAATGTCCTTGGGCTCACTTTTCCTTGCAAGGGATGAAACACTAACTAGTTTAGTTGTAGAGTCATCTAGAAAAGCCCTTGAAATGGTGAAAGTCAAGCCACAAGATGCTGACTTGGTTTTGATGTTTACATTTACTCCATATGATATTTTTGGTGTTGCTCCCCAAGGAAGCATCATATGATATTTATTTAATATATAGTTCAATAGATATCATTAACCTGACTTTCACACTAATGTATTTGCACTCCATATTTTTTTATTTTCCCATGTTTCTGCTTGGCTCAATTTTTTTGAGTTGATGTTTTCCATAATATGGGAGATACTTGGAATAGAGAGATTATGCTATATCCTATGGGAATTTATTAGCTATAGAACATATATCATGATGGTATCATATTTTATTGATGTTATAGTAGTTAACCTAGAGTTTATATGCATTGCATTGAGTGGTTACTAATTCTTTTTTATTCATGTATTTATTGGCTTGGTGAGAAATGTCTTTTGTCTAGGATAATCTCAATTCAGAGGTGCTATATTTTGAAATTCCACAATTCATAATTTTGTTGATATCAAAAATATTTTTGTGTTTTTTTTTTTTTATATTATGCTTGTAGCCAATATTTGGGCTTTCTTGTGACAATTTTTTTGTATAATTTGATATAAGGGGATGTCTTTAAACTCGTTGTCTTTGTTGCATTGATTAAAAGAGAAGCATCCTACTAAACTAAAAATGAACTATAGCGACATTGAAGTCAAATTCGAAGTTTTGCATTCATTTTTTGGTTAGCTTGTTAATGCTAGTTTCTGGTGTAGGGAATCATTTTAATGTTGGGTTGTTTTTTTATTATTACAATTTCGATGGAAATAAACATGTCTTGAATTCATGCAAGTGTTTCCTTGGGCTGTGATGAGAATCCTTGGAAATAGGCACATGGGGGAGCAGGTAAATGAAGATTTGATCAAGCATATTCTTAAAGGAATAGAAAGGGACATGGTGCGAAACTAGAGGCTAATAATTTTTCTTAATGTCTTATACTATGTCAAGGTTTGATGAGGTTTGATCTATAATCATGGTCAAGCTACGTTGTTAATATCTATTATACCCTATGTGCTAAAGTGTTGGTAACTTCACTAACAACTTGTCATGGAACTTTTCTCCAATATTATTATCACGGAGATGTTATATTTTATGTATCAAAAGCTTGTAAGTTATAATAAGATGTTAAACAACAAGAAAAATTGGTCTTAGATGTATTTAATGAAGCTAAAACTAGTAAGCAAAAAATAGTAGTTGCAATTGCAACAATGGGGTGTTAATTCCATCCACAACAATAGGTAAAAGCGAAAGTTTTGTGTAACCTTGACCCCAAATATCCTCCTATTTTCACTTATCTTAGCATTGGAGGTGATAATACACTTTTTTTAGTTCCCATTTATAATAGGGAGAAAGGTAGTTTGTTGCAGAGCAATTTTTCAGATATTTCAGCAATCAATAATAATCATTTCTCAAATGATCGTGTGAGGAATATTGCTAATTTCCAACGAGCTTATTACAAATTAATCACAGATACAAATACAACATGTCTTTTCCTACTTTTTATAAATATAAAACTCTCACTTTGGACCGGCACAACTTTGCATTTTAATCAATTGATTGAATAGCAAGATCTAGCTTCATTTTTAAGATATATTTCCAAATATACTTTAAAAATTTGTCTTTCTATTATCTAAACCTTTGCTTTCTACTTGTGGCTTTCAGAACATCTTGAATTACAGTGAACTTTTTATAAGATTTCTACACGATTGACAACTTCTATATGCTATTAATGGTTCTGATTCAAGCCAGATTGAAACATTGCCTTCAAAATGTTTTGACATGTTTATAGTTTGAAATTACCAAGGGTCTAACTTAGAGAGAACTAAATCATGTTATCTTTTCTTCATTTCTTCTAGTCCCTTCAACAAGCTTTGTTCAGTGTGGTTTCAGAGTGCCTGGAAAGTGGAAGAATACATTTCTCAAGAAAAGGATACAAAAATATTTTCTTATTGTCAGAGGAGATACCTCCTCAGTAGTCAGTTTCTCTTGAAGGTCATTCCTTAGGTTTCTAAGGATTGTATCTCTAAAAAAAATACATCCCAAACCATCATAATTTAACAACATAGTACACTTCTAACTCAAAGGTTACCCCTACCTGGTGTCACATAGTCTGCTTATGATTTTTTTTTTAATTTTCAAATAATTTTTTTTCCCATCTAAACAAAAAAAATAAATGTCATGTTCTAAATTTTAATTTGTTTACTATTTTCTTCCTTTGGGAAACCATATTCAGTTAAAGTCAGTCATCCTCCTATGAGAAGTCTGTGAAATCATAGAAATTGATTAGATTTGTTCATCCATTTAAGCCTATTGGCAACAGTCTCAAAAGGATTCTTAATTACTTGATAAAAGAATATCATGCAACTTTGGAGTGGTATGTTGATTTTCCTGTTGCTTGGTTTTAGCCATTTAATCCTGAAAAAATGATCAATTGTCTAGATTCAAGGTTGAATGTTGTATCCAGATTTCCATTTTGGTGCTTGTTAACATTCAAAATGGTTTTCATTTCTCTCCAATTCATTTTGACTAGGGAATTATTTTACCATGTTGGATCCTTATGGTTTTTGTAAGCCAAATGGGGCTTTCTAATTTTATCTAGTCATTGGAGTCCATTTTCTGGCGTGCTTGGGGATTTATTCCACTGTTGCATATTGAAATAGTTGTGCTTATATTTCTTTTTTTTAATGGTGTTTGAAAATTCTGACTACAATTTCTCATCCATCATGAGCATTTGTAATAGACACCCCAATTGCAATAACTTCTCTCGTGCTTATGCAATAATAAATATATTATTTTTGTATACAAAATTAAAGAATATAGCTAATGCTTGTAGTGATCGAGATTTTTAGACAGTTCTATTTGTTAGAAAGGCCACAAATAATGTGGAGATAGTAGGCATTCAAGTATTTACCATGCACATAAATAAGCATTCATTTTTAGCATTTACTAATTGTGGGATTTTGTGTATAGTACTGTCAAAATGGGTAATGTAGATGGCTACTAGTAGAAGTTTCTTTGTTTAAGCTTTCGGTGCCATCCATTCTTTTGTATTCTTTCTCAATTACATGGCTTGTAGGGTTAGATGCACGTATATTGGATGCCTTTGAGTTCTAAGATATCTCAAATGGATGGTAGTGATTGGTTGGGAATTCCCAACATGCATTGTCAGCAAATGGATGAACAGTGAAAATAAGAGAAGTAGCTCAATATGAAAAGGACAAAAATCGGGATGTAACCCGATCTACTCAAGGAAGATGAGATCTAACAATCACTTATACATAACTATTAATACATGTGATGAAGGGGAAACCAAACATATATGATGCAGGGGCATTAGACACTAGCCAGCAATGTAGGAGTTTTGTCCACATGTTGTGGCTAGGAGGGTTTGAAAACATTTGAATTGTTACAGCTAGGAGTCAATACCTTAGCTGATTGTATTATTAGATCAATTAGAGTTGTAGAAGTCAAATAGTTAGTCCATCTGTCATGTTTTTAGTTTTCGAATAATTGTAATTAGGCTCTTGAATTACCATAACAGTCCTCAGAGAGGAACCGAAAGGACATATGTTGATGTATAAATTGTATTCTCCAGATGGAGAAGAGAAGAGAGGGAGGAAGAGCAGAGATTTCTGCAATAAAACTCTGTGTGTTAACAATTGCTTCCAGTTAAATAATTTCAAAGTTCATTGGCCATCGAATTGTCTTGAATCCTTATTAATGAAGAAATTGTTTGATTAAGAAACGATTGTACACTGGTTCGGTGCGAAATCGTTGCGAATGGTGATTGTATGAATTCCACATATCTCTGTCTGGTGTTTCCCTTAATTTATTTGAGAAAACCCTGTGAATTTAACCCCGCCACAGGCGTGGTCTGTATAGAAAAGCCGTCGGAAGAGAATCATGTTATGGTTAATTGAAAACCTGCCGAGGATTGAACCGAGTTAACAAACGGAGAATAAACGAAGAAGAATGCAAACCCGACGAGGAACCCTGGTTAATCGTTGTACAAAAACTGCGAGTGGTTTTGCTAGGCGGATTGCCCATATCGCACCGCTTTTGGTGTATAGGCGGTATTCCCCGGTCGACGAGCGATTCCATAGACCTGTTGACATGTGGCGAGGCGGACCCCGTAAAACCACTGGTTAACCTGCGCCATCACACGTTATCAATCGTACTAGGACTCCGAGCGATATTTCTCAGAGTCGTTGATCTGGGCAAGGGCCATCGGACGGTGGTCACTTGCAGGAGATGCGTGAAAGATAACCAAAGTGTGCGGATGATAAATGAGGTACAGTGCACGCGTTTGATTGGTTATTGATACATATAGGTGGGCCGGGAGCGAAAGCTCTATTATAAAGTTTTGTTTACAAAGCGAGGAGTATTAATATAAGGTCCGAAGGTATAACCATTAGTTATAAGGTGCGGGGATAATATTTATATGCCAGGAATATAATATAAGATTCAAAAGTTGTGAATATGTTTATTTGTCAATTTCTTTGAAATTGATAAATAAAAATAAAAATAAAATAGACCACATGGAGTAAGGAACGAGGTTTCAAAGGGAATTTGATAGATCCACGACGACGGTTGACCATCTCTCCTCAGGGCTGACTTTCAGCTGTTGTTGCGTCATTTGTGGTATCAGAGATGTTTTTTCTGAAGTTGTTTTGCTGACATGGAAATATGAGTTGGTAGAGGTGCTGGCAGAAGAAGACATGTTGCCAATGCTGAGGTGTTGGGGATGTTGCAGAGGGTCGAGGCCAGAATAGATGCCATGGAGCGAAGACAGCCCAGAGATCCTAAAGACATCAGCGAACTTGAGACAGAAGAAGCTGAAGAAAATGTTGATATTCCTTCTGACATGAGGCTCCTTAGAACTGTTCTAGGGTCTGCAGTTAAGCCCAGAATCAAAGTGTCGAGTTATGCAGGGGGATTGAATCCAGAAGAACTAGTGGATTGGATTAATGAAATGAACAAGTGCTTCGATTATGAAGAAATAATTGAAGACGAGAAGGTCAAGTTTGCAATAACAAAGCTGAAAGGACATGCTGCACTTTGGTGGGATGGAGTGCAGGCAGAGAGGAGGAGAGTTGGCAAGCAACCTATCAAGAGCTAGACCAGAATGATGGCTAAATTGAAAGGTAAATTCTTGCCTAGTGATTACCAGTTGACATTGTATAAGAAAATACAGAACCTGAGACATAGGTTGCTGACAGTAAAGGAATACACAGAGGAATTCTACAGAGTAAGCATAAGGGCTGGGCAATTCCAAGACACACCAGAGAAGACTACCAGATATGTGAATGGTCTCAAGTTGGAGATCCAAGATGAGATTGGTCTCCTGTCTCCTAAGACAGTGGAAGAGGCCTATCAGATGGCCTTGAAAGTAGAGGAGAAACTCCTGAGGAAACAGTCTGCCAAGAAGAGAGGTACTTTCCGAGGAAAGGGAAGTCAGGGTGGTAGAGGAAAGCCTACTACACCCAGGGATGGAGCTAAAAGTAGCTCACCTCAGAATGCATCTACAGAGGAGGATGCAAGGGGCAGAAGGGGTTCTTACAGAGGAAAAGGAAGAAGAGGCAGAGACAAAGGCAAGGTAGAGAATTGAGGTGTTATAGATGTCAGCAAGTGGGACACAAGCACTATGAATGTCCAGAGAATGTGGGTGTTGGTCCAAGTAATGTTGTTGTTGCCCAGGCTGGAGAAGAGGTAGAAATTGAAGAAGACATTATTCCAGAGAGGGGAGAGTCCTTGGTGGTAAATAAGGTCCTGTTGAAGCAAGCCAAAGAGGTCACTGAGCCTGCACAAAGAAAGACTTTGTTCAGGAGCATATGCAAAGTCCAAGGGAAATGTTGTCAGCTAGTCATTGATAGTGGTAGCACAGAAAATCTGGTTTCCACTGAGGTAATATAAAAGTTGAAGTTGAAGACAAGGGAGAATCCAACTCCCTACAGGGTGTCCTGGCTGCACAAAGGGCACCAGCTGGTTGTAAAAGAGCAGTGTGAGATAGAGCTGCAAATGGGAAAATATAAAGATAAGGTCCTGTGTAATGTAATACCCATGGATGTGTGTCATATACTGCTGGGTAGACCTTGGCAGTTTGACAGAGCAGCAGTGCATGATGGAAAGAAGAACACTTACAAGTTCTTCAAGGATGGGTTACATCATACATTGATACCCATGGAAGAAGGAGAGCCATCCAGCAGAGTGATTGATCCAAAGACCTTGTTGCTGAGGGGGAAGGAATATCTGCAGCAGATAGAAGAAGAAGAGGTAAGTTTTGCTTTAGTTTTCAAACCTAAGGTATTTCTTACTTCTACAAAGATTTCTGATTTACCAGTAGAGATACAAGATATGTTAGACAATTACTGTGACATTGTTGTGGATGATTTACCTGATGAGCTGCCACCTGTGAGAAAGATCAGTCATCAGATAGATTTTATTCCTGGTTCAAATCTTCCAAATAAGGCAGCCTACAGAATCACTCCCAAGGAAAATGATGAAATCAGGAGACAAGTATAGGAGTTGGTGGACAAGGGGCTGATCAGAGAAAGCCTGAGTCCATGTGCAGTACCAGGAGTATTGAGCCCAAAGAAAGATGGAGGTTGGAGGATGTGTACTGATTCCAGAGCAATTAATAATATCACAATCGTGTACAGATTCCCTTTGCCCAGAGTTGAGGACTTAATGGAATTTTTGAGTGGTGCTAAATATTTCTCAAAAATAGATCTGAAGAGTGGATACCATCAGATTAGAATAAGATAGGGTGATGAGTGGAAAACTACTTTTAAAACAAATGAAGGACTATATGAATGGATGGTAATGCCTTTTGGGTTGTCAAATTCACCTAGCACTTTTATGAGACTTATGAATGAAGTGTTGAAAGAGTTCATTGGTAAATTTGTGATAGTGTATCTGGATGATATATTAGTTTTCAGCAGAACTAGAGAAGAACATTTAAAGCATATTAATCATGTCTTGAAGAAGTTGCGCCAAGAGAAAATGCTGATAAATTTGAAGAAATGCTCATTCATGAAGGAATATTTTGTGTATTTGGGTTTTTTTGTTTCTGCAGAAGGATTGAAGATGGACCCAGAAAAGGTTAAGGCAATTGTGGAGTGGCCTTCACCCAGGAATGTTTTTGAGGTAAGAAGTTTCCATGGACTTGCTAGTTTTTACAGAAAGTTTATAAGAAACTTCAGTAAGATCAATGCACCCATAATTGAAACAATAAAGAAGAGAAAACAACCATTTAAGTGGACTGCTGAAGTAGAAAGAAATTTTAAAATTTTGAAGCAAAAGATAACAGAGAAGCCTGTTTTGATTCTGCCTGATTTTACTAAACCATTTCAAGTAAAATGTGATGCCAGTGGAGAGGCCATTGGAGCTGTGTTGAGTCAGGATGATAGGCCTGTGGCATATTTCAGTGAGAAGCTGAATGACACCAGAAGAAATTATTCCTCTTATGAGAAGGAATTCTATGCAATTGTTTAGGCACTGAAGAAGTGGAGACATTACTTGATGTCCAGGGAATTTGTATTATATTCTGACAATCATGCTTTGCAGTATATTGTACAGCAGCCCAAGTTGAAACATAAGCATGCTAAATGGGTTGAGTATCTCCAAGGTTTTAATTTTTTTTTGAAACATATAAGTGGTCAAGCCAATAAAGTAGCTGATGCTTTGAGTAGGAGGCACATGCTTGTTCAAGAAACTAATTTTGAAGTTGTAGGATTTGATTTTCTCAAAGAATTGTATAAAACAGATCCAAATTTTAAAGAAGCATTTGAGGCATGTAGTAACCCTGTTTTAATAGATAGAAGCCAGTGGCTGGATTATTTCCTGCAAGAGGACTTGTTATTCAGAAGAAGCCAATTGTGTGTACCAAAATGTTCCATGAGAGAGAATTTGATCAAAGAGAAGCATAGTGGTGGACTTGCTGGACACTTTGGTACTGATAAGACTTATGAGCAGCTGAGTCACTTCTATTACTGGCCCAAGATGAGAGCAGAAGTGGACAAGTTTGTGAAGAATTGCAAAATCTGTCAATATGCTAAAGGAAGGAGCCAGAATGCAGGATTGTACACTCCCTTACCTATTCCAGACAGGCCTTGGGACATGGTGAGTATGGATTTTGTTCTAGGATTGCCCAAGACTCGGAGAGGGAATGATGCAGTCTTTGTTGTGGTGGACAGATTCTCCAAAATGGCACATTTTATTCCATGTTATAAAACTAGTGATGCCACCCATGTTGCTAACTTGTTCTTCAAAGAAGTTGTTAGATTGCATGGGTTGCCCAGGAGTATTGTTTCAAACAGAGACACCAGATTTGTGGGGCACTTTTGGAGGACACTGTGGAAGAAACTTGGTACTAAACTAATTTTCAGCTCAACTTATCATCCTCAGATTGATGGACAAACTGAGGTAGTGAATAGGAGTCTGGGAAATTTGTTGAGGAGTCTTGCAGGAGAACATCCCAAGCAGTGGGATCATATTTTTCCCCAGGCATAATATGCATATAATGACTCACCAAACAGAAGCACAGGGCAGATTCCATTTCATGTTGTTTATGGAATGCACCCCATAGGAATATCAGAGTTAAGAAATCTGGGAAAGGCAGAGCTAAGGAGTGCAGATGGTGAGGAGTTTGCTTCAGAGATCCAGGCCATACATGAACAAGTGAAACAGCAACTACAAGGCAGCAGCAGCAAATATAAAAACAAAGCAGAATTGAGCAGAAAATAAGTTCATTTTGAAGTAGGAGATCAAGTTTAGGCACACTTGAGAAAGGAGAGATTCCCAAAGAAGCAGTACAACAAATTGAAGTTCAAAAAGATTGGGCCATGCAAGATACTTAGGAATTTTTCTACAAATGCTTATGAGATTGAATTACCTCCCGATGTTGGAATATCTCCCATTTTTAATGTTGTAGATTTGTATAAGTATGAAGATTATGGAGCAGAAGAAGGATCAGCAGACAAGGAATAGATTGAGTGGAAAGAGAAGCTACCTCTAGCACAGCCATTGCTACCAGAGAAGATACTGGATAAAAGACCATTCAGAAGAACAAGAGGACGAGAGTGCTTTCAGTACTTGATCAAATGGAAGGATAAGCCAGAGGAAGATGCCACTTGGATGACTGAAGAAATGTTGTAGAAGATAGGCAGATCAGTGGAAGAGCTCATGGACAGGAGCCCATGAAGAAAATTGCCCTCGGGAGTCTGATGCAGGGGCATTAGACACTAGCCAGCAATGTAGGAGTTTTGTCCACATGTTGTGGCTAGGAGGGTTTGAAAACATTTGAATTGTTACAGCTAGGTGTTAATACCTTAGCTTATTGTATTATTAGATCAGTTAGAGTTGTAGAAGTCGAATAGTTAGTCCATCTGTCATGTTTTTAGTTTTCGAATAATTGTAATTAGGCTCTTGAATTACCATAACGGTCCTCACAGAGGAACCGAAAGGACATATGTTGATGTATAAATTTTATTCTCTAGATGGAGAAGAGAAGAGAGGGAGGAAGAGCAGAGAATTCTGCAATAAAACTATGTGTGTTAACAATTGCTTCCAGTTAAATAATTTCAATGTTCATTGGCCATCGAATTGTCTTGAATTCTTATTAATGAAGAAATTGTTTGATTGAGAAACGATTGTACACTGGTTCGGTGTGAAATCGTTGCGAATGGTGATTGTATGAATTCCACATATCTCTGTCTGGTGTTTCCCTTAATTTATTCGAGCAAACCCTGTGAATTTAACCCCGCCGCAGGCATGGTCTGTATAGAAAAGTCGTCGGAAGAGAATCACGTTATTGTTAATTGAAAACCTGCTGAGGATTGACCCGAGTTAACAAACGGAGAATAAACGAAGAAGAACACAAACCCGACGAGGAACCTAGTTAATCGTTGTACAAAAACCGCGAGTGGTTTTTCTAGGCGGATTGCCCATATCGCACCGCTTTTGGTGTATAGGCGGTATTCCCCGGTCGACGAGCGATTCCGTAGACCTGTTGACACGTGGCGAGGCAGACCCCGTAAAACCACCAGTTAACCTGCGCCATCGCACGTTATCAATCGTACCAGGACGCCGAGCGATATTGCTCAGAGCCGTTGATCTGGGCAAGGGCCATCGGACGGTGGTCGCTTGTAGGAGATGCGCAAACAATAACCAAAGTGCATGTATGATAAATGAGGTACGGTGCACGCATTTGATTGGTTATCGATACATATAGGTGGGCCCGGAGCGAAAGCTCTATTATAAAGTTTTGTTTACAAAGCGAGGAGTATTAATATAAGGTCCGAAGGTATAACCATTAGTTATAAGGTGCGGGGATAATATTTTTATGCCAGGAATATAATATAAGATTCGAAAGTTGTGAATACGTTTATTTGTCAATTTCTTTGAAATTGATAAATAAAAATAAAAATAAAATAGACCACGTGGAGTAAGGAACGAGGTTTCAAAGGGAAGTTGATATAGCCACGACGACGGTTGACCATCTCTCCTCAGGGCTGACTTTCAGCTGTTTTTGCGTCAATATATATATTCATAAGAAGAAGAAAATAGATGTCCCTAGTCCCTCGTCTAACACTTCCTTGGCCCTCACACAACTTGAGAAGTCCGATATTTGAAGGTTGAATAGTCTCTTTTAAAATGAACAACACATGTTTGCAAATGATTCTTCCTCCTTTCTTCCTTGAGAGACCTTCCTTAAATAGATTCATGGAGGAGGCTAGAGGATGGTTGTAGATCTCTCTAACTTAAGGAACTTGAATCTAATAAGTTCAAAATCACCTAGTGCAAGATAACCGTTTCATTTAGTATTGATTTCCTCAACTCATTCAATGTTGGTCTATGCAATAGGTACTTAGTGAGATTCAAGGGTGGAAAATAGAGTTGTAACAACGCCCCCTAATGTGTGAGGTAAGAAGAGGAACAAATGGTCGAAACACATTCTAATAAACATAAGTTATGAGGAATTCCAAGGAAAGAGCTAAAGATCAAGGAACTAGTGAGTACTTGCAATCGATTGTCAACAAATAGATAGGCATATTGATGCTTAGAAGAGAAACAAAGCATGGCTGCCAACATAATACATTGTGGATCCATGTAATAATATGCAAGACCATGGCCATGAAAAAAGTACACAGCAGGTCCATGTCATGAAAATTATCATAGCCATGAGCAAATGCAATGTGGATATGTCATAATATACATCAAGAAGACAAATAATACCAATGGTAAGATGTAGTAATCGTAAGATAGTGATATACTCCATCACAACTTAGGAGGGGTAGCATGATTGACGTGCCTCCAAAGCCTAAGGTCTTTGTTCCAACCCCGATGGTATGATTCTACATCATGTGAATGGATAAAAGATTGGCATACAACAATGTATCAAGTATCAACACTTAGTGATATTCTTGCCTCTCCAAAATGGGAACTAAAAATTTTTTGATCCACACTTAGAAGCTGAGAAAGCTCAGCTTGAGATCCTAAATATTGGAGATAAAAAACATGAATGGATTCCCCATCAAAATCTGCACCAAGTGGCCACCATATTAGAGGGTTAATAATCATTGTACAGTCCATATGTACGTATGATTATAATCCATGTAATGAATGTTTGTGGACACTTGGAGGACCATTAATCAAAACAAATCCTTATCATGAAAATCTATTTAAGCTAATCTCTAGGAAAATTTGTCCTCCCTTGAAACATTTGAAGCCCTAAGAAGGCAAGTTGTTGAACCACTTTCTTAGCAAATATTTCATTTCCACTATCATTTCCTAGCTCATTCATAAATATATTTCTTTGAGAATCAAAACGAGGAAGAACCAAATCATCCAAACCTACACTAAAATCATCTAAGGATAAAAATTCAATCAAAAAACTTTCAACTGAATTCAAGCACTTCACTACCACTGTTGAACGTTTGCACTTAACAATTGCATTACAAATTTGAGTAAGAAAACTCAACAATTGTGTTTTATCACCATTGAATAATATAATTTCACTATTTCTTATGAGAATCTCATTCTCCTCACAATTCAAATCAAGAGGTAAGTCCATCTGAAAAAGTTGCCTAGCTGTCCAAAATGGCCCTCCATCATGCACTTTAGTGACTGTTGGTTCATGCAAGTTTCCATAAGTCCACATTGATAGTTGATTCAGTGTAGTTTTATCCAAAATATATTTGATATATTATCATGTAATCAAATTTTGGAGGCCCGGGTGTAACCATAGTTTTAAAAACACACAACCCAAGATCACCTTGAGCCAACTACTGACTGGGAAAGTTAATCGTCCCACAAGTAATGTGACTACTTGTTATAAGGATCTGGCAAGGGCACCGTAGATAAGAAAGTGTTGTCTTCATATATAGTTCATAGCCCTTGTCTGCCATTTGATCATGAAATTTCAAAGCCTCTAATATCTTGTTCTCTTTTATTAGACTATAAATTATGGTACTGTATGTAATTATGTCAGGCATGCAGTCATTCTCATTCATTTCTTCGAGAAGAAGGAAATCTTCATCCAATTTCCCTCCCTTGCAATATCCATTGACCAATGCATTATAGGTCACTACAGTTATCTTTATTCCGCTCATTAAAGCTTCACTGAAAATCTCTTTAGCCTCATATAATCTACCTACTTTGTAGAAATTGTCTACTATCAAGGTGTAAGTATAAAAATTTGGCCTACAACCCTTACTTTTAATTATACTCAACCACTCCAGGGCCTCTTTAATGCACAAATTTTATGTATTAGAAAGGTAAATTTAGAAATTATTTCAGTTTTAATTTTGTGTTTTCAAGTTAGATATTGTTTTCAAGTTTTCACATTTCTAATTTTATTGCAATGTGGCAGACTGATCGTGGCAGTACAGGAACAACCCCAGGAAAGGATGATCACGAAAAGGGGCCAGCCGAAGAACATTTAAAGTGCCAGCCTTGCTCTATCTTCAGGTATTTTAGTTCTTTACATAATTGAAATAATGTTAATTTTGTTCAAATATGCAGACGCCTGGCCATGGCGCGCTTGATGATTCCCTCAACGAGGAAGAGTTTTCTTCATCCCCGTGTCCATTGTTGTTGCTGAAAAAAATGCGTGAAAATAAACCATGGAACTTGAGCATTTGGTAGACGTTGTGCCTCAAACACCTGAATTAGGAAAAAGGATAAGACAAATTATGACCTAGCTAGAAACATATAAGGTAATAATAAAAAATCAAAAGGATATTATTTTTGTTCTACATGAGATCAATTGTGATAATTTGATTTTTAATCTTTACATTAACTAAACTAACAAAAAAATTCTTTTGTATGTAGCATTTTCTAACACCTAATGCCCCTGGTGTTGGTGGTAGTGGGACACAAAGGCAAGAGATTGTTGAGGAACCCTCTCGTACACCTTCTACGCCTTTAGGTGGAAGCCAAGAAACTCACCCTACCCAAGAAGACACACAGCCAACTGCTAAACGTGTTGGCAGTGATGAAGCTGGTATGGCCAACTTTATTATTGCATTTCCTGGAGCCACATGGGGACCATTCCAGGCACGTTTTTTGTGAACGATGAAGGTGTTCCTATAAAGCAAGTACAACTCCCAGGTAATTTTTAATATTTTAACTATTTCATGTACTCAATCTAAAACATATTTTATCATGATTTTTATTTTTAAATTAATGACAATATATTTTTTCTGTGTAGGAAACAATAATTTCTACAGGGCCTTGGAGAGCAAGGCATTGGTAATTTTTGGCCCAACCATACGCACAAGGTGGAATTCCCAGAATTCCAACCAGAAAAAAGAACTTCTAGATTATCTAGAAGGCCTTTTTGGGGTGGGCACATTTGATAGAACAGTGGTTGCTCGGGCAGTTGTAAAATATCTTAAATATACCAAGGACACCTATAGGACGTACTTTCAAATTAACTCTAGATACGAGCATCCTCTCATAGTTCCAGAGAGGGAGTGGAGAGCACTCATCGATGACAGAAAAGAGAAAATGGCCAAGAAAGAAGGAAAAATGCTAACTGGACCCGCAAGGTAAATTACAACTTTAATTCAATAGCTTTAATTTTCTCTATGTCTAAAATAAAAGTGTGCTACATAACTGACTTCAATATTTTGATGATATGTTTCCTGACACCTCGAAGGCAACCAAAGCTAGGATTGAAAAAAAAGGCCATCACAGGCTAGGCCAGGGCAACTACTTGAAATTAGCCGCAAGAATTGCAAGTAGCTAAACATCTTATAATTAATTGTATCGTCTTCCAACATTTTTGTAATCCCATCAAATAACATTAAAAATACTCAATCATATGTAATTTAGGGTGATGAATTTGGAACGGAAACCATAAAGGTGTTGATCAACGGTTGTCATTAATGTCAACCCAAGTAACACCAGGGGCTAACCCAATATTGCATGGGAATTTTGGCCTAACAAGTTAATATATTCTAGGTCAATAATGATTTTTATGGTTTCTACTTGTCGAGATGTTTCCGTTGATATATGGCACGCCATGTAATTCTTCACGGTTTGAGAGATATCATGTTTGAAGTTTGAACCCCCAGTTAGTGGGCTAAAACCCCATGGGGTTGGGGCATGGGTCATTGAAAAGTCATAAATAATATTTTTTAAGCTCATAAAATTCCTCCCACATTCACTTGTTGAATCCCCTCTCAACCTAAGCATTTATATAAATTGTGATCTTCATTTCCTCCTTAGGCAAGGGATTTCGCCATATGAAACAGGTCATCGTGGCATTTTCGCTCTAAATTTTTTTTCTACGAAGTTTCAGAAGCTGAAATTTTTATGAGGTGAAGCCAAAATCCTGAGGAAGCTGCTGTAAAAATTTCAGATCAAGGTGCACAATATTTTTGGAGATATGATCTGTGGAAGTCAGGGTTTTTGTAGGCTCCTGAAATTCATCTCAAAGAAGTGATCTTGGTAAATTCTTCATAACTCTCTCTATGAGTATCGGATTGGAATTCCGTAAAAAGTGGCAGATAGAACACAATATTTTTTTTTCACTTTATCAATTTTAGAGCGAAATGAAGAAAAAGTGACACATGGCATGTTGTACAAGTGTGCTCTACTGAAATAGTCCATAATTAGGGCATTGTGAGAGATTGGGTATAACTCTCTCTTGAAGAATCCAAATTGGGTCAAACCTATGGCATTGGAAAGATGACTCATAGGAATACTAAAGGACCGAAAATTAGATATTGAGGATCTGAAATAACATAGATACACCAAATTCAATATCAACCTCCTAGAAGGCAAGAAAAAACTAGATCATGTGTTGTCAAGGGTTGCAAAGGACCAAAATTTCTACGGCAGAAAAGCAAAGCAAGGTGCAGCAGAGGCTAGCATGAAAAGAGCAGCAACCAAGGTGCATAACAGCAACAAGAAGTTCATCATATGAAGTCTTCAAGTGGGCAGCACTGCATACAATCATTGTAAAGGTATCATTGTACTTAGTCATTGTAAATACATTATTGTACAAATTATACTAGTATCTATCTGCCAAGGGTTGAAGAGGCAGTGTTGGGAGGTCTAGGATCATCATTAGGTGGTTGTGTCAAAGTTGGGGTTATGGTCTAGTATATCTTCTTCTTCTACATCATTCTATATCATTGTAAAGTGGACCATTTTCCCTGGTACGAGAGTCCATTCTTCTTTTATTCTTCCATAGGGTGGTAGGGTGGTGCTAGGGTGAGTTGTAGCTCATTGGGTGTTGGGGCATCCATTCAGTGACTACTGAAGAATCTCGGGCATTAGAGCATCCATCTAGTGGGAGCTAGAGAATAATGCTTTTCTAGATTCTAGGAAGTTGGAGCTTTATTTTCAATTGGAGTTGAAAAGAATTATTAGAAAAGCATTAGGTGGTTTTTGTCCCAGAGTGGGTTTCCACCTTAAAAACTGTGTGCATTTGTGTTCCTCTTGTTTTCTGCTATCATTGTACAAACACTAATAATAATTGAAGATTAACTAATTCTCTAATTGAAAGGAATACTGATTCACCCCCCCCCCACCCCCCTCTCAGTATTTCCAACAACAGGAAGATAGAGAAATCACTTTCCGTTCCAGCTATCAAGTCATAGTTGAATGGCGTAGAAGCTTGGGACAGGTCCCAAGATCCAGAATGCCTGATAAGGTAAAACGTTAACCTTTCAATATGTTTGTTTTTGTCCATAAATTTAATGTCTAACAACTTTTTTTAAATCAGGGGAGCAACACTTGCAATGAGCCAAATAACCCAGTTGTAGAGAAATGCATTGAGAGTGAAATATTTCCAGAAGTGCATGGTCCTCACATGCAACCTGATCATTCTAGTCGGGACCAAGCTAGATATGCTACTATCAGTGAGGGCCATGATGGTAATTAATTTCCACTTATAATTTTTTCTAATTATACCTTTATGGTTGTGTCTTTATAACGTTTATGTTTAAATGATAGAGAATTTTGTACTCGAGCATCCTACCACCAGAGAGGAACACAAGGCAATGGTTCCAACGGTGACAACTGGTGCACTAGGTAAATAATCTCATTGCAATTTTTTTATTAATATTACCAAACTAGTTCAATGATATTTAAAAACTGACAATTAAAATTTAATATTATTTGTTTTTGTAGGTGATGCCCCATCACTGCATGAGACCAGACATCGTGAGTACGCAACTAGGTCAGCTATGCGGGAAAAGCACGAAACAGAAGTAGAGCACAATGATGTTGATGATGTAGTTAGGAGCTTTAGAAGTAGGAATAAGAAAAATAAAATTTGATAATGTAAAATATTGTATTATTATAAGACAAATTTTACCATACTTGGAACCTTTTTTGCATTATATAAAAACTTATTTATCATATTATTTTTATGTCAAGCACTTTCAACGTTTTCTTGCGTAATTTTTGTTGCATCGCTTTTTTATTAGTTATTGAATTTTTTTTTTCTACTCATGAAAGTAAAAAATGAAATATAGATTGGGTATTGGGGAATTGAGAGTGATGTGAGGGGTGGGGGGGAGGGGCCATAAGAGCTTCCACCTTCACGTTGTTGGCCCTGTTTAGTAGAGAATAATTTATTGGAGCGATTTAATCTTGGAGCAAACCTCCCTCGATCCAATGTAGCAACAAAAAAGTCGTTGTTGACTTAGTTGCTACTCTTTCAAATCGTGGGAGGCTTGTTCCAAGTTCAGGCGACTCCAATAAATTGTTCTTGAAACTTGAGGAGCTTATTCAGGTATGTTTTGACATTGTCAACATATGTTCTAACATTATCATAAGAATGCATCTCAGAGTAAAAAATAATACATCAATTACTTGTATTTATTGTATAGATAATTATGGATTTTAAATGACTTGGCAGCGCAGGTACAAATCCTCTTGCATCATGAGCAATACAACTTGTCAACCAGGGTCATGTCCAGAATATTTTTGCTTGTGTGCTTGACTAGGTTCGTACTGTCACATTTTGTAAGTTTCTTTACAGTTCATAATTCAATATGAAGCTTGTTCATGATTATTATCTGGTTTTTTGTATGTGTTTTTTCCTCTATTTGATTGTAAGTTTGAACATGCTTTTAAACATTGAAACATTTATTTTATATATACTATTTTTATACTTACTTGTTCTAGTTATGGTGATATAACCACCATTGTATCGTATCCATCTTATCGCATTCTCTTGGGTTGTAGTTAGGTACAAAGGAACTCCAACCAGTTCCAATTTCCTCACATTCCTCTTGGCCAACAACATAAATTTAATATATGTGGTTTCCCCAGCCCAATGGCCCCTTTTGTAGTAGAATGATTGCCCATGTTCTGGTAATTGTATATCTTCTATATTAGCCTAGGAGTGGACCTAGGGTATTTGCAACCAATTTCTCCCTAACACCATTTCCTAGAAGTCTATTATGTTAGGTCATAAACTCCCTTGGGTCATTTAGTTCCAAAAAAAAATGCCAATTATTTGGAGTTGAAATCTTATATCTCATATGGAAAAAAAATATATATATTAAATACAAGTTTATTTAAAAATGCTTAAAATTGTAGCAAATTTACTTGGTATGGTGGTGTTATAATATGTGTCAAGTTTCCAACCTTCATTTGTAGGTCCAGGTGCAGGTTAGAAAGTTGGACCTAGATCTAACAAATTACATTGATTTCTTGAGTTTTTTCTAGGGGTTACTCCATGTACGTAAAATGATTTCCACCCAGGATTCAAATCTCCCCAGTCCGCCCAGTCTTGCAAGGTTTAAGGGTTCACCCAACACAAGGTTTATCGTACTAAGTGAACATAATGACATCTACAGATAACCTCCTCCTCATTCGGATGATGATAAATTTTCTTGAAGATCACAATCTCAATTTTAGCTAGGTTGACCTAGTTTTGTGGTCACTTAGACACTAATAAAATTATCTTATTGCATCTTATATTATCTCTTCACACTCATCATCCTAGAAGGGGATAAGCCACCGACCAATAGAATGATGGATAGGACACTTGTCACCCCCAACTAGGGGGGCTAACAATGAAGGCTAGGGGACAAACCCCAAAAATAAGGATGGCTTTATGATGGAAAATCGGCTTGGATTTTTCCTACAAACATCAATCTATCATCACTAACTATTTATTCTACACAAGGTATCTAAATTCGCCCTACCAATTCATTTTAATGCCAAGAATTCACTACACGAAACAAAATAATTGTTATTTTTTTCGAGTTAGGATACAGTTTATAACGTTAAAAAGTTGGTATTGGTTATAGGTCCATAGTGTTTCATATTTTCTATTTGAATTACATCAATATTTATAATAATTACATTTAGGTCTGCGTGTGTAATCTCTGTGTGTGTATGTGTGTTGGCTCACACACAGACACAACGTTGAGCCATCAAAGATGAATCTCAAAGGTGTTTTTCAAAATATAAGTGCACACGGGCATTATTGAGTCAACAATGCATGCATATTTGCTTCTCATGAACAAGTCTCAATGTGGAAAATCCATGAAATATAATTATGTCAACTTTTTCACGTAATTCTTCCACATTTTTCCAAAAAAAACACATTTCCATGTGCTCTTGTTTTCTCATTTTTCTAAGCAAGGAAATGGGAGCATGTTATGCTATTGATGACGAAGGTTGTTGTGTCTACATGTAGGTGCCCTCCTATGGGTCAAGGCCTACTACTTATATCTTGTCACCGAAAAACCTTAGAGATAGGTCACTGAAAATCTCAAAGAAGATGTTCGAAAATCTCTGTTTGTAGATTGTTTGAAGATCACAATCTCAATTTGCAGTGAATAATAGTACTATATTCATTGGTATGTGGAACACCCACATGGAAGATAACATGTCATTGTTATTTGGTTCATGATGTTGTGGCACTGAAGTAGAATGTTGTGGCACACCTATGTGGTAGATAGTGTATCATCATGACATGGCTCATTGGTGATGTGGTGATGACATGGTGAAAACATTTCACTAACATGGCACTGACATGGAGAGGGAGTGGAAGGTGATGTGGAGTGCATGTCGAGGAATTGATTCCGAGAAATTTGGAATCCATTATTTGGCCTATCTCCCAATACTAATAGAACCTAAACAGTATGAAATACTTGTAGCTTCCTAATTATGTAGCCATCGTGTGATATCGTTATGCATTACGTTTTTAGAAGCATTTATACAAACTGAAAATAAATGAAAATAGGCTATCCCAGTTGGGCATGATGTCAAGATGTTGCCATGGTGTATTCATGCTTAGGCATGATGTCAAGTATTAGTCTAAATTTAACATTAAAAATGATGTATTTTTTAATGGACATAATATTATAAATAATAGACACATATTATTTCCAGAGGTATCCATTATGGATATACCTGATATTATTATTTACCTTAGTAAAGGGTACAAGGTGATGTTATCAAATATTTCTAGTCATGTTTTATTGTTGGGAAGTTTGTCTTGCTGCAACAGAAAGAAAATGGAGTCATGTTTTAATGATTGGGCAGTTTGCCTTGCTACAACAACAAAGAAATGGGGTTGTGTTTTAATTATTGGGCAGTGTGTCTTGCTATAGCAGCAAGGAAATGGAGCCATGTTTTAATTAATGGGAAGTATATCTTGCTACAGTAGCAAGGAACTGGCCATCGCTAAACTTCACATCTACTAGCTCAACACTATTACCATCACTAACTTATTGCCCATTGACCACCAAACCAGTGGACTTATCCAACTTTGGTGTTTGTGTTAACCAACTGAAATTAGTTGTGCATTTTTCCTTTAAAATTTTTCAAAAGATAGTTGATTCATGGATTCTTTTACACTGTAATGGTAGCATAAGACTAATTGGTATAATTTGTGTGATTTTCATATATATTTGGTCTTTATATGAGATATTTCCATCACTTGAGTATGTAACCATGCTAAGCACTAGTACAAATACATTCCATTCTTGATATGGTAAGATTCTTGGACTTGTTAATTCCTTTGTGACTTGGCATTTCCATGGTGCTTTTGATGTTTATTTCACAAGGAAAGCTTCATGGATGGTAGATCATAATAGGAATGTCAATTATGTGTACACTCGGATATGAGATTAAGATTTTCATGTTATTGGTTTTGTTCTATCATAATACCTCTATTGTATGTACTACAAGAGTAATCACCCTATTTAATGGTTTATAATTGGGTATACACTTGATGACCCTTCCCACATGCACCATGTATTAAATGACTGCAGGTATAGCAACATATAGAGGCCTCCCTTTGAGGTAAAAAATAGGACTTCTTTAGAGGTAGCAGTATGAAATGATAGTTGTAGGTTTCATTTCCCTCTTTACAATCCTCTTCTGTTGACTCCCTTGGAGGAATTTCAAGCATGGCCTTCCAGTCTTGTAAATGCAACCAACGAGTTTCAAACCTACAGAACACATCTAATATAACAATGTTTTGGTCCTTTTCATTGGGTTGAAAAATAAGTATAAGGACTGGTGTTATTCATGCATGCATAAATCCTGGATCCTTATGTTATCACTGAGTAGGGTGCCATTGTAGGTAGATCAAACTTGAGGTGATAAAATAAGTTATTTTACATATGAAAAAGCATCTAGCACCCATCAAGCACAACTGAATATCACAACCATCAAGTACTACCAAGTGACATATCATTGATGTCTGATACTCTGTTGAGTATCAGTTATTACCTGGAGCAATGCCACATCGTACTATAGAAGGATTGCATTTATCCAACATTATTTCATCCAAATCCTTTTCATAACCATCTATCAGATTTGCAAAGTCTTCTTTAGCACTATGATCTATATCAATAGAGAAAGGTACATCACATCACTATGATTTAACTTATAGGCTCAACCTAACTGGTAAATAATTTCTTTGGCATACAAAAAAGTATCCAGTACCCATCAAGCACAACTGAGTGTCACTGATCATTGAGTACTACCAAGTTATATACCACTAGCTGCTACTAAGTACCGCAGAATCAAAGATATCACCAACTCTGTTGACTATCAATTATTACCCTACAACAATGTACACCAGAATATAGAGGGTTTGCATTTGAGCAATATAAGCATGCAATTAGGACTAAGGAGCCAAAAACAACCCCATAGCAACCAACTACATTAATTGTTTCCTTTTGACAACTAATGTCTCCTTGCAGCCCCTTCTATCCAAGAGAAATACTATTAAGTGGCAGTGACCCACTTCCTATGACAAGCACTTTAATGAATACTCTTGATTCTCTGAAATTACTACTCTTGGCCTTGTGGTGGAAGATTAAATCAAATGAGAGATATTTTAGAATGATTTACATCTGTTTTGGCTCATTAATCTTTCTTTCGTTAATCTTTCTTCTATCCAAAACACTCCTCAACCTCTTTGTTGAATGATATTCCTTTATTCTCAAACTGTGTGGCAAGGTATGCCACCTTCTTTGGCATGCTTGCAAGCTCTTATCTCCCAACAATCTAAAGGTATCTTCAAAATTAAGTTTTTCCTACTCCTATTTTTTTTGTAGACAATTGCCATCGGTCGATCTTCTACTATAATCATTTGGTTAATAGTGATAACGTGAGGGCCTTGTAGTTATTCCATGATCCACAAAGGTTATTATATCTCCTTTTCCATGATTTTTTTAATTTATTCTACCATGGTCTCTTCACGGGTCATCCAGGAGGCTAAATAAATAAATTTCACATCACCTAGTTGAGAGTTGGGGTCCCACACATTCATAGCAAGTAATATTAAATTATCCATATAAAATTTTGCCATCTTATCCCTATCTTGAATGTTACACCTAAGGAAAAAATCAATGAATTTTTTGATGTTTTATAAAGGAGGGGATCCTTGTTGGGCTAATACTCTAGTCTAAAATTGGCACCATTATTATTTGACGGATAGAGAGTATGTTTTTAATGGATGTCTAGAGTGTGTCTACTAATTTTTCCAACCTTTTGTTGGAAATTTTGCATTGATGGCAATGGAAGTGGCAAAGAATGAGCATCTGAACAGCAACAAGGCAAAGAGAGAAGCACGAAGCAGCATGAGACAACGCAAAGACGGTGAATAGAAGTAGAATGCATAATTGAAGCAAGAAGTGAATGTTCTTGTAAATGGTAATTCACCCTGATGGAATCCGTGATAAGTAAGAAATCCATTAAAGGAATTAATGCTTGCAGAGATATGATGTTTTTGCTTGCAGAATCAAGAACTTGAATGTAAAGTTAGAAGCGAAACTGTGACAGGATAGAACTTTGAACATGAAATGGAAGGTTGATATATTATAGCAGAATTGAAGACAGAATGACATTGAATTGTTTCGAGTTAATGTTTGTAAGGAAATCCCGTCGGAAGAGAACTACATTTGTTCGTTGATTATTGGAAATCCTGCCAAAGATAGACCAAAGTTATAGCACAAACCCAGACTAACCCTTTGAAATCATGAATGGAACCTGGAAGAAAAGAGGTAAAACGTAACAAAAGGAAGTGCGACGGAACCCTACGTGGAAGAATGGAACCATGAACAAAAGGAAGTGCGACGGAACCTTGCGTGGAAGAATGGAACCATGACCGAGTGAACAGTAAAGGTGGTTTATGGTTTTCATCGCACCAACTATGTGGAGTAAGCGGTATTTGAGGAGTTGGGAGCGATTCCATAAATCATTTGACACGTGGCAAGAAGACCCACGGAAAACCGCTTGTCACTGTGCGCCATCGCGCGTTATAGTTTGACCCAGGACGCCCAGCGATATTGTTGTGCGCCATTGATCTGTAGGGAAGCCATCGGACGGTGGTCGTGTGAGGAAGATGCACGAAGATTAACCAAAGTACAGCGGTCCATCGCACGTTAACGTTCGGCATCGGAGGTCGAGCGATATGCATATGTGCCGTTGATCTGGAAACTTGCTATCCAACAGTGATCGGATGTCGGACTTGCGCGAAGTTTACTTATGGTACCATGCGCGTATTTGATTGGACATATATGTGGGCCCGGGGTCAAAGGCTTATCATAAGGTTAATTATGTGAAAGCATTGGATATTTCTCTAAAGTGCGAAGGGTTGTAACTTTAATCCTAAAGCTCACTTCAAAGTTGTAAATATATTTATTATCAATTTCTTCAAATTGATAAATAAATTAAAAAGAAATCAAAGAGGCACGTGGGGTAAACTAAAGGAAATACTGTCAAAGGAATACCATTAGCGGTTGAATGGTTTTTACTCATGGTATTGATAAAGGTTAAACTATATAAGGTAAAGAGGATGATAGTATGAGGTGTGCATGCGTAAGGGTGGTGAATGAAAAATTTCTCTAAGGAATATCTGCATGGACGAACTCTGTTCTTAATTGATAAATCTGAATCTACGATGCACCCATGGATATAATGATTTGACGATGATAAATCTCTGGTTTTGATCGACTAACGAAATCATGAAGAACTGGTGCGAGTGTACTGAATGAATAAATCTGGTAGCCTGCAAGGTATGTCGAGTGGAAACTGGTGGATCCAGTATGAAAATTGATGAAACGTGGTCCGCAATAGATTTGAGGGTCGAAGCCTTCAGTGAGGGGGTTGTAGCTCCCTTCCAGGAGAGGCTAGTAAATGAGAAAATGTTATAGCCTTCTGCAGGTGGGTGCCTGTGTGCTGGTATGAGTCTGCACCAGCATAAAATTGTAAGAAGTTTTCTATATAATAAATATTGAAGATTGAGATAATAGCAGCGGTGGTTTTCTCCCGAATTGGGTTTCCACCTTAAATCCTGGTGTTCATATGTGTTTCTTATGTTTGATGGTTTGTTCTGTTGTTTCTATTCATGCTTACTACTTATCTGATGAATGAATAAGACATAATAAGATCTCTGGACATATAAGTTAGATGCAGTAATGTAACATATGGTTTTACGAGAAAGGAAAACTAAAAATTGTCAATCAGCTCTAAATACTGATTCACCCCCCCCCCTCTCAGTATTTTTCCCAACAATTGGTATCAGAGGAGGTCCTTCTGAAACAGCTTAGCTGCTAGAAGGAAGATCAAGCGAGATGAGAAATCTAGATGGAACAACATCTATCAGGCCTCCGCTCTTTAACGGAAACAATTTAATCTTCTGGAAAACAAGGATGAGATCCTATCTTCAGTCTTTGGGAGCAGATGTATGGGAAATTGTTGAAGGAGGATATCAATATCCAGCTACAGTACCAATAGATTCAACAGAAAGAAAGAATTATGAAACCAATGCAAAGGCGGTCAATGCTCTATTGGGAAGTCTGACTGAATCAGAATTTGTCAAAGTCATGCAGCTAAATACAGCAAAGGCAATATGGGACAAAATCATTCTAAGTTATGAAGGTGATGCAAAGGTAAAAAGTGCTAAACTCCAAACTCTCAGAATTCAATATGAGAATCTAAAAATGGATAATGAGGAAAGCATTGCAAATTTATTTTTACGTCTTGATGATATTGTAAATCGTATGAGAAATCTGGGAGAAACAATAACCGAATCTACTCTGGTTGAGAAAATTTTAAGATCACTAACGGAAAAATTTGAGTCAAAAGTTTCTGCTCTTGAAGAAAAGCATGATCTTCAAAATATTACTGTGGTGCAATTTCATGGCATACTAACTGCATATGAAATGAGAAGAGGAGGACCATCTGAAGTCAAAGAAGCAGTATTTATAACTTCTACAAAAGGGAAGGAAGTACAAAAAACAGAAGGATCAGGATATATCTCAAAAGAAGATGAGATAAACTTTGTAAAGAAATTTCAACTTGGCACAGGACGGTTCAGAGGTAAGCTTCCTTTCAAATGTTTTGATTGTGGAAGAGTTGGTCATTATGCTGCTAAGTGTCCTCATAAAGAAACACATAAAAAGGGGAAGGAAGTAGTAAGAAGGAATAAGAATCATTATAGCACTAGAAAAATTTACTATACTCATGAAGACAGTGATGGGTTATCTGATAGTGAGGAAGAATGTGAACAAGATCTTAGACTTCTCATGGCATTTGAAAAAGAATATAGAGAATAAAAGGATACTTTTGTGGATGCTCTAGAAGACAATGATTTTCTTGATGAAAACAATCAACTCAAAATTTGCTTAGAAGAGAGTAAAATAATCATAGAAACTCTGAAAAATCAGCTTGAAGAAAAAGAGAAACACAATGAGAAATTAGAATGTGAAGTAGTAAGTCTAAGAAAAGAACTTGAGAAAGTAAAGACTCTGAATCTTAGATTTGTTAAAGGATCTGAAACCTTAGATGATATTATCAAGGTACAACGTTCTCCCCTTATAAAGACAGGTCTTGGATATATCGGAGAATCTTCTCAGGCTTCAGCACCAAATTATCTAAAAGCAGTTATTGCTAGTATACAACATGCTGCCACTTAGAAAGGGAATAAAGAATCTTTGTAGGTAAAGCATGATCATCTCAATTCAAAGAACACTAACAGGAATATCTTTCAAAGAAACACCAATCAACAGGTAAATTCAAGAAGGAGATTTTATGATCGTAGAAATTTCTTCTTCAATGGACAATGTTTCTCATGTCACAATTTTGGTCATAAAGTTGTTCAATGTGTAGCATATAAAACTATCATGACAAGAGAAGCAAGAAAGAAAAGGATTGATATTGAAACAAAGAAGAATACCTATAACAAATTTTCTCCTCTTCAAAATGAAGTTGAATGTGCTTATTGCAATAACTTTGGCCATGAATAATCTGAATGCAGGAGCAAAGTTCAGCCAAAAGAACATGTTCCTTCAAGCTCCAAAGTATGGAAAAAGAAGCAATTACAGGTTGAAAATTGTTGCATAGCGTTGTTTGCAGAAGATGAAGAAAATCAATGGTGCATTGATAGTGGATGTTCGAGACACATGACAGGTGATAAAACCAAACTTCTTGCATATAGTGCTCTAGAAAAGGAAAAGAATGTTACATTTGGAAATGATACTCCTACAGTCATTAAGGGAAAAGGGTTTGTTTTTCTAAAAGAAAGGGTGAAAGCTAATGAAGTCATGTATGTGGATGGATTAAAGCGTAACTTGTTAAGTGTAAGTCAAATGTTTGATCAAGGAACTGAAGTTGTCTTTAGTTCAAAAGAATGTGTGGTACGTGATCTTGATACAGGTAAAACAATTATAAAAGGAAAAAGAACTCCAAGAAACCTATATGTATTAAAGAATTGCAAAGAACAATGTTACTTGAGTAAATCTTCAGAAAACTGGCTATGGCATAGAAGGTTGGGGCATCTGAGCTTCTCTCAAATCAAAAAATCAAGCATACTTAAAGCTGTTCGTGATCTTCCCAATATTACTCTACCTGAAAATATCATATGCAAATCTTGCCAATTCGTTAAGCAAACCAGAGTACAATTTAATGCCAAGGAAGGATCATCAAGTAAGCCTCTTTAACTCATTCATACTGACATATGTGGACCTATGAGGAAAAATTCACCACGTGGTGAAGAATACTATATCTTATTCATTGATGATTTCTCTAGAATGTGTTGGATTGGGCTGCTTAAACACAAAGATGAAGCATTTGAGAAATTTCTAGATCTCTGCAGCACTTGGTTGAGATGAATTAGATTCTAAAAACAGTGTCTCTGGGATATGAGTCTGGGTGAGAACACACAATGATAGAATTCTTAATTTAAAAACATATGAAAAAACATTGACAGCATCTCCAACAGAATGGTAATGCAGAAAGATGAATAGTCAGTTTCAATAAATGTCACCAGTCATGCAGCTTGACATTTTGGGACACTGGCTAGACATTTTTAGTAGGGTGACACATATGGCATTAAAACATTTCTGGACAAGAGCAAACTCATGTATGTTACAAAACCCATATGAACTCCTTGTGCTGTAAATTCACTGGGCCATTAGCTTTGAGTTTCAAAATGTCATCAAAAATAATGATGAAAAAATTAGCAAGTTTGAACCCAGAGCAGATGAAGGAATACTTCTTGGTTACTCCTCTAGGAGTAGAGCATATAAATGTTACAATAAAATACTTCGGAAGATTGTTGAATTTATTGATGTTGTTATTGATGAGTCTCCTGCAGCCCCAAAAGAAGAAAAACAAACAACAAATGAAGACGATGATGACATATGTCCTTCTACATCAAATAGCAATGATATAGACAATGAACCCAATGAAGAACCTGAAGATGATTTATCTGAAAAGGCTCCATCTAGATATGTTCAAAAGAATCATCCGTATCCAATCTTTGGGGGAAAAGGATCAGTGTACGTTTCAGTACAGACTCTAGTGGATCATCTGTATAACCGGGGCATTTCTGTCCACTATTGAACCTCACAATGTCAGCCAAGCTAGCAAAGATGAATGTTGGATTCAAGCCATGAATGAAGAGCTTGATCAAATTGAAAAGAATCACACTTGGGAATTAGTACCAAGACCCCATGACAAAAATGTCATTGGAACTAAATGGATATTCAAAAACAAGTTAAATGAGAATGGGGATGTTATAAGAAATAAAGCTAGACTTTTTTGCAAGGGGTATGCTCAACAAGAAGGTATATAATTTGAAGAAACTTTTGCTCCTGTAGCCAGACTTGAAGCCATAAGAATGTTTCTTGCTTTTTCAAGCTTCCAACAAATCAAAGTTTATCAAATGGATGTTAAATCTGCTTTTCTCAATGGTGATTTAGAAGAAGAAGTTTACATAGAACAACCAGAAGGATTCATTTTGGGAAATGATGAAAAACTTGTTTGTAGACTTAAAAAGGCTCTATATGGTCTCAAACAAGCTCCAAGGGCATGGTACTATCATCTTGACAAATATATTCATCAACAAGGATTTTCAAAGGGGTCTGCTGATAGCAACTTATACACAAAAACTGAAAATGAAAAACTGTTGATTGTGGTTGTATATGTCGATGATATCATTTTTGGAAGTAATAAAGAGTCTATGAGTCAGAAATTTGCTTCTGATATGCAGCAAGAATTTGAAATGTCTTTACTTGGGGAACTAACATTCTTTCTTGGCTTGCAAGTGCAACAAGCAACAAATGGCATATTCTTATCACAAGCAAAATACCTCAAGAAAATCCTGAAGAAGTATGGCATGGAAGATTGCAAACCTATAAGTACACCAATGATAACCGGATGTAATCTCAGTTCTAATGATGATTCCCCCACGGTGAATCAACCAGAATAAAGATCTATGATAGGAAGTCTACTTTATCTCACTGGGACAAGACCAGACATTATGCATGCAGTTGGGATTGTTGGACGATTCCAAGCTAATCCAAAAGAGTCTCACCTTCAGGCTGTGAAAATAATATTCAAATATCTACAAGGAACTCAAGACTTTGGACTATGGTATCCAAAGAATGCCGATCTTACTCTTCATGCTTACACTGATGCAGATTGGGCTGGAAATGTTGATGATCAGAAAAGCACTAGTGGTGGTGCATTCTATATGGGGCCCCGGTTAGTATCCTGGTTTAGCAAGAAGCAAAACTCTATTGCCTTATCTACAGCAGAAGCAGAATATGTGGCTGCCGCATCATGTTGCACTCAACTTCTTTGGATGATGCAAACCTTACAAGACTTTCAAATCAAATTTTCACCTCCTATCTCCATTATGTGTGACAATACAAGTGCCATCAGTATCTCAAAGAATCCTGTTATGCATTCCAAGACCAAGCACATTCCCATCAAATATCACTTCTTACGTGAACAAGTGCTTGAACAAAAGGTGAAATTGGAATATTTTCCCTCCAAAGAAAAAGTTGCTGATATATTTACCAAACCTCTACCCAGGGAAGCGTTCGAATATCTCAGACAGAAAATGGGAGTAGTCTCTACCATGCAGAAGAGCAGATCTACTTAAAAATAGAAGATTAAATTGGTTATGAGGTTCTGTTAGGCATCTCTGAATGCACAAGCTAAGGGGGAGCATTGGTCTTATTATGTTTGAATATGTAGCATGATCTCAGGGGGAGCATGATATTGTCGGTTCAAAGAATCTTGATCAACTCTTTTCCATTGATGTCAAATGGGGAGGAAACGCACAAAGGGCTTCTATAAGACAAACAGAGGAAGAGTATTGCCATCAATGCCAAAGGGGGAGATTGTTGGAAATGTTGTCATTGATGGCAATGGAAGTGGGAAAGAATGAGCATATGAATAGCAACAAGGCAAAGAGAGAAACACGGAGCAGCATGAGACAACGCAGAGACAGTGAATAGAAGTAGAATGCATAATTGAAGCAAGAAGTGAATGTTCTTGTAAATGGTAATTCACCCTGATGGAATCCGTGATAAGTAAGAAATCCATTCAAGGAATTAATGGTTGCAGAGATATGATGTTTTTGCTTGCAGAATCAAGAACTTGAATGTACAGTTATAAGTGGAACTGTGACAGGATAGAACTCTGAACATGCAATGGAAGGTTGATATATTATAGCAGAATTGAAGACAGAATGACATTGAATTGTTTCTAGTTAATGTTTGTAAGGAAATCCCGTCGGAAGAGAACTACATTTGTTCGTTGATTATTGGAAATCCTACCAAAGATAGACCAGAGTTATAGTGCAAACAGAGACTAACCCTTTGAAATCATGAACGGAACCTGGAAGAAAAGAGGTAAAACGTAACAAAAGGAAGTGCGACGGAACCCTGCGTGGAAGAATGGAACCATGAACAAAAGGAAGTGCGACGGAACCCTGCGTGGAAGAATGGAACCATGACCGAGTGAACAGTAAAGCTGGTTTATGGTTTTCATCGTACCACCTATGCGGAGTAAGAAGTATTTGAGGAGTTGGGAGCGATTCCATAAATCATTCGACACGTGGCAAGGAGACCCACGGAAAACCGCTTGTCACTGTGTCCCATCGCGTGTTATAGTTCGACCCAGGACGCCCAGCAATATTGTTGTGCGCCGTTGATCTGGAGGGAAGCCATCGGATGGTGGTCATGTGAGGAAGATGCACAAATATTAACCAAAGTACGGCGGGCCATCGCACGTTAACGTTCGGCATCGGAGGTCGAGCGATATGCATATGTGCCGTTGATCTGGAAGCTTGCTATCCAACGGTGATCGGACGCCGGACTTGCGCGAAGTTTACTTATGGTACCATGCGCGTATTTGATTGGACATATATGTGGGCCCGGGGTCAAAGGCTCATCATAAGGTTAATTATGTGAAAGCATTGGATATTTCTCTAAAGTGCGAAGGGTTGTAACTTTAATCCTAAAGCTCACTTCAAAGTTGTAAATATATTTATTTATCAATTTATTCAAATTGATAAATAAATTAAAAAGAAATCAAAGAGGCACGTGGGGTAAACTAAAGGAAACACTGTCAAAGGAATACCATTAGCGGTTGAATGGTTTTTACTCATGGTATTGATAAAGGTTAAACTATATAAGGCAAAGAGGATGATAGTATGAGGTGTGCATGCGTCAGGGTGGTGAATGAAAATTTTCTCTAAGGAATATCTGCATGGACGAACTCTGTTATTAATTGATAAATCTAAATCTACGATTCACCCATGGATATAATGATTTGACGATGATAAATCTCTGGTTTTGATCGACTAACGAAATCATGAAGAACTGGTGTGAGTGTACTGAATGAATAAATCTGGTGGCCTGCAAGGTATGTCGAGTGGAAACTGGTGGATCCAGTATGAAAATTGATGAAACGTGGTCCGCAGTAGATCTGAGGGTCGAAGCCTTCAGTGAGGGGGTTGTAGCTCCCTTCCAGGAGAGGCTGGTAAACGAGAAAAGGTTATAGCCTTTTGCAGGTGGGTGCCTGCGTGCTGGTGTGAGTCTGCACTAGCATAAAATTGTAAGAAGTTTTCTCTATAATAAATATTGAAGACTGAGATAACAGCAGCGATGTTTTTCT
Organism: Pinus albicaulis; assembly: GCA_034641835.2. Lineage (NCBI taxonomy): Eukaryota > Viridiplantae > Streptophyta > Pinopsida > Pinales > Pinaceae > Pinus > Pinus albicaulis. The sequence goes on along the minus strand of JAXQQM020064384.1, from coordinate 136,879 downwards.
CCTGAATTGGGTTTCCACCTTAAATCCTGGTGTTCATATGTGTTGCTTATGTTTGATGGTTTGTTCTATTGTTTCTGTTCATGCTTACTTCTTATCTGATGAATGAATAAGACATAATAAGATCTCTGGACATACAAGTTAGATGCAGTAATGTAACATATGGTTTTAAGAGAAAGGAAAACTAAAAATTGTCAGTCAGCTCTAAATACTGATTCACCCCCCCCCCTCTCAGTATTTTTCCCAACACCTTTCTTTTGATCATCCAAATGCATTTCTTGAAAATTTGTTAGCCGCCTTATTGATGCCTGTGAAGCTGCCCCCAACAAGCCAATTTGTGAAGAAGGTAATGATCCCATCTCTGTTGATCTAGACCTCATAAACTTGATGGAAAGTGTACATCCTCACAGGATGAGCATTGATATGTATATTCACTAGGTTGTGTCATAGTCCGATTGCAGTAGATATACGGATCTCAGATTGTTGGGCTCCAAATATGTAGGGACAACTCTCTGTTTTTGCACTTTGAAGAGGTGTATTTTGCTTTCTTCTTCATATCTGAAGAAGATTAATATTTAATCTATTGCTCAGGTCCTTATTTTATAGGATTCCAGACACTGTTGCACTGTATCTAAATCCTTGTGTTACACCATTTTTTGGTCATATAATCCATTATTATTAGATGGACCCAAGTACACCAAGTAATACCAATTTTACCCCAAGTAAAATCACATTCACTATGAAAAATAACTTAGTAAACCACCTTTATTAAGTTGTTTATGGTCTAAACAGGAAACTCCATGGGAAAAAATTAAATAAATCCATATTTGTTTGACTTTCCTCAAGGAATAATTAGTTAAACAACAGTTTAATTAATATTCCTGGTTATATTTAACGCAAAACAAGGAAATTAATTAGATAAATCATTATTTATATTATTATTTTCTAAGAATAATTATCTAAACATTACTTAAATAATATTCTTTGTTAAATATGACTAAATCTCCCTTAAATAATCAAATAAATCATTATTTATTTGATTATTACTCAACCATATCCTTAAAATGATAAATAAATCATTTATTTATTTATTATTACTCAACCACATCCTTAAAATGATAAACAATTCATTTATTTATTTATTATTTACAAATAAAGGGATTTGACCCAAGTCAAATTCCTTTTCCCTCCAACAAATATAATAAAATATTTCATAAAATTTGGATATTGATTTGGTTAATAATATTTTAATTATACACCAATATCTAGACTAACTCAATATTTTGTTATAAATATAAGGGTTTTTCCATTCATTTTTCACCTTTTGCTGCCTAAATATCACTCTGGATCTCAACTCTTGGTCTGACTATTGATCCACCATCATAGCCATATTTTTCCATTTTTGTCTGGGTTTTCTACACCATCAAGAGAGAGGAATTCTAAATCTGAAGTGCTGAGGACTCACAAGAACCCGTCCCATTGAGGAGAACCGGGAACACCCTCTTGTGTTTTCCTCCCAGGTGCCATTAATACAAAATTCATTTGATATATTCTTGTCTTCTCTATTGAATGCATGGAGTAAATCTTGTTTTTTCTACTGTTTAATGTCTTCTAATGCATAGATCTAGATTTTTGCAGCATTTATCTTGATCACCTAACTGCAGATCTGAAGATATTAGTAGTCATTTCTGTTGTTAGGGCTATTTTTTATGCGCAGCTAAAGTGGTATTTTTTCGTACGCTTGGAATTAAGATTAATACTAACAACTGGCGACTCCACATGGATTTACGATTACGACCGCTGTCATTTTTCTGATTGTTGCATATCCAGCTGCTTCAAACCCTAGGATTTCTATTCAGCCCCTTTTTTTTCTTTCTTTGATGCTGTTTTTAACCTATAAAACCCTAAAACGATAAAAATTCTAACTTATGTGTGTTTTCGGACCTATTGCGCAGGTGACAGACATCAGCCATAGTTGAGATGGCAAATTTTTCTGAAACCTGCCGCCGAGAGTGCCGAAAGTGCATGTCGCACTTTTTGGCCCAAAACCTGCGACCTGGACCTTCAGGGCACACTTTACAGCCTATTGGTTTGAGGGGTCCTGACCCAAGTTCGGTGTGCAAGGTTTGCCAACAAACCCCTATACTACTGGCCCTTTTGGCAGTGACCTGCTTGCGCAAGTCAAAGTCTGACCCGAAGTAGTATGAGTGGGTACTGGAACTAGGTTTCCACACCCTGAGAAAGGATGGGTAAGGCAAGCAGAGCTGCGCTAGGTCTTGTAATTACCAGATTACCTTGTTCTGTGCAGAGTTAATTAAGTCTCTATTCGCATCCACGTGCACTAGATCTATAGTTATATGATTTTTATAACATCAACATAACAGTACATAAACATAACAGAATAGATCTAGATCCAAGAACGCAGTTACACATATCTTCGCAGCTTAAAGATAGAAAATGCACAATACAGTAATTATCAGAAATTCACACAAAATTACTCACAGATTCAGTTTTCTAACAATCTTCCGTATTCATTCATTCATCAATTCTTCCTTACAATTCCCTTCCCAACCTGCGCACACAACAGTAGGGTCTGCACACAGCTGGACTTGGATCTCTGCACACACAGCCAGCGGGAGTCCTTTCCCCAAAACCCAAACAGACAGCTTAAACCACAAATCGCATCAATAGCTCACCATTTATTTTCCTTCACAATACAAAATGCTTCTCTATTTATAACAGTCTAGCCTATACTTTCCTGTGGTCTGGAACCCATGGTTTTCGGACCCCTAGTTTACCCTTTCACCCATTACAATGCTTTCAGGGCTTTGACCCACCCCAAAACCCCTACGCTAGACTAAATATAATCAAAAATATTCAAAATGGACTAGTTTCGCAGCTTGTTAGGAGAACCTATTCCAACAGTCCCCCAACACAATCTTGTGACTCGTCCCGAGTCACTGCAGTGGTGCAACTTCTATTTACGTGCGCAAGGTAGCCAGAGCACGGATGAGTGGAGGGAGCACATCCTGACTCTGGGCCGCATCTTGTTGTTCAATGTTGACAAGTGTCAGGGAGGCAAGGCCATCTGGAGCCGCGGTAACCCATTCCAACAGCCGATGGAGGCGCGCAATGGCAAACTGAGCATCTTCGGCGAGCTGGAGTGTGATTTCGACCCATAGTTTCAATCGTTTTCGGATGACATGCTTGTTGTGGTGAAGGTTCTCAATCTTTTCCAAGACGGCTAGACGTTATGGGGAGATTTTGGAGGGTGAGGAGGCTCTGACTTGATCCAGAGTAGCTTCCGCCTGCTGTAATTCCTTTTGGATAAGTTGAATCATAGAATGGTATCAAACTACTTTCCATAGTTGTGTAGTTGTTTCAACCACTTGTGCACCCTGCATCAGTTTCTCCTGAATAATATGCGTTGCGTCTGTGACCAATGCCATCCGCTAGGCCCGTACTTTCGGAGGTATGTCATACTGATGTGTCGTGGCCTAGTCACGGTGGCAAACCTCTTGCAACACTCTGGTGTATAGTCCTTATAGCTCTATGCAAGATAACTGTGCTAAATCTATTTGGATTTCCCCCATAGTTGGATCATGAGTGTTAACTAGGGCAGTGTGAGGGAGTGAACACACATTGCTTCTATTGGGCAGTACTCTGGAGTTGTGGAGAAGTCGCAGCATGTCCTTGTATCTCAGCATTCCGTCTTGGCACAGAACCAGTTGTGACCTGACTTTGATGTTGCGGGCGGGGAACCATCTGGGGCCCACGGTTGTCCCTGGAGTGCGAAGGTCGGTTATTCCTATTGCGCAGTACTGGTTCCCCTCTGTGCGTGGCTCGCAGACAATTATTTCTGCAGGAAGCCAGTGCTCACTCATTTGACTACACTTAGCATTCCCAAGCCCTCTCAAGATGAAATATGTGGGTACTGAGTAGCCCAGGATCGGATCATTCAGTGGGTTAGGGTTCATTGTAGCAACAAGAAAATGGGCATCCTAGATAATTCTAATGAGCGCAAAAAACCAGTACGCAAATAGCAGGAGCATGTTGTAGAGTGAATAAATAGCCTGGTGCAAAGTCATCCAGCCAACCGCACACCATCTTGAGCTATTTAATGGTGGAGTATCCCATTCGTGAGACTGACCATCGATCACGTGGATCAATTTTACCATAAATGGCTGCATTGATGATCTGCCACCTGTTTTGCATACTTGTAAGGTTCCTTTATTATCAAATTGGGATGTGCTGACGGTCATCATTCGTGCTTGATGTCGCTTCCATGAAATATCAGACCGTGGATGACGCCTACGTGTTGTTCACGTACCCTGAATTAAGGTCGATGCGAGGTGTTTCATGACATGGTTCAGGGACCAGATTTGCAATTTGGCCACCAATCTTTTCGATCCATGCGCTTTGCCCTTGGTCGGGACGTCCCTGTACGATAGGGTTGTGTCATGCGTCATCGTGCCATCTGTTACTTGAGGCATCGCACATTCTCCCAATTACATGTGGGTTCAAGCAGGTCCATAATCCAACGCACGCCTTGGTCAGCGGTACTCAGGCGAACCTGTCTAGGCAAGGTTAAATCGCACCCTTGACTATTTTATGTCAGCAAGTATCTGCGTAGGTCAACTAACCTCGGAGCCCATCTAGCCATGCGCTTTGCTCTTGGTCGGGACGTCCCTGTACGATAGGGTTGTGTCACGCATCATCGTGCCATCTGTTACTTGAGGCATTCGCACATTCTCCCAATTACACGTGGGTTCAAGCAGGTCCATAATCCAACGCACGCCTTGGTCAGCGGTACTCAGGCAAACCTGTCTGGGCAAGGTTCGATCGCACCCTTGATTGTTGTACGTCAGCAAGTATCTGCGTAGGTCGACTAACCTCGTACCCCATCTGGCCACTGGGGTCCCTAAGCGCTGGATCACCCTACTCCAATACTTCTCCTGAGTGAAGAATACCGGCCCTTGCGTAGGTGCTCCGTGCAGTGTTAGTGGCAATACTCCTAGCCTGTGTTACGTAGGAATTTTAGGTTCAACAGTCTTCTTACTATCACCTGCGTCCTCATGGCAAGGCAGTTCCCTTTCCATGGTAGAGATGCGACGGAAATTCCTGGTGGTCCGAAGAGATCGTAGCGCCGAAACCTCATGTAACTGACCTTGCCAATTTTCTAGCTCCTCATCAGAGTCGGAAAAACATTCACTATCCTTTTCCCAGTAGAGCACTCCTTCATCCGTGGGGTTAACTCGATCTTCATCCCGCGCATTTAATTTATAAATGTGATCTATTTCCTCCTCCTCATAGGTTGGCTCTATATACTACGCGCCCTCTGCTGGATCCAGTAGTACTACGACGCGCGTACCTTTGTTTTCAAACACCATGCTGCACTTCTTGAGATTGATGACACCCCTCATGTCTATTTCCCAGTCCAGTCTGAGGAGCGCAAGGTAGAGATCCGCATCTTCCACAATTTATATTACCTCAAAGTTAGCTAGGACCCTTACCCCTGCAATTTCAACCATGACTTTTGGTGACCTATCTAGAGGGATGATTTTTTGTTGATTGGCCATTCACAGCTAGATAGTCAACCATTCCAAATTAGGCTCTCCCATTCATTGCCATGTCTTCTTTGGTAATACATTCGCATCCAACCTAAGATCTAAGATAACCTGATCCATCTCGTAGTCACCAATCTATGCAGTCAATCGCATCTCTCTTCCGGTGCGTTTCTTATAGCTGTATAGTTTGTGTACATCCTTGGTCCCAGGGATAAAATTGGGTCGAGCTGCGCAGGTATTCAGTAGTGCTTGGAGATTTCCTATGGCCTACGGGTTTCGTAGCATCTTCAAACATGCCTTTAAAGAGGGCTCAAATCCTTCCTCTATCTAAGGTTGCGTCGGCAGCTGCGCAGGGGTTGCCAGTGGTGCTTGTTCTTTGAAATGCACTCCTTCCCGGGAGGCAAGTTCCTCTTTTGTTCCCTGGGTGACCAGCCCGCTACATGTCATGAATTTTACACTTGGATCCACCTTCCTTAGCTCGATTTTAACTCTTTGTATGTTCTACGTAGGGGTGGGTTGCTTTTCCTACATCTTGGCTATTAAAATTGGGCAATCCTCCACCACATGGTCCAATTGCCTACAATATTTTCACAATGGCCTGGTGGGATTTGGGCATTCTCTGTAAAAGTGCCCTATTTCTCCACAGTTATAACAGATTAGTTGCCCATGTCCTCACCCTGCGCTTCCTCCCTGACCTCCTCTGCCTCTGGCCGGTGATCCTCCAAAATGCGTAGAAAGTCTCGATGACGCAGGGTCCGATTGTACCCTATATAAGTTCCCACGATCCATCATTAAGTCATAAGTATGACAGTTCTACTCATCATGTCCCACTGATCGACAGAATCGGAACCATTGTTCTTTTAGTTCTGGGACATACGCACCTAGCCGAGGGAAATGGTTCGTACCATGTAATCCTGCTACGTGGAAATCATCACACTATAGCGCAGGTCCGTTTGAACCTGTTCATAACAGGAGGGGTTCCCTACTTGCCCCTGGGTGTACCGAACTAGGTCTTTCTACTTGCATGTAATCCATCAGCAGATGGCACTGATCCTTCATATGGCCAGACACCCGGCATCGTATGCACCAAATATCTACGCAACCATCCTTTCCTCGTTCTTTTCGTAGGTTCTGTATTTCCATATGCATAGCCCCAAGTTGTTCCTGAATTTGTTGTACCCCTGTCGATGTATCCTCTCGGGGGAAGGCTTCTATTTTCATAGCGACTTCCATAGCTTTCTCCTATGATTTAAAGGTCTGACGGCTCATTAGCGTGCGCAGGTGAGGTAACAACATAGCGATGAACCATTCCGTATGATGTCTATCATCATACTCGAATCCTCCTTCCCTGATTGCCTTCTTCAATCACTGATCAGCCTCCCATACTGACTCAGACACACCTTTTTTGAAGTCCTTTACTCTTGCTACCAGCTGGTAATAAGATTTCGGCTTCTTGAACTAGTGCTTCAAAGCGTCCTTGATATCTTCAATGGATGCATTCCCGTTCTGGGCAATGTAGCGCATATACCAGTCCAGGGCTCTGTCCTCGAATGCCAATGATAGCTACACCCTTTTTACCGTATCACTCGCCACATTCTGCGCGGTCTGCAATGAACCAAAACCGGTCTATATCCTCATCTCCTACCCCCTTGAAGGTAGGTAGTTTTAGATGCGTAGCCATATCACTATCTAGGGGGGGTGGTATGGGTCAATTCTTACCTTTGTGCAGCCTAGGTGGTGGTGTAGCTAGGGGATCTTGCGCAGCTGGGTCTTGCAAAAGATTATAGGCGGATCTCCCTCTGTCAAGGTTGGTCCTATAGTATTTACCACTGTGCATCGCGCTCCCGTCTAGATCTGATGTCATTCAGTTAGTATTACTACACAGAATTCTCTTTTTGCACAGTAATATCTTAATCAGCAATGGTAACGTCCTCAGAAATTTTCCCCAGAACCCTTTGAAGAATCGTCGTTCAGCCTCAGAGTATGAGACAAACTTATCAATGGCAAATTTTGTCACAAATCCTCCTAGCACACTATCCACCCAGTGATCCACCGTGCGCGTGATAGTATTATTAGTCTTTTCCAGCTGCTCGAGCAGCTCTAGGGTCCACTGAGTGACTCACTCATCCTTCTAGAACTTCTGTCACAAAGAATATTTCGTAGCTTTCTGTAAGGATGTACCTATTTTTCCACCTTTCTGTCGTTAACTTCTCACAGCGATTTTCTTTTACTGCGAACTCTTGGATCTGCCTTTCAAACCAGTCTTCGATCTCCTTTCTTTCAGGCTTCCAGTATTCTCTTGTCATTACCCGATCCCTCTCTCAGACTTCTTCAGGTCCCGGCAATGGAACCATTTGTTGGCTTGAGGGGTCCTGACCCAGGTTTGGTGTGCAAGGTTTTCCAACAAACCCCTATATTGTTGCCCCTTTTGGCAGTGACCTGCTTGCGCAGGTCAAAGTCTCACCCAAAGTAGTATGGGTGGGTGCTGGAACCAAGTTTCTGCACCCTAAGAAAGGATGGGTAAGGCAAGCAGAGATGTGCTAGGTCTTGTAATTACCAAATTACCTTGTTCTGCACAAGGTTAATTAAGTCTCTATTCACATCCACGTGCACTAGATCTATATTTATATGCTTTTTATAACATCAAAACAGTAGTACATAAATAGAACAGAATAGATCTAGATCCAAGAATGCAGTTACACAAATCTTCGTAGCTTAAAGACAAAAAATGCACAATACAGTAATTATCTGCAATTCACACAAAAGTACTCACAGATTCAGTTCTCTAACAATCTTTCGTATTCATTCATTCATCAATTCTTCCTTACAATTCCCTTCCCAACCTGCGCACATAGCAACAGGGTCCGCACACAACTGGACTTGGACCTCCGCGCACATAGCCAGCAGGAGTCCTTTCCCCAAAACCCAAATAGATAGCTTAAACCACAAATCGCATCAATAGCTCACCATTTCTTGTCCTTCACAATACAAAATGCTTCTCTATTTATAACAATCTAGCCTAGACTTTCCTATGGTCCAAAACCCATGGTTTTCGGACCCCTAGTTTACCCTTTCACCCATTACAATGCTTTCGGGGCTTTGACCCACCCCAAAACCCCTGCGCTAGACTAAATATAATCAAAAATATTCAAAATGGACTAGTTTCACAGCTTGTTAGGATACCCTGTTCCAACACATCCCAAAAAGTGCGACCTCTGCTGAAAATAGATCAGAAACTGTGACCTGGACTTTTTGCAGGGATTTTTCTGAAAGTTTTCTGGGTTTGTCTCAGCCTCTGTCCAGGGTTGTCTGACCTCTGTTTCCACCCGTTTTCAACCTTTACTTGTTCTTTTTCACTCAACTAAGTGGGAACCTAGCCCCCTAGGGCTTCAGTACCCTCCAATTTTTGTGGAAGAGTGTTTGTTGTTGCAGGTTGTCTAAAATTTCAGAGTCTTCAACCATTTATTCAGATCTGATACCTCACCTTTAGATCCACTTCAGATCAGCTTGTTATCCATCCAAATCACCTCATCTAGATTTGTTTGGGTTTTCCTCTAGGTTTCACTCTGTTTCCCATCAGGAGATGGCCTTTCGCCACCGTTTTTACAGCTATTTTTCCTCTGATTTGTTGTTGTTTTCTACACCACTTTCCAGAAGATTTTGTCTTTTAGATCCCTGTCCCTCTTGACCTTCGATCTATTAGATTTTTTATTGTGTTTTGACTCACCTATAGACTATTCGTTGAGAGACCCACCTCCTTGGGTTTATATTATTGCATTATTAGTTGTTTATTTTCTATTTTTGCAGGCCTATATACTGTCATTTGTAGGTTTATTTACAGCTATACAATAGCACTTTTTCTTTTTCTCTACAAATTTCTGGGTTTAAAAATTAAAATTTACACACACACCCTAAGCGAAAAAGGGCTTGGTTAACACCACCAAGAAAAGACTCCAAAGACATTGAAATCAATTGATCATGCACCTTTCTGCCCTTGTTTCGACATTGTAATCAGTTGATCCTACACCTCCCTGCCCTTGTAGGTCTCTTTTTCCTTTGTGTCGTGTTTGTGTCATCACCATTGCGGCACCAAGGCGTTTATCCTGGAGACTTCTTGGCCTTCATCCTCAGTTTCTGGTAGGAAGACTTACTCCTCCACGTAGAATTCGAGTTATTCCTCCACCGAGTCTGCACACCGATTCTTCTTCTGGTCCTTTGGGTTCTCCTTCTAGTTACGCCTTCGGTTCTCCCCCTGACACCTTCACCATGCCTGGTGCAGCACCTAATGCTGGTCGTAACCCCAGCCCTCAGGCTGGGAATACCACTAGTGGGACCGCAACGGATGCTACCCCAGCTGCGCCCTTGCTCCCCTCCATGGTAGGCCCCAGCCTCCCCGAATTTGACCAGTTGATAAACGAACCTATACACCATGACGCTAGTTGGCCTACTATGCCGACAAAGCTCCCTTCCGACATCCCAAAGTTTGAAGGCCTTGATGGAGAAGATCCTTCAAATCATGTTCGATATTTCCACATGTGGTGTTCATCTAACTCCATTACCGATGACTCTATCCATCTTCGGTTGTTCCAAAAAACACTTACAGGTGAACCTTATAAGTGGTATGTTCATCAGGCCACTTCCTCTCATACCACCTTTGTGACTCTTGCCCGGGTTTTTTTATCTTACTTGCAGCTTCCCCTTCGTTATGACACTGGTATTGAACTTTTGACTGCTTTCCGTCAATCATTTGCGACCCGCCTATCCGATCATGTCCAAGAATGGTGGAGAAGAAATTTCCTATGTCAATCCCCTACCTTCGAAGACCATGTCTACATGGACTAGTTCCATAGATATGTCTTGCCTCCTATTGGGAAATATGTCGCATGGCATTTTCCTCAAACTGAAGAAGCCGCCCTCGAAATGGCATCAAAATATGACCTGATCTACGCTCAGACGACTTATGTTTATACCATTCTACCTGATCTTCCTAGACTTGGTGGTGCCAACGCACCGGGGGCACCTCATGCCACCGATGGTATCATTGGAGCTCTCTCTCATCCATATGCTCAACCTCCCATGGGTTGTGGTTTTCCTATGGGGGGGCAGCACCTCCCGCACTTTCCCCCCTCCCGGTAGCACCTATCTAGGATACGGTGTGCTTCCTCTTTTGGCCCAACCTCCTGTTTACCACACTGTTACCCAACCCCATTATCTGTATCCGCAGCTTGGTGCTCCAAGTCCTCCAGCATTAGCACCTCTGCCTCCCTTGCCTTCTCAACCCCCGCAATAGCAGCCACCGCCCCCTCAGGAGAAGGTGAATGCACAGCAGGGATTTGTGGCTACCCAACCACCTAAAGGTCAGGTGGCCACTCAACCTCTTCCATCTGGTTCCCCCGATTACGAGATTCTCATGATGTCCTCTGATCAGCCTTTTCAACCTTCTTCTCCTGGCCCTTCACCTTCAGCTGGTACTCATGGCCCCCTTTATCCTCCTGGAATGGTTCCTCCAGGCCTTAACCATCTTGGAACCGTCCGCCTGGTCATTACCCCCCTAGTCAAATACCGTTCCTAGCTCCCCCACCAGGAGTATACACGGTACCTTTTATGGCCACCCTCTCTCTTTCTAACTTGACCCTTGGGATTCCCGTCTGGTACCTCAATTCTCCAGCCGCTACCCTGCCTAGTCAACCCAAACCTTATCTTGCTTTGACCCCAGTTCAACCGGTCCCTATGACTTCTCCCGCTAAAACAGCGCCTCAGTCACCTCAACAGGAACCGCCTCCCGTTGCGACCGCTTCAGGTAAGAAGGGTAAAGCTCGCAAGGGGTCATCAAAGGACAAGGCTACCCTGAAAAACCCTGCCCCATATCGACCTCCAAAGCATACCATATAGTGTGATTTGTGTGATGTTGTCGGCCATGCCACACATACTTGTCTGAATTTGCCTCACCTTAAGTCCATGGTTAATGAGATTTTTCTGGAATCTGATATCCCAGAGGTATATATACCCGATTCAATCTCGAAACTCAAACCATTGCGCACAAATCACCATTGTGCTTTGTGTGATTTCCATGGCCACTACACTCACCTTTTTCCTCGCCTCGAAGAGTATCATTTCTCTTTAGAAGCCTTACACCAATTTGAGGCCAAGCGCAACGAGTCCATCGCTCCCTTATTTGCGCATTTTTCTTCAGCAAAACTAGAGGACACGAATACTCCCATTGACATTCCCCCTCCTGATGTCGAGATGACGGAACCTTCTTCCACCATTTGCTACCTATCATCATCCATGAGATGGAAGCCCCCTTGGAGACTCCCCCTGATGTTTTGCCTGACCTCCCTTCAGCGGTCACCCTGGGCTCAACATTGGTAGATCCTTTATCTGCTTATTCTTCTTTCACCCCTTGTGACGATGCGCATGTGAACCTCTCTTCTCATGATGATGAGTTAGGTAGCTTCGCCTCGTTAGATGGTATTTCTTCCACCAGTCACTCCATCCTTTATTACGATGACGACATTGTGGAAGCAGTCACCACCCTTGACTTTATTTATCCCCCCTTACATCGAACCCATACATCTTAACCACAAACACCTTGTGGCCATGACATGGACACCCAATGTTCAGGTAAGGGGGCACTTATAATTGCGAATCCAGGAGAAGAAAATCTCCACAACTCTCCCAGTGTATCTGGTTGTGTCAACTTTAGTACCATTCTTCTTCTACATTTAGAAGAAAATCTAGAGTCCCATATCACTTCAGATCACTCTAGGGATGATACCCCTCATCTTTCCTTCCTATTACAAAAACAACCCAGTCCTTTCGGCATTGTTATTGACCAACCTGTGAGTTTTCTGGGAGAGCACTAGATCATTATCCCAAAATCCTCTCTTTGGGATAGTGACACCATGTATGCCAACATGGAAACTTAAAGTCCATTTGATTCACATATGCAGTACCAAAAGATATTGGTAATCCTTTATTTCATTTCTAAAAATGCATAACCATAACGAAAAAAAATGGTGCACCACATTATTAAAATGTGTTTAGATTCCCCACTTTCTAAATACATTGTGGCATGACCACAAAATGCTTGGGAGCACCTATGCCCCTCAACCATCAAAATCCCAGATATCATCCAAAAACAGCACTGAAACCCCCTTTCTCTGATAGGTTGCACTTTCCAGGTCATTTCCTGGGACAGGTCGTAGTTTTCTGCCCAGTACCTACTACCCAAGATGCAGAACAAACCCCAAAAAATGCGACCTGGCCTGTTCATGAGCTCTAGGTACCTAAACTGAAATTTCAACCCAATGAAATGAAAGAGTAGGATTAGGCATCTTACCTACAACTGATAGATCTCAAATTCCAATGGTCAGTTTGTCTGCTACAATCACCGCAAGATTTATGGCCTCCTCTCCCCACTACATTCACCACAGCTCCACCTGCACATGAGTGAATTTGGAAGGAAAATGCCTTATTAAAAGAAAACCTCTGATTTTTCTTTCGCCTACTGCGGAAAAACCGTAGCTCAGTTTGACGAACCGTCTATACCGTTGGAAAGATCTCACCAAGCCCTCAAAAGGGTATCTGTTAGTTTTTAGTGACTTGATACTTCACCAGGACACATCTTTTCCATGAAGCATCACTTCACCCCTCCTCAAAATTGAATTTCTTCACTTGCAACACTCGTATTGGGGGCACCACTTTGCCTCCATACTGGTCCATGCTCATGTCAAATTTTGTCATGAGTTACCATCTTATACTCATGTTTTCATAGTCCCCATTGGCCCCTTATTTTTGTGTGTGGTAGCACCATCGATTCACCCTTGTTTAGAGCATCCGAGTTGAGTCATCATTGCATTCATGGAGTCTATTCTGAGTCCCTTTGCATCCCACTATCGTCCTCCATCATTCATTGCTTGTTCCCTCTCTCGTGTCGCACATTATGGCCTTCAGTCCTACTATCCCCTATCCCTCATGATGTTGTGTTAGTTGCTGCCAGGTCATCCATGCCCTTTATGCTCTAACAATGGAAGTCATTCGTTCGCTACTCACCCCCCCCCCCCTTTCATCATCATCATTGGTGTCAGTTTGTCATTCACTCAATTAATTTCTCTTGTGCCCTAGTTGAGGATCCCTTATTGCCTCACCTATGGCGGACCTCCTTCTGTCGACATCAGCTCATTCATTCCAGAAGATAGGTCTAGAGGGTGGTGTACCTTGGTTCCAGTTTCCACTCTTGGTCGGTGCCTCGGATCAGGAAAAGGGACTCCTTATTTCCCTTTGACTTGATTGTTTCTCAACTCCATCTCCTTTCAACATGATCGAGATCTGTATACTCGATGGTTCAGTGATACAGCAGCTGACATCGGTGATTCCCGGGTGTGTGTGAGATGTCTTAGCCCTCATGAGGGGGTGGCCCTATAGGTAGCCCCCCACACACTCGGATGACCTCTTCATCACAGCCTTCGATGTAGCTCCATACATTTGATGATGTCGGCCTCAGCTGCTTGCAGCGCCTTTTTGTTTTCATGTATCAATTAGATTTTCAGAGGCCTTTCCTGTGTTCAGGGGCATCTTGGTTGCATCTATATCTCATGTACTCAGATATTATTGTACAATTCCTGGCTGTTATCCCAGGCACAATATGTATGTGGGATTCATTATCATGTTATTTATCTGGCTTATGTTTATGCCAGCATATCCTATATTATTTCGTCTCGTGGTTTTCCGGACGCCTAGTTTGTACTATTGCCTCGGCAGGCATAGGTATGCCTCCCCCGCCGCCTATAACAGGTACTCACTCACCAAAGAGACTTGTCACACCTGCAAGTCGCCTCCTCAGGGTCTAGTTCTTTCAGCACTTTGGTCTACCTTACACTCCTCTCTCTTTGACTTCCCCTTTGACATTTATTGATTGAGTTCTTACAATGTACTTCGGTCATACGATTAGCTCCTAATACTCGCACGCTGAGGGTCTCTGTTACACCATTTTTTTTTCATCTAATCCATTTTTATTAGATGGACCCAAGTACACCAAGTAAGACCAATTTTACCCCAAGTAAAATCGCATTCACTATGGAAAATAACTTAGTAAACCACCTTTATTAAGTTGTTTATGGTCTAAACAGGAAACCCCATGGGAAAACATTAAATAAATCCATATTTGTTTGACTTTCCTCAAGGAATAATTAGTTAAACAGCAGTTTAATTAATATTCCTGGTTATATTTAACCCAAAACAAGGAAATTAATTAGATAAATCATTATTTATCTTATTATTTTCTAAGAATAATTATTTAAACATTACTTAAATAATATTCTTTGTTAAATATGACTAAACCTCCCTTAAATAATCAAATAAATCATTATATATTTGATTATTACTCAACCATATCCTTAAAATGATAAATAAATCATTTATTTATTTATTATGATTTAATCACATCCTTAAAATGATAAATAATTCATTTATTTATTTATTATTTACAAATAAGGGGATTTGACTCAAGTCAAATTCCTTTTCCCTCCAACAAATATAATAAAATATTCCATAAAAGTTGGATCTTGATTTGGTTAATAATATTTTAATTATACACCAATATCTAGACTAACTCAATATTTTGTTATAAATAGAAGGGTTTTCCCATTCATTTGTCACCTTTTGTTGCCTAAAGATCACTCTGGATCTCAACTCTTGGTCTGACTATTGATCCACTATCATAGCCATATTTTTCCATTTTTGTTTGGGTTTTCTACACCATCAAGAGAGAGGAATTCTAAATCTGAAGTGTTGAGGACTTACAAGAACCCATCCCATTGAGGAGAACCGGGAACACCCTCTTGTGTTTTCCTCCCAAGTGCCATTAATACAAAATTCATTTGATATATTCTTGTCTTGTCTATTGGATGCATGGAGTAAATCTTGTTTTTTCTACTGTTTAATGTCTTCTAATGCATAGATCTAGATTTTTGCAGCATTTATCTTGATCACCTAACAGCAGACCAAGATATTGCTACTATTTCTCCGTTGTTAGGTCAGTTGGTTATGTACAAGCCAAAGCGGTATTTTTTCGTACACTTGGAATTAAGATTCATACTAACACCTATCTCCAATCCTCTAATCCAATGGAGGAATTCTCCTCGTTTTTTTATAGGTTTGCATCCCCTTTTTTTGTTGATCTTTTGGGACAAGGTTATTCTAAAGGATATCGATGGTGACTTTGGGAAGTTACTTGAAGTGGTAGAACACAAAGGATGCCAATTTTTGTGTCTTGTATTTGTGTTGAAGTCGAGTTGGATAAAGGTACCATGGAGGCCATTCCTCTATAGCTGGATGAGAGGATCTTCCTCCAAGAATTGTATTACTATTAACTACCTTTCAAGTGTAATATTTTCCACAGATTTGGAAATTTTTTTAGGAATTGCTAGCAGGACTGTAAATTCATGCTCATAATTAGGTTGAAAAACTGGTTGGTACTTCCATTTGAAAATAAATTTTGTCAAATAACATGAGCCATAATTGTAGAATGCTATAATTTGTGTCTATGTGTATGATGAACCTATGCCAAGGCAAAACATTTTTTAAGATGTAGTACCTATGCTATAATTTTAGTACCTTCTTATTTCTGAAGATGTAAACCCTTCTCTATCTATGACAACTGACAGTTATGGGGATACAAATACACTGAATTTAATGGGATCATAAGTTTTTTCTTTGGCAATCTTCAAACCTTCAATTTCAATATTGTATTCTTCAGATAAAGGTTGCTGGAAATTATCAGAGTTTTTTTCATAATTGTAGCACAATCATAAGCTTCAGAACTTTACAAGGGCACTATTTAGGCCACTATACAAAAAATATGTCCTACAGGAGGGTTGTAGACATACCCTTCAGATCCATTGTCAAATGTCAAACTTACACAAGGTATACCAGATCTTACTTCTGCAACATGATTTACCTCAGTTTGTAGACAAGATTCTCAAGGATAGGCTTCAATCACAATGCAGATTCACCATTAGTTGCTCTGTCGGAAATGTCCAAATTATACCCTAAGATTGGTACTTTGTATCAGGTTGTGCCCTTGGATCAGCCCAACAAACAATATTAGTAATAATGAGATCTGCCTCAAATGGTTGTGCCTTACAACCCTATGTCACTGGATTTGTTTGCTAAGATGACTGAGAAGATGTATGCAATGCTTTTTTTGAACAAGGTTCCCAAATAAATTCCTCCAAAATTGCTTTTTGAAATAAAAAATGTTTCTGAGATGGAGAGTCGAATTAATTGTGAGCTTTATTACAAACAATCAATGGCTTGGATCATAGTTTGGAGTGCCAAAAAAAATTACAGGATAATTTAGGGCTAACACAAGTCAAAACAAAAGGTGAAATCAAGCTAGAATAGCACCGAAATAGGCTGGATATTTGAGGCCAATTTAAGAATATGGTCGATTATGCTTCCCTCTCGTCTCTAATTGTTTATTCTTACTCAAAATCGAGCTCTAGCTTGATACCTCTTATAACAGATTCAAGGTGTTGATCCCTTCAGTTTCTATACAATATCCCCTTAATGTTATCTACCTCTCTATTATCAACGATCTGGAAACTACTTGCAATGGAAAACTATTGATTTCCCCTAGGGTTAAAACCCAGAAATTTATTTCGTCAATAAAATATACTTTATAATAGTTGAAATATGTCTATTTTTACCCATGAAACTAATGATAAAGATTCCTGAAGATTCTTATAAAATATCACGAGTAATTATTGGAATGAGTTTACCTATTATAAATGAAAAAAATGTTTATGTTTCTACATATTCAAATTATTGCAGCTTTAGCTGCAATATGATTGTTTATTCTTTGCTACTCTTTTTCATATTACTGTGTGTGTAATATAGACAAAATTTTCTTTAAAATAAATGTGGAATAAATTTGTCTTGACATTGGCATGCAGGAACATCAAGATGCAGGCAATCTAGTCCTAGAAGTTGAATGCAGTGGTGTGACCTTCAAAATACCCAAGGATAGTAGAGTCTCAAAAAATTTGAAAGTTGCAGAGGTGTGATATTTTCCATTATTGCAGTTAGTAAGAGGTCTAAAAATTCATTGAATTTGTAGATAAGTGAATGTAGCATTGTTCTCAGTTTTCGACCTTCAAAGCTGCAAGATTCTTGCAATTTTGTGAGTCCAGAGTTCTCTTTCGGTGGTAATAACAAAGATTTCTAGAAACAAAAGTAGATTAAAGTTACAAATAATCCAAAGATGAAGGTCGGTTACATGTTCTAGTGATGGAGACATCGTTTATGTATATTTTTTTTTTGAGAAAGTATTGAATCATATATTAACACGTAAGTACGATGGACAAATTTGATCGAATCCTTCTCAACAATGGTAGGTACCTTCACATGCAGATAGTCCCTTCCCATCATTATCAGATAAGTATGAGACTTTTGACAAAAAAAGCAGGGGTGAAACTTAAAAATTATCAAATACTGCCAAGGTAACATACACTTCCGACTAAATATGTTTAACAATGAATATGCATACAAATATTTCGGTTGTAATACTCAGTGAAGTTTACCCCTGATAGAGGATATTACAAGTAGAGGAAGGTTCTCAACTTGGCATTACAAAGTGATTGCATCCATCTAGAATTCAAAGAATAAAAAAATTTCTTGTCACTGCATTACAAAGTGTTTACATCCATCTAGAATTTGAAAAATCATAAATCTTTCCTTTTCACTTCTTTCCCCAGTTAGGTGGGACAATCTGGAAGTATGAGGTGTTGCTCTTTATGGCTTCTGTTTAGGGCGGAATTTGAAGAATGATAGATATTTGATTGTTTCTTTCTGCCCCAAATATATGCAACAAGTGAGAAGTATGAAGTGATCATCTTGAGGGCATGTGGTTAGGTTGATACAAGTACACATTGATTTTTGTAGACTAGTGCTAAGTATTGATGTCTAAGATGAAGATAGGAGTTAATTATTAATTTTATTGATCTAAAGTAATAAAATGAGCTGCAGAAAAACATAGACCAGAAAGTAAAAAATAACCTGAGCCTCTAAAAATTTAGCTATTATACCACCAAAGGAGAGTGATAGATACCAAGAATTCCTTGAATTACCCTTTGATAAGTGGTTGAAAATAGATGAGTATGTTGATGTCCTGATTTTTAGACCTGTAAAAGTGGTAAAAATGTATAAATGTTCCCTAAGGAGATGGACTCCACAAAGAGAGATCTCACCTTTTCACTATGACATACAATGTGAATCCCATGTCTAAAGTACTTGACGAGTTGGAAGTGGGTTCGATAATATGATGGACAAAGTTCTCTTCAATTAGAGAATTAAAATTCTTGAAAGTGATCATAACTTAGGTGAACATGAAGATTTTGATGATGATGTGCCCCTTAAAATAGAGCAGAAACAATAGACCTTCCCCTGTAAGTAAATCCCAATGTTGTCATATAAAAATACTCATCCACTCATCCTAGTACAGGAGATGTCCAACTCCTCAAATATAGGAATGATGCTGCATTTTTCAATAGCTAGAACATACTTTTGAAGAATAGTACTTTGAAGTTGTTGATTGTAATGAAAATCTTCCAGATTTTGTAAACATTTGAAGTGTTTTTGAAAATTTTGTATGTAATTCTAATTTGTGAGCTAATAACAATAAAGATGTATTTTTCACGTTGCTAATAACAATAAAGTTGTATTGTTAAACCCATTTCTTAGATTTTTCACGTTGTTTGATTTTGAGTAGTCTTGCTCCTTCCCAAGTCTTAAAATCCATGTGGATAGCCCTCTTTGTGCTTCCAGTTCAGAAATCTAGCCATCTCAAAATTTCCATCCAAAACTTGAAACACATCGTAATTCTTTCAAATCCAACTTTTGGACAAGAAAATAGAAAAAATAGTCTTTCTTGGCACTCAAGCAACCAAAGGCATACATGTGCAGTTCAGATTGTTCGACTGCGCCATTGTTCTGCAGTCTGCACAATTGTCCCAAGCTCTAAAAATCCAATTTTGATGTTATATTGCAGTCCCTTGAGAAGACTCACCTTTACCCTTCTTGAATCTCAATAAATTGTTTAGAATAGAAGCATTAAACTTGATTTTTGAATTCTTTCTAGCCTGATTTATTAAAAGAATCATGGGTTCAGAATTTTTTGTTATAGCTATTAGTCTACGAAGGAATTGAGAGAGAATATTTTTTATGTGTGTGCATGACTAATAGAATTCCCTAATGAGAAGCTAATATTTTTGTTTTAGGCAGTTGTTGGTACAATCTTAGATGTGTTTTCTCATTCTCTTGATTATGATAGAGATTCAAGAATTAACCATTATACAATCAGTTTTAACCAATTAAGATTAAATCTAAGTTAGTGTGGACCTGGGGATGTGGTTGATTATCAAAGTACTTCATTTAGGTTTCCAAAGGTTTTGTAAGAACTAGAATGAGAAATAGGACTAGAAAGTAAATCAGGTTTAACCCTTAATTAGACTATGTGTTTAAGCTAAGAAAGCGAAAGGAGAAGGAGAAAGGAAAGAAAAATGCCACATAGGCTAAGAAGATTCAAATCGCTTGTATGAGGAGCCATAAAAGTTGAGTCTCCCACAATGCCCCAAAATGTAGCTCTTATTACATAACTCTTGGAAATTGCATTATGAATTGAAGCATTTTCTACTCTATAAGTTCAACCATGCAAGTAACCAAAAGTGGTAATACCAAAAATGTAAGATCAAGTGTGTTCTGAGTTATGAGGTTGTGTTGGTAACTTCCCTTTAGGTGTGTAATTTTCCTAATTAGACCAAGCTAATAGGAATATTCAATTTTTTTTTGTTTTTCATGCTTATGAATAAAATTGTAAAGGAGGACCAATAATAACTCCTAAACATCAAAATAAATCAATGCTCAATGTGAAACAAGCTAAATCTGACCTACTTTCATAAACACACTTAAGTGTGAACAAGGCTGGGCCAATTAACTGGGTCAACAAGACCAAATCCACAGTGCTATCTACATACAATGTATCTCCTAAAGGCACAGTGCAGTTCATGTTGGAGGTCACTCATGTGAATGAGGCTAAATCATCAAGGTGATTTAGGGTTTGACAAGATTTCCAAATTATAAAAGGAGGAGGAGGACACCAAGGAGAGGGTTGATTATTGGATATTTCTCAAGGTGTTTTCTATTTATACATTCCTTATTCTCTGGATGTTTAGCTGAGAATAGTGTTGTTTAGCACTTGGATGTTCTTGGTCAGGAATCCCACCTCCTTCCTTGAGCAGCTCTTGGAAGAGACTTGTTCTATCTTGTCCACTATCAGGCTTTGGGCCAAGCTTCATCTTCCAACTACAATTCAGATCCTGTTGAGGGTTTGATTTTTTTTGCAAGCTATAGCAGTGGAAGCTAGATCTATTCAGATCTAGGAAAATCTAGTGCCTCTTCTCAGTGAGTGTGTCTTTTAACCTCCTGGAAGAGTGTATTGGATCATTAGAGTTGCAGTTTCAGATCTAGCTATCAGGCCTATTCATTACTGAATCCAAAAATGTAGTTTCTCTCCCATAACTGTGTTATCTACAAGAGGGAATTTGCAGGGTGTTTGGGAAACGTTTTGGAGGAGTGATCTCTAGCGTTAAGGGGCTCTCCTTGCACTGTGATGATCCATGGATTAGCCATCCAATCCATGTTCATTTCAGATCTTATTTTCATCTAACTCTATTTACTGCAGAATTCCTGAATATTACTGCAGGACTGCAACTTAGATCTTAGACCTACTCACTGTTTTCCATGATTTGCTCAGATCCTCAAAGGGAGTGTATTAAGGATCCCATCTAGTACATAGATCTGTATTGGATCTATATTTTGGTGTACAAATCTGCTTTAGATCTTATATGTAATATATATCAGCTGTATCATCAATAAAATAACGTTTTCAGACTTTGTAGTCCCATTTTTTTGTTGCAGCACCTCAATCTTGAGGGTTTCTTCATGTAATTCTTCTGTTTATATATTGTACATTGTATGAACCATGATATATATCTGATTTAATGATTTCCATACCATTTTTCATCCATCACCTTCAAAAAATCACGCTTCCTGTGCTTCAGTAATTTCTGCAGTAATTAAGTCATGGGGATTGGGCATTTCTAAACCATATCAGGAGTGGGAGATCTGTTTAATATAGCTAGAGTCATTTTTTTCTGCTAAAATTTGGTATGTTAGTCCCACATGACCTAAGCCATGATATCCCACCATCACTTGCCCTTATTTTTACGCTCATCTCTGAAATTAACCTTTTTAGGGCATAAATTGTTGCTTTTCCCCAAATTTTGGCTCATAAAATGAAGTACAGTTTGTTGTTGTAGCTTGGATTGATGGGTATGTGTTTTTAACACATCCTATGAGCTTATTGTATGCTGAATATCCATTATTGGGTTTATACATTGCTGCAGTCCCTCATTGGGCATTTATCAAGCCACACTAGGTGTGGGAGGCTTGCTTGCCCCACCTAGAAGGATTTTTTTTTATATCCTCTTGGATCTAGGACTTAGATACTCAGATATAAGGGATCCAAGTGCTAGTTTTAGATCCTATAGAATCCATTCCTGGAAAATGCGTTTTCCAGTCATGCCTTGCTGACAGATCCCATTTTGGGATATTACAGTGGTATCGGAGCATGATCTCTGGTTGAGCCTGTGAGATCTAGCCATCAGAAGACTAAATAAATATTACACAGAGGAAAAAATAAGAGTTTTCCTAACACTCTCTCTCAAGCCATGCATGAATTGAAGGAAGAAATCAGGGGAATGAGAAGGGGAAGACATGCAAATCCCTCAAGGAGTTCTTCTCACGAAGAAAGCCCAGTACTTCTTATGATGTGTGTGAGCATTTAACCACACAATCTGATCTACAACGTTGTAACATGCCTACTTTCTTTTTGAGAGAAAGAGGAGAAGGAGGAATGACGGAAGAGGAGATATCCCTACTTCTTTTCCAAACCTTGGAAGGTATTAAAGAAGATCTCAAGGACATGGAAGGGGAGGGGTGTAGAAGATTTCTAGAAGGGTTTGAAACAAGCCCTAACTATTCACATGATGGGTGTGAGCATTCAGCCATACATGCATATCCATAGCGCAATCTATTGCCCAAATTTACTGCAAGGAGGATGGAGGAAGAAGATCCATCACCACATGGAGGTGAGAGGGGAGCCACTGCTTCCACTAGAGGAGCCCTTGCATCTTTACAAGGAGTTCCAAATGATTCAACATGTGGGAAAAAAAACACAATTCTGGAGCAACATGCAGTAGCATTGGTGGATTGTGAGTTGGAAGGAGAGGAAGAGAAGGAGGATCAGCATCAAGGGATGATGAGCATTCACCCTTATATATTTCAGAAGAATTCTACACAACGGAAGGAGGCTGCACTATGCAAAGAAGAGAGGGAAAAATCAGTCCACTCATACATACAGTCCACTTCAGATTTTGATGTCTCACCACATGGAGGAATTCCACCTGGGAGGCCACCAGATCTAGAATTGGTGAGAGACATCTTGCCTCTTGGCTCACCATTCTTGGATTCCAGGGAGGTGAGGAGTTTGGAGGATGAATTTGGCATGAGGGATGTCAAAGTAGTAGGAAGCAGCATGAGGAGAGCTTCATATGCTAGATCACCAGCGTTGTCTCTTAGGAGGATTGATCCTTATTGGAGGTCTCAACTTTTGGTAGAGTACTCCAAGGATCTTGGTGCATGCATGATTCTTGATGATCTAGATGGAGATGATAAATACATAGTGGATGATGTGGTCATCTATTCCTATGGAAATATCTTCTTGACTAGATCTTCTAGTCTTAAGGAGAAGCTGCTACATGCAGCACATGAGGACTTCTCTTCCATGCACTTTGATGCATATTTCCATTTGATGGATGAGTTCACTTGGGAGGGCATCTAGCATGACATATTTCAGCAAATGGAGAGATGCATATCCCATATGGTAATGAAGAGGAGGTCAGAGCCACTTCCCTACTCTTTGGAGGTGAGGGAGAACTTTCTGTTGAGCTATTTCAGCTCAAGATCTCGAGTGCATGATGGAGGAGGTATAATTTCACATTTTGTGTTGTACTTCATTCCCTTGTTTGAGCAGCAGAATGTATCAAGAAGAGTTGTTCTTTCTTGCATATTTTATAATAATACACTTGCAGCCTTTTGTAGCATTGAGATTGGCTATCTCATTGGTGGTTTGTGGGGGAAGCCACATGAATTTTGGTGTGCACCATTGACACCACTTGGTACTTTTATGATGCTATCTTGTAAAATGATTTTGGCAGCAAAAAAGTGGCTGGAAAAGCACTTGTTATTGTTTGGTTTGATGCAGGCCAAGGATGCACTGCGCTAGTTCCATGAGAGGAACTATGATCCACTTTCTATTTGTCATGTGACAGCTTGTTTTCAATTGTTTTTGCTTCCATATATTGCTGATGTTTCTATGTACATGAGAAGCTTTTTTTGTAGAGTGGGATATGTGATGGAGATGCCCATTGGGAGTGTGATTCTTCCTACTATCCATGATGTATGTTTCCAGAGGAGCAATGGGAAAACCATGATTGCCACATCACATCTCTTTTCTTCACATGGGGTGAGCCATTTGAAGAACTTGAGTGCTTGGAGGAGGCACTTCATGGTTGAATTGTTTGATGGGGTAGCTTGGGCCATTCTTGGAGGCCATATCATTTCAGCCCAAGGGCATAAATAGCCCCATACTTACCATAAATGGAGAGAGAAACTATTTGGATGGGAAAATATAAACTCTCCATTCAGCCCCAACATATTGCATAGATCCAGGGTTGAATTTTTCTTTGATGAGCTACCTAGAATGGCTCATTTCATTTGGATGATTGCATGGGTGAGGGAGTCACTCATTGGGAACAGAACTTCCCATGTTTTCATCACTCCTACCTTGAGGAGGCCATTGAGAAACAAGGATATAACCACTTGTACCTTCCATTTTCTCATGATGTATACTATGTTATCTTACACTTGGAGGGATCATTGGAGGACAGATTCATTGCCTATCATTTTCAGCCATGGTGGGATCCATTGATGAGGCCACAAGAAGAGGAAGGGAGAAATTTTTCTCTACCTTGCAATTGCTTAAGGACAAGCAACGTTTTGAAGGGGGAGGACTGTAATATTCCTAATTAGCCCAAGCTAATAGGAATATTCAAATTTTTTTTTTTTCATGCTTATGAATAAAATTTTAAAGGAGGACCAATAATAACTCCTAAACATAAAAATAAATCAATGCTCAATGTGAAACAAGCTAAATCTGAGCTACTTTCATAAACACACTTAAGTGTGAATGAGGCTGGGCCAATTGACTGGGTCAATAGGACCAAATCCACAACACTGTTTACAAACAATATATCTCCTAAAGGTATAGTGCAGTTCATGTTGGAGGTCACTCATGTGAATGAGGCTAAACCATCAAGGTGGTTTAGGGTTTGACAAGATTTCCAAATTATAAAAGGAGGAGGAGGACACCAAGAAGAGGGTTGATTATTGGATATTTCTCAAGGTGTCGTCTATTTAGACATTCCTTATTCTCTGGTTGTTTAGCTAAGAATAGTGTTGTTTAGCACTTGGGTGTTCCTGGTCAGAAATCCCACCTCCTTCCTTGAGCAGCTCTTGGAGGATACTTGTTCTATCTTGTCCACTATCAGGCTTTGGGCCAAGCTTCATTTCCAACCACAATTCAAATCCTATTGATGGTTTGATTTTTTTGCAAGCTACAGCAGTGGAAGCTAGATATATTCGGATCTAGGCAAATCTATTGCCTCTTCTCAGTGAGTGTGTCTTTTAACCTCCTAGAAGATTGTATTGGATCATTAGAGCTGCACTTTCATATCTAGGCATCAGGCCTATTGAGTACTAAATCTAACAGCGCAGTTTCTCTCCCATAACTGCATTATCTGCAAGAGGGAAGTTGCAGGGTGTTTGAGCAACATTTTGGAGGAGTGATCTCTAGCGTTAAGGGGCTCTCCTTGCACTGTGGTGATCCATGGATTGGCCATCCAATCCATGTTCATTTCAGATATGATTTGCATCTGGCTCTATTTACTGCAGAATTCCTGAATATTACTACAAGACTGCAACTTAGATCTCAGATCTACTCACTGTTGTCCATGATTTGCTCAGATCCCCAAGGGGAGTGTATTAAGGAGCCCATCTAGTACACAGATCTGTATTGGATCTATATTTTTGTGTAAATATATACTCTAGATCTGATTTTTAATATATATCAGTTGTAGCATCAATAAAATAACGTTTTCAGGCTTTGCAGTCCCATTTTGTTGTTGCAGCACCTCAATCTTGAGGGTTTCTTCATGTAATTCTTCTGTTTATCTATTGTACATTGTATGAAACATGATATATATCTGATTTATTGATTTACATACCATTTTTCATCCATCACCTTCAGAAAATCACACTACCTATGCTTCAGTAATTTCTGCAGTAATTAAGTCATGGGGATTGGGCATTTCTAAGCCATATCAGGCGTGGGAGATCTTTTTAATATAACTAGAGTCATTTTTTTCTGCTCAAATTTGGTATGTGAGTCCCAAATGACCTAAGACACGAGATCCCACCATCACTTTCCCTTATTTTTACGCTCATCTCTAAAATTAACCTTTTTAGGGCATAAATTGCTGCTTTTCCCCAACTTTTGGCTCCTAAAATGAAGTACAGTTTTCTGTTGTAGATCGGATTGATGGCTATGTTTTTTTAACACATACTATGAGCTTATTTGATGTTTCATATCCATTACTGGGTTTATACATTACTGCAGTCCCTCATTAGGCATTTATCAAGCCACACTAGATGTGGGAGGCCTGCTTGCCCCACCTAGAAGGATTTTTTTGATATCCTCTTGGATCTAGGACTTATATACTCAGATATAAGGGATCCAAGTGCTGGTTTCAAATTTTGTAGCATTCATTCCTGGAAAATGCGTTTTCCAGTCATGCCTTGCTGACAGATCCCATTTTGGGATATTACACCAAATGACTAAGAAAGGCATACATCTAGAAAAATTATCAGTTCCCCTCTCTTAGGGGTTGAACCCATGAGTTGTGGAGTTGATCACTGTAATATTCCTAATTAGGAAAGACAGCAATATAAGCACCAAAAATGAACTATTCAGAAAATTATGTTATAGATGTCAAGAACAGCCCATGGATCCATTAGTTTATGTGTTATAGCAATCAAATATACAATGGGATGAGAAAAAAATCATTCCAACTTAGTTAAACAGGCCTCCCAAGCCCAAAAACACTACAATCCCATGAATAATGCAACATAGAAATTCTAAAGCATATGACAGCGCAGTCCAATGAGGGTTACTACTACAAAAATGGAAAAACAAATGGATCTGTTGATATATTACTCAAAAGAGCTGAAAAATGGAGATCTAGTCTCTTCTACACAATCCCAAGATAATCTGGCAAGGGTTTCTTGAAAGGCATGAGATATAAAAATTATAATCTACATATTTGTGGCTGAATCACATTGTCTTACTGAAGCTCTGCATAAATATAGTTGAAAAGGCAAAGAAATGGCTGTAAATTCTCCTTACTAGCTTTACGGGTGAAAGGTTGATCCTTTCACTAGGAAAATAGCTCATAAACAGGGATTTTACACTTCCAATGCAACACCATGAAAAATGACGCAGTTCCTCAAAGAGACTACGTTGTGGTTTTAGGTGACTTCTTGGCCCAATGCCAGATGGTTGAAGTGAAGCTCATAATACTCCTCTCGGATTGCCTTCCAAAGTTCTCCAAGAAAGAGTGGGGAATTCCCGCATGGAAATTCCCTTGTACTAAACAGTATAGTAAACCCAAATAAACAGCCGAAGCATGTAATAAGTCATAAGAATCAAACATAAACAATATTATGAATGCGTCTCTTGGCTTCCATCCCTTCCCTTATATTCTTGGTGAGCTTCCTCACCCTAGGCCCCACTCATTTATGAGGTTCCTTCCATGCAAAGACTCCTCCTCCAAAACTGCGTTGTCCCCACTAGCTCCACTCTCTTCTTTGGCAGCGCTGTTGATTTGGTCAACCTCGATCTAGTCTACATGCATTGCTCCCTTTCACACCCAAGGTGGCTTTATTTTTACTGTCTAAACTAATCCACATTCACAGTGGAAGTGTTTTATTCCTACTAAAGAGATTTAAGGGTCTCCCTAGCCCATTTATTCCTCTAGACTGAAAATAGAAGAAACATATAATATTCCAACTAATTGAAGGCTAATTGGGAATATTACAATCCTCCCCTCCCAAAAGTTGCTTATCCTCAAGCAACAGTAAATAAGGATGCTGCAAAATATTCTCTCCCTCCCAAGTGGCATCCTCATCAAGAATATTCCTCCATCGAATCATATATTCTTTAATCACCCTGCTCCTTAGCTGCCTCTCCCGAGTATCCAAGATAGCCTCTGGTTGCAAAACTAGATGGCCCTTCTCATCAATAGCTGGTAGATCCATAGTGGCAACCACATGTTGTCTAATGGCCTTCTTGAGGCATGAGACATGAAAAATGTTATGGATCTTGCTCCCAATAAGAAGCTCTAGCTCATATGCTACTTCTCCAACACGATGGATCACCCTGTATGGTCCATAGAACCAAGGTTTGAGTTTCTCAACTCCTTTCTCCTTGAGTGTAGATTGTCTATATGGCTAAAGATGCAGATGGACCAAATCATCCACCTCAAACTGCCTCTCTATCCGACCATGGTCTGCATACATTTTTTGTTGGTTTTTTGTTTTATCAATGTTGTCCTTGAGGGCTCGGAGTATATCCTAACTCTCTTGAATCCACTCCTTTGCTTTAGGAGCTTTACTTTCCCCAAACATCACATCAGCAAATGATAGTGCATCATAACCCTAAAGGGCTCGAAATGGGGTCATGCCAATGGACATATGAAAAGTTGTGTTGTAGAAATACTCCCCCAAATGGAGCCAACACATCCATGCTCTTTGTTGCCCTGAAACATGGTTCTTCAAGTGACCTTCCAACCACTTGTTCACTATTTCAGTCTTTCCATCGGTTTTTGGGTGATAGCTGGTGCTTAGTGTCAACTCAGTACCCACTAACCGGAAACTATCTTGCCAAAAACCACCCATGAAGCAGCTAATCCGATCACTGACTATATTATTTGGAAGACCATGGAGTCTAAACACATCCCTGAAGAAAAACTCGGCTACCTGTGAAGCAGTATATCATGCATAAATGGTAAATAAATTTGAATACTTTTTTAGTCGATCAACAACTACAAAGATACAATCCTTACCCTAATCTATAGGTAGACCGGTGATGAATTCCATGGAAATACTCTCCCATTTCCCATCCGGAATAGGGAGTGGCTACAATAATCCTGCAGGATGGTTGTGCTCTCCTTTGTTCTGTTGGAAAACTACACACTCCTTGATGTGTTGGAGTACATCCTCCTTGAGACCCTTCCATGAGAATATCTCCCGAATAGCCCGATATGTCTTGGTGAATCCTTGATGCCCTATAAGTGGAGAATCATGTGATGCCTGAAAAATCTTCTTCTTGAGCTTAGAATCTCTAGCCAAGAAGACCTAATCCTGATAATAGAAGACCTCATCCATCACTCTATACCTCTCATCAGTCACCAATCCATCTAGGATCTCACATGGAAAGTGGTCTTTAGATTATTCCACTAACAACTGAGCCTTCCAATCTACATCCATGCTCATTAAGGGCAGTGTTGCTGGCCTCCGAGACAGAGCATATGCCACTACATTACTCTTCCCTTTGACATATTCTATGTCAAAGTCATATGCTTGGACCTTACTCACCCATTTATGTTGCCTCTCCTAAAGCTGCTTCTACTCAAGAAAGAATCGAAGACTACTATGATCAGTCTTCACTCAGAATCTATTTCCCACCAAATATTTCCAGAACTTGGCTAAAGCATGCATAATAGCAAGCATCTCCTTATCATATATGGGGTATATCCTCTCATATGGCAGCAAGTTCCAACTTTCAAAAGCTATGGGGTGTCCCCCTTGTATGAATACTGCTCCAATGCCTTCTCCCAAAGCATCACATTCCAACACAAAGGGTTGGGTAAAATTAGGTAGGACCAATACTGGGAAGCTACTCATCACCTCCTTGAGCTTATCAAAAGCTCTCTGCGCTGTATTTTTCCAACTAAAAACTCCCTTCTTGGTTAGATATATAAGTGGTGCTGCTAGTTGAGAGAACCCTTTTACAAACTTCCGGTAATAGGTACAGATGCCCACAAACCCCCGAAGTTCTGTGACATTCTTTGGTTCAAGCCAATATCTGATAGCACGGATCTTCTCTTCATGGAATCTCACCCCATCCACTCCAATTATGTGGCCCAAATAAAGCATCTCTGTGAGCCCAAAATCACACTTAGAGAGCTTAGCATAGAACTGATGCTCCTTAATAATGCGCAATATTGCCTCAATATGTTGTAAATGCTCCTCCCATATGCGGCTATAAATAAGAATGTCATCATAAAAGACCAATACAAACTTCCTTAAGTGACCATGGAAGATGTGGTTCATGAAATACTGGAATGTTTCCGGAGCATTGGTTAGCCCAAAAGGCATTACGAAGAACTCAAAATTTCCATAGTGACATTGAAATGTTGTCATGGGGATGTCTTGATCCCTCACCTTGATTTGATGATACCTCGATCTCAAATCAATCTTGGAAAAATACTTGTACCCTCTTAGTTCATCCATCAATTCATCGATCCTGGGAATTGGGTATCTATTCTTCATTGACTTTTTGTTCAAATCTCTATAATCAATGCACATCCTTAATGTTCCATCCTTCTTCTTCACCAAGACCACTGAAGAGGCAAAAGGACTGGTGCTAGGCCGAATGTGTCCCAAGGAGAAAAGCTCCTAAATGGCCTTTTCAATCTCATCTCTATAAGCTTTGGGATGCCTATAGGGTGTGGTGATCACTGCTTGGATCCCCTGCTCCAACTCAATAGTGTGCTCAAAACCTCGATCGAGAGGTCTCCAGGTGGAATATCTCCAAACACTATAGAGCACCGGTCCAAAATAGATTGTACATCTAGATGTACTAATGAATCCTTGCTCCTTGCTTCTGAAAAACATAGTTCTACTGCCCATTTTATGTCCCCTCTGTGAAAATTTTCTTCCATCCTGTGTGTTGAGATAATCTGGGGTGGATAGGTGTTTATGCCTTTGATTTTCTGATGTTTACCACTCCCCTTTTCTGTCCATTCCATCTCTAAGGTTTCCCAATCTATGGTAACCTTCCCTAAGGTGATTAACCACTGGACACCCAATATCACATTGGTTTCTGGAATATCAACCACAAAGAAGTGGTATGCCAATGTGTAGGTTCCCATAGTGATGGTTAATGCCGGAACATATTTGGCACACTGCATGGTTCTAACTCCTAGAACCAAAACTGAGAAACCCTCAAAATATTCTATGTGAATGCCCCTCCTTTGCACAAATTGTGTATCAATAAAGTTATGGGTAGCTCCATTGTTTTCCAATATTGATACTCTTTGTCCCATAATAGTGCCTCTAACTCTTAAAGTTAGATACTTGGGAACTCCGCTCAAAGTTGCAAGAGCCCCTCCCATTGGAGAAAATGCCCTCACTACATCT
The DNA here is from genome assembly GCA_034641835.2 of Pinus albicaulis. Lineage (NCBI taxonomy): Eukaryota > Viridiplantae > Streptophyta > Pinopsida > Pinales > Pinaceae > Pinus > Pinus albicaulis. The sequence goes on along the minus strand of JAXQQM020064384.1, from coordinate 105,596 downwards.
CCTGTGGGTGGTGCAACTCCTTATGCTACTACAGTGCTGGTCTCTTTCTCCTCATCAGAAAATATCTCAATGCAATGTGCTTTCCCTGCAACACATTGGTGATTTGGTACCCATGGCTCCCGACAAGTGAAACAAAGTTTTTTCTTCCTTAGATCTCTCCAATCATTATCAAGATATGTCTTCTCCCAGTTCTCCTTTGTGTAAGAGGAGATATTTTGCTAGAATGGGGATTTGGCCTTGGGTAAAGCATGCTGCAAGTCCCTAGCCTTCTCCATAGATTCTTGAAGCATAGTTGGTCTAGTGGATTTCAGCAACCCATGAAATGGTTCAACCAACCCATCAATAAACATGCATACTCTCCGGGTCATAGGGAAGTCAGATACCATGACTGAAAGCTTTAGAAACTCAAAGATATAGGTTTCTAAATCTCCCAATTGCTTGAGCTTGGTTAGCCCAACAAATTGTGCCTTCGGATCCCTAGGATCAAATCTCTCCACCAACCTCCTGGTGAAGTCTGAATATGAAGTGATACTAGCATGCCCAAGTGTAGATAACCCATGAAACCACCACTCACATGCCTCGCCTTCTAAGTGAAATGCTGCTATTTTGATAGCCTCCAATTCTAAAACTTTGTTGAGTTGGAAATAAGTATCCAAATTTTCTACCCAAGCCTTGACTGTGCACTTGGGTGATCCATCATAAGAAGGAAAAAAGAATCTGCCAAAATTGCACTATAGATATTAGTTCTGCATGTACCCTCCCTTTTTATGGTGATTGAAGGATCTCCTAGCATCCTTGATCCGATAGAACTCCTGAAAGTTCAAATTTTCCTTGAACCTTTGGGATTGAGACTCATATTCCACAAAATAGTCACCAAGGGTTTCTTCCCTCAAGGGTCCTCCTTCCTCCCCTTCCAAAGATAGGAATGTGGGCATATTGGAGCATTGTGAAGAAGGCTATGCTATTGTTTGCTCCCACCACAATTGTGAGGTGCCAGAACTTCTCCATGGTGAAACCCTCTAGGGGATTCCTTCTGACTTTCAAATCTCATCCCCTTACTATCTTTTGCAATGTCCTACATGTTCTGGAGAAGAATTTTTGGAATCTCTCTCTCCTCCATGGCTATAGATGTATTGCCCCACAAGCTGAGCCAAGATTAGAGCTCTGATACCACTATAATATTCCTAATTAGGAAAGACAGCAATATAAGCACCAAAAATGAACTATCAATAAAATTATTTTATAGAAGTCAAGAACATCCCATGGATCCATTATTTTATGTGTTATAGAAATCAAATATACAATGGGATGAGAAACAAATCATTCCAACTTAGTTAAACAGGCCTCCCAAGCCCAGAAACACTACAATCCCATGAATACTGCAACACAGAAATTCTGAAGCATATGATAGTGCATCCAATGAGGGTTACTGCTACAGAAATGGAAAAACAAATGGATCTACTAATATATTACTCAAAAGAGCTAAAAAATGGAGATCTAGTCTCTTCTACACAATCCCAAGATAACCCGACAAGGGTTTCTTTAAAGGCATGAGATATAAAAAGTATAATCTGTAGATATGTGGCTAAATCACACTGTCTTACTGAAGCTCTGCATAAATTTAGTTGAAAATACAAAGAAATGGTTGTAACTTCTCCTTATTAGCTTTTTGGGTGAAAGGCTAATCCTTTCATTAGGAAACTAGCTGATAAACACGATTTTTGACCCTTCCACTGCAACACCATGAAAAATGAAAAATAACACAGTTACTCAAAGAGACTATCCTTTTTTTGTAGGTGAATTCTTGGCCCAATGCTGGATGGTGGAAATTAAGCTCAAAATACTCCTCTCAAATTTCCTTCCCAAGTTCTCCAAGAAAGAGTGGGGAATTCCCACGTGGAAATTCCCTTGTACTAAACAGTACAGCAAACCCATCTAAACAGCTGAAGCATGCAATAAGTCATAAGACTCAAACATAAAAAATATTCTGAATGCCTCTCATGGTTTCCATCCCTTCCCTTATATTCTCGGTGAGCTCCCTCACCCCAGGCCCCACCCATTTATGAGGTTACTTACATGTAAGGACTCCTCCTCCAAAACTGCGATGTCCCCACTAGCTCCCTTCTCTTCTTTGGCAACGTTGTTGATTTGGTCAACCTCGATCTATTCTACATGCATTTCTCCCTTTCACACCCAAGGTGGCTTTATTTTTACTGTCTAAACTTATCCACATTCACATTGGAAGTGTTTTATTCCTACTAAAGAGATATAAGGGTCTCCCTACCCCATTTATTCCTCTAGACTAAAAATAGAAGCAACATATAATATTCCAACTAGCTGAAGGCTAATTGGGAATATTACAATCACTTTATGCTCTCACCTAAAACCTAAATACTAGGGAGGTTTCTAACCTCTCCTCAGGATAGAGAAACTGCATCCTTTGACCATTTTTTATATTTACAAGCATGTAACTATCCCATTTTGAATTTAACCTGCCTTATTACACCTTATGACATCATTACATCATCGTCATTTCCAAATTACATGAGTGAAAGTCAAACCAGATGAATTTGATGAAGAAAAATGACATTTTGGAGAAAATGCAACGAATTCAGGAGAAAAAGCAGTGTTCTTGGTGAAAACACAACGTGTGAGGGAAAATAGCATTTTGGAGGTCTTCCTGGTGTCTAAATGTTGATATGAAATTTTTTGTGTGTTATAATTCTGTAATTTATGATATTGTGAGAATAAACACAAAGGACAACATTAAAACCGTTTTGGATGCTGGGATCTAGCCCTGCCAACTTCAGAGAGGGATCTCTCTGTAAAATTTAACTTTTTTTTATTAAATTTTAGGCTAGTTGTAATTGCGCTCGATTTTTTTATTTTTTATTTTGATTAAGTGACTATATTCCCATTGAGCTATGGAATAAAAAATATAATTGGTTTTGCATCAATATTTAAAAGAGTTATCACATGGAAAGCTAGGTTGAATTAACTGGATCCTTTAAGATTTTAAATGAATTACGGAGGTGGAAGAAAAGTGAAATTCAATAGAGATTGAAAAGAAATTAAGTATTCTTCAATCTGACTTCAGTGGAAAACATATAAATTGCAAAACAGCCAGAATAAGGTGTTCTAATCAACATGTCCTATTCATCGCAGTTTCTATTCAACAATTAAGATTTTTCTGATTTACAGAGAAAGGAAATAGTGAAATAACATGGTTACAGAAGAAAAACTTCACAAGTGAATACACCACATGAATCTCGTAATAAGTCCTTGTATTATTGATGCTTTAGCAAACTTGAAAATGAAAATGGTCAGTAGGTAAAATATACTCATAAATCAACCTAGAATACTTTGAACAGTGAAGTATTTATACTAAATTTTACAAAATGGATTACATTAATGTTGTCTCAATAGATAGTGTATTATTAGCAAAAAAATTGAATAATAAACTCTAACTGTCATAAAAAATAGGCTTGGTGGAGATGATTTTGAACACTAGAATTGTTTTGGAGGAAACAATTGTTGAGTGGCCTATTTCTGGGCTGCGCTGGCTGGTGTGTTGGTTGATATGCTAGATGCAATTGAATTTTCTTAATTACTCTTTACTCCTGTAGCTCACATAGTTTATCCCATCGATCTTCATCTAGGATAGTCAATTTTATTACCTTTCGGTAAATCTCATCAACTTCAGTATAACTCATAAAGGTGGGCCTTACCACGAAGATGTGATTTACCTCATGTTGAATGAAAAATTCATTACTGATTTCCTCCAGAAATGATATGCTTGTCATAATATCTTTAATGTTGGAGAATTTGGTGTTGTCCCTGGAAATTTCTTTCAATTTCTTCATATAATCTTCTTTAGCTATTAATTTATCATCAATAACAATTAGATAAGGCAAACCCTTCTGTGTTAAAGGCTCTATCCTGTTGAAAAACCTATTCACTACTATCTCCAATCCATGGAATTTCTCTTCCAATTGAACAACCAAATTCTTCTTTATGAGAATTCTCTTCACTTCTAAGATGTTCTATGTTCTATCATCTACTCCCAAGTCATCCAACTCATATATTTTATTGGAGTTTAGGAAATTGATAATGTTATTTGTTGTAGTAGGCATATCCCTGAGTTCCTCTTTTATAGTTGTGATAGCATCATTTGCCTTCTGAAAAAACTCCTTTTGTTCAAAAATAATCTAGATGCAGGGCCATATTTCATTAATGGAATTCATAATATCTGCCCAGATGTTTTGCTTGGCTTGGGCCAACTTTTTTCCAATGGTTGATTTTCTCTCTAACTTCTGAAATCTCTCTATTAATTTTTGTTCTCTTTGTGTTTATGCTGAATGTGAGGCTTCGGTCCTTGATCTTTTGTCTTGCAACACTTTGAATTGATCCTGCAACTTCTTGATTTCCTTTGTCTGGATAGATAGATTCTCCACTATCTTTGACAATTGTTCTACACCATCTATTGTCTGAGTTTTAGAGGTTGTAGTTGTGGGGATGGTTGTAAGAGGTACATCATCCCAAGGAACCATGGAAAGTTTTGCAGTCTTCTCCCTCTCTTTAATCATCTTTTCCATTTCTTTCCCCATTTGTCTCAACTATGCATTTTTCTCCATGATGAGCTTCATCATATCAGTCTTCTGAGACTCTGTTTCTTCCATGTCTTTGGTGAGACAATCTTCTGCTAAGAAAAGGTTAAATGTTTTAGCCCTTTTGGAAAAATATAGTTTCTGGTATCATTCATTAAGGGTTTCTAGGGAGAAAAGGGTGACATTTTCCATAGAAGGGGCTTGCATCATTTAATCGATAAATTGAGCAGTGATGGTGAAGAGAATTTCACCTGCGGGGGAAATTATGGCTCTCTGACTGGGTATATAGCAGGCTTGACATTTCTAGATGAATTCAGGGGCACTAAAAGTGTGGGGGAAAATATGATGTGGAAATTTTGACTCCCAAAGTCCAATATCATCTGATTTGTCTATGTTTTTATCCTCTAACCAGCAATACATCTAAAATAGTTCAAATTCACAGAGATTTTAATGGATCTTATAGTCTCTATCAGCTAGGGGGACATGGTATAAATCAATAAGAGGATAGATCAAAGGGTTAAATGGATCCTCCTAGGTTTTCTTCTTAGGAGGCATTTTTCAATTTGTTTCAGAGGAGTTGAAAGGATTTAGTAAGGAGCAAGTTTACCGGGATTGTGCAAAGCTCTGGATTGGTTTAAGGAGGTGAGGTGGACACAATTGCTTGGGTCGGAGATGAATTGATGAATCAAACTAGAGCTATTTAAATCTGTTTAGACAATAAAATTTGCAAATAATTTAGCACAGTAAAGGTTTACAATGGTTACAGTGCATGGTTTTATAAGAAATTGAGTTTTTTCCATTGATTATGGTGTGGATCCATTATATTAATGGTCATTAGCTTAATTGAATGCACTAACGGATTTATTTCCATGGGAGATGTAATTGGAAACGTGTATGTGAGTTGGCACGACGGGACTGGCGGGTGTAACGGATAGGTAAGTGGTTTTGGTATGGTGGAGAAAAGTAGTTTTCAGAGGGGGTATGAAATGTTAAGTGGTATGAGCGGAGGGGGGTGAGAAATGCGGAGAAGCCACCATGTATTCATGGGCTTGAGTCCTAAAACAAATTTTTTCGGAACCCCCCCCCCCCCCCCCGAGTGGTAAATCTCGAATGGAGAGAGGGGGCCGAAGATTAACGTGGGTCGTATATCTGGATGCGGAGGAGATGGATGGAATATAGGTGCAAGGCATTTAAAGTGGAGTGATTTGATGGGTTGTCGGGTAGCGGCATGTTTTATATTAAATTGAAACTTTGGATAGTATGGTAAATATGCTAAATATTTGATTTATGCACCCAAATGATTAAAGTTAGGATGAAATGATTTTATCATTTTTCCCTTCTTATCAGCATAAATACATTTTGAAATAGAACTTAGGATAACCATTTTAATATTTTTCAAGGCCCCCAAAACACTTCTACCTACCCATTTAATTTTATTTCTTTTGCTAGACTAACATTTTTTCCTCTTTCTTCTTACGGTGCATTTAGGCTAGCAAACCCACATCACTTTTTTTAATGAAAAAATATAATCTACTCTATCACTTATTTCTCCTATCGATTAATATTAAGCAGTTGAATCAATTTCATTTTCAACCTAACTACTGATTTACCAAGATTAAATTTTTTGGAAAATATTTATTCACTAACCTAATTGACAAAATTTCACAATTGTTTAATCATGATTAAGTTGTATGATTTGAACAAAAATCTAGTCATTGTGGCATTTTTAAACAAGTTGCACACAACCTTATTTGATGATGACATAAATAAAACTAATCTATCAGTAGTGGCATTTGAATTTGCAACACTTTCGGTATTATTTTTTCTATTTTTTCTTTTGTGGGGTTCTTATTTTCTTTTTTATTCTTTTCAGCTTTTCTTTCTTTTTGATATACCCTATTTTCCTTATATATATATATATATATATATATATATATATTTGGAAATCATTCTCATATTGAAAATTATTTACAATGTGTGATGTAAGAAAAATATTTATGCTAAGAAAAGTAGTACTTCAACATCATGCCATTGATAGGACCACCAAGCATTTATTATCCATCTAGATCTTTGAGAAAGAATGCATTGTGTCCTCTAAAGGCATAAATGATGTATGGTCCCTTCCACAAATTGTCAAATTTCCCATGTTTGCGTTTGTCTTCTCTTGTGGAATCCCACTTCAAAAATCTGTCACCCAAATTAAAATCATCAACTTTAGTTCTCATGTCAAAAATATTTTTACATTCTCTTGGATGAGTTTAGTTTTATTGTAGAATTCTTCCCTTGATTGCCGCAACTAAATAGTCTGATTAATCCTCCTCTATGTCTCATTTGGCTCAACTTGCAATTCTTGAATTATTTTCATCACTGGAATTCCCAAAGAAGATGAAAAAATATCATCCATCCCATAAACCAATTGGTATGGTGACATGCCAATTGACTTCTTTGTAGCTAATATGTCAGCCCAAAGTGCATTAATTAACTTGTTGTTCCATGACTTTTTGTTGTCCTCTAACAAATTTTTAATGATATTTACCAAGCTCTTATTTGAGGATTCAGCCAACCCATTACCCTAAGGGTAATAAGTTGTTGAATGTCCCAAATTAATGTGGTATTTACTGCAGAATTTAATCATTTTATTAGATTTAAAGGATGTAGCATTATCAGTAATAAGTTTACTAGGACAGCCAAATCTAGAGAGGATATTGGTTTTCTAGTATATATGTCCACCACAATCACCTTCATGGAACTCCTGCACGGTTATTTATGCATCATCCTTCAACAAGCACTTAAGTAAAATACCACCAACATCTTTCCAATATAAAACATTTTCTATGATGCAAAACTTAACTACTTTTAACTTCAGAAATATTGCCTTTGTTTTTGTTAGATCAGGAGGAGCATTTAAATTGAATAAAATATATAACAGGTCTGCATACTAGGGTGAGTTCAGAAATTCTTCATCAATCTATGGAGTCGCCTGCTCCTCTTGATCATCTAATGCAGCAACAAAGTTGATATCCAATGCATGGAAATTTGACTCAACCATAAATTTTGCTAGTCCTTGTCCTTTGCTTAACTTTGTGGGTTTGATTTCTAAGTCATACTCAAGAATGACAGCAATCCATTTACCTCATTTACCATCAGGTCCATTCTGTGTTAAAATATCCTTGACCACTAAATTTGGTACATAAGCAATTATATGTGAATGCAATATATACATTCTAAAGTATTTAATTGCTTTAATTAATGCAAAGGCTTGGTTTTCCATTATGTTATACTTCAAAGATGCATATCTTAAAGCCTTACTGAAAAATGCAATGGGATTTTCAAATCCTTCATTATTTTTCTGCAATAAGACAACTACAATAGCGTCTTCCGAAGAAAAAGAGAAGATAATGAAATCTTTAGTAAAATATGGACTAATCAACATAGGTTCTTTTTCAATGCGTGTTTAACTAAATCAAAGGATTGTCTAGCCTCAATACTCCATCTAATTTATGAATCTTTTTTCAGCATATTTGTTATATTTCTGAGAAGTTCTGCAAGGTTAGGAATGAATCTCCTTAGGAAATTAATCTTGCAAATAAAAGATTGAAGCTCCTTAATTTTTCTAGGATGATTTATTTTTAATATGGCTTCAATTATAATGGGATCAATCTTAATACCAACTTTAGAAATGATATGACCAAGAAGTTATCCTTATTCAAGGCCAAAAAGTGTTTTCTTAGGATTTAATGAAATGCTAAACCTTCTACATTTTTCAAACACTCTTCTCAAATGTAAAAAAATTTCCTCATAATTTTTTGAATAGACAGTAATTTCATCTAGATAAATCACAATAAATCGACCAATTTCATCAGTAAAGTCAATAGCCATTTCTCTTTGAAATGTGGCCCCATCATTCATTAGCCCAACAGGCATCTTCACATACATGAAGGTCCCCCATGGAGTAGTGAAATTTGTCTTATCCTGATCATCAGGATGCACTAAGACCTGGTTGTAACCTAAGAAACCATCTAATAAGGAAATCCTACTAGACCCCACTACCTTCCGCAATATATGATTCATTTTTGGCAAAGGTTAGTTTTGTTTTAGGAAGACCTTGTTAATATTTCTGAAATCAATGCATAATCTTATTTCTCAAATTTTTTTCCTAATAGGCACTATGTTAGACACCCATTTAGAGTATCTGAGAGGAACTATGATTTTTGCATCATACATATTTTTAACCTCTTTCTCAATCAGAGGCATCAGAACTGGATTTATCCTATAGAGTTTTTGTTTGAATGGTTTATGATATTCCTTGATTGGTATTTTATGCTATATGATACTAGTGTCATATGCTTTGAGATCCTCATAGCTCCAAGAAAATACATCAATGAATTCTTTGAATAAAGCTATGTATTTTTGTATTTTACCAGCAGGCAGTGACTTTTACAGTTTTATCATTTTAGGATTCAGATCACTGCCTATATTGCATTCTTCTACATCTACCCCTATGGGCTCTATTTTTGACTTTTTAGCTACATCATTGAAATCAAATAATTCTTCTAGTGGAACCAAACCTCTAGGAAAGAGATTATCTTTTAACTGAAGTATTTCAAACTCTTCTTTTTCTGGATCGATTTCATGCAATTCTAATTTTTTTTCAACTTCATTTATATGAATATTTACATATGATTCATCAAATTGTTTTCCTACATCAATATGTACAACTATTTGATTTTCTACTTCACACTCTAAGTCTATGATATTTTCTTCATACTCATTCTTAGACTACAAAAAGTTTTCAATTTGTTTGTCATTTCCAAAAACTTTCCAATACCTCATATTATCTATTACAATGGGTCGATGTTTCACTTCCATTGTGTATTGTCTATTGGGGTGAGGCATTTTACATGTGCTGGCTGAAAAAGCTAGACCATATGCTAGGATATTATGATTTCTAGGTATAGCAGCAAGATCATATTCTACAAAAGTTTCTAGAAAATCAAGCACAACATTTATGTATGCTCTCAGTCTAGGATGCTTTGCAGAGTATTCTCCTTTAATATGCTTTATAATTAACTCAGAATATCCATGAATTGAAATTCTCTTAGCATCTAATCTTCTTAACAATTGCAATCCTAACAGAAGTGCTTCATATTTGGTTATGTTATTGGTACATTGAAAAACTTTCTTATATGAATGACCGTCATCATGATTGTTTATTTATATGAAGGCAAAGAATATTTTAGGCAAGGAGAGATAAATTCATATAGTATTCAAGACCATTGGGCAAATGGAGTCAGGAAAGGGTTTACTTGTTGTTCAATGTGCAAGCTTTCAGTTGGGCTAGTCATCTAAAGCATTGGATCCTAAAATGATTGCGTGGCATGGAAACATTAAGGATTGAAAATGAAGAGAGGGAAACCATCCAATTCTGTCTATAGATCAGGTCAAAGGTCATTTAACTCCAGACCTTCTTGGACATAATCAGAGGTAACTTGAGGGAACTTGGAAAGTTTAATTGAAATGGAAAGATCCTAGTGAGGCAGAGACAGATTTCTAAACCTCCCAGTGTTCTCAACTCATTTAATTAAATCTAAACAAGAACATCTAAAGACAGATTCCATTAATTCATACATCAACTAGCAATATAGCGGACCACTACACTGGTTAAATTAATTGAAATCAATCCTTAGATAACACATTTAGTAGAAAACATAAAGGCAAGGAGAGCAGAAACATAGGGTGCCTAACAAGGGCAAATCCTATGCCAGATTTCTGATGCAAGCCAGAAGAAGTGTAATGAAATGAAATAAAACACAAAGATAGAAAAACATCACCGCTGCTTTAGATCAGGATCCAAAGAAATGTGCTTGTCATATTAAAAAACAACACTAGTCATGTACAACATTGCCCACAGCTTGAACATTCAGCCTGAATACATCCTTCTTCAGCCTATCTTACAACTTTACACAGACACTGTGTCTCAAAAGAAACTACTTGCAATCTTCTGATAACTGATCAACAACCTTTACAATGTTTCTTCATGAAATTTTATAGCAGAAAGATGGGCTGAGGAGGTAGGTGAAACTTTAATGCAGCATTAAAACTTCTGAAAAGAAAGAGGGCCGAAGCCCATTCTGTTTAAATTCTGAGCATTCAATTCCTGTCACTCTTTGGATGGAAGAGTGGTCTTCTTCAGGCCTCTATTTACTTCGGTATGTCTCTTGATGTACTCTGACTGCAGGACTCTGTGGTACTATTGGTGAATAAACAAAAGATAAATGAACGACTGAGAAGTCTGCCGTACTTGTGAAACAAATGCTCTGGTAGCTTCGGACTGTTGTCAGGGTGGAGATTTCTTCAGGAGCACGGTGTAGAATAAAAACTGCATGGGCGTTTTGTCCTTTATGGAGGAAAAACATTCTGCCGCTGTAGAAACCCTGATATGCATTGATTTCTGCGTGCTGTACCTTCTGCGTGATCCTTAGGTCTTCAATCTGGTACTTTGCCTCTAAATCTCTGAACATAAGGCTTATATATCTTCATTTGCGTGCCTTAAGCTCTCTGCTGCTTAATTTAAATCTCTGACGGTGAAATCTGTGTGTTAATGGCGCCGACACATTTTCACAGTGTAAAACCCTGGTCTTTTAATGCACGTCCTGTCGTAGGACCTCCTCGGGTTTTCTTCGTGGTTTCTGCCTCTGCACACGGTCTTTTCCTGTGTTTTCTGTCACTGTGACAACGTGTGCAAATCATGTCGGCTTTCACCACCTCAAAACCCTGCAAAACAGAAACTTGTTATGAAATCCATAAATGGGGGTAATGGATGAGACAGGGACGACGAGGATGGCCATGCAGACTGGTGAGATGGCGGAAAGGTGCAAAAACATGGTGGAAAATGCAATATGACAGCGGGACGTGGGCGGAGCGCAGCGGATTTAACGTAAAATAATGAACATTTGACCTTGGAAAGCATATATATAACGGGGGTGGGCAAATGTATGACAGATACACGTGGAGGTGGCGTGGCAGGACCGGGCGATGGCGGGACAGACAAATCTGGACCGTCCGATCTCGGCGGAGATCGAAGGTGGAAAACACGTCGGAGGGCGATGGACTGTGGGCCAGGGGTACGGTTGCCCTGGGTTAACTTGTGCGCAGCTCTGTGGAACGACGACCCTTCGATCAACTACCCCAGATCAGACGGTGCACGTGCATATCGCTGTGCATCCGTGGACAAACGTTAATGCGCGATGGGGTAGTGGTTTTGAAACAGTGCCGCTGCCACGCGTCGAATGCTGAGTGGAATCGCTGGCCGATTGGAGAATACCGCCTTCTGCCCAAAGGCGGTGTGGTAGAAACTGGATGGTTTTGAATAGTGTGCGGGGACTGCCGGGGCGGGTAGACTCCGAACCGTCGAATCTGCGAGTAAATGGACGGCAATTGCACGGTCAGGGGTTTGAACGGGGGAAACACGGACACTGTGAAGTTAACGATCGTCGTCCGATCTATAAAGATCGACGGGCAGGAACGCTCCCGATATACATTGGAGATAAGCGCCTTTCAGGCCAGCGCTCAGTTACAGCGCCTGGGTCGCAATGAGAAAAGGCTGAGGGGCTTGCGGAAGGGGGCTAAGGCCTAATGTAAGTTTAAAAGTGGGTTTTTTTCCCATTTTTAGTGAAATTTGAGGGCAATAAAGGGTGACGGTAGAGGTAATGAGGGTTTAAATGGCCAGCCAAGGGGTATGTGTGGGCTTTAAACGAGGTTTTTGGGAGAATCAGAGTGCTAATGAGGGAAATAAAAAGGGGAGAAAAAGGATGGAAAGTGGGGGGAAAACTGCAGAGCTACAAGGGGCGAAATAAGGCCTTTTTGGATCAGAAATTATGTAATCAATGAGACCTTATAAAGGGAGTCAGCAGAGGGAATTTTATCAAAGGAAAAGGCACAGGAGACTTCAAGGATGATGTGTCTTCAAGGGAGATGCATTCCTTGAAGGCTCAAAAACCATTTAGCCCCCTACTTTGCCTGTCAAAAATTTACAAGGGGGCTAACAGTGGCTCCACATGGGGATGGCTTCTTCTTGAAGGAGTCAAGAATTCAAAGAATAGATATTTGGAGTAGGCCAATTGCCTGATGCTTAAGCCACCTTTCTTCTTTGATTTTCAGCTGCCATAGATATGTTAGATCAGCAAAACATCCCAACAATCTACCTACCCATTCTACCATCCTAGCATTTTTTCTTTTAGGGTGCATTGGGACTAGCAGACCCTTTACATCATTTATTTCATAAACAGAAAATAAACCTATTCTATTTCTACCCTTATAACTCCATGAGACCATATTAGACTGTTGGTCTCATATGTTTCTCTACCTACACTACTATCTGCTAGGATTAGACTGTCTAGCATATTTCTTCTCTACATTCTAAGAAAGAAATTGAAAACAGCCGAGCCAGGATTAGACTGTCTGACTTGCTGGACCTTGCAGAAATTAAAACAACTAACTACATGCTCACAGACTGAGCTTATTTGAGCTTTTCCTACCTACCCTACTCTAACTGGAATATTTACAAGTCTAGCTTACGAACATTGTCTTCCAATGCAACCAGTCCATCAAATGATCCCATGACTAGTCTTTCTTGCTCAACGCCTTGAGCAGGCTAGATAGGCAGGGCAGCTCCCACTCTTTTTGTCCAATAATAGTAGCTTTGAAAAATTTTCTTTCTTTTTGCAACATGCTCCTCAAAAATACCTTTGATCCTTCTTCCAATGTGTGCAAGAAATGTGCATAAGGATCATGAAATGATACCTAGTTATGAATATCTGGCAGGCAGGCTTCAACCAGGGTTTTTTCTTCTTCCACTAGATCAAGGATAAGACTCTCTTGAGAAAGAGAATCTCCCTCATCTTCTTCATTTTCTGAATTGGAGGACTCATCATATATGGCAGTGCTTTCCTCTTGGAGCTCTGATATATTCTGCTCTGGTGTGCTGAGCTCTGTGAAGAGATCCATGTATTATTGAGCAGGGGCTTGTTCCATTACCTCCTCTTTTTCAAGAGAAGGCTCATTATTTTCACCTTGCTCAAGAATCTCTTCTTTGTTTTCTTCTTCATCATCTGAGATGAAAGGCTGCTGACCTCCAATCATGTGAAAACCATCACTGATGAGTTGTAATGGGGTGAAGCAAAGATCCAAAGATCCTTCACCCTCTCCTGCACTCTTAAATCTTTCTTCATCAGTATCATAAATAGCCTGCACTGGCTCATTACCTTCTGGAAGTAAAGGGAACTGATTATCCTCCCATAAATCTACTAATGATGACCCTGCAAGATCATCTTCTGTTTGGAGAACATCATCATCAGATAGATCAAAAATAGGAAAATCTTGAATGTAAGTAATGCTACCAATCAGAAATACTAGATTGTCAGCAGATTTTTCTTCACTCTGATTTACATGTGAGCTTTCCAACTCTGTACAACAAAGCTCATCAGATGAATGGATAAGGGTGTCTTATCTGTAAAACAATTCGGATGTTGGCTGTCTATTGATGATCTAATCTATTTCTTCTTCTGTCAAAGGGGAAGATGGTCTTGTGTTCCTTTGTGCAGAAGTGCAGCAGCTCTTTGTTTCCTCTGAAGACTGGATTTGAGGTAGGATGTCATCTTGAGCCTCAACTATAAGGGATGATAAATCAGCATCTGAGTTTTCAAGAATATCTTGAAGAATGTCCACAGTCTCTTGATGGTTTTCTTCCTCAGTTGATTCATCTATGTTCTTGTGATAACTAGGATGCATATGAAAATCTTGAATGGTTGTTAATAGATCTTCAGGACGCATATTAACCAAATCCTCATCAATACCTAACAGATACTGTATGATATTCTGAGATTGATCACAACAATCCCATGATAAGGATGGAGAGTTTCCTTTATAATTCTTGTAAAATACTTGGTGCATGTCCCTTAAAGAAAACAAACTCCAAGGTTCTAACCATTCATACCAGACCCTAGCTTTTCCTTCTAATGTTGCCATGAACATTTTCATTAGGCAGTCTTCATGCCATTCAACTTTAAATCTCCACACATGTATATGAAACTTGATGAGATGTAGCAAGGGGTCCTCAGTGTTTTCACCCTGAAAGATAGGCAGGTTTTTTAACCAGTCCACTTCAAGCATTTTGTGTGGGAATCCAGGGATATGCTCCCTAATCATTGGGGCATATCTTCTTTGTATGCGTGGAAGCATGTTTGTAAATCAGAAAGAGGTCACTGTATATGGTCAACCGGTTTAGAGTCTTCTACCAGTGGAGTCATTAGGTCTTTGGATCATAGGGAGTGTGGAGTCACCAGGTGGATGTATATGAATGTTTGAAGCAGGATTTTTTCCACCATCAGCAACTTAATGCCAATCTAACCAGATATCTTGGGTCTTTTGAGTGCCTAAGAGTATGAAAGATAATGCACTCATTCCCCAGCGGAGTCGCCATTATGTTGGGGTTCCCATGTTTTGGCCAGATTGGCAAGACCAAAAGATGAGACAACATCAAACCACTTTCAGACCTCAGGATCTAGCCCTCCTGGGTCCAGAGAGGGATCTCTCTATGATATGTCAAATTTATATGACTTTGAAGCTCGAGGTTTAAGATGTTAGGCTAGTTATAGGCACAGGGTTTGTTTGTTTGATTTGTTTGATTTGGTTGTTGGGAATCAGGAATGAAGGATTTCAATATAAGAGAAGGCAAGAAAAATAATATTTTATGCAAGGAGAGATAAATTCAAATAGTATTCAAGACCATTGGGCGAATGGAGTCAGGAAAGGGTTTACTTTTTTTTCAATGTGCAAGCTTTCAGTTGGGCTAGTCATCTAAAGCATTGGATCCTAAAATGATTGTGTGGCATGGAAACTTTAAGGATTGAAAATGAAGAGAGGGAAACCATCCAATTCTGTCTATAGATCAGGTCAGAGGTCATTTAACTCCAGACCTTCTTGGACATAATCAGAGATAACTTGAGGGAACTTGGAAAGTTTAATTGAAATGGAAAGATCCTAGTGAGGCAGAGACAGAGTTCTAAACCTCCCAGTGTTCTCAACTCATTTAATTAAATCTAAACAAGAACATCTAAAAACAGATTCCACTAATCCATACATCAGCTAGCAATATATTAGACCACTACACTGGTTAGATTAATTGAAATCGATCCTTAGATAACACATTTAGAGGAAAACATTAAGGCAAGGAGAGTAGAAACATAGGGTGCCTAACAAGGACAAATCTTATGGCAGATTTTTGATGCAAGCCAAAAGAACTGAAATGGAATGAAATAAAACACAGAGATAGAAAAACATCACCAGCTTCTTTAGATCAGGATCCAAAGAAATGTGCTTATCATATTAAAAACAACACCAGTCAAGTACAACATTTCCCATAGCTTGAACATTCATCCTGAATACATCTTTCTTCAACCTATCTTACAACTTTACACAGAACGATATCTCACAGAAACAACTTACAGTTCTCTGATATCTCATCAACAACCCTTTACAATGAGTTTCTTCATGAATTTATAGCTCCAGTGGAGCAGAGAAGGTAGGTGAGAAACTAAATGCAGCATTAAAAACTCAGAAGAGGAAGACGGCCGAAACCCAATTCTGTATAACTCCTGTGCATTAATCTCTAGTGTTCTTTGGATGAAGATGTGGGTTTCGTCCACGCTTCCATTTACCCCGGTATGTCTCTGACGTACTTTGGCTGCAGGACTCTATGGTACTTCTGGTGACTTAAACAAAGGTCAACAATGATGCTGGGGTCTCCATACTGTGAAACAAATGCTTCTGATAGTATATGGACTGTTGTCAGGGCGGCAAATCTTTTAGGACACGGCATAGAATAAAGAACGCATGGGTGCTTCGTCCTTTATGGAGGAAAAACATTTTGCTGCTGTAGAAACCCTGATATGCATTTATTTCTGTGTGTTGTACCTTCTACATGATCTCTGGGTCTTCAATCTGGTACTTTGCCTCTAAATCTTTGAGCCTAAGGCTTATATATCTTCATTTGCGTGCCTTAAGCTCTCTGCTGCTCCATTTATATCTCTAACTGTGAAATATGTGTGTTAATGGCGCCGGGACATTTTTACAGGCCCAAACCCTGTTCCTTTAATGCAGGTCCTATCACAGGATTCCCTCAGGCTTTTCTCCATTGTTTCTGCCTCTGCACACGGTCTTTTCCTATGTTTTCTGTCACTGTGATAGTGTGTGCAAATCATGGCGGCTTCCACCACCTCAAAAACCCTGCAAAACAAAAAAAACTTGTTATGAAATCCATGAATTGGGGGTAATGGATGAGACGGGGACGACGAGGATGGCCATGCAGACTGGTGAGATGGTGGAAAAGTGCAGAAGCATGGTGGAAAATGCAATATGACAGAGGGACGTGGTCTGGAAGACATGGGTGGAGCGCAGCAAATTTAACGTAAAATAATGAAAATTTGACCTTGGAAAGCATATATATAACGGGGGCGGGCGAATGTACAACGGATACACGTGGAGGTGACGTGGCGGGACTGGGTGATGGCGGGATAGACAAATCCGGACCGTCCGATCTCGGCAGAGATCGACGATGGAAAACACGTCGGAGGGCGATGGATTGTGGGCAGTACACGGGCGCTACGGGTTAACTAGTGTGCGGCTCTATGGAATGACGGCTTGTTGGATCAACTGCCCCGGATCGGACGGTGCACGTGCATATCGACGCTGCGTCCACGGACGAACGTTAATGCGCGATGGGGTAGTGGTTTTGAAACGATGTATTTGCCACGCGTCGAATCTTTGAGTGGAATCGGCCGGCGATTGGAAAATACCGCCCTCTGCCCAAAGTTGGTGCGATAGAAACCGGATGGTTTTGAATAGTGCGCGGGGACCACCGGGGTGGGAGAGACTCGAACGAGTCGGATATGCGGGTAAATGGATGGCAATTGCGCGATCGGTCCAATTGCGCGATCGGGGGTTTGAACGGGGAAACACGAACCTTTGTGAAGTTAACGATCACGTCAGAATCTATAAAGATCGACGATCGAAACGCTCTAGATATACATTGAATATTAGCGCCTTTCGGGCACACTCGGTTACGAGTGCTGGGTCACGTGGAGAAGGAGTCGAGGGAAATTAGAGAGGGGAGCCCTAAGGCACAACAATATTTGAAAAGTGGGTTTTTTGCCCATTTTTAGTGCAATTTGAGGGCAATAAAGGGTGACGGTAGAGGTAATGAGGGTTTAAATGGCCAGCCAAGGGGTATGTGTGGGCTTTAAATGAGGTTTTTGGGAGAATTAGAGTGCTAATGAGGGAAATAAAAAGGGGAGAAAAAGGATGGAAAGTGGGGGGGAAACTGCAGAGCTACAAGGGGCGAAATAAGGCCTTTTTGGATCAGAAATTATGTAATCAATGAGACCTTATAAAGGGAGTTAGCGGAGGGAATTTTATCAAAGGAAAAGGCACAGGAGACTTCAAGGATGATGTGTCTTCAAGGGAGATGCATTCTTTGAAGGCTCAAAAACCATTTAGCCCCCTACTTTGCCTGTCAAAAATTTACAAGGGGGCTAACAGGTAACTTGAGTATTAATATCTCCATCATTATAAAGAATGAAAGAGTCTAAATCTGAGTGGACAGAGTAAAGGGGATAGTTATGTGGTTTATCCTAACTACTCACCATGAATTTCATTTAAGTTTCCCTCTGTAGTCTTCTCTACTAACCAAACACTAGTATGGTAGCATAAGTCATGTCCATTTGTAGGTTCCCTTGTAATTTTTCTCCCCATGAGCGTGACAATAGCATGCCATACTTAGGGGTTATATCTACAACCAATATATCCATTACTAGACTCTTAGCTGGGATTTGGGCTAAAGTAACACATTGATCCATAATGAGACCTAAACATCTTACTTTGATGGAATCAAATGAATATAAGTCTTCATAAGGCCTAGTAATGTCAAGACCAAGCTTCTCCATAACAACATTGGGCATCAAATTGTGGGAAGTACCTGAATCCAACATAGCATTATGGAGAATATTATCATGAACGTTGAGACTAACATATAATGGAGGAACTCCTCCTTCCTATGGTTTATC
This sequence comes from Pinus albicaulis, assembly GCA_034641835.2. Taxonomy (NCBI): domain Eukaryota; kingdom Viridiplantae; phylum Streptophyta; class Pinopsida; order Pinales; family Pinaceae; genus Pinus; species Pinus albicaulis. The sequence continues at coordinate 86,869 of JAXQQM020064384.1, read as the reverse complement.
ATCTAGCTCTGGACCAAATAAGAGTTCAGGTTGATCATCATTCAAATTGACAGTATCAGTGTTTTCCCCTATGTTTAGAGCCTTCATAACCTGAGTTTTGTATATATTTTTGTTCATTAACTCTGTTAAGGGGGTGAGAATTTTTAGTTTTTCTAGTTCATTTTCAATGTTGAATGATGTTTGAAACCTATTTAAGTTCATAAAGTCAGATTTATCAGCAATTTCTTTTGTCACAGGTTCCTTTTGGTGACTGGTGGTTGGAATATTAGTTTGAGTAGTTTTGGAAGTACTTTGAACAATATTTTTGGCAGGAATTTCTACTGTATTTTTTCTAGAACTATCAATAGTTTTTTTAGCAACATTTTTTGCGGTTTTATTTACAACAGTATCACAATTTTTCTTGACAAGATTTTCATAATTCTTTTTGTTTGGGGAATCTGATGTTTTCTTACTCCTAATATTATAGTGCCTATGGAATTCCATAATAGCATTTTCAAATCCTTGCTTGTAATCATCTGATTCTTCTAAATCAAGTTCATTTTGGGAAAGTTGAAAAAGCTCTTGTTCTTATTGAGTAAGAAAAGCAGTTTCATCATCATTAATACCCATCAAATTGATTTGGTTCTCTTTTACTTCTTCTACTATTTCCCCATCATAATCAGCATAATTCTCCTGAAATGGAGGTATAATTTGTTGATCAGGGCTCCTTTGTTCCCTCTATTTTGATTTGGGGAGTATTTATTCTAGGATTTTGATTATGATTTTGAGGTGCGAGTTGATTTTCTCTAGGAGCAACACTTTCATTTAGATTAATCCTTTCAATCAGTATTTCTAATGTTCTTACTAATAAATCAATTTTGGAATCAGCAGAAGAAGTAGAGGGTTCTTCTTTCATGGTCACTCTCCTTTCAGTCCTAATTTTAGCTCTCTTTGTTAACAGATTTGCTTCTATTCTCACTGCATCCCTTTGCATTTATTCTAATTTTGATGAATTTCTTTCTCTAAGATGGTAAGACATGTTTGCCTCAAAGCCATCTATGAATTTAATTAAGGCCAAACCTTGTGGTGGTTTAATGCTGGCAGGAATTTCATTGTATACAGTGTTCAATCTAGTGCAATAGTCTTGAACACTTTCCCCTGGTGTCATCCTAATTCTTTCATACTCAGATAAAATCTGAAGAGGGTTCAATTTAATTTCCCACGTGTTAAGGAATGTCTGGTGGAATTCAAGGACATCATTTATGCTAGCAGCAGGAAAAGATTTAAACCATTTCCTAACCTCTCCAGTGAGACTTTGTGCAAACAAAATCATCTTTATGTTTTCCTCATCTACTTCCTAAAGTCAAAACTATCATTCATCTTATCTACATGTTGTTGGGTAGTGATAGGTCAAGTTCCATAAAATTGTGGAATTATTTTTTGATAATCTTGTGGCATGTTTTCCAAATGATCTTGAAGAACAAGGGGAGCATATCTAGCTTCCATTATAGGGATATGAGGATGAACAATATTAGGATTGATCAAAGGTGGTTGTTGGATAACAGGTGGAGGCTGAATCGGAGGTGGAAGTTGAACTGAAGGTTGAGGTTTTGGTGAGGATGAAGGTTGGATTGTGGATGAAGATTGGGGAGAGGATGGGTTTGAGTAGCTTGATGAGAAACTATTGGAATAGTAGTGGAAACTATAGAAAGGTTAGGACTAGTTGATCTAGGATGCACAAATTGTGATGAGGTGGATGATTCTTCAAAAGAAGTGAGGGCAGAGAGTTCTACAGATTAGTTGAAATAAGCCTCATGAACAGAAAGGTCAAAACCTGAAACTAAACCTTGAAATTTATCAAAATCCTGAAAAATATGAAGTTCTATATCAGGAGGAGCATATTGTGTTTCAAATGAATGTCTTCTTAATGTAGCTTGGTCTACCACTATTTGATCTACCCAATTGCCAAACTTAGTTCTAAATAAAATTTGTTCAAAAGGTAATTCAAACTCAATGTCTTGTAGAGTAACAAAGTATTTTAAAAGTGAATCTGCTCTATGGGGAGGGCTACTACTTCCTTGTCTCTCTCTTATACTTTTTCTTCTCAGTAGCTTTTCAGGGTCATCAACAATTACTGCAGGCTTTGGATCAGGATCAGATCTAGTGTAGGCTCTTTTGGGAGCCAGAGTTGAAAATTAAGGCACACAAACACTTATTCACAAAAATGAAAAAGAAACAATCTCTTAAAATGTTCCTATCATACACTTTTTCCGAGGTTATGAATTCGAAGAAAATTTCAATATTTTCAAGTATTCCCCAATATGGTCGCCACTATGTTATCATTTTTTTAATTTACTACATTGTGAGAATAAACACAGAGGACAACATCAAAACCACTTTGGAAGCTGGATCTAGCCCTGCCAGATTCATAGAGGGATATCTTTGTAAAATTTAACTTTGTTTTTAATAAATTTTAGGCTAGTTATAATTGTGCTTGATTGTTTGTTTGTTTTGATTTTTTGGTGGATTAAGTGACTATATTCCCATTGGGCTATGGATTCAAAGATATAACTAGTTTTGCATCAATATTTAAAATAGTTATCATAGGGAAATCTAGATTGAATTAACTGGATCCTTTAAGATTTTAAATGAATTATGGAGGTGGAAGAAAAGTGAAATTTAGTAGATATTTAAAAGAAATGAAGTATTCTTCAATATGACTTTAGTGGAAAACATATAAATTTCAAAAAGGCCAGAATAAGGAGTTCTAATTAACATGTCCTATTCATCACAGTTTCTATTTAACAATTAATATTTTTCAGATTTACAGAAAATAACGCAATTACAGAAGAAAAAATTCACCAGTGAATACACCACATGAATCCTGTAATAATTCCTTGTATTATTGATGCTCCAGTAAGCTTGAAAATTACAATGCTCAGAAGGAAATATATACTTGGAAATCAACCTAAAATACTTTGAACAGTGAAGTATTTATACTAAATTTTACAAAACAAATTACATTAATGTTGTCTCAACAGATGGTGAATTATTAGCAAAAAAAATGAATAATAAACTCTAATTGTGACAAAAATTAATCTCGATGGAGATGATATGGAACGTTCGCATTGTTTTGGAGGAAACAATTACTGAGTGGACCTATTTCTAGGCTGTGTTGGCTGATGTGCTAGATGCAGCTGACTTTTCTTAATTACTCTTTACTCCTGTATCTCACATAGTTTATCCCATCAATCTTCATCTGGGCTAGTCAATTTGATTACCTTTCGGTAAATCTCATCAACTTTAGTATATCTGGAAAAGGTGGGCTTTACCACGAAGATGTGATTTACCTCATGTTGAATGAAAAATTCATTAATGATTGCCTCCATAAATGTTATGCCTGTCATATTTCCTTTAATGTTGGAGAATTAGGTGTTGTCCCTGGAAATTTATTTTAATTTATTCAAATAATCTTCCTGAGCTATTAAATTATCATTAATAAAAAACAGAGAAGGTAGACCCTTCTGTGTTAAAGGCTCTATCCTGTTAAAAAACTTGTTCACTGTTATCTCCAAGCCATGGCATTTCTCTTCCAACTGAAAAACCAGATTCTTCTTTGTAAGAATTATCTTCGCTTCTAAGATAGTCTATGTTATATCATCTACTCCCAAGCCATCTAACTCATATATGTTCTTGGAGTTCAGGAACTTGATAATGTTATTTTATGTAGTAGGCATATCCCCGAGTTCCTCTTTAATAATTATGATAGCATCATTTTCCTTCTTAAACAACTCCTTTTGTTCAAAGATAATATGGATGTAGGGCCAGATTTCATTAATGGAATTCATAATATCTGCTAAGATGATTTCCTTGGCTTGGGCCAAGGTCTGTCCAATGGTTGATTCTCTCTCTGACTTCTACAATCTCTCTATTAATTTTTGTGCTCTTTGTGTTTCTGCTAAATGTGAGGCTTCAGTCCTTGATCTCTGGTCTTGCAACACTTTGACTTGATCCTGAAACATCTTGATTTCCTCTATCTAGATAGACAGATTCTCCTCTGCCTCTATCAACTGTTCTTCACCATCTGATGTCTGAGTTGTAGAGGTGCAACATCCAAAGGAACCATGGAAATTTTTGCAGTGTGCTCCCTCTCTTTAATCATATTTTCCATTTTTGTCTCCATTTGTCTCAATTGTGCATTTTACTCCATGAGGAGCTTCATCATATCAGTATTTTGAGACTTTGTTTATTGAATGTCTTTGGTGAGAGTGTCTTCTACTAGGAAAGGTCAAAGTTTTTAGCCCTTTTGGCAAAATCTAGCTTCTGGTCTATTTCATTAAGGGCTTCTAGGGAGAAAGGGGTGCCATTTTCCACATAAGTGGCTTGCATCATTTGATCAATAGATTGAGCAGTGATGGTGAAGATAATTTCACCTGTGGGAGAAATTATGGCTCTCTGACTGGGTATATAGCAGGTTTTACATTTCCGGATGAATTCAAGGGCACTAAAGTGTGGGGGGAAATATAATGTGAAAATTTTGACTCCCAGGGTCCAATATCATCTAATTTTTCTATGTATTTATCCTCTAACCAGTAATACATCTCAAATAGTTCGAATTCACAGAGAGTTTCATGGATCTTATAGTATTTTTCATCTAAGGGAACATGGTCTAAATCAATAGGAGGATGGATCAAAGGGTTAAATGGCTCGTCCTAAATTTTCTTCTTAGGATGCATTTTTCAATTTGTTTAAGAGGAATTGAAAGGATTTAGAAAGGAGCAGGTTTACAAGGATAGTGAAAGCTCTAGATTGATCGAAGGAGGTGAGGTGGAAACAATGGCTTGGGTCAGCGATGAACTGATGAATTGAACTGGAGCTATGTAAACCTGTTTAGACAATAAAATTTGAAAATAATTTAGCATAGTAAAGTTTTACAATGGTTACAGTGCATGATTTTATAAGAAATCAAGTTTTTTCCGTTGATTATTGTGCGGATCCGTTATATTAATGGTCGATAGCTTAACTTAATTCACTAATGGATCGATTTCGATGGGAATGTATGTGATTGGAAATGGATATGTGAGTTGGCGCGATGAGACTGGTGGGTGTAACGAATAGGAAAGTGGTTTTGGTATAGAAAAGAAAATTATTTTTCGGGGGGGGTATGAAGTGGTAAGTGGTATGAGCAGAGGTGGGTGAGAAATGCAAATAATCCGCCACGCATTCGTGGGCCCAAGTCCTAAAACAACTTTTTTCGAACCCCCCCCTCGGTAGTAAAGCTCGGATGGAGAGGGGGGAGCGAAGATTAACGTGGGTCGTAGATTTGGATGCGTAGGATATGGATGACATATAGGTGTGGGGCATTTAAAGTGGAGTGATTTGACGTGTTGTAGGGTAGCTGCATGTTTTAGATTAAAGTGAAAATTTGGATAGTATGGTAAATATGCCAAATATTTGATTTATGCACCCAAATGCTTAAAGTTAGGTTAAAATGATTTTATCGCTTTTCCCTTCTTATTTGCATAAATACATTTTGAAATATAACTTAGGATAACCATTTTAATATTTTTCAAGGCCCCAAAAAAACTTCTACCTACCCATTGAATTTTATTTATTTTTCTAGACTGACATTCTTTCTTCTTTCTTCTTAGGCTACATTTAGGCTAGCAAACCCACAACACTTTTTTTTATGAAAAAATCTAATCTACTCTATCACTTATTTCTCCTATTGATTCGGTTTAAGCAGTTGAATCAATTTCATTTTCTACCTAACTACCGATTTACCAGGATTAAATTGTTTGGAAAATCTTTATTCACTAACCTAATTGATAAAAATTCACAATTTTTCAATCATGATTAAGTTGTATGATTTGAACAAAAATCTAGTCATTGTGGAATTTTTAAACAAGCTACACACAACCTTATTTGATGATGACATAAAGAAAATTAATCTATCAGTAGTGGCATTCAAATTTGCAGCACTTTCAGTATTATTTTTTCTATTTTTTCTTTTGTGGGGTTCTTATTTTCTTTTTTATTCTTTTCAACTTTTACAATGTAAGATTAATGAGAAAAAATACTCAATCACCTTGACATCCTATAATTTATAGGACCCTAACACTATGGATAGCATTGCATGTATACTACATGATAGGCTCTTCAAGCACTCAAAAAGGTTGCTTCTAGCCATCCAAAACCTTAATCTCCCAAGACTACTCAGAAAACGCAGTGTGGCCTCCAAAAAGAGGGCAGAAAGGTCATTTTTTGATGTTTTTTTAGCATCTTGACCCTCCAGAAGTTGATGACAAGGATGCTATCATGCCTAGGATTTATGTATATGCCAAGATAAATCCACGCATGTAAAAAAATCATCCACTGGACCTCCCAAAAAAAAATGCGACATGGCCCATGGTGTGTTTTTGCCAGTGGGACTGTTTTCATAAATTTCCAAATTTCACCAAAATTTACAAAAATGAAAAATTTCTTCCAAAAATCTTAAAAATTGGTCCATACAGGCTAGATGAAGCTCTGATATGGTGTGTTATGCTATTAGAGAAGCATCAGCAGGAATTTCTAACTTACCCTTCTCCTTTTGGCTGATTAGGGTTTCCTTAAGTTTTTCTTGCAATTGTTTCACTTTGACTTTGCAAATATGATTCCTTGTGTAGTAGTGGGTAACCATATGCCTTTGCAACTTGTTGTCTCTATTGGATTTTTCAAGGAGCTTCTATAAGTGAAAATTCACTTTGTCAACCCAGAATTCTCTATTTTCATTGATTTCCATGGCTATTCTTTCTTCAAATGTCAACTCTTCAACTGGTGGATTTTGTTCTCTTTCTTTCTGAAGTTCCCTTCATAGACCCATGGTCCTTGGCCTTTTCCTTGTCACCTTCTCTTCCTGATTATCTGAATCTTCAATTTCAACCATTGATTTTCCCTTCACATCTTTCATATTATCTTTAAATTGATTCTTCTCTAAAAATAACAGCTTTACCTTCAATTTATTTTTCTCTTGCTCTAGGAAAGAAATTATGAAATTATCCCTTGAAAAATTTTCCTTGAGTTCCATGATCTAGGCATCTTTCTCCTTGATGACCTGCTCTAGGGTTTCATTCTCTTGACTGGCCTCTAATTCCACTATATCAATGTCATGATGGATGGGCTCCTCATCATGTAAAGATGCCTCTTGTTGTAATGGTGATCCCTGTTCTGCTCATGTAGGCTTGGCCTCTTCCTTAATTTGTGGAGAAAACACAAGCCTTCTACCTCTCTGATATGTCTAAGTGACCTCAATCCTCCTCTTTACTAAAACTCTACTATATGATCAAACCTTCGTATGTTTAGATGGTATTGATGGTGTTGATGGTGAGCTATGGCTAGTAGGCTGACTAGCAGAAGGAAAAAAGACATCTGATTGCATTAAATTTTCCCAAGTGATGTTCTTTTTTTCAATCTGGTGTAAAACAATGATTTTGAAGAGAGCATGGTGAAAGAGAAAAACTTCAGGATCACTTTTCCTATGCTAAAATTTTTCTGCCATCTTTGCCATACTTCTGTAGAGGTAATAGGGAAAATTGAGTGGTTTTACCCCTGTGAAATGCATGAGTATTCTGAAATGGTACTTGTCTAGTCTAGAAAATATTCCCTCACATTTGAAGTACTTCATTATGATTTCCATCAGTGGTGTATACTTCTCAACAATCTGCCCAGCAGGAAAAACCTTCTTGATGTTGTTTTGATAAGTCTGTCTTATGAGGTAGGGCTTGTAATTTTGGACCTCTAGGTCTTGTTTCTTGAACCATTTCTCACCATGATTGGGTATCCTTGTGGCATCTACTATTACATTAATTGATATAGTGAATGTAACTCCTAAAATCATGACCTTTTCCTTCTTGAGATGAGTGGAAAATAATTTAGTCATTTTAGCATGGTATTTGACTCTTTCAACTTGGTCACAAAATGGAAGACACCATACACTCTGAAAACACTGCTTTGAAAATGGTGAATACATTAGCTCATGAGTTTTTATGGGTTAATATCTTGATATTTTTCCTCCCTTTTTGTAAGTCCTCTTTTCTCCCTTCATATGTACTTTGCAAGGGGAAAACCCTAATATTGAAAGACAGGGGAAGGGAGAAATGGAGTAGGATGGAGGGGTTAGAAGAGGGAAATATGGATAGGAAAAATTATGGAAGTAGGTAAGGGTGTTAGGAAGGTTTAGGAAGCAGAAAGGGAAATAATTAGGGTTTTATTAGGCCTAGGGAAATTTAACACGGTCCTAGGTCTAGGAGGCAGGGAAAATTTTAAGGATGGAAAATTATTTTGAAGTTTAAAAAATTGGCAAATCTCACTAGTCCCTAATGTGAAAAATATAAAATATTTATTGATGTATTTGTAAAATTATTCAAATTTATAATGATATTATATATATTTTCTATATAATGTTGGCTATTTTTAAGGTAAAATAATTTTATATTGTAAAATTTGGGCGAATCACTTTTGTAAAAAAATGAAAATTGGCGAAACTTTTTTTTGGAAAAACCATGGAAAATTAGCCCACTTGTGAATATTAGCTCCTAAAATTTTCCATGCTAGGAGACTGCCAAAAACACAAGGTAGGGATAGTGGTGTGGTATAGGGGCTAGGGTTTGGGTTTAGGGGCTTAGGGAGTGAAAGTGAGGGGTTGTGAGTGCTTTAGGGAGTTTCTTTGAGTGTGAGAAAATAAAAAATCACTATGGGGAGGGATAATTTGACTTGAAATTTTGAAATATAAGCTCTCCCACAAAACGCAGTGTGGGGCTTTATGGAGGAGTTACACCATGAAATCAAGGAAAACAAAGTGAAATGGAGGCTTCCAAGGCTTAAAATTACTTGTATAACCCTGAAGAACACTTGGAGAACCTTTTCAAAGCCTTATAAATTGAATTTTCTTCTCTTGGAAAGAAATCGCAGCGAAGGAGGGAAAACATAGCATGGCACCTCCAAAATGCAGCATGGTAGCTTGTGGTCACTTGTTTAGGGTCTTCTTGAATGCTGAAGTGATGAGGTTTCCTTGGTATGTGAGTGAGAGGTCTTCTTCAATAGTATGAATGATAAAATTGAACGAAATGGACTTTAATTTATAGCTTGTAAGAGTCAATTTTCTTCATAGTAGTGGGTTGACCCACCACATGCTTTTCTCTTTGTGTTTTGAGAAATATGTAGCTTTGTAACTTTTTGTGTAGCTTAGGAACATTTGGAATTTATTGAATCTTATCAAACATAAATTACACTTGAAACAAACTTTATTGAGAAAAATCCCTATTTCTGCTCCTTCATTTGCCAGATTTATGCATGAAATGACTGATTTTTTATAGCTAAAACACTAATGACCTAATGGAGACACTGAGTTGGATGAATACCATCATGACATGACTGAAATGAATATGAATACCTTGTGATTATGACCCATCCCACTATGATATGGTAATGACCAACAAGTGAAATTTTTTGGAAGGAGCAGAAATAGTCCTAGACACCACTAGCCAATGACCAAATTTTTATTTGAAGACCTAATGAAACCATTAAAATTTTACTCGACACCCTAATAAAAATTTTGAAAGAGCCCATTTGATCACTGATGACAAGTAGAACTAACTGACACTAACATTGGCTCCAACTGGGGATGGCAGCTCCTTCGAGGTGTCAAGAACACCATAGACCAAGTAGCCTAACCATTGGGCATGGAGTCAAAATCAAAAGACCAAACTCGAAACAGAAAACCAACTAAAATATTAAACTGACTTTAACTTAAACAAAAAATTATTATGCTTACAAATTAGCAGACAATCAAGGAAACTTTATGGCCTTCATCTCGGGCTCCAAACTTCGATGATCAAGTCCTTCACACTTTGGCAGAAAAAGTAAACTGATATGTACAATTATAGTGAAAATTTTCAAAATTCTGATCAAAACAAGTAGTGCTTGAGAAGCCTACCATTGACTGGTCCTCCTTCGTAGTCTTAACCATTCATTTCTTCTAACAGGTAAGCATATTTCCTCTTGAAGCTGAAATCTTTTATGGCCCTTTCCATAAATTCTTTAACTTACCATGCTTCCCTTTGTCTTCATTTCTTACATCCCAAGGGAGGACTACATCACCAATGTTGAAGTCATATGCCTTTGCCTTAGGATCATATACTTTCTTGATTCTTTCTTGAAGCTTGTAAGTGTTTTGAAACACCTCCTCCATGGTTTTTTGTAAATGGATCATTTGATTTATCCGTCATTGAACATCATTCAACTCACTACTAATTTCCTGCAAAATCTTCATGATCAGGACAACGAGGGAAGAAGGAAATACTGCATCAATCCCATATACTAAATCAAAAGGTGTCATACCTATAAACTTCTTGTTGCTTACTTTCTCCGCCCATAAGGCATTTATGAGCTTCTTATGCCAATTTTTCTTGTTCACTTCCAACATCTTCCTTATAATTTTCACCAAATATTTATTTGAAGACTCGGCCAAATCATTACCTTGTGGATAGTATGTCGTCAAATGTCCCAAACTGATATTGTACTTCTCACAAAACTCCACCATATTTTTGGATTTGAAAGTAGCTATGTTATCCATGATGATCTTCTATGAAGAACCAAATCTGGACAAGATATTAGATTCCAAAAAACGAATAATACCCAAATCAGTTGCTTGCCTAGTTGGGATTGCTTCAATCCACTTCGTCAAATAATATCTAGCCGTTATAATCCACTTGTGTTGGGCGAATGATGAAGGATTGATCTCACCCATGAAATTAACACCCTAATGCTGAAATGGTGCCTAGACTGATATGGGTTGCAAAGGCAGCAGGAGAAGCTTCCTCTTTCCTTGGAAAACTTAACATTCATGATAGCTCATCATTGTCTTGTACACATCAGCAAAAAGAGTGGGCCAATACAAACCAGCCCTTAATATTTTTTTTGTTGTGGTATTCCAATATAAGTGTCCACCACAATCACCCTTGTGGAAATCACTCATCACTTCCTTCACTTCACTTTCGATGATACAATTCAACAAGACACCTCTCGGGTCTTTCCAATACAACACATTGTTTAAATACAATACTTCGAAGCTTTTAATTTCAATGATGTACCTCTACTTTTAGACACACCTAGAGGAGGATTTAAATGTTGCAGAACATAAAATATATTAGCATACCAAGGTGATTAGAGAAAAAAATTTAGATACATGTGTCATTGATTCACCAACTTCTTCCTCAGAAAGTGTAGAAATTAGATTTACATCCAGCGCATGTAGATTTGATTCTTCCATCAGCTTTTCCAAACCCTTCCCCTTGATTAGCTTCTTTGGCTTGATCTCAAAATAATACTCAAGCATAGTTTCAATCCATTTTCCTTGCCTCCCTTCTAGATCTATTTTCATCAGCACATCCTTTACAGTTGCATTTTGAACATCGGCTAGGATATGAGAATTTAAAATGTATACCCAGAATTCCTTCAACGCTTTCACCAAGGCTAAGGATTTCTTCTAAATTATGTTATATCTTAGCATTGAATCTATTATGGTCTGGCTGAAAAATGTAATTGGCTGCTCCATCTTGGAACCTTTCTTCTGCATCAGTACAGCAACCAACGAGTGCTCGAAAGTGAATGAAAAGATTATGAAATATAAACTATAACTAGGGCTTATCAATGGGGGAGAAGATGTTAAAGAAAATTTCACTAAATTAAATGACTTCTTAGCATGCTCTGGCCATCTTACCTCGTTGTCTTTCTTTAGCATATCCTTCATATCTCTTAGGTGTTCAGCGAGATTGTGAATGAATCTCCTCAACTTCTAGCGAAAATGATTTTGATCTGGCTTGATTGGGATGGTGTGTTGGATGATATCTCTGTTTTACACCTTAAGATCTGAATATTCCCAAGCAAACACATTAGAAAATTACTTCAAGAGAGTTGTTTATTTACCTTTCAACTCAGGGGAGAAGGATTTTAGTAGCTTGATCATCTTGTGTTTCTCCATTGTACCAATGCTCACATATTCGACACTTGTTTCTGTGGGTACCATCGTTGGATTTTTGGCCACAACATCATGATCAAAAAACTCCTCCAAAGGCACTAAACCTCATGGAATTTTGTTATCCTTCAAGTGCACCAGCCTCAATTACTTGATCATCTTCATTGTACACTTCATCCATGTGGGAGTTAGCAAACTCATCTTCATTCTGTAGGAAATTATTAATTTTTTTTCCATCCCAAAATATTTTCCAATATCTGAGATTTTCAGGGACAGTCAAGTGATGCTTTACATGATTTTCAAAATTCTTAGTAGAATGAATCAACCATGAAATTTTGAGTTCTAGGAATCAAAGAAAAATTATATTTTGGAAAAAATTTCAAAACATCAAGAACATCATTTCGATAAGCTCTCATCCTAGGATGTTTGTCCTGGTACTCCCCTTTTACCTGTTTTATTGCCAACTCGAAGTCGCCATATACTGTGATTCTTTTTTCACCTAGCCTTTTCAAAATTCGGAGACCAGTGATCAAGGCCTCATAATCAACTTCAATGTTAGAGAAATAAAAGGCTAGCTTGTAGGAACATCATCTTATATTCCTTGGGACTTTTACTAACTAATGTATCCAGATTCTGATTACAGCTCCATCTTTCCCCAAAGCACTATCAAAATCCATGGTCCAAAGACCTTCCTCATCATCAGGAAACTAAAACTCTGTGGGTTGAACTTATTCTTCTTTCTGATCAGTTGCCTCAATTTGATCTTTCCCTTTCTATGATTCAAATGAACCCTATTGTGACTCTTTTTTCTTATGCTCTAAATTGTTTTGCTGCAAGTTTTATGAATTCTGATTTCCATTTTCTTCTTTTGAGACTGATTGTACACTATTTTTTAACTCTGAAATTTCTTCACCTTATAGAATATGAATATCTATATCATCAGTACCACTATCATTATAAAATATAAATGATTCTAAATCAGTATGTACAGAGTGAATCAGGTGATTTTTAGGCTTATCCTTACAGTGAAAGCAGCATGCCATACCTTGGAGGTATGTCAGCAACTACGACATCCATCAACGCATTTTTAGTAGGGATTTGATCAAAGGAAACAACTAGATAGTACAACGAGGCCAAATCCAATGGAGGTTTGATATTAATGGGAATGGAGTTGTATACCTTGTTGAAGCGATTTTTATAGTCTTGGACCAACTCGTTTGATTGTCTCTTCATTGAGTTGTACTCAGCCAAAATCTGGAGTGGATTTTTACTTTCCTCCCACTTGGCGAGGAAAAGATTCGTCAACTGCTGTGAATTCTGCACTGAACCAGCTGCCTAATATTTGAACCCTTTCTTTACCTCCCCTGACAAACTCTAAGTGAGGATTCTCATCTTGGCATCATCATTATCCACTTCTTCTGAATCAATGAAATCAATAATATTATCAATGTGTTGTCTCATTGTAATATCAGAGGTTTAGTCAAAGAGAGGAAGTCTTTGTCCATAATTATGCGGTAAGTCAGTAAGCTGACCCGGCAGAACCAATGGAGAAAATCTAGGCATGATTTTTCTAAGAGATGAACTTGTAGGTACAACAAAAATAGTTGGTATTGAAGGTGTTTGTATAGGAAGGGAAACATATGGTATAGAAGAAGCGGTATGGTTGAATGAGAATTAAAATGGATCAGCAGACAAGAGCTCCCGCTGATACTGGATGAAGGCCTTCTCAAAAGTATATTGGAGATTATTGGCTAATTTTTAAACTTTATCGAACTGACTCCAGACCTTCCTATCAAAATATGACTCTCATTTGGATTATAGGGACAATATATTATCTTCAAGCTTTAGAGAATCAAATACTACTTCAGATAATGATGTAACTTCAGACAACCTCAAGGGATCAAACATAATTTTAGACAAGGATGCTTTTTATTTTTATCTAAACAGTTACAATTCAAACTTTAGGTCGAAAGGAATGTCTTCAAGTGAAAATATTTTTGCAGGCAAATATGTAGACCTTACGAATGTATATGAAGTTGACTGAATCTTTGAATGTTGAGTTCTTTTTTTTTTTATGAGTCTCTCTGGATCTTAAACAGGAGAAGTTGGATGTCGATCGGGATTCGATCGTGTGTATCTTTTCGAAGCCAGTGTATTCTTGCTTCTGCATTTTGGCTCTCTGCAACTTGAATCAGCCTTCGCGATATCTAGAGCCTCTCACCCACAAGCCTAGAATTTGATGGAGAAGTATGTTACACCCAGGTAATATCTGTCACTTCGTTCCCCAGAAACAACGCCATAAATGTTAGCCTCCACAACGTCCCAAGGCTGATGAAAGAATGCCAATAGAGGTAACCTCAATCCAAGCTTTCATTTTGGTAGCTAGCCCTACCAAAACAGAGAGGTCTCTCTCTATGAAATCACAGCCAAAGAGTTTGACTAGATGAGGGTTATAGTTTAGGCTAGTTAGGTCAACTCTAGGGTTTTGAAAGTTTGATGATTTTTGTGTTGGATCAGGGATGAAACTAGGTAGCTAGGACAAATGATCAAAGGGTTACAACAACAAATATATAAAGCAGCAAGGTATCAATGCTTTAATGATGTATTAGGTTTTTTTTGGCGTAGTGTAGGGCTTGAAAAAGCGGAGAGAATCTTAATGAGAATACATTTATGAATTCATTAAAACTGAAGAAAATAAACATGAAATGATTTTCCTAAACAAAATAGAAACACGAGAGAATTATGCTTATATAACTTTTAGGAATATCACTTAGGAAAGAAAGGAATGGAAAGAGAATATATATATCAATCATAAAAGACTATAACAGAGAAGAAAAAGTATCAACAACTCACTACACATGAACTCCTAGATAATAGCTGCAACTGTTCCTCTGAATTTCTAAATAAAAGTTGAAGCAGAAGCTACAATGGTCTCAAACCTTTGACATCCAACCATCCAAATATCAGTTCCCCTCTCTCAGAGGTCGAATTGATGAGTTGTGGAGCTTATCACTTTATCTTCTCACCTAAAACATAAAGACTAGGGAGGTTTCTAACCTCTCCTCAAGATAGACAAACTACATCCTTTGACTATTTTTGACATTTACAAGCATCTAACTATCCCATTTTGACTTTAACATGCCTTATTACACCTTATGAAATCATTACATCATCATAATTTCCAAATTACATGAGTGAAATTAAAACTGGATGAAGCTTATAGATAAAAATGACATTCTAGAGAAAACACAGCAAATTCAAGAGAAAACGTCATGTGCCTAGAGAAAACGCAGTGTGTGAGGAAAAATGGAATTTTGGAGGTCTTCCTGGTGTCCAAATGTTGATCTGAAAGTTTTTATGGATATCCTTGGATGTATTCTACATTATAGGCTCTTTAAGAACTAAAAAAGGTTGATTCTAGCCTTCCAAAACGTCAATCTCCCAAGACTACTCAGAGAACACAACGTGGCCTCAAAAAAAAGGGCAGAAAGGTCATTTTTTGATGTTTCTTGAGCATTTTGGCCCTCCAGAAGTTGATTATAAGGTTTTTATGATGACTAGGATTGATCTATATGCCAATAGAAATCCACCCATGCAAAAAATTCATCCATTGGACCTCCAAACAAAAGCGCAACGTGGCCCACCTTGCGTTTTTTCCAGTGGGACTGTTTTTAGAAATTGCCAAATTTCACCAAAATTTACAAAAAAGAAAAACTTGTTCCAAAAATCTTCAAAATTTATCCATACATGCTAGATGAATCTCTGACATGATGTGCCATGCTATTAGAGAAGCATCATCAAGCATGTCTAACTTACCCTTCTCCTTTTGGCTGATTAGGGTTTCCTTCAGTTTTGCTTGCAATTGTTTGACTTTGAATTTTAAAATATGATTCCTTGTGTAGTAGTGGTTGGCCATATGCCTTTGCAACTTGTTGTCTCTTTTGAATTTTCAGGGAGCTTATATAAGTGAAAATTCACTTTATCAACCAAGAATTCTCTATTTTCATTTATTTCCATGGCTATCCTTTCTTCAAATGTCAACTCTTCAACTGGTGGATTTTATTCTCTTTATTTATGAAGTGCCCTTTGGAGACCCATGGTCCTTGGCCTTTTCCTTGTCACCTTCTCTTCATGCTTATCTGAATTTACTGTGTCAACCACTGCTTTTCCCTTCACATCTTGCATACTAGATTTAAACTAATTCTTCTCTAAAAATAATTGCTTTACCTTCAATTGATTGTTCTCTTGCTCGAGGAAGGAAATTATCAAATTAGCCCTTGCCAAATTTTCCTTGAGTTCCATTATTTGGACATATTTTTCCTTGATGAACTACTTTAGGGTTTCATTCTCTTCACTAGCCTCCAAGTCCACTATATCAATGTCATGAAGCATGAGCTCTTCACCATGCAAAGATGCCTCATGTTGTAATGGTGATCATTTTTCTGTTGATGTAGGCTTGGCCCCTTCCTCAATTTGTGGATCAAACACAAGCCTTTTACCTCTCTGATATGTCCAAGTGACCTCAATCCTCCTCTTCATTGAAACTCTGCTAGATGAGCCAACCTCCATATGTTTACATGGTACTAATGGTGTTGATTGTGAGCTAGGGCTAGTAGGTTGACTAGAAGAAGGAAAAAAGACATATGATTGCATGAAATTTTCCCAAGTGATGTTCTTTTATTCAAGCTGGTGTAAAAAAATTATTTTATGAGAGCATGGTGAAAGAGGCCGACTTCGGGATCGCTTTTCCTCTATTGAACTTTTTATGCCATCTTTTCCACACTTCTGTAGAGATAATAGGTAAAATTGAGTGGTTTTACCCCTGTGAAATGCATGATTAGTCTGACATGGTACTCATATATTCTATAAAATATTACCTCACATATGACCTAATTCATTATTATTTTCATCAGTGGTGTATACTTCTTAAGGAGCTGCCCAACAGGAAAAACCTTCTTGATGTTGTTTTGATATTGTCTTATGAGGTAAGGCTTGTAGTTTTGGACCTCTAGGTCTTGGTTCTTGAACAATTTCTCACCATGATTTGGTATCCTTATGGCCTTTGCTATTACATCAGTTGGTATAGTGAATGTAACTCCTGAAATTGTGACCTTTTCCTTCTTGAGATGAGTGGAAAACAATTTAGTCATTTTAGCATGGTATTTGACTCTTTCAACTTGCTCACAAAATGGAAGACACCCTACACTCTGGAAACATTGCTTCGACAATGGTGAAGACATTATCTCATGAGTGGTTATGGGTTCATATCTTTACATTTGGCCTCCTTTTTGTAGGGCCTCTTATCTCCCTCCATATGTAATTTGCAAGGGGAAAACCCTAATAGTGAAAAACAGGGGAAGGGAGAAAGGTAGGATGGAGCAGTTAGGAGAGAGAAATGGGGATAGGAAAATTTTGGGAAGTAGGTAAGGGTGTTAGGAAGGTTTAAGAAGTGTAAAGGGAGGTAATTAGGGTTGGATTAGGCCTAGGGAAATTTAACACGGTCCTAGGTCTAGGAGACTTCCAAAAACGCAGCGTAGGGATAGTGGTGTGGTATAAGGGTTAGGGTTTGGGTTTATGGGCTTAGGGAGTGAAATTGAGGGGGTTTGAGGGCTTTAGGGAGTGTCTTTGAGTGTGAGGAAAGACAAAATCACTATGGGAATGGTTAATTTGACTTGAAAATTTGAAAAGATAAGCTCTCCCACAAAACACAATGTGGGGCTTTATGGAGGAGTTACACCATGAAATCAAGGAAAAAAAACTTAAAGGGAGGCTTACAAGGCTTAAAATTACTTTTATAACACTTAATAACACTTGGAGAACCTTTGCAAATCCTTGGAAACAGGATTTGTTGCTCTTGGAAAGAAAACGCAGTGAAGGAGGGAAAACGCAACGTGGCACCTCCAAAACATAGTGTGGTAGATTGTGGTCACTTGTTTAGGGTCTTATCGGAAGTTGAAGAAATGAGGTTGCCTTGGTCGGTGAGTGAGAGCTCTTATTAAATAGGATGAATGATAAAAATGAATGAAATGGTCTTTTATAGCTTGTAAGAGTCAACTTTCCTCATAGTAGTGGGTTGGCCCACCACATGCTTTTCTGTTTGTGTTTTGAACAATATGTAGCTTTGTAAATTTTGTGAAGCTTAGGAACATTAGGAACTTATTACATCTTATCAAACATAAATTACACTTGAAAAAAATTATTGAGCAAAAACCCTATTTCTACTCCTTAATTTGTCATACTTATGCATGAAATGACTAATTTTTAATAACTGAAACCCTAATGACCTAATCGAGACACTGAGTTGGATGAAGACCATGATTACATGACTAAAATAAATATGAATACCTTTTGATGATGACCCATCCAACTATAAGATGGTAATGAACAACAAGCAAAAAATTTTTGAAGGAGCAGAAATAGTCATAGACAACACTGGCTAGTGACAAAATTCTTATTTTAAGACCTACTAAAACCATGAAAATTTGACTCGACACACTAATAAACATTTTGAAAGAGCCCATTTGATCACTGGTGACAGGAAGAACTGACTGACACTACAATTGGATCCAACTAGGGATAGTGGCTCCTTGGAAGTGTCAAGAACACCATAGACCAAGTAGCTTAACCATTGGGCATGGAGTCAAAATCAAAAGACAAAACTCGAAACATAAAACCAACTGACAAGAAAAATGTGGATCAGGATTAGATCATGTGTATCTTTTCAAAGCCAGTGTATTATTACTTCTGCACTTTGGCTCTCTGCAACTTGAATTAGCCTTCGCGAAATTTAGAGCTTATCACCCACATGCCTAGAATTCAATGAAGAAGTATGGTACACCTACAAAAGATTTTTCACTTCATTCCTCGACAATGACACCAGAAATTTTAGCCTCCACAACGTCCCAAGGCTGATTAAAGGATTCCTATGGAGGTAACCTAAAACGAAGCTTTCAGTTTGGTAGCTAGCACTACCAAACTAGAGAGGTCTCTCTCTATGAAATCACATCCAAATAGTTTTAGTGGATGAAAAGTATATTTTTTAAAGTTTGATGATTTTGGTGTTGGATCGGGGATGAAACCAGGTAGCTAGGTCAAATGTTCAAAGGGTTACAACTGCAAATATATAAAGGAGAAAGGTAGCAATGCTTTAAGCATGGATTAGGGTTTTTTTGGTGTAGTGTAGGGCATGCAAAATTGGAGAGAACATTAATGAGCATACATTCATCAACTCATTAAATCTAAATAAAATAAACATGAAATGATTTTCCCAAACAAAACAGAGCCACAAGAGAATTCTTTTTATCTAACTTTTAGGAAGATCGATGAGGAGAGAAAGGCATGGAAAGAGAATATATATATCAATCATGAAAGACTATAATAGAGAATAAAACACATCAACAATTCACTGCACATGAATTCCTAGATAATAGTTGCAATTGTTCCTCTGAATTTATGAATAAAAGTTGAAGCACAAGCTACAATGGTTTCAAACCTCTAATATCCAACCATCCAAATGAATAAGAAAGGCATACATATAGAAAAAATATCAATTCCCCTGTCTCAGGGGTCAAATCCATGAGTTTTGGAGCTGATCACTTGATCCTCTCACCTAAAACCTAAATACTAGGGAGGTTTCTAACCTCTCCTCAAGATAGACAAACTTCATCCTTTGCGCATTTTTGACATTTTCAAGCATGTAACTATCCCATTTTTACTTTAACATGCCTTATTACACCTTATGACATCATTGCATCATCATCATTTCCAAATTACATGAATGAAATTCAAATTGGATGAAGTTGATGGAGAAAAATGACATTCTTCAGAAAATGCGGCAAATTCAGGAGAAAATGTAGTGTGAGGGTAAATGGCAATTTGGAGGTCTTCCCTGTGTCCAAATGCTGATATTAAAGTTTTTTTGGATAGCCCCATATGTATTCTACATGA
The DNA here is from genome assembly GCA_034641835.2 of Pinus albicaulis. Classification (NCBI taxonomy): domain Eukaryota; kingdom Viridiplantae; phylum Streptophyta; class Pinopsida; order Pinales; family Pinaceae; genus Pinus; species Pinus albicaulis. Next base: position 66,927 of record JAXQQM020064384.1, on the reverse strand, counting down.
TAGGCTCTTCAAGCACTCAAAAGGTTGCTTTTAGCCCTCCAAAACCTCAATCTCCCAAGACTACTCAGAAAACGGAGTGTGGCCTCCAAAAAGAGGGCAGAAAAGTCATTTTTTGATGGTTTTTGAGAATTTTTACCCTTCGGAAGTTAATGAAAAGGCTGCTATTCTTACTAGGATCGATGTATATTCCAAGAGGAATCCACCCATGCAAAAATTTCGTCCATTGGACCTCCCAAACAAAAGCGCAGTGTGGCCCACGTTGTGTTTTTGCTAGTGGGACTATTCTCAAAAATTGCCAAATTTCACCAAAATTTACAAAAATGAAAAATTTCTTCCAAAACTCTTAAAAATTGGTCCATACATGCTATATGAATCTCTTATATGGTGTGATATGCTATTATAGAAGCATAAACAAGCAATTCTAACTTACCCTTCTCCTTTTGGCTGATTAGGATTTCCTTCAGTTTTGCTTGCAATTGTTTGACTTTGACTTTGAAAATCTGATTCCTTGTGTAGTAGTGGTTAGACATATGCCTTTGCAACTTGTTCTCTATGTTTCCTTTTTCAAGGAGCTTCTCTAAGTGACAATTCACTTTTTCAACCCAGAATTCTCTATTTTCATTGATTACCATGGTTATCCTTTCTTCGCTAGGATTTTGTTCTCTTTCTTTTTGAAGTGCCCTTCGTAGACCCATCATCCTTGGCCTTTTCCTTGTCACTTGCTCTTCATGCTTATCTGAATATTCAGTTTCAACCACTTCTTTTCCCTTCACATCTTGCATACTAGATTTAAAGTGATTCTTCTCTAAAAATAACTACTTTACCTTCAATTGATTGTTCTCTTGCTCTAGGAAGGAAATTATGAAATTATCCCTTGCCAAATTGTCCTTGAGTTCCATTATCTAGGCATATTTCTCCTTGATGACCTGCTCTAGGGCTTCATGCTCTTCACTAGCCTCCAATTCCACTATATCAATGTCATGATGGATGGGCTCCTCGTCATGCAAAGATACCTCATGTTGTAATGGTGATCCATGTTCTGTTGATGTAGGCTTGGCCACTTCCTCAATTTGTGGAGAAAACACAAGAATTTTGTCTCTCTAATATTTTTAAGTGACCTCAATCCTCCTCTTCACTGAAACTCTACTAGATGAGTTAACCTCCATATGTTTAGATGGTACTGATGGTGTTGATGGTGAGTTAGGGCTAGTAGGATGACTAGCAGAGGGAAAAAAGTCATATGATTGCATGAAAGTTTCCGAAGTGAAGTTATATTTTTAAAGCTGGTGTAAAAAAATGATTTTGATGAGAGTATGGTGAAATAGGCTGACTTCAAAATCACTTTTCCTATGCTAAACTTTTTCTGCCATATTTGCCACACTTTTGTAGAGGTAATAGGGAAAACTGAGTGGTTTTACCCCTGTGAAATGCATGAGTAATCTGACATGGTACTTGTATAGTCGAGAAAATATTCCCTCACATGTGAAGTACTTCATTATGATTTTCATCCATTTTGTATACTTCTCAAGGAGCTGCCCAACAGGAAAAACCTTCTTGATGTTGTTTTGATATTGTCTTATGAGGTAAGGCTTGCAGTTTTGGACCTCTAGGTCTTGGCTCTTGAACTATTTCTCACCCTGATTGGGTATGCTTATGCCCTCTGCTATTACATCAGTTTATATAGTGAATGTAAATCCTACGATCATGACCTTTTCCTTCTTGAGATGAGTTGCAAAAAAATTGGTCATTTTAGCATGGTATTTGACTCTTTCAACTTGCTCGCAAAATGGAAGACACCTTACACTCTGAAAAAACTGCTTTGACAATGGTGAAGACATTATGTCATGAGTGGTTATGGGTTCATATCTTGACATTTGGCCTCCCTTGTTTTAAGGCCTCTTATCTCCCTCCATATGTACTTTGCAAGGGGAAAACCCTAATAGTGAAAAACAAGGGAAGGGAGAAAGGGAGTAGGATGGAAGGGTTAGGAGAGGGAAATGGGGATAGTAAAAATTAGGGAAGTAGGTAAGGGTGTAAGGAAGGTTTAGGAAGTGGAAAGGGAGGGAATTATTGTAGGATTACGCCTAGGGAAAATTAACACGGTCCTAGGTCTAGGAGATTGGCAAAAACACAACGTAGGTATAGTGGTGTTGTATAGGGGCTAGGGTTTGGGTGTAGTGGCTTAGGGAGTGAAAGTGAGGGGGTTTGAGTGCTTTAGGTAGTGTATTTTAGTGTGAGGAAATACAAAATCACTATGGGGAGTGTTAATTTGGCTTGAAAATTTGAAAATATAAGATCTCCCACAAAACCCAGTGTGGGGCTTTATGGAGGAGTTACACCATGAAATCAAGGAAAAAAAACTGAAAGGGAGGCTTCCAAGGCTTAAACTTACTTGTAGAACCCTAAAGAACACTTTGAGAACCTTTGCAAATACTTTGAAACTGAATTTGCTGCTCTTGGAAAGAAAACACGGCGAAGGAGGGAAAATGTAGCATGGCACCTCCAAAATGCAGTGTGGTAGCTTGTGATCACTTGTTTAGGGTCTTCTTGGATGCTAAAGTGATGAGATTTCCTTGGTAGGTGAGTGAGAGCTCTTATTCAATAAGATGAATGAGAAAAAATGAATTAAATGGTCTTTTATAGCTTGTAAGAGTCAATTTTCCTCATAGTAGTGGGTTGGCCTACCACATGCTTTTATCTTCTTTTTTTGAACAATATGTAGCTTTGTAAATTTTTGTACAGTCGTAGGAACAATAGGAACTTATTACATATTATCAAACATAAATTACACTTTAAACAAACTTTATTGAGCAAAAACCCTATTTCTAATCCTTCATTTGATGGATTTATGCATGAAATGATTGATTTTTGATAATTGAAACCCTAATGACCAAATGGAGACATTGAGCTAGATGAAGACCATGATGAAATGATTGAAATGAATATGAATACCTTGTGATGGTGACCCATCCAACTACGAGATGGTAACGACCAGCAAGTGAATTTTTTTGGAAGGAGCATAAATAGTCCTAGACACCACTAGCTAGTGACCAAATTTTTATTTGAAGGCCTAGTGAAACTATGAAAATTTGACCTGATACCCTAATAAAAATTTTGAAAGAGCCCATTTGGTCACTGGTGACAGGCAGAAATTACTAAAACTAACAAGACCCTCTTCAATTGTTTAGCAATATTGTATCTTTTTTACCACCAACACCTAATAAAGGGAGAACTCTCCACTTGTGTTTTAGGTTGTTTGGCCCATCGAGCTTTTGTATTTTGTATCATGTGTTTTGATTTATTTTTTAGTGTTGTATGCTTACTTTTCCCTCAAACTTAGTTTACATTGTGTCGAATCTGTTCCACTAACAGTAGGCAATCATTTTTATTTGTGACCTTGTGCAGGTAGCATCCAGCTTGCTAAAGAAGTGTATTTAGTAGGCCCTTGCACCAAATCCACTACCACAGAAATGGAAACTCCACTGGATTCTTTCATTTTGAGTTAATGGTTGTTGATGTAGGTCCTTCTTCCTACTCATTTTTCTACAAACCACGCTTACATCCTCTTAGCACCTCCAATCACTCTAAGTGAAAAGTTTTGCACAGCAGAAGAAACATTTTTCTTCATTCTGCCCGACAAGGCACTTTGTGCTTCGACAGACACGCGCTCCACGCTTGTGGGAAGATAACTCGTCTGGTAGGCCAGCAAACCATTTTTTTGTCATTTTTTTCCATTTTTTCAGTTGTAATTTGTTTGGCAACCCATAAAAAAATTTCCATCACTGTGTTCTTGTATTTCATGACTGATTAGGACTCTTGATTGCTATAATTTAGCTTAGCAACTAAGTAGTTTTAATTTTAGTTTTTTATTTTTGAAAATCATACATAGCGTAAGTAGGAAAAATTAAGTGGCCTTGAATCCACATAGGTTGTCCAAACAAATGATTTTCTGATAAAAGATACAAAACACGTAGCTTAATTAGCATAAAATAAATTGGCCCATATCTCCACATATCTTTATCTAATTCAAGTTTTTCCAATTTTTGCATTATATTAGTTCAATTTTGCATTATGAATTGGGACTAGGACCAAATTTTCAAAAATAAAGAAAGTAATTTCTGCCACCCTTGCACCTCATAGTGAGCATGGTGTTGGGAAAAATATTGATAGGGGGGTGAATCAATAATTTCAATAATCACAATCTTTTAATTTTCTCTTACTAATTTCTATACAAGACTTTGATTAGCCCAACCAACGTATGTGTGTGGCTACACTAACATAAAATTGTGTATGCTCAGATAACTTGATTCTTTAGATAAACTTTCAGAGTGTACAATTGAGACTCTCTAAAAATAATCATTAACTGAAATCACTAAAATCTCCCCACAGGGGCCACAAAAAAAATTATAGTCTAGGTTAGGAACATCGAGGGTAGGCATCCAATAAGATGGCATGGTCATAATAAATTTTGAAACATAGATGTTGAATTTTTAGGGAGCTTCAAATCTGCCTATCCGCCCATGGAACGAATACCCGAGCGTTACCAGAGACCCGTTTCAGAGGGGGTTAAGCTTAGGCCCAGTGTGTGCGGTAATTTTTGGGGCTACCTGACCCATATAGTGCTTGGTACTGGTAGATGATTACCAAGAAGATCAAGACTCGAATGCTCATGTGGGATGGAAGTACTTTTGTGGCCAAAACTAACCCATTGTTCCTTGTAGGTGACGGTGTAGGAAGCACTTCATCCTCATACCATTACCTTGGTCAATTCCTCGAATACTAGAAGGTGTCGCTAGTTATTTTGGGATGTTAGCCCCAGTACCCATCAGGATATATCTTCGTAAGGCCCGGTTATGTTGAGAGTATAAGGACGATTAGGTCTATATAGGATTTTTAGTATCATACGCAAAACAAACAAAACCACATTTTTTGCTTGATTGATCACATAGCTTTAAATTAAAGGAAAAATTACTACTTATTTTTTTGCTTTGTTTTATGCATATGATCGTATTTTCTTTGATATAAATCTTCCTTCCTTCAAAAAACCAAAAATGTCACCAATATTAAGCTAGTCGACACCATAACAGACCCAATGGGACCCCGTCAATCTAGATGTTTCTTGGACCTCCCCCCATTAGAGGGAGGAGTGTCAGGTCTCCTGCCATTTAGGTATCGATGATGACATGTTCCCACCATTATCGGTTCATCCTTTCTTGGGGCATCTGTGATAGGAAAACCCCAAGGGTCACCCAATACCACACCAGTGGAAACCCCAGTAGGGTCACCAGACTCAGCCCCTCCTACAACCACTAGAGGGTAGAGGAGTGCTACCCCTTCGGAGAATCATCAAAACATCCATCTGGGCACACCATAGGGTAATATTCCCCAGGAACCTCCTCTAAACCATCATATTCAGTTACATGTTTTTCCACAGTATACATTAGCAATCAATACGCAGTTACCCTTATTTGCATCACTTAATCTTCTAGATCTAACGAAGTTAACTAACGATCCCATTTCTCATGGCCCTAACTAGCCTCCCATTCCCATGAAGCTACCATAAAATATACAAAAATTCAAAGGGAAGCAAGCGGAAGACCCAGGAAATCATATCATGAATTTCCGCCTGTGGTGTTCCCCCAATAGTATCATTAATGATACCATTCAACTAAGACTTTTTTAATGCACCCTAACAAGGCCTACAGTGAAATGGTATGTTGAGCAAAATTCTGCTTCTCATGGAACCTTTAGCGCCCTTGATACCACATTCCTCACCTATTTTCAGCTCCCCATCCATCATGATTCAGGAATGGAATTATTAACACATTTTAGATAAACACCAGCAGTCCATATATCAGACCATCTCCATGAATGGCACCGACATCGTAGTTTGTGTCAAGACAAACTCGACGATAGAGTGTTGTCAGACTTATTTTTGAAAACTCTCGCAATTGAGATTTAAAAATACATGGAGACCTAGAAACTCACCTCCGATGAGGACGCCATTAGCAAGGCCCAAGTACTTGAACTCATTTACACTCAATCAAGATATATTTACAATGTCCTGCCAAATTCCCCGCGCCTGCAAACTTATAGAGAGTTACCAGGCACGTTGAATATTGTAGATGGTTTGATCGGGTCCTTGGCCCAAGGTCACGTAAGCAGTACCTAGGATGCTCATATGATTCTACTCAAAACGTATCACAACATGGCTACCATCGAAGCCAGTTTGCACCTTTTCAAAATATGACGAATATGGTAATGCCATACCATCAACAATAGGGAGGCTCATACCCTCCCTCATAGGGGAACCAATACTCATCTAGAAATACATATACAAGAGAGCTTCCCTAGCAATATTACACCAATTAGGGAAAGGGGAACCTATACCCCCTTTTCTTGCACAAAATCTACCACCAACACAAAACAATGCACCGGTGAACCTAATGCAACCATCACAGGCTCAAAAACAACATTCCTATGACTAGGAGAACAATAATAATCCTCCAAACATTGCAAAAAAGAATCATAGGATAAAGCAAAAGGGAGACTCTAGACAAGGGAGCAGTAATCAACAATGCCCCCCATGATCTTAGTCTGGGGGCAACCCCAACCGAAATAAAAAACAAGAGCCAAATAGTAACTCCCAAGGGAAAAACAAGAGACCACCCAGTCTAAGGACAAATCACTCTTGTTTCATATGTGGTGAATATGGCCATTACTCTCACCATTGTCTCGTACTCCCCAAATTGAAAAAAATTCAGGGTAACTGAGGACAAGGGGGACCTACCCAACAGCCTATTGTAATGCAGAAACCCTTCCCCCACCAAGGAGTGGTTAACACCCAACAACAACAACCACCCTAAAATTATTCCGGAGGAGCCAGTCATGAGATCTACATGGTTGGTGAAGAATTGTTCTTCCAAACAAGGAATGGGAACTATGATAAACCTCTGGATACCAACCCATAAGGTACAAGTACGAGCGCACCTACCCCACCGTTAACTATCTCCAAAGTAACTATTGAGCCCCTTCCAATAATGGTCAAAGTACTAACCAGATGCATAGGACATCACTCTAAAGTTGCCCATAGTTATAGTATAGTGGATGATTTACTCAATCACTAGTTGCTATGTTAGCTTTGGAAGTTCTCCAATCATTCCCAAAACAATAGAAATCCTTAATTTCTGCATTACATGCAATCAATCATACTAATTCGCTCCTAATGGTTTTCAATCTAGACAAGGGAGACCCTAGGCTTCCCTCTATATTCACTTTCCAAATACCAATTTTGGTTCAGAATATCACCATACACCAATGCATTGTGGATGAAGGAGCATCCACATGTATCATGTCCAAATCAGTTTGGAAATATTTAGGATCACCTGAATTAAAACCATATGACATCATTCTTAGAGCATACGACGGACGCCCATTAGCCCCTGTCGGTCTTTATCAAAATTTCCTAGTAAATCTAGTCAGCAAGACAGTTCTTATAGACATTGAGGTCTTAGATCAACTACTAGACTACAATATACTCCTCGGGAGGAGTTATATGTATGCCATGACTGCAATCACATCCTCTGTCTTTAGGGTGATGATATTTCCCATGATGATTGGATCATCACCATTGACTAGCTCACATACTACGACAAGAAACCCATGACTGCTCTAGATGTCATACTATTGTATGTAGACACAACCACATAACCACTCACAAAATATACAGAATTCATCCCAGGCCAATTTAAACCATCATCTATCCTAGGTTCATTCCTATGAGATCCCCTTATTATACCAAGGGAAGTCCTAGAAATCACGGAGGCACCAGTGTGCGTGATGCTCTCATAAAACACCGAAACTAGCCCAGACACAGAAACCAGCAATATGGATGCTGAAGCCACTGGTACGGAATTCCTACCGTACACCATTTCGGAGACCCCATTTTTGTGTCCCCCACCTGGTTTTATATCAAAACAAGTCATGGAAACTATGGCATTGCCAAATATGGCTTTTGCAATAACCATGTGGTATTTTGTCCCCCCAACAATGATGTAGATCCCAGGCATTAAAGAGACACCTGTAGCAGCACAAGCTAGCACGTCTAGGAAGAATAACAAAAAGGGGGAAAAATTTAAAACCCCCAAGTTACCTAGGGCATTACAACCTTATGCATTGTGCAATGTCGTAGGTCATCCTACTTATATTTTCCCAGAGTTAGAAGAATTAAAACCCCTTCTACATAAAGAAATAAATATTGTGACCTTGAATTCCCATAAAAAGGAACTTGCCACAAACAACCAAGGGAAATCATTATGCACCAATCATGTGTGCACCATATGTGACCATTATGGGCATTATACCCATCATTGCCCGTAGATGTCATGATATAGGGATGCCTTGCAAGCCCTTGAATAATCTTACCAGGAGGACCCCTCAGAACAATCCATGCAAATGGAAAAATGTGAACCCAAAACCATATTGTATGTATGAGAGGAACCTACATCTTTCTGGTATACAGACACCCCAACAGCCCAAAGATGACAAATAGAGGCCATACCACATTTCCCAGTTTGTGCACTATGTGACGAGCCTGGTCACTTAATCACACAGTGCCCTGAGTTAAGGGAATTTAACCATTGGTATCAAATCTCGCAAGTTTCCCAAAGAAAATTAGTTCAGCACAGACGACATATGCATCAAAATTGTCATAGCAACCAACACGTGCACCGTTGTCCCCACATAGGTCGATTCTGGTCTCTCTTGGATTTCGTGCTATGCTTATTCGTTGAAAACCCCGACTTAGCCGACTAAGACACAGAATCCACAAGTAGCACTACAAGGACAGAAGAACCAAAGACCATATTATATATGTCAGAAGAGAGATGGTCACCTGAATGACCACCTATCCCCCATAACCATCCTTAAGCTCCAATCCAACTCTGCGCACTCTACGATGAACGAGATCACTTCGTCGTCGACTGTGCAACTCTAGAATTGTTTCAAATATGGTACCTGGTCAACTCGGTGTACTTTGATGGCCAATGAGTAGTCCAATATTTTTACTGGGTGTGTTCATAGAACCACCTAGTTTATCGTTGTCCCTACATCCCTCGTTTCCATTCTGTGTTAAACTATTTACGTCGGGCCATAACCCATCTTGTTGCAGAAGACGGATTCGAGATTCAGACTCAGTAGAAAGTTCTTCAACCCAAGAGAATGAAGTAACCAGGTCCATCCTCTTCATATCAGAAGAAAAATGGCTGACAAGGAGGCATATTCACGCCCCCAACCACCCTCCATGCCCAATCCCAGCCTGCATACTATGTCACGAACGCAATCATTTGATCGCTCAGTGCCCAAATTTACATTTCACAAATGGTACCCAATAACTCAGGTGGTACAAAGGGAGTGGAAAACCAAAGAGAAATAGTCTTGTCTTATTTTCCAAGACAACCATCACACTCGACATTGTCGTTATTGTTAGCACAATTCTCTGCTAATTCAAAAGTTCCTTTTTTATTAATTTCTAGCTTTTAGAATAGAACCTAAGCCTCAAATCCCATTAAAAAAAATATGTTTTCTATCCTTCTAACTTGTGTTTCACTTCTTAAAGTCAGACCTTTATACTGTTGTGGCATTTTATTCTTGAAAAACCCTTTAAAAAAAACTTCAAAGTGCGACCTTTTCTCCTTTGGTTTTAAAATTTTCAAAAAAACGATAAACAAAGGGAAGAGTCCCCCCAACAAACATATCATATATAATAGCACAATCACATTACATTACCACAATAGAAAATTGTGCCAACGAATGTGATATTATTATATAACTTTTGGTAATACCTGCAACTTTGTCATGTCAACTATCACATATCGCATAATCGCAATTCCACTCGCCTTACCGCATTCACTTTCCCGCTCCCAATTTGTAATTGCGATAATGTATTCACTTCTTTTGCCCCATTAACCTTTCTGCCTTACCACTTATCGCTATCATAATCTTAAAATTACTTTATTACTTGTGTTTCCCGCTTCGAACCCCGATGCGATATATTAGTAGGACCAACCTTACTGCCACGTCATATCGCAATCATAGATCGTTGATTATTTGTTACCATGTCTTGTTGCCCACTCCGATACCCGATTTCAATATCCTCTTGCGATTGTAATTTTGATTCCTCGATTTTGATTATGATTCCCGATGTGATAGCAGTCTACAATTTTGATATTACGATTGTGATATATCGCATCGCAAATTCCGCCCCCGATAATGCATTTACTTTACTCCAATAGTTTGCGATTGCGATATTAAAATTTGGTTTTCTCCCGTTGGCCACACATCAATGTGTCAGCTTATTATCATTTCACACCCCTCCCCCCCTTTCAATACCACAAACCATCTCAATCCCCCTCCGAAATTAGTCAAAACCACCCTTCTTGCCCATTATTTTTTCCCGCTCTTCACTTCATTCCCCTACTACCACGCCTCCTGCTTACCATTCTATTCTCGTGCACTCCTCTCCATTTTCATCCCGACGTGTAGCCAAAAAAACAATTAGTCCATTCAATGACTATTCAGGATAACCATTCAAGCCCACCACCACCACCATTGGTATCAGCACAGCATGGGGAAGGTTGGAGGTTCCAAATATTCCAAATATCAACAATTATTGGAGGTTGTATTTAATAAAAATGCATGGTTATTTAAGAACCAAAAATGTGAAGAAACAAATCAGTAGAAAAAGGAGCAACATGTTAGTGCACTCAGCATTTTAGCTTAGATTTCTTCTCTTTTTTCTTCTATACCTATTATTTCAGTTGGATTTCTATGGGATGAGATTTCAATGCATTATGATACATATGTAATGTGAGGAGGAATGTTTCCTTCTTTTTAGAAGAGGTGGATTTAGTGCCTCTCTTCCTATATATACCCTTTGTAAATACCATTTCAAAGGGTTGGATGTTAGTCTACTGAAAGACTGAATATAATAATAAAAACTTGTTTGCTTCATGCTGGAGGATTTTGTGATTCAAGGAACATATAATGTGTGGTGTGCATATTTCCTTTGTTAGTTTCTTCTAAAATATAAACTGCAGCAACTAGTGAAGTGTGAGTGAGAATTTTTTAAAGGATTTAATAGTAAATTATCTACAATCAGTTTTTACAAATTATATGTTTGTAATAGTACATGTAAGTGAAGGTTTCATAAAGTATTTGTGGAATACTTTATACATGCAATCTATTTTCTAGTTTTGTTTGCTTTTCATAAACATAGTTTGTTTTAAAGGCCATAATCATAGTTTTTTTACTGATTTAGGATAGGAATATTTCTTGAAATAGATATTATCTATTCATATTTATTCCATTTGTGTACTCTTCTCCCTATACTACCTTTTACCCACACAATTTATACTTGCCGCAGCTTGCCAAATGCATGAATGTCTTAAAGAAGATAAAATTATTTCAAAATCTTTGAGAAATTCATCCCACCACTCAAAAAAACCCTTTAAAATTTGAAATGAACTATGATGTGTAAGGCTTACTCCTTAAGCAGTCAAGGAGTGACTTCTTACCCTAACACTTGCATCCCGCGATTTATACCTATGTTATATTTCATGCGCTCATTGGGCACCAAATATCTTGATGTAACTGCTTTCGAACCTATTTAGACAGGTGCAATGTGGCCTTCCCCCCATTGTCACCAAAACCATAGGAAAGCTAAGGCGACCAATCCTCTTAACAAGGCACAAAACCAACCAAGAATACCATGTTCTCTATGCAATAGAAAGGACCACGTGGTCAATCAATGTTAAGAACTCAAGAAACTCACTGACAGTCTTCGCATGGTCACAACCATACCACATATCCATCTCTCTAATCAAGATAATATTACACACTGATACTACAGGATATTCTCGTAATTTCACCACACTATCAATTTTCAATACCTCTGAAGGTTACAAGCAAGAGCACCATTGAGTCAGAATGCCCCAAAGGAGCCATGCCACCCAATACCGAAGGCTCAGAGGTGGAAAAGGCCCAAAAATTCACGAATTCCCAACCATCTCCAAGCATCTACATATGGCGTGGAGAGTAGTATTGTTTCTCACACCATCTACTCATTAGGTACATTTACTCCATGTACCATTTGCACGACCATAACCATGAAACAGAGGTGTGCCCCATGATTAAAACATTTTGACACCTATGTGTTCAACACAATCTTCAAGTAAAGGAAGGTGTGTGTATCCTTCATACACCACCAAAAGAGCATGAATTTTCTCTTGCTAAGAAAAAAACAACCATGAAGAAATTTATTCCACCATGTAACGTTGACGACACACGACACCATATACGATTAATCTCATCATGCATGGAAACCATGACTCGTTTTATCTGCTCATATTTCCTTAGTGTCGAGACTGTTGCAACTACCACAATAGTAGTAGTACCTTCGACAGTGCAAACCCAACATGTCTGCACCCTTTCAACCTCATCTGTTTCCACGGCATCAACCACAGAATCATATTCATGTCTGTCGACTAGCACTATTAGGCCCAAACCAATTCCCCCTTATAAATATTATTTCACTTTGATGAAGATATTTTAGAGGCCATGAAAAAACTAAATTTTATGTGGGACTCAGTGCATCACCTCTCATTTTTTCATCCAGAAAACACGTTCGTGCCTAGCAACCCAAATACCCAAGATATTTATGCCATTTAATCCAAATACTTCCTCCCATATGGGAAGGTATATTTGTTCAAAAACCCTATCCTAACGCCCAATGTGTTTGAAGAAGGGAATATGTCGAATATTTCTCCAACCATTAAGGTGAATATCTCAAGAAAACCAAAAAAACCGAAGAATTTTTGCTAGGAGCAGCATGTTCCCTAGATGAGGTAGTCACTTATAAAGACTTATTACAACAGTACAGGGATATATTCACATGGGATTATTCAAAAATTCCATGGCTAAGCCCCACCATTGTAGAATATCATATTGACACCTGGACTTACGTATCACCAGTCAGCCAAAAGTAGCGTCAATTACACCCATCCAAATCAGAAGCAATCAAACAAGAGATAGACAAGCTTCATAAAGCCGGATTGATCTACCCAATCACCTACACATCATGGGTTTCCAACCCTCTACCTGTCATGAAAAAATAGGGCACCATCCGAGTCTGCACCAATTTTCGAGATTTAAATAAATCTTGTCCCAAGGATAACTACCCTACCCCTTTCATCGACCAAGTCATTGATGCTTGCGCCGGTCACGATGCCTTGTCCTTCATGGATGGATTCTCAGGGTAAAATCAAATTCAAATCTAGCATACGGATCGGTATAAGACTGCATTTACCACCCCCTGGGGCACGTTCACATATCAAGTTATGCCTTTTGGTCTTAAAAGCGCTGGAGCCACCTTCCAGTGGGCCATGAATTATATCTTCCATTATTTTTTTCACCTCATCTTAGCTTACTTGGATGACCTCATAATACGATCCAAAAAATGAGGTGACCATCTAGAGGACTTATGGTTGGTATTCTAATGGTACCGACACTACAACCTACGCTTGAACCCAGGCCGACTGTTAGGATGCATCGTATCCCAACAGGGGATCAGAGTTGACCCCCACATGGTATAGGTAATAAAGAAGTACCACCACCTAAAACTCTCAAATAACTTCAAAGCCTGCAAGGGAAAGCCAACTTCTTACGATGCTTTGTCCTCGACTATGCCACTTACGCACAAGGATTCCTACACCTACTCCATCAAGACATTCCATTAAAATGGGATGATCAAGCTCAAAATTCATTTGAAGCACTGAAAGACACTTTGTCTTTAGCCCCCTTGATCAACCCACGTAATTATGACAAATACTACACCTTATATCTATCTACATTAGACACAACCATAGCTGGGGTATTAATCCAAGATGGACCAGATAATAAGGAGCACATAATTGATTTCATCATCAAGAACCTATCTGGCCCTGCTTTAAGGTACGCTCTGGAAGAAAAAATTTCCCTATCCCTAGTACACGTAGTACAAAAGCTTCAACATTACATCATCCTAAGGACTACAATAGTCATAACCACTATCAACCCCATGTGATATATGCTAAATCTTCGTATGATGAATCATAAGTACGCTTGATGGGTAGTTATATTGTAGGAATTCAACCTACATTTCAGCTCTCCCAAGAGAAAAAAAAGCATTAATCCTAGATAATTTCATCATCGATCTCGCAAGTACGACTCAAATATCCCTAGTTAATGAATCGCTACCTAATGACACCTATTCTTAGTGATGACCAAGGACCCTTGGTACAACGACATCCTTATGTTCTTACGAACCCAAAAGTTCAAACCAAAGCTCACCCATGACGACCAAAGGCGCATATGCCAACAGGCCCCCCTGTAACTTCTCATGGGGGACGTCCTTTATCAAAGAGGCATTGACACTATTTACGTCGATGCCTCACACACGGCCAAGCTGAACAAGCCCTAAATGACTGCTGCAGTGGGGCTTGCGGCAACCACCTTTCAATGATGGCCATTGCCCAAAAATTCTTGTGGGATGGTTATTTTTGGCCCACCTTATTCCACAATTGCATTCAAGAAGTCAAAAGGTGCAAGCAATTCCAACGCTTCGCCCACAAGGAAAGAGCCAATCTCGCTCCTGTTCACTCAGTCATTGTAGCAAAACCCTTTTTACAATGGGAAATTAACTTTATGACTTGCAATGTTGCATTGTCTGGAAACCACAAATACATTATTGTAGTCGTCGACTATTTCACCAAATGGGCAGAAGCCTTGCCCACATACGACAACACAGCTGAAACTGCAGCTTGGTTTCTCTTCAACCATGGCATCACATGATTTGATGTTCCTAAGGAGTTAGTCTCCGACCATGGAAATCATTCTAAGAATGGAATATTCCAGGAGCTATCCCATCATCTAGGATTTACGCATGAATTTTCGTCACCATACTACCCCCAGTCTAACAACCAAGTAGAATCTGTTAAAAAAGTACTCAAAACAATGTTACAGTGTATGGTCAACAACCATAAAACTAAATGGCACCATATGGTATTTCCAGCCTTATAGGCATATCGCACAACAATTAAATCCTCAACAGGTTTCACACCTTTCCAATTGGTATACAACGTGGAGGTCATGCTTCCCATTAAATGATAAATCCCCAACTTATATGTAGCTATTGAACTCATCACTAATACCCAGCCTTTAGAAAAATGGTTGGTACAATTAGAGCTCATCGATGAAAGTCAATGAGAGTCTCTCTAACATAATGAGGCTCACAAGAAAAGAGCAAAAGCATCATTCGACCGCAACATCACCCCTCGCTCATTTTTAGAGAGCCTAATTGTACATGCCTACCTAATCTTTTCAATGGGATTTACCTAAAAAAATTCCACCCATAGGATAGGAAGTCTCAACCTTAGAGATAAAGTGAGTGTAGCATAAATTTTTGGATGATCGCAATCATCATGGATTTTTTCTAAAAAAATCTTGTTTCACAAATGGATCATCCCCCTATGCACTATTTTGGATTTTACTGATGGAGCCTCTCGATGGTCACAAATTCTAGCAGTAGTCACCTGGGCCATATAATCTCCTGACCGGTCACCATTCCTCACCAACGGAGTATGTATCAGATCAGCTACCAATAATCAAGCAGAAAATGATGCAGTCATCGGGCTATTGATCGATGCCTCCAACCAGGGCATTCGCCATATACATGTATTTCTTGATTCCCAGTTAGTGGTATCACAGTTGAAACAAGATTTTCAAGTACGAGATTCACACCTATTTAGGAAATACTTGCATGCACGATGATTGAGTCGTCACTTTGATCACATTAAATTTACACATATACCAAGGAATCAAAATCAGACATCCGATCGCATAGCTAACCATATCCTAGAATGGAATGCATCTTTTATAAACCATCACTCACAAAAAGTAAAGTCATAAAGCATAAACATCCATCATAGGTACATAACATCCATCATAAACATATACAAACATAAAAATAATAATAACAGCCATAGACACATCATAAGAGCTACAAAAAATATACATCTCGCATATATACATCAAAAAATATGTGTCCCAATATATAAAATAGGTCATTGACCATCATTTCAATCAAAAATATACATGTCATCAATACAGGGAAGCATCCTCATAATGGGTGTTTTCCCTGACCATACAAAATCTCTAGGGTTGAGCCCCTCCTGATGTGTCCTCTAGGCCCACACAAGTACCCAATGCCATTTTAGGAGCAGCAGCCACAATAGCAAGTTTTTCCCTGCGCAAAGTCAGGTGATGCGCCCTCTCCCAGGCCATCACCGTCTCCAGCCATATGTCATCCAGGTCATCAAAAACCCTGGTCAACATGCCTCAGATCAACCTCTTAAACTGACTCCACAAATCTATTAGACCTACAGCACGAGCATCAGTCACCTCATCTCGAGCCTCTTCTTCCAACACTCTAATATCGGCAGCAGCCAACAGCTCCTTGATCGGCGCCACCCATGCCTTGATTGACTTAGTACGTGTAAGAAGAGCATCATCCCCACCAGTTTCTACAACGTTTCTACCCTCGCCTAAGGGACCCCCTGCACTAACATGTCCCCCAATCTAGGCCTGACCCACCCCAAGTGGGTCCCTCCTCCTTGGCTAGTGACCTACCAAACGAGCGACGGGATGCCCTGCCAAACCCACATCTGCAAGAGAAACCAAAACACAGTATCTATGTCACCATCAAAGACATATAAATCTATACACAATATGAATCCTAAAAATGCACAAAACAACAAAGGTCATACGTGCAGGACCCCATACATAGCCTGCAGGGCGACCCATATCCGAATCCCCCAAGAATTCCATCCCCGAATACGTGAACTCAAGGAACACCTGCGGGTTCGACCCGAACCACGTCTCGACTATCGCATCCTAGTAATGGCCCGCCTCTCCTCCACAACCACGGGGCATCACAGGTGCCCACTGACGCATCCGAGGATCCCTTGGAGGACCCAGGGGCACCACCACAAAGGGTCAGAGCATCAAAACCCTCCCGTACATAATGCTACAGAGGATGCTCGCATAAGCAAAGGTCTTAATAGCACCCCTCTGGGCCTTGGCCAGCTGAGTGACCATGCCCTGGTAGACGTAGCGAGCCTAATAAAAAAAGTGACTGACCTAAAGCCAGCACAGAACTGCAAGCTACCGAATCAACACTCGATGGGTCAACGTCGACCCATACAGGTGAACTATCATCGCCAAGGTAGCCCTCTCAGCCAGGTTCGTGATATAACTCACACGGATACAACCCCAGGTGATCGGGTGAGGACTGTAGTGATCCTCCTCCTCGGCGCAGTGATGGATGTTCACTCCCCTAGGAAGGAGTGGATAAGGAAGGGCCTCCCCCTGAGGCAAAAGACCTATCACAAAATAGACGTTTGTCTCTGGCTAGATCACAACATCTATGTAACGTAGGACCATAACATGTCATCTCTCGTTCCACCATCAAACCAGGTAGTGCGGCAGCGCAGGAACCCATCTTGGGACCACAAGATGTTGTTCTCTAAAAATTTTAGTAAACCATACCAAGCTATGATCTCTTGAGCACGAGAGTCTTCAGCCACTTCCGCATGGAGATCAAGCCAGTCCCTCTCCTGCCACAACATCCTCCCATAAGAAAAAAAACACCAAAAATTAGTTTTTACCAAAAATATTAAAAATTTTAAAAATTTTACCCTCCCCACATGTGTAAAAAACCTAGGCGTGTTAACCGTGCACCTGTAGCAGATACAGGTGTGTGGCTCATCACGAATAATTGTCCCTAACCGCGAGGGCCTTACGCAAAAATCACCTTTTGTGCGGGGACCACGCAGGGTATCCTTGATCGCTCACGTGGTCCTACCCAAAAATAGGTATAAAATCCATACAATCAATATTTTTATGGACCCCCCACTCCAAAAAATGACAGAAATAGAAAAGCGGGACGTTTAAGATTGTAATATCCCAAAATAGGAAAAGACAGCAATACAAAACACAATAACTGCAAATCACAGCAATATGAAACTAAACTATAAACACCATAAAAATAGATAAAACAGTTGAGTCATTTTATAAATTAGGAGGTTTGAATACAAGTACAAAAGTGCTCAAAAATAGTAACACTCAAGCCAAATGAGATGGCTAACGTGATCCTCAAGTACTCACATTGATAACATTAAGTAATCGTTGTTCTGCTGGAGACTATACTGCGATGTCCTTATTGGAAATTTCGGGACTGCAACTGTCAGCTGAAAAGGAATGGGTATATCAGGTTGTTTCGGAGCTCGTAAAATGTCGGGATTTGGAATCCAAACTCTATGTTGAAAACCCAAAATAACCTAGAAAGTATTTCCAGAATGGCTCACCTCGAAAAATCACCCTCCTAGGGCTTGTAATACATAATTGTTGGGTATGCAAACCTATGGCATGAAATTAAAGATAAAAATGGCTGCAATAATACTCAATCAGCTCAATGTTTGAAGGGTTGGCCCCTTCTCCTGATTCCCAAGCTAGAAGCTTGATATTTAGCTCCTCCTTTCTCCTCTCAATTTGTAGCTACAAACTGCACAACTGATGGAAGTGACTGCACTGTCAAGGAGTTTGAAGTTGTAGCCTACTGTTGGATGATGCAAGACTGCTCACAGCTGATGGAAATAATATCACCAAAGTGACAGAATGAATCCTTATAGGACTACAAGCTGAAATACCTGGAACTACCTTCCTCCACTAGATCTAAACTGTTGGAATGCATAATTCCTGCAGGGACTGCTGCTGCAGGGAGGGGTAGAATGATGGCATGATGTCAAATGTCACAATGCTGCTCCTATAAGACTGAAATTGATGCACAAATTGAAGGGTTGATCCCTCCACAGGTTTCCCAACTGAAATACTGGAAACCACCTTCCCCCTCTCAAACCCTAAGGAAGGAATGTGTAATTCCTAAAGTTGTATGTGCTGAAGAGAGGAGATGAATGTGGCACAAATGTCAAATGATGAATGGCTGCAAAAATAAACATTTCCAAAGTAGGCACTTGAAGCACCCCGTGGATAAGGGTGGGATCTCTACTCGGAGACACCCGTGTGCTAAACAACACATTAGACTTAGCTAAATATCTAAAGCATGCAAAGAAATTTTGAAACAAAAATACAATATCAAAATCCAGAATGGTTTTCTTTGCTGCCCTCATCTTCTCTTTAAGGTTGTGAGCCTTCCCTAGCGTTCGCCCACCTCATAACTGCGCTACACATGTGGCCACTAGCCTCCATGAAGATTGTGTTGTCCTCCATGATCTCCATTGTCTCTGTAATTGATCTCCACTCCCTCCATCATGTGTGCATTTAATGCACCACTTCCTCCATCACTTCATCATTATCTCTCCATGATCTTACTTTTATTCCTCCACTACCTCCATCATCTTCCTCATTATTGCTCTATGATCTCCACTCTTCCTTCATCAATAAGTTGCTCCACTACTCCATAATGTTGATCCACTACCAAACTAACCCACATTCGCACAATAGAAGTTTATTGTATTCATCTATTGGGTTTATGGATCCCTCCACCCTTTTATTTTCTTAACTAAGTAAGAAAAGTAAGAACTCTAATATTCCAATTAACTGATGGAAAATTTGGAATGTTACAGTCCTCCCTGCCAAAATTTTGCTTGTCCTCAAGCAACAGTAAAAGCGAATGTTGCAGCAATCCATCTCCCTCCCAAGTGGCATCCTCATATGGAAGTTTTCCCCATCTGCTCCAATGTGTAATGAATGTCGAACTCCATAGCTACCTCTCTAGAATGTCTAGAATGGCTTCCAACTATGTAGCGAGACTCCTTTCCTCATCAATGAATCTCCAAATGGAAACCATATGTTGTCCAAGAGCTTCTCCTTTGCATGAGAGATATAAGGTGTAGTGGATCTTCCCCCAAGTGGAAAGTCCCAATTCATGAACTATCTCTCCAACCCATGCTACATGGAGTAGATTGTGCCTCTACATGCTCCCATCATTGGCCCTGTTGGCCCTTCATACTATGAAAAACAGGAAATAGAGACATATGGGTTGACATGCGAAATTTCGGACCATACTCTCCCAATAGCAACCACCGCAGCAATGCCTATTGCTGCCATTCCACCTCATCATCATTCCAAGTCACGGTGGCCATACTCTCCCAACATAAGCCAATGCAGCAAGGCCTCTTGTTTCCATCCTTCATCATCATCATGCAAGGTAGAGGAGCAATGACTTTTGCTACCCCCATACATCATCATAATGAAAATCATGGAGAAATAGTACACTAATTGACATGTAGAATGTCACACCAGTCCAACATAACCAAGCTCCCTGCTTCCACATCATATGAGTGTCATGAAATGTCCCAAACAATAACACACTCATGGACATGTGATATGTCATGTGATGGCCAAACTCTCTTAAAAGTAACTAGCGCAGCCATGCCTCCTGTTGCTACATCACACCAATACCGTGCAAGGCATGGATCATACAAATGTGAAATGTTGAGTGGTAACCATACTCACCTAAGAGCAACCAACGCAACCATGCTTCCTGCTGCCCCGCGTCATAAATTTGCAATTATATTTTCAACCACTTGCTCATCATCCCCATCCATTCATCCAACTATGGGTGATGACTCATATCATGCTCTTGCTCGGTATCCACCCAATGGAGAATACCATGACCCACAATCTAATGACAAAATCTGCACTCCATGATATGTCGAAGTGCATCCTCCTTGAGATCTCTCCATGAGAACCTCTCACCAATGGCCTAGTATAACTTACGAGGATTTGAATATGCTATAGGTAGAAGCTTCCCTCTGAGTTGTGAGGTGCTCATCAGGAAGGCTCTATCCTGATAATGGAATATCTTATCCATCATAAGATGTCTATCATCTACCATATTCCCATCCAATGCTTCTGAAGTGAAGCGATCATCAGAATTCTCAAAGACTAATTGGGCCCCCAAATCATCACTACTCCTCAGTGATAGTGTTGTTGATCTCGATGATAGTGCACCTGTTGTCTCATGGCCCTCTCCATACACAATTTTGAACTGATAGTCATGCATTGTACTGATCCACGATCATTTCCTCTCTTGCTACTGCTCCTCCTCAATATGTTGTCAGAGACCATGGTGGTTGGTCTTCACCCAAAATCTACTATCAATCAAAAATTGTTGGAATTTTACCAATTCATGCATAATGGCCAATATCTCTTTGTCGTAAATAGTACAAAAATTCATGCGACAGTAACCTCCAATTATTGAAAGATATTGTATATCTTCTTTGCATTAGGAATATGCTCATCCCATCCTCTGAAACTCCACACTCCAACACAAATTGTTGTGTTCATCTCATCAATGTAAAACTGGGATGGCTATACATCTCCTCCTTGAACAAGTCAAGGGCCCTTTATGCAGTGATAGTCTGCTGCTTCAAATCAGCGAGGTGCTCTAATCCTTGGTTATGTAATTGCCCTGATGGCATGATCCCACAAATCTCAAGCTGAGGTGTTGAAATAATATGGGATGGAAATGTTTGCAAACCTTTGATTAGTTGATACTTGGGAACATCTTGCAAAGCTAAAATATTTCCTCCAACCAGTGCAATTGCTTCTCCAAATGCTGGTGATGGTGATGGCTGCTCCTCTATAGTTGCACTAGCGCTGGTATCTATTTCCTCCTCCTCATGCACCTTCTGAATCATGGATGGGACTCTCAATGTCAAATGCTCCGGACCATCTTGAAAAGATGCAAGTGATCCTTCTATTGCAGCTGGTGGTGGTGGTAGTTTCTTTTCTTCCGGAGCAATAGTGCTGACATCTTCCCTTTGCTTCTCACATACCTCCTCATCAATGTCGGAAAATGTCTCTATGGAAAGAGTCTCCGGTTTCTTCTGTAAAACCTCTCTACCAACCTCCAAGTGAAGTTTGCATACGCAATTATTCTTGCATGTTTCATATGGTTGAACCACCAATCATTTGCTTCACCCTCTAGGTGAAACGCTGCAATCTCAACGGCCTCCCTTTCTGCTACTGGGTGTAGCCAGAAGAAATTATCTAACTTCTTCATCCAAGATTTTGTCATACTTGTGGATGACCCATCAAATTTAGGCAAAAATAATCTATTCTAAATGTGCCCTTTTATTCTATTGCTATTGCGGGGTCTCTGGTTCTATTTTATCTGGAAAAATTGTTGGAGAGTCAAATTCTCTTTGAATGCTCTTGATTGAGATTTTTACTCTGCAAGATAATCATTCAGAGTCTCATTCTCTAAGTATCCTCCATCTCCATCCCATTCATTTCTTTCTGCAACGAAAGTGGACATAGTAGAGTGTTGTGGAGCTATCTGCATTGTCAGTTGTTTATGTTGTTGATAGGAAGTGCTTAGACCTTCCTCATTTTCAAACCATTTTGAGGTTTCTCTTTGCCTTTCCCTTCTCATTTCTTTAATCTATTTGGAGAGATCCTACAAAGATCTTCAGAGAATTGTGGCAAAACTTAATTCCTCTGCCATTGTAGATATCTACTTTCTGCTTCTTCTTATGATGACATAAAATGTCGTGCCCACAAGCTGAGCCAAAGATCATGCTCTGATTCCACTGTAATATCCCAAAATAGGAAAAGACAGTAATACAAAACACAATAACTAGAAATCACAGCAATATGGAACTAAACTGAAAACACCATTAAAATAGACAGAACAACTGAGTCATTTTATAATTAGGAGGTGGAATACAAGTACAACAGTGCTAAAAAATAGTAACACTCAAGCCGAATGAGATGGCTAAAGTGATCCTCAAGACCTCTCACTGAGAACACTATGTAACTGTTGCTTTGCTGGAGACTATACTGCATTGTCCCTGCTGGAAATGTTGGGACTGCAACTCCTAGCTAAAAAGGAATGTGTAGATCAAGTTGTTCTGAAGCTTAGAAAATGTCGAGAATTGGAATTTTGACTCTATGATGAAAACCCATAATAAACCAGAAAGGATTTCCGGAATGGCTCACCTCAAAAAATCACCCTCCTAGGGCTTGCAATACATAACTGGTGGGTATGCAAATCTATGGCATGAACTGAAAGTTAAAAATGGTTGCAATAATACTCAATCAACTCAATGCTTTAAGGATTGGCCCCTTCTCTTGATTCCCAAGCTAGAAGCTTGAGATCTAGCTCCTCCTTTCTCCTCTCAAGTTGCAGCTGCAAACTGCACATCTGCTGGAAGTGATTGCGCTGTCAAGGAGGCTGAAGTTGTAGCCTACTGCTAGATGATGCAAGACTGCTCACAGCTGATGGAAATAATCTCACCAAAGTGAGGGAATGACTCCTCATAGGATTCCAAGCTGGAATACTTGGAACTTCCTTCCTCCACTGGATCTACACTGTTGGAATGCGTAATTCCTGTAGGGACTACTGCTACAGGGAGGGGTAGAATGATGGCTCGATGTCGGATGTCACAATGTTGCTCCCAGAAGACTGAAATGGATGCACAAAGTGAAGTTTTGATCCCTCCATAGGTTTCCCAACTGAAAAAATGGAAACTACCTTCTTCCTCTCAAACCCTAAGGTAGGAATGTGTAATTCCTGAAGTTGTATGTGTTGAAGAGAGGGGCTGAATGTGGCGCAGATGTTGGATGATGAATGGTTGAAAAAAGAAACATTTCCAGAGTATGCACTCAAAGCACCCAATGGATAAGGGTGGGATCTCTGCTTAGAGACACCTGTGTGCTAAACAGGACATCATACTTGGCTAAACAGTTGAATCATGCAAAGAAATTTCGAAACAAAAATACAATATCAAAATCCATAATGATTTTATTTGATGCCCTCATCTTCATTTTATGGTTGTGAGCCTTCCCTAGCCTTGGCCCACCTCATAACTACGTTGCACAAGTAGCCACTAGCCTCCATGAAGACTGTGATGTCCTTCATGATCTCCATCATCTTTGTAATTAATCTCCACTCCCTCCATCATGTGTGCATTTAATGCACCACTTCCTCCATCACTTCATCATTATCTCTCCATGATCTTACTTTTATTCCTCCACTACCTCCATCATCTTCCTCATTATTTCTCTATGATCTCCACTCTTCCTTCTTCAATAATATGCTTCACTGCTCCATAATGTTGATCCACTACCTAAATAGCCCACATTCACACAACAAAGGTGGATTGTATTGATCTATTGGGTTTATGGGTCCCTCCACCCTTTTATTTAATTAAGTAAGTAAGAAAATTAAGAACTCTAACATTCCAATTAAATGATGGAAAATTTGGAATATTAAAAAGGTCCTACCTAACACTAACATCATGAATCCCAAGTACTCAGGCTGACCACAATGGAAAGAGAATCTCGAGACAGAAGATCGGCTCTGACCTCAGACCCTCAAAAGGCACAAATTATTTGGAAATGAACCATATTGGCCCATATATCTCCCTTTTCTCATTCTTAAACAAACCATAACTAGAGCTCAGAGTACCCAATAAAAAAACCTCGAGAAACACAGTGATTAGCAATTCATCACGTTCAAATTAGGCCCCATAACTCTTTTCCTTAGAAAAAGTAATTTTCAGGCACAACATCCACCATACTTCAGTTCAGGTATGTCCTCTCTTATTGCTTTACATTCAAATTATTTCAAATATATTTGTATGAAAAATATGCTTTTTACTTGGGGTGTTGGTTGCAAGTATTACAAACATGCCAAATTACCATATGTCCCAGCCAACAAAGGTACAAGAGAAGGTATCATTCTACCCACAGCATGATTGGCTCCCTAGGAAGTTTTGCATATCCTGACATCATTTCTTTAAAATAATAAAACCATAGGTTTTATTCACCCAACCATGTTATCATCAACCCACCTTGCACATGATAAGCACCCTTGCAGGTTGGTAGAACCTCACCCTCCATGGCATCCATCACTCATGTAGACCATACACCAAAGGTTTGGAGCCATGGCCATTAAATCCCAAGCTCGAGAACCACTTCATGTTAATTCATCCATCATACATCAAGTCAAGTTTTAGCCATGTCATGTTAAAACCCATTTCCCGAGCTACCATGCTTTTAAGCGGATCAGAAAAAACGCACCACCGCATTTCGCATCTAGCCTATCACACCCTCATCAGCGTAGCCCATCTATGACATTTTTTTCTCCTCATCATCCCCGCACCAAGACCAACCAATGGGGCCCCCGCCCTTAGAAAAACACACTCCTCACACTATAGTGAAGGATTGTTCATGTTTATAGGGGCACCTGTCTCCATGCGTGTACATCCAAACCCATTTATCATTTTTTTGGGCAAGTGTACAAATATTTTTTTTAGGAGAGCACTCGCACCCATACATTTACATTTCTCACCTGGAAGCAGTCCCTAATCACCCTTGGTCAAAGTTGCACATTATTTACCACACCCAACCATGACACTCATAGAAACCATACACCCACCCTAGATGTCCTACTGACTCCAGGGATTTCCTGATCAGAAATTGTTATGATTTCCACCACTCACATTTACAGCTCCGACCTCGGCCGACTTAACTACCATCATCAGTTATAGTTATTTATTGTCATATGCATATTTAACCCATAACATCGCACCCGACCACATCAGAAACATGGTCCCTTGCATAAGTACTCATTTCGATCGATTGATGCTTCCTTCTTGTCGACTACAACAACCATTTTCCAAGAAGGAGGTAGTACCTTGGATGACTCCTCACCTCAATAAGGGCATACTCGGATGGCACTATGGGAATCATCATTTCCCATTGATGTCATCGATCCCCTTTAAATTCGACTTCAAAATAAAATTTCATGTCAAGATGGTATCGTACTTAATAACCGTTGCACTTTGTCAGAATTCGTCGAAGACCCATGACTTGATAAGCATATCTTTAAGCAATGCTTACACGGGAAGGTCCCCAACATTCCAAGACCCATGCATAAAATGAGCACTTATTCTAAACAAATGTGTCATACCAAGATTATCCATGTGGGCACCACATTCAACCTTCTTTCAAAGAAAAACGTCCCTGAGGGCGTCAACAATCGTCGTCATCAACTAGTAGTGGGTCACTACCAAAAGTGACATAAACAGAACCATTATTTGTCAGATAAACTTAACTAGTGAAAACATCACAAGCATGGGACATGCCTGCCTCGTAGAAATATTTTATTCATTCTATCTCTTTTAGGTTTCTAACATAGCATGGTGTATTTTTTATTCAAGACAAGGGGTCTCCCAACTCAGCTCCAAAAGCAAGTTACCCTCTCTCTCTCTTAAAAGGATCACACAGAAAAGAAAGCATAATTTATTTCAACTATATAGTTCTTCTTAGACCTCACACATTAGGGGGAAACTGTTAACACCAAAAAATCATACAGGAAAAAGACATTAAAAATGTCAATAATAAAGTACAGACGAATACTTTCAGAGAATAAATACATTAGAGTAGACTAATTTTTTATTTTTCCTAAGGTTCAGAAGGAAAATTAAATGACAGTGCACCTACATCAAAGTAATTTTGCATGCAGCGTGACTATTCCTTCGATAGTCACGCGATCCTTAAGATGGCGAAATGTCACCATCCGGAACCACTTAGCACCCCTGCTTAAGATGATTCTCTGACCAGTACTGTCAAGGATAGCCAAATTTGAGCCACCTTGAGTAAATAAAACCCACAAAGGAATCCCTCCTCCACTCTTGTGTCACTATCCATCTTGGGCCAAGAGAAGAAAATGGAACTCAAAAAATGTCTATATAAGCCAGCCTTTGGAAGAAGAATTGGAGACACATTGTTATGATGGCCAAATTGATTCGTAGAAAACCAGCTTGCATAGTCCAGCAATAGATGGATTGGAAGGACTCATATGTTGGCCAACCAAGATCTCAGTCCAAGAGAGAGAGTTTCACCACTTGATCTTGATCCACCATCCTTTGAGAGAGGGAAGAGACGCTTGCAGGAACTTGACGGAAAAATACCTCCTTGTTTTTGGTATTTGAGCTCCATAGCTCAAAGGACCCTCTTCAAGTGTTTAGCATTGTACCTTTTTTACCACCAGCACCTAATAAAGGGAGAACTCTCCACTTGTGTTATTAGGATGTTTGCTCCATCAAGATTTTGCATTTTTCATCTTGTGTTTTGATTTTTTTTTAGTGTTGTATGCTTAGTTTTCCCTCAAAATTAGTTTACATTGTGTCGAATATGTTCCACTAATAGTAGGAAATATTTTTTCTCTGTGACCTTCTGCATGTAGCATCCAGCTTGCTAAATAAGTGTATTTCATATGCCCTTGTGCTAAATACATTACCACACATGTGTCAAGGGTCTTTTTCCTAGTCTTGGTACTCATCAATTGAATATCTATAAGAATAATTTATGATCAGGTTTTCCTCTCAAATAGTGAGAGGTTTTGACCTTGGATTAGGTTAGAGTCGGTTAGTATGTCGGTTGTAAAAATTCTTCGAATTTGAAATTTTTTGTCTTGTGACGAATCGAAACTCGTAGACCCCTCGTTGTCATGAGTTTGATCAAACACTGTATAGGACATCATCATTAGTATGGTCATCAAAACTTTGGTCAAATATGTGGAATGGTGTAGAGGTCCTTGGGAATTTTTGTCGTATAGTTCGATTCGAGGGGGTTGTGTCCAAAATCATTGGTCTATCATAAGTTTCAGATAGACATATGTTCACAGTCAGAGAGATTATTTTCAATCGTAGCATGGTTGAATATTATTCATTCCTCCTAATGCTTACATCCCATATTACATTCCAATTCATTATTCTTATACTTATCCCCACACCCTATCCTCATTTTTCCCTAATACTCACTCAAATACCCTTAATCCTACATAATCTACCTTCTATTTTCCTAGTCCCCTCATAATCATTTTACATTTCATACACCCAAACCATCAAATATTAAAATGACCACCACATTCATTATGACTATGACTACCCTAGTCCTTTTCCCTCATGATAACTCATTATTATAAACCTATCATGCATATACTACCTGAAGATCATAAACATATTTCCCACCCCTCTTACACTCATGAAATATATTTCCATATGGTTCCCACTCTGTTTAATTATTGTGCATCAAACAAGAGCGTCAAAATTGAACGCTTAATTAAATCATGATTTCATGTCATATCATTTCATTCAAATTGAAAAAATTGAATTTCAAATTGTATGACCAAGCCTCCTTTGCGCTGTGTGATTTGCTGATAAGTAATTTCTCCATGGTAAATCAAAATGTGGAAGTTGATCATGGTGTCAAAGGGAAAATGCTGGAAAAACGGAGTTTTGTTGCCCAGGATGTCGTGAAACCAATGCACAGCATATTCGCTCAAGTTTCCCCCTTGCTGCATGAATTATTCAAATGACACAAGGTAGGAGCTCCCCTTTTCAATTCCCATGTTAGCCACCTATAATATTTTTTCAAAGCAAACAGGTGGCTAAATATGTTTTTGAGTCTTCAAGAGAAACATTTCCTTTGTAAATCTATCATTCTTGAAGCCTCCAAGTGTCTTCTATCCTTTAAAAAATATTCACTGTTGTTTCCATTAATGAACCCTGGTATTTGTGAAAGAATTTGTTCTCAAAAAAGGCCTCCATTTTCCATCCTTTCACTCCTCTTTCACTCACAAAGAATTCTATTTTTCACCTTTATTCCCTTCACAAAAATTCCTCTATAAACCTTCATTTAACCTCTAAATCATCCTAATCCCCTTTTTAAAACTTATATTTCCCTTTATTTGGTTTAAAAAATCCCTCCTTCCATCTATCGGAACCTCCAAATTCCTCAACAAACCCTTCAAAAATCCTAAAAAACCCATTTTTTACATTAAGGCCTTAAGACCCTTTCGGCCTTAGCCCTAACTTCTGTTCTCCATATAACCTGCGCTACAACCAAGCGCTAAGGCCTAATTGCAATCGCAAAATACTCATTCCCTTTGTTATTTTCCTCGAATCCCCGATGCGATGAGTCCTTCTCCTCCGATCTTCCGATCTAATCTCGACCGTCGAATCCAAAAGAACCGACGGCTGAGATTCAATCGCAATCCGCTCATGAGCCCATCATCCGCGCCCACCGATTTGATCTGGACCGTTGAATCCACAAGAACCAATGGCCATGATCTCATCGCGCTTCGCTCATAGCCCTCTGTCATCACCCCGTCGATTTAATCCTGACTGTTGATCTCTTTTGATCCGACGACCAGCGCTTAATCGCACATCGCAAACTCAAAGACCCTGGTGCTTTGGCCTCTTTCCTTTTCTCCGATGCGATGTAATCCTATCCATCCATCCCGCCAGATCGGACGGTTCACGCTTCATCGCATCGCGCTCATCCCTCACGCAATCCTCCACCATCTCGACCTCTGATTTAATCTCCATCGTTGATCAAGTTTGAACGGACGGCCTGCGCTATCTCGCATCATCGCCTTTCTCCCCTCCCCTCACACCATTCACGTCCTGTGTGATTCTGCGATGCAATCCCCACCGTTGATCTTCTCAAATCCGACGGTCCACATTACTTCTGCTCTTCAAACCCTTCCCTTCTCATTCTCCTCTAATCAACAGATCTTGACCGTTGATCCTCACGATCCGATGGCTCCCATTGATCCTCCCCTTTAAACCCCATTTGACCATTTTCTACCCGGCGTAAAGGATTTTTTAAAGCGCGCCAATTTTTCTGACGTCACCGGGTCCCACCACACCTTCTGCCCGGGCAGCTCATATGTTATCACGTTCATTCCGCACCACCGGATCTGTCGCCCATCATCCGACCGCTGACACTCCGTTTCGCAAAATTTTTATGCCCAAGAGTTAACATTTCAAAATTATGCGAAATGGATGGTATTCCAAGGGACGTGTGTCAAAAGGTGTATGGAATCACGTTTTTTGTGGATACCGCCTCCCCCCCCCCCCTTTTTGTGCGCGAAAACCACTTCCGGTTTTCCGCCATACCGCCCACCTCTCCACAATGTCAATTTCACTTTTAATCGTAGCCGTTGATCTCTGAGATCAAAAGGTCCACGTTATATCTTGCCCCCATCCATTTTCCATTCATCTAAACTCTCAAAATACTTCATCAGCCAATTGTCGTTGATTTTCCTAATCCAACGACTCCTGTTCCTCGTCGCACCAAGCCTCCAAAGCACCTGGTTAGCTATTCTGCCAAGTTTTCTTAGCCCATTTTCCCGCTGCATCTATCTTTTTCCTCAATTCCCCTCCATCCCCACAAGCCTCCAAAGCAGCCATCCTCACTCCCTTAGGTTTTTATAACGTGTTTATCGTGTTTTTCAAGGTTTACAGGTGGTGAATTCATTATGTCTCCACAGTCGCAGTCATGGTGATTTAGAGCGCAGAAAGACTATTATAGAGACAAAGATAGCAGAGGAAGACATCCCCGAGAGGGTTTAAACATTTTTTATTGAAGATCAGGTTATTAAACCCTGACATAAACCCTCCAGCATCTATGTAGCCTATATATTCACAAACACAGTTCAGAAGAAGCAGCAAAGAGTATCAGAAGAAGTATTAAAGGATTAATGCCTAATGTTGAAGATTTAATGCTTATAATCCAATGTTTAAAAGGATAAAGGACACAGATAAAGACCCGAAGATGATCAAAGAGGCTTAATGAAGCCTAAAGCACACATCAAGCCATATCAGTGATTCAATATCAATAGAATGTTCTTTTTCCTAAGAAGGACAAATTCCCACAACATTCTCTATGCCTCATCGAGCCCATAACAGTTATTATTCTGATAGAAAACTCCTGGAATTTTCAATGCATTGGTTATGAAGTATGGAAGACCTCAAAGACAAAATCTTCACCTTACTTGTCACAGGAGATAAAATAGAGTAATACAGCCAGAAAATTACTTCAAGGAACATACCCTTGGAGTTATTATCAATCTAACAAAGACTTCTAAACCATCCTAAAAGATACCAACATGTTAATGCAGAGCCATTAAGCAGAGTGGGCATTCGAATACTTCCTCCCCTCTATCTTAATGATTCATTTAAGTTCATATCTACTACTCCACCTCCTCATTCACCTATAAGTATTCATTGAAGATTCATTGTAAAGGGTTGGGATTTGATTGACTATTTGAACTATTATTGAGGGAAGTAGCCGAGTAGTTTGTAATATAGTAGGCTGGGAAGACAGTTTGGACTGTAAAGAGCCATTGGACTCAAAGTATGTGATTGGTTTTGCACATCAATTGAACAAGCAGATTCACAGGATCCTGGTCTATAGTATTGGTGATGTTTTCCTTACTGTAATTGTCTCCTTTCATGTTTTTCATATTGTCCATTATTCTCTAATAAATAATAGCAAGCATAGATTAGGACATACTGTTGGAAGTACCCTAAATCTCACTGTTAATCTTTATCTCTATGATTTCCTCTGATTGTGCATTTTAAGGATAATTCTATAGAGTATAACTAGTCAAGAAATGTTGGTGAGCCCATGTCTTGCTGAGTACAACTTGAAAAATTGTCCTTGAAAACTATTTTCATTTCATGCTAAGTAAATATTGAAACTAGGGAAGTCTATCGTTAGCCCTGTCCTCTAGTTTCTTCTCCAACAGTTTGTCTTGAAAGTTTCCCTGTGAGTCAATGTAAAAAGCAGTGAAGGTTAAAAGTCTTTCTCTGATCTTAGGCCTTGCTCTGTGTTTAAGCTTAAATTTTTTCTACTGTCTGAAAGCGGTTATGAGGACTACTGGATTGTTTCCCTTGAGAGTATGCTGAAATCAGGTTAGGCTAAAAGTCCTTCCTTGATCTTAAGCTACCCTTTGTGTCTTTATTGAGAGTCTCCTTTGAAGTATGTCAAAAGTAGGATAGGTTAAAAGTCTTTACTTGATCTTAGGCTTCACTTTGGTTTCTTTCTTTCATCTCACTTCTTAATGTTCCATCTCACCATCTATCCAAAAAGATCCTTTGGTATAGATGACTTGCGCTATGGAAACCCTTGGATAGTTGTTATGCAAGTAAACCCTTTTATGACTCCATATCCCAATGGATTGGCACTTCTCTTGACCTATCTTCCCATGTTGAAACATCCTTCTATTTAGTTCCTTCTTCACTTCCATAACCTTCTCAGTTAATGATCTCCAACCAAACAAACAAACCAAAAACCCTTGTGCTTCATACCTAGCCTAACACCTATAATCTGGCCTTAAAGATATATCATTCTTTGTATTTATAGAGAGATCCCTCTCTGGATCTCGGAGGGCTAGATTCTAGGATCCCAAAGTGGTTTGATGTTGTCTTGTCTTTTGGTTTGCCAATCTGAAAAAAACACAGGAACCACAACATAATGGCGACTCCATTGGGGACTTCTGAGTGAATTCCATCTTATACATCCTTAAGAGCTCAAAAGACCCACAAATCCTCCTTAGATTGGTATGCAATTGTTGATGGTGGACATCAACTCATCTCAAATCTTTGAAATCCTCCACCTGGCGACTCCACAACTCCAAAAAGACCAAATGACTCCACTGGTAGAAGAACCTGAACTGGTTGAGAAGATACAGTGACCTATTTTTACAAACATGGATATAAGTATGGACAGAGAAGCAAAGCTAAATGCTTTATTGGATAGAATGACAAGAATGATGTACATACTTGGTGAACAAATAATGGAGAGGTATGAGGCTGATTTACATATCGATGATCTAGAGCAGCCCATGCTTTTTCCAGAACAAGAACAAACTTAACCCCTACATGACCTATACAATGAGCAAGACATGTATGATGATCAAGATTTTATAGAAGATGATGAGGAAGGTTGTCAAGGAACTCCTGATTGCCTACCTATATCTTGTACTATGCTGATAAGAGAACTTCATGACCAAATTGTGAAAGCTAATAGGGAACACTGCTTTGAGGAATGAAGTGATCACTTAGAAAACGCAGACTCTAATGTGGAAGGAGAACCATCACATATAGGAACTCCCCCTCTAGATTATAACTCATCTCAAATTACACAAGAAGAGTGGCATCCTGATAATGTAGAAAAAATAGCTCATGAGCCTTGTATCCAATCTAAGTGTCATAGTAATCATGAGGAATTGTTTGAGATAGAAGAAGATCAGGAAACATTAGAAAATCCTCAAGGTTTCCCTGCAAGCACAAATGAAGATCTCTTAGAAGAGGCTCAAGATGACATACAGCCTCAAACTCAGTCTTCACAAGAAACAGAGAGTTGTTGCACTTCTGCTCAAAGAAACACAAGAACATCTTCCCCTTTGACAGAAGAAGAAATAGATCATATCATCAATAGAAAGCCTGCCTCTGAGATATTTTATAGAGAAAACACTCTTTCCCATTCATCTACTGAGCTTCGTTGTACAGATTTGGAAATCTCCCCTGTAAATCAAAATGAAGAAAGACTTGCTGATAATCTAGTATGTCTGATTGGTAGCATTACTTACATTCATGATTTTCCTAAGTTTGATCTGTCTGATGATGATGTTCTCCAAACAAAATTTGATCTTGCAAGGCCATCATCAGTAGATTTGTGGGAGGAAAATCAGTTCCATCAACTTCAAGAAAGTAATGAGCCCATGCAGGTTATTTATGATACTGATGAAGAAAGTTATGAAAGTCTAGTAGCATGTGAATATTCATTGAATCTTCACTCTTCTTTATCTTAGATCATTAGTAATAGTTTTCATGTAATTGGGAATTAGCAGCCTTCCATCTCAAAGGATGAAGAGGAAAACCATGAAGAAATTTTTGAGCGGGTCTAAACCAAGGAGCCTTTTCTTGAAAAAGAGGAAGCAATGAAACAGACCCCTGCTCAAGAATACATTGATCTTTTCATAGAACTCAGTCCACCAGATCAGAATATATCAGAGCTACAAGAGGACAACACTACAATATATGATGAGTCCTCCAGTTCAGAAAATAATGAAGATGAGGAAGAATTTCTTTCTCAAGAGAATTTGTTCCTTGATCCAGTGGAAGAGGGAGCAATCATGGTTGAAACTTACTTGTCAAATACTCACAACCAGGTATTATTTCAAGATCCTTATGCTCATTTCCTGCAGACATTTAGAGAAGGATCAAAGTTCATCAAGAGTAGCTTGTTGTAGACAACAAGAAACATTTTAGAAGATGCTGTTAAAAAACAAAGAGAATGGGAGTGGCCCTGCCTGTCCAGCATGCTTAAAGAGATGAGCAGAAACCAGTCATGGGATCATCTGATTGACTAGATGTATTGGAAAAGAGAGTTTGTCAGCTAGACATGTAAATATGTCAAGTTAGAGTAGGGTAGGTAGGAAATCTCAATAAATCTCAGCCTGTGAGCATTTAATTAGTTGTTGATTTTACTTTGAAGAAAAATTCAAAAATACAAAAATAGAAAGAGAAGGGTTCAGACAAGCTCAAAACTTGAACCAGCAGAGAAAAGAAGAAGAAGCAGCTCTAACAAGATCAAAACCAAAGCTGAAATGAAGAAAGAAAGGTGACTCTAAAAAGCTCGAAATCTGAGTCACAAGAAGAAGGAAGGATGCTGGTGATTTTTAGATCTGAAGCCTTCAAATTTTATTTTTG
This sequence comes from Pinus albicaulis, assembly GCA_034641835.2. Classification (NCBI taxonomy): domain Eukaryota; kingdom Viridiplantae; phylum Streptophyta; class Pinopsida; order Pinales; family Pinaceae; genus Pinus; species Pinus albicaulis. The sequence goes on along the minus strand of JAXQQM020064384.1, from coordinate 32,233 downwards.
ATTTCTGTAAAGTTCAGTTCATGTGCAGCTTTTCTTTATGCCATGGACCCACAGCAAATTAGACAATCTAATCCTAGTTTGTCTGTGTTTCAACTTCTGTTTTAGAATGTAGAGAATGAAAATTTGTCAGACAGTTTAATCCTGGCAGATATTAGTTTAGGTAGAGAAGCTATGAGTCCAACTATTTAATCTGGTCTCATGGAGAAATAAGGGTAGTAGTAGATAGGTTTATTTTCCTGTTTGCAATAAAAATTGATGATGTGAAATGTCTGCAAGTCTAAATGCACCTTGAAGAAAAAATGTTAGGACAGTAGGATGGGTAGGTAGTTGTTTGGGAAAATATTTCTGCTGATATAATGCACATCATGTATGAAACAGTTGATCAAAGAAGAAAATATGGTCAAGTACCAGGCATCTGGCCTACTTCCAAAGATTATATCTGAGATTCTTGACACCTTCAAGAAGATGCCATCCTCATGTGGAGCCACTGTTAGCCACCTATAATATTTTGTCAAAGCAAACAGGTGCCTAAATATGTTTCTGAGTCTTCAAGAGAAACATTTCCTTTCTAAATCTATCATTCTTGAAGCCTCCATGTGTCTTCTATCCTTTAAAAAATCTTCATTGTTGTTTCCATTAATGAACCCTGCTGTTTGTGAAAGAAGTTGTTCTCAAAAAAGGCCTCCATTTTCCATCCTTTCACTCCTCTTTCACTCACAAAGAATTCCATTTTTCACCTTTATTCCCTTCATAAAAATTCCTCTATAAACCTTCATTTAACCTCTAAATCATCCTAATCCCCTTTTTAAACCTTATATTTCCCTTTATTTGGTTTAAAAAATCCCTCCTTCCATCTATCGGAACCTCCAAATTCCTAAAAAAACCCTTCAAAAAGCCTAAAAAACCCATTTTTTACATTAAGGCCTTAAGCCCCTTTCAGCCTTAGGCCTAGCCCCTATTCTCCATATAACCCGCGCTACAACCAAGTGCTAAGGCCTAATCGCAATCGCAAAAAAATCATTCCCTTTTTTCTTTTCCCCGCATCTCAGATGCGATGAGTCCCTCTCCTCCGATCTTCCGATCTAATCTCGACCGTCGAATCCACAAGAACCGACGACTAAGATTCAATCACGCTTCACTCATGAGCCCATCACCCGCACCCGCTGATTTGTTCTGGACCGTTGAATCCACAAGAACCAATGGCCAGGATCTCATCACGCTCTGCCCATAGCCCTCCATCATCACCCCGCCGATTTAATCCTGACCGTTGATCTCTTCTGATCCAAAGGCCAGCGCTTAATCACACATCGCAAACTCAAAGACCCTGGTACTTTGGCCTCTTTCCTTTTCTCTTATGCAATGTAATCCCAGCCATCCATCCTGCCAGATCCGATGATTCATGCTTCATTACATCGCACTCATCCCTCAAGTAATCCTCCACCATCCCGACCTCCGATTTAATCTCCACCGTCGATCAAGTTTGATCAGACGGCCCGCTCTATTTCGCATCATCGCCTTTCTCCCCTCCCCTCGCACCATTCACGTCTTGTGCAATTCTGCGATGCAATCCCCACCGTTGATATTCTCAAATCTGACGGTCCACATTACTTCTGCTCTTCAAACCCCGCCCTTCTAATTCTCTTCCAATCGACAGATCTCGATCGTCGATCCTCACGATCCGACGGCTCCCATTGATCCTCCCCTTTAAACCCCATTTGACCATTTTCTACCCGGCGTAAAGGATTTTTTAAAGCGTGCCAATTTTGCTGACGTCACCGGGTCCCACCACACCTTATGCCTGGGTAGCTCATCTGCTATCGCGTTCATTCCGCACCGTCGGATCTGCCACCCATCATCCGACGGCTGACACTCCGTTTCGCAAAATTTTTGCACCCAAGTGTTAACATTTCAAAATTACGTGAAATGGGCGGTATTCAGAGGGACGCGTGTCAAAAGGTGTATGGAATCACATTTTTTGTGGATACCGCCTCCCCCCCTTTTTGTGCTCGAAAACCACTTCCGGTTTTCCGCCATACCGCCCACCTCTCCGCAACATCAATTTCACTTTTAATCGTAGTCGTTGATCTCTGAGATCGAACGGTCCATGTTATATCTCGCCCCCATCCATTTTCCATTCATCTAAACTCTAAAAATACTTCATTAGCCAATCTCCGTCGTTGATTGTCCTAATCCAACGGCTCCTGTTCCTCATCGCGCCAAGCCTCCAAAGCACCTGGTTAGCTATTCTGCCAAGTTTTTTAGCCCATTTTTCCGCTGCATCTATCTTTTTCCTCAATTATCCTCCATCCCAACGAGCCTCCGAAGTAGCCATCCTCACTCCCTCAGGTTTTTATAACATGTTTATCGTGTTTTGCAGGGTTTACAAGTGGTGAATTCATTTTGTCTCCACAGTCGCATTCATGGTGATTTAGAGAGCAGAAAGACTATCATAGAGCCAAAGATAGCAGAGGAAGACATCCCTGAGAGGGTTTAAACATGTTTTATTGAAGTTTGGGTTATTAAACCCTGACATAAACCCTCCTGTAGCCTGTATATTCACAAACACAGGTCAGAAGAAGCAGCAAAGAGTATCAGAAGAAGAATTAAAGGATTAATGCCTAATGCTGAAGACTTAATGCTTATAATCCAATGTTTAAAAGGATAAAGGACACAGATAAATACCCGAAGATGATCAAAGAGGCTTACTGAAGCCTAAAGCACACATCAAGCCATATCAGTGATTTAATATCAGCAGAATGTTCTTTTTCCTAAGAAGGACAAATTCCCAGAGCATTCTCTATGCCTCATCGAGCCATAACAGTTATTATTCTGACAGAAAACTCCTAGAACTTTCAGTGCATTTGTTATGAAGTATGGAAGCCCTGAAAGACAAAATCTTCACCTTACTTTTCACAGAAGATAAAATAGAGTACTACAACCAGAAAAGTAATTCAAGGAAGATACCCTTGGAGTTATTATCAATCTCACAAAGACTTCTAAACCATCCTAAAAGGTACCAACATGTTAATGCAGAGCCATTAAGCGAAGTGGGCATTCAAATGCTTCCTCCCTTCTGTCTTAATGAATCATTTAAGTTCATATCTACTACTCCACCTCCTCATTCACCTATAAGTATTCATTGAAGATTCATTGTAAAGGGTTGGGATTTGATTGACTGTTTGAACTGTTATTGAGGGAAGTAGCCGAGTAGTCTGTAATATAGTAGGCTGGGAAGAATGTTTGGACCGTAAAGAGCCATTGGACTCAAAGTATGTGACTGGTTTTGCACATCAATTGAACAAGCAGATTCACAAGATCCTATTCTATAGTATTGGTGATGTTTTCCTTACTGTAATTGTCTCCTTTTATGTTTTTCATACTGTCCATTATTCTCTAATAAAGAATAGAAAGCATAAATTAGGACATACTGTTGAAAGTACCCTAAATCTCACTGTTAATATTTATCTCTATGTTTTCCTCTGATTGTGCATTTTAAGGATAATTCTATAGAGTATAACCAGTCAAGAAATGTTGGTGAGCCCATGTCTTGCTAAGTACAACTTGAAACATTGTCCTTGAAAGATATTTTCATTTCATGCTAAGTAAAGATTTAAACTAGGGAAGTCTATGGTTAGCCCTGTCCTCTAGTTTCTTCTCCAACATTTTGTCTTGAAATTTTCCCTGTGAGTCAGTGTCAAAAGCAGTGAAGGTTAGAAGTCTTTCTTTGATCTTAGGCCTTGCTCTGTGTTTAAGCTTAAATGTTTTCTATTGTTTGAAAGCGGTTATGAGGACTACTGGATTGTTTCCCTTGAGATTATGTTGAAAGCAGGTTAGGTTAAAATTCCTTCCTTGATCTTAAGCTACCCTTTGTGTCTTTATTGATATTCTCCTTTGAAGTATGTCAAAATCAGGATAGGTTAAAAGTCCTTACCTAATCTTAGGCTGCACTTTGGTTTCTTTCTTTCATCTCACTTCTTAATGTTCCATTTCACCATCTATCCAAAAAGATCCTTTGGTATAGATGACTTGCGCTATGGAAACCCTTGGATAGTTGTTATGCAAGTAAACCCTTTTATGACTCCATAGCCCAATGGATTGGCACTTCTCTTGACCTATCTTCCCATGCTGAAACATCCTTCTATTTAGTTCCTTCTTCACTTCCATAACCTTCTCAGTTAATGATCTCCAACCAAACAAACAAACCAAAAACCCTTGTGCTTCATACCTAGCCTAACACCTATAATCTGACCTTAAAGATATATCATTCTTTGCATTTATAGAGAGATCCCTCTCTGGATCTAAGAGGGCTAGATCCTAGGATCCCAAATTGGTTTGATGTTGTCTTGTCTTTTGGTTTGCCAATCTGACCAAAACACAGGAACCAGAACATCTCAAAGCTATGATTTCAAATGGAAAATTGAATTTGGTGGATGGGCTTTTATTTCCAAAGATATTTTGTCACTGCACACCACCCGTGATTACCACGCACAGTCATAAATTCAAGAAATTAAGCCTGGGTCTATGGGCATGAACCCTGGTAGGTGTGGGGTGCTAGAGGATAGTGGTATTTTATAGATTAATTTCCATACTTTTTCATCTCCTTTCCATCATTGTAATTCCCTCTGTGATCATTGTGCAACACAAAGCAAGTTGTCACCAAACCACAACATCTGACCCTAATCTTTTCACACATGGAGTCAGCTGGTGAAGCCCCTATTGCCACTTGTTTTTAGGGTTAAATGGCTCCCACGGTCATTAGAAAGGGAGGGTACATTGTTCGTGTTGAATCTCAGACTCTAGTCATGATAAATTCCTCTCTCGCAATAAAGGTATCTTTTGATAATGTTGGGTGCATTCCTTTCTTTCAAATGATCCAAAAGCTTGGATATCACACCCAACTTGCTAGCCTTTTTTCCTAAGCTTCAAGAAGGGTAGATTCAATATAGGGGAGGTGGATATTGCCATCACTGAAAAGCTCATTGTTGATGCTACATGTCTCCCAAAAATAGGGGAGAAACAGTTTAAGGGGGATTATTTAGAGATTTGAACTTTCCAAGAATTTGTCAAACCTTAGTTTGGCAATCAATTTGCTACCACTTTCCCCACATCATACCTAAAAGATCATCACAGTGAGCTTCTCAAGGTAGTTCAGAGATATTTTACATGTTAGGGGAGGTTCAGCAGGACTTACCAATATCATTTGAGACTCTTATTACACTTCACAGAGAGAAAACATATGAATTTTCCTTACTTATTTCTCAAAATTTTAGAGAGGATGGCAACAAAGGTACAGTGTCATAAGGACAATCATATGTCTAGTCTATTCCAATTTTCCCTCATTAAGATCCTTGTTAATTTTTTTGTTGAAAAGAAGAAGCTACAATGGTCCAATTTCTTGTCTAATCTTGTCTTGACACTAGAAGCAGAACCTTCATCACTTAAAATTGATGAAAGGAAACAGAAAGGACATGAGATGCATGGAAGAAAATCCACTACAACTATTAAGGAAGCCAATTTTGTTGAAGCCAAAGGTATATAGAAAAACAAGGGTAAGTATGGTAAGAAGCCTATGATGACACTATGATGTATTCGTATATAATAAAGAAAATTAAATGAAGAAAGGGTTGGTTGGTTTGGCAAAATACATTGCAAGAGTTTTTACTGTGAATTATTTTGTGACCTAAATTCTCAATGCATGGAGCTTATGGTTCAGTTGGTCCATTAATTTTCTAGCAAAGATACTTATGGTATGGAATCTCAGATTTTTTTTTCTCCTATAAAAGATTTTTTTTCCTCCTATAAACATTAATGTTGTCTCTCCTTCGCTGAAAGTCTATCTAATTTTCCTATCATAAGTACAAGTTGTAGTTTTTTGGAATTCAATTCAGCATTGCTCCAAATTAATTGTTACAACTTTGTTTCAGTTGCAATGATGGTGCACTTATTTGTGGTTCATTCTTCTAATATGATTATTTCCTATGAATGAAATATTAGAATCTCTCATGATATTTCATTTTGAATGAGTATTTACTCTATCATTTTCCCCTATGCTACAATTTATGAATGTTTGATATGATATATTGATCGAGCCTTTGTGAGAACGAGTGGTTGTTTAAGCATAAGCCATGATTTGTGTCGGGTTATTTAACTATAGATAGTTTCTTTAGATAAATATTTACCTACCCCCAACAGAATTGTGAAACATTTACAATAGACTTTGTCTCAGTAGGTTTATAATTGTCAAATCTCTAGTTCTTTAAGCGAGGGAGCCCCCTCCAGTCGAGAAAGACCAGTACCTTGACCAAAAGTGGTTAATGGTTACCTTCTTGAGTCTATTTTCAGCCTAGTAGATATCAAGGAGTGCCAACATATTACAAGCCTACATATTATGTCTCTTGTGTATTTGATAATTGACTTGATGATAATAACATACTAATAATCTATCAAAGACAGCATTTAATTAAGAATCATAAATTACATCACAAGTAATTATCATGAAGATAAATATCATAACTATTAAATCCCTTGATTTCTCATCAAAACCCTATCGATGGGCGACCGGTAATATAAAATTATTACCACATTAGTATGGAACTCCCCACGTGTAGTTCATGTGGCGTTTCATTGTCAGTAATAAGGGCCCACTTCTTCTCAATTTCTTATGTGGCCTCCATGTGGTCATTACCATTTCAGCTCGGGCATAGATCCAACGAGGTATTTCCCCTAAGCACTTGCAGGGTTTCTTTGTTATATGTCTTTTGATTGAGATCCAATTCCAAAGGGGTCCACAGACCCACGTCACATCAATCAAATGTGACACCGCCACCCTTCATGAGCAAGCTCCAAGACTAGGTGTTTTCATGTGAGTGATGTGATAGTATTACAGTTTCGGTACTCTAGGTTCCACCTTGGCCCCACCCGATGGACCTTAATTTTCTAGGAAGGTTCATTATATTTAGTTTCAGGTTCCCAAAAATTGGTCAAAAAAGTAATGGGTTTCGCGCGAGGGGTGGAGGGTTGTGTGTATACCCAATTTAGTAATCTGGGTACGGGGGACTTGTGATGAATCATGGTCAACCATGTACCCTAGGATTAATCCTGGTGGTTTCCTTCCCCCCCTGATAACATATTTTAGACTAGACCAAGGGTCCCCACAACTATGTTAGGTAATGGATCTAGCCTAGTTTTTCAATTGTGCCATTCAAAAGGATCAGTTGTTAACGATGATTTCTTCGACTATATGCCTTACAGTTTTTTCAAATGACATAGAACTTCTTGTCTTTGTCTCTATTCTTAGAACTTTGGGTTATCGGGATGTCAAATTTGTGCCAAGAACCATCCATTGAGCCTACACGTTAACTAGCAGGCCTAACAACAAACAAATTTTCTTCACCTTTATTCTCGTCTCTTGGTCTTGAGACCATCAGGAAAAAAGCTAAGGGTTCGTGGGAATTTGAGAAAAACCATTAGAGATCAATCCAGGTATCTCGACATTGATGGTATTTGTGTAAGTGCATATGGTCCACTATACGATTCTATGTGTGATGAGGAGGCTAGCGTGATATAAATTTCGGTACTATTAGAACCAAAATTTAAACTTGGTCATGAATAGGAAAGATAGTTCCACAGGTTGTTTACACAACTTCATGTAATCCAACCTTACTGTTTATTTTATATTAGATAGTTTCTTTCGTAAGATAGGCATTTCTCAATTCCTCATTAAGGTGACATGCAATTTACATGCTCTCGCAAGTAACCTACAGGCCTAACTTTCAACAATGAATCTAAAAAATATATATTGGAGTAAAGAAGAAGTATTCTACTTGTCTAAGTTCTAAGACTAGCAAAAGAACACATAAGATGGCCACTTTAGTAGAATAATAATTTATTTAACTATTTCCTAAAGTCAGACTTAGGAAAAAGTAAAATTTCATAATTTAACTTATGATTTAATCTCAACCATTGAGAAGGAGATTAAGTTTGAGATCAGAATTATAAGAGGAGATATAGCTAGTGGCAAGTCAATTGAGCACAAGTAGGTGTGAGATCACTGCAAAGGAAGATCAGAGAGTCCAACAGTTCGCATAGGTTCAGCTTCCAGGAAATATTCAAATCAATTAAAGGTCAAATTGCCTTAGCTTTGAGATCAGTTGTGTAGCTCCAGTTCACACGTGTGAACTCTAAGAGAGGATTTGTGTTTGCACGTGCGAGCAAACAAGCAAATTTGTGTGCTTGTTTGGTAGATAGAGGAGGCGGTGATCAGATCAATTTATCCTGGAAGATTGATTAGTTGTATTTTTGTGATAAACTTGGAAGTTTTCCCTTGTTGTAATTCTCAAAATAAATTATTTTGCTACAAAATAATAATAAAATACACACAACATTGCAAGCTTTCCCCATAGTTGGTGTTTCCTAGGTATATCTTGTGTTCTATGTGTTGACGTGTTTGTCTTCTGATTTAATTTTCGTTGTGCATATTAAGTTAGAAAACTTAGTGTGTTTGTGATTTAAGTTTAAAAAATATCAATGATTTATGTTTATGGTTTTTTACACTTATAAAAGTACAAATTAGTTTACTGGGTTTTAAGGAAATCTAATATGCTATCATATCTTAGTTTGTGATTGAAGATCAAGCACACATTTTTTATTCAGGAGAAGATTCTGCAATTTAAGGGGAGTCAATTTATTAGACTGATTTCGCCATTAGGGTTCTGAGCAGTGTGCATTGACAAAATTTTGTCAAGAATATGAAAAATCCTTTCAAATATATGGGTACTAACTCTTCACCCTTGACCTCTTCTCCAACTATTGCAAGTTGATCATGGAGTTCAACAATCTTCATCAAATAACTAGTTACGATATTTTTTTTTGCTCATGCATCAAGCTTTGAGCTTACTCCTTGGAAGCATCTTTCAATTGATGTTCTCAACCATATATAGAGTGACTAGAGATTCAAACATCTCCTTACCAATTTTTTTTTCCAATGTGATAGATCAATTGATCCTTCAAGGCCAAGTCAAGGATGACTCTCTTTTCCTTGGACATCTTCTTATTATATTCTTTAAAAAAAGTAAAATCTATAGGAAGTGGAACCTTCTTCTCTGCAAGTTTCCAAAGCTCATTCTCATCCAAAATCATTAGCACTCAATACCTCCTAGAACAATTTTAGAAGGGCATGTTACCACTCAAACCATCAAGGGACCTAAAAGGGGCTCCTAAGATGGAAAATTCTAGCTCAAGGGCAACGATGGATATTTAATCCACTATCACCACAACTAAGACTTTGTACTATTTACGAACTTTCATAGATGGGGGGAGACTCGGTAATCAGGAATTCACTTATAAAGGATGGATCAAAAAATATATGTGAAGTGACCTTAAAGTTTGTTTCCCTAGGATAAGATTAAGAATGGAGCTTGCTTGCTCTTTAAGCAAGGTACAGAACTTTACAAGGAAAGGATGTGAGGATTTAAGGGTTAGGTTAAAGGAGTATGACTTGAAAATCATTTTCCCAATCCCTAAAATCCTTATAGGACTTGGATTCTTGAGTTTCCCTTGATGAATTGTATGTGATAAGAAATGGGACCAGACGGGGCCAAGTGGACCCAGCCTAGGTTAAGGGGATGGATTCTAGCAACCAATGATATTCTTAACCTATCCAAGGCAAGGGGAAAGGATCAAACAAAAATTATCACCTAAGATGTCAAATTGATCCTATGAGGGACTAGCCTTGGGAACACTAGGGAAAATTTTGATCTTAGACAAAAGGCTTGGGATATCTCGCAATCCCACCCTCGAAATATCTTCAAATTCAGAGGGGACCTTGAGGACACACCAACGCAGTAGAACCCAGGAGATCGAAATTTTTATAGGGATATTTTCCCAGTAAATTGATTCCCTAGGTGGCCTAATGTGACTATACCTAGAATCAGGAGGAAAAGGTGAAATAATATGGTTTAAATGGCCACCCTTTATGATCGGGTGCTTAAAAATGAAAGTTGTGAGAATGGTGTGGAACCTGAATGACCACATAGATCTCATCGTTATGAATCTAGCACAACTCATTTCGCGGAAACCCAACACTCTATGCTCCCGGAAACGATTTCTGTTCATTTTCCCAAATAGGAAAATTTTCTAAAAAGGACAGTTGGTTAGGAAAAATTTTGGGTCAATGGCAGGCTACCACATGGCCTCTTCCGATTGGTCGAAAGTTCATTTATTTTTTGGGCCTAACACTTCCTTACACGTGTCATGCCCTGAATGGTGTTGCTATGGGTGAATTTGGTTAATTAGTTGGTGAACAACCACATGCTGCCACGTGGATGAACTAGAGGCCACCACGTGGCAGCATGGGGGCCACCAAAAATTGGTTAAGTCTGAACTTCACCTCCGCAAATTTGAACACCGAACCTCCTTCATAACAGCGCAACTCTCTAACCACGTAGGCCATGGTAGTACTTATTAAACCATACATTAAAAACTAATGATAAATTTTGTACATCGCAGAGTTGGGGTAAGGGGTCAGGGCTTAGCCCTCGCCCCCCCATATTTACATCATGCGACCAATCACTGGAACTAGGAGCGCGGAGGCATGGCGACGGATTTTTATTAAAAATAATAATAATTTGACTATTATATACGGTTTAAAATGCAGATTCATGGCATTATTGGGAAAATTAATTGTCCGACCATTTTGCCCAAAATTGCAAAAATTTGTTTCTCGATTAGCTGAAATCAGGGAGAATTTGTAGGATGGTTTCATATTTTTGGAAATTTGTGGTGCAATTAGTAGCAAATCTAGGGAGAATCACAATTTTTTTGGTTTTTGAACTATTTTGGAGTAGAAAGAGGTTGGACATGCATTTTTGATAGTTCTAGAGCTGATGGAATGGGTTTTAAAGCCATTTGAGCATTGTAAATGTATGTAATCATCATTTTGAGAATAATGATATAGGGCCAAACCATTGGAAGTTGGACCAAGGAGATGTAGCCCAGGAGGGGTGAACTCCTTCATCTCTTTCTGTGTTGTGGTTATTTTTATGGTCTATTTGTCTGTTGTTTTCTAAATTTTCAGAGTTTTAATTCATGCTTTAAGTGTATAAAAAGTAACATAAAGGCTCATAAACTCAGTTTTCAACACTTGCATTTTATAAACCCTCAAGCACATTTTCATTAAGATCTCATACATATCAATTTTGGTATTAGAGCTTTGGTTTTCTTGTTGCTGTAAGGATTTAATTGGTTTTCAAGTGTATGTGATGCTTACAAGGTCAAAGCTAAGAGAGGATAAGGAAAGCTTGTGGATGCAAGTCCTCAAGTTAGGTTAAGGACATGGACAGCAATTTTTCCACAATATACACCATAAATTCTTCCTCAAATTGCAGTTGAAGCTTCAAAAAGTATGTCACATGAAGGAGAGCCTGACAATATGTCAAAAGATGAAAAATACCTTAGGAAATAATTCTTTGATATGACAAGAATGGTTAAAGTTATCTATGAGGAGAGAAGCACAAGGATGCAAGGTGAGAGCTCAAATATTCCAAAGGGAGACAAGCCTCCAAAAGGTAATGGGAATGGTGAAAAACCACCTTTGACACCACTATTATCCTCACCACCATCCTCACCATCATCATCACCATTATCTTCTTCCACAACAAACCCTTCACAAACACCTCCACATTCTCCAAAAGATCATGGTAAAACTCCATTTTTAAAGCTTGACATTAAGTTTGATTTGCCTATGTATGATGGAGAGGTAGATGTTGAAATATTAGACAACTGGGTACATCATCTTGAAGTGTATTGCAGGATACAAGGAATCAATGATGATTACACAAAGATTCAACTTGCTTCACTAAGATTAGAAAGTGCAACACTTATTTGGTGGGAAGCCAAAAATCAAGAGGGCATGAAGAGACATGGTAAGGTCTTAACCTCTTGGAATGATTTTGTTGTTGCCTTGATAAGACAATTTTATCCATTAGCATACATGCAAAAGGCTATAATGGACTAGAAAAACTTTAGTAAAGGTAAAGGACAAAGTGTGGAAAGCTATACTCAAGATTTTATGAGAAGAGCACTAATTTTGGGTGTAGATTTGACATCTAAAGAAACTTTGCTAAAGTACATTGGAGGTTTGCATAGTTACCTAGGACATACTATTCTCGTGTTTAACCCTTTAAATTTAGATGATGTGTATAGGCCACACATCTAGAGGCAACAGGGAAACATGTTTCAGAAGAGACAAGTGAGGATACCTTTGAGCCCAAAGAGAAAGGAAAGGGTATGTTCAAGGGTAAATGTAAGAAGTATTATTCCATCAATATGGAGAAATAAAAACTCACATGCAAACATTGTTCCAAAGATGGGCACGATGAATATCATTGTTGGAAACTTCATCCAAAGATGAGACCCAACAAGCTTAAAAACAAGGAGAAGGAGAAGACAACTGTAACAATAACACATGATTTAGGTTATGATCCTGGAGATGAAACAAATATCATCACAATGGGTTTGAAAGGTAAGGACATTGCAAGAACTAGATTTTCAATTTTTCAAGATAGTACTCAAGATGATGAAACAAGAATTGAGATTTTCCATGTTAGCGTTATTTCAAAGCATACCAAGATTAACACCCTATTTGATAGTGGTTCACAAGAAAACCTTATTTAAGAATACTTATTCAAGAATTTTAATTTAGAAACCATTCCTCATCCAAGACCTTATCCTTTAGGTTGGATATGTAAGAATGAAAATTTGCAGATGACGAGGAAGTGCATACTTAGATTTGCAATCACTGCAAAATTTCTTGACGAAATTGAACTTCATGTTGTTCCACTTTGATATTTCTATTATGTTTTTAGGTAACCCATATCTTTATGATAGGAGAGAAATATTTTATCTTCGTGATAATAAATATCACTTGTTTAAGAATGGGATTGAGTACATTGTTAGAGCGCATAGAAAGAAGATGAATTTGTCTTTTATGTATGTTGGACAAATAAAGAGAATTGTGAATGCTAGTCAAAATTTTGATTTGTTAACGTTCAAACATGAATATGTTGTGAATGAGGCCTTAAAAGGACATGCATCGAATGAAAATTCTGATTTTATTGAGGTTGTTAATGGTTGTGATAAGATGCTTCAAAAGTCTAACATGTTTCCTCTAAAAAGAGGTAAATAAGATGTAGTAAAATTGCAACAGCATGCATCATTGTATGCTCCCGGAAACGAGTTTATCCAAGGGTAACACCCAAAAGAGGTCTAGGGGATAAAAGCACAAACTAAGCCCATTGTTTCCACCGAATCCCTCCATTAATCCCTGCCCTAATTTTCCATGATAAGCAAACCCGGTACTCAATTACCAAATGACAAAGCATACCTTTAGGTTTGGGAGACCCACCTTCAAACATACGATCAATACATATGGGTGAGGGACCATACGGCTGGCTCAGGTGGCGGAGAAATAGTACAACGAGCAAGTTGATGGCTATAAGGGGTTGTTGGTTGTCAATTGAGGACCATTATGGAGAAAATGTTTCTCCTAGGTATATCACCTATGAAGTGGTAGGTAACAGGGCCTTCTAATCTGTCTTCATACCTAAGGCTAAAGGTATCCATATTATTTATCCTAAAACATAATGCTAAACAAAACAAATCAGCAACCTAAAAAAACCTATCACACGTCCACATTTCTTTTCTAAAGCTTAAATCTCAAGCATTCCACCCCTAAAACATTTCCTATCCCAATTAGAAGCAACATTATCCATACACATTCCTAGAAGGTTCCAAAAAATGACTCAACCTATCTTAGGCACCTAGGTAGGAGTTCCCAACCTGCATGCAGTGCATGTGTTGGGGCACCTAAATAACTATGTCAAAACTTTAAAATTTACCTGATGAAATGCAACCTCACTCTACTCTTAGGATCAATGTATTCCATATCCAAATCTTAAAAAAAAGAATTCACGCATTCAAGCTAAATTTAGAGAAGCAAAAATACCTTGATATCAAATTCTAATTTTAAATAACAATTAAGGTTAGAAGACATTCAAGGTTCGCACATGCATTATGGAGGTAGGACCATCACGCATGTACCCTCACTTTTTGTCTCTCCCCCTCTCCTTTAATCTTGTAACGTACCTCCCACGACAACCTAGTGAAGTAATATTAAGCTTATCTCCCTCTACTCCACATAGAAATTGAGGTGAGGATGGATAGCTAGAGTTGTTGTATACATCAACAAAAAATTTACTATCATCAGTGTTGGAAGTATAATGACTAAGAATTAAAGTGAAAATCTAATAGTTCAATCAAATAGAATACCATTTCCTCATTATAAAAGTGTTGGATTGATGGGGCCTAGACCCAAGTTCAAAGTGACTACTTAGTCCAACAAAACCCACTATTACTAGCCCTTTCGGCAATGATCTACTTGCGCAGACTGAAGTCTCACCTGAGACAATATAGGGGGATGCTACAACCCAGTTTCTGCATCCAGAGGGATAGAGAATTGTGGCTTTAGGGCTTTTCCTTCTTATCAAATATTCACAGATCAGATCTATCAATAATATAGGCATTGTTCAACACATTTGTTGAACTTACTACAGACTATGTGATATTACTTAGTCATACATTAAACAAATTAAATAACCATAAACAAGATTTTTCTATTCATTTATAGATCAAAACCCTTATTCAGCATAGACATTCATAAACAGTGAGTAAAAAGAAAACACATCAATGTAACTCAGATCTTCTCAGCAGTTCTATCATACATTTAGTTTCACCCTGCACACACAGCTTCAGGGGTCTGTCCACACAGCTACAGACTTCCTAAAGTCTCTGTGCACACAACTGTAGGAGCCTTTTCTCTAACCAAAAACACAGGCTCACAACAAACTTACATCCAAATGAATCTCATAAGATCTAACATTTAAGCTTACTTGGCTTCTTTTCACATCTTATTTTCTATCTATGACTTTTATCCAGACTCCTCATATAGATTTTTCTTTTACAATACCATGGTCAAAAACCATGGGTGAAGTCCAACGTTCAAAAAATATCCCATCTCATTACATAATAATGGGATTTTACCCACCCCAAATCCCCTATGACTCAAAATAAACTTCGTGCTACGCGCTCCACTCCTCAATATGTGGAGTCTTTCCTTGTTGCTTTCTTTGAGGGGATCCCATCTCCAACAAGTCCCCAACACAAAACTGTGACTTGTCCCAAGTCACAAAGATGGTGTGCCATCTATCTTTGCTTTGATGCCACTCAAGGCATCCTTCAACTGGGGAACTGCTTTAGTGCACTGCTTGTATTCCACATACTAGAACCTCACTCACTTAAGCCACGCTCTCCTGAAGCCCGCTCACTTGACGCACGCTCGCTTGTTTTTGCAACCCAGTTAAAGCATCATTCCCCCGACCAGATGCACGGAGCATCCAGACTCTATACCGACAATATAGTCATTGTGAACTGCTAGGGACAGAGTCATCTTTGTGTAACCTTAATTTGCTATCATTAATAAAACTAGGGAACAATTCTCCATTCAGCTTGGCGAGCTGGACTGCGCCTCTTTCCATCACCTCTCAGATAACATATGGGCCTAGTCAGTGCATGTTATCACTGAAAAATCAGACAAGAAAAATACATTGAAAAATTTCAATCAAAAGGTATAAATAAAGATTTACAAGGAAGGAAGCCATTGTAGGATCTAAAAAAGTTAACTTTTCCTAAGGTCAAGCAGGAAAATTTATCAAATAGCACATATAAATCACTGACCCCAAGTGATCCACTAGGACTTTTCTTCGATATCAGCGAAGATCATCGTGGTTATCCCTCAGATATTCGTGTGGTCCTGAGTATGCAGAAAGTCACCATCCGAGACCACTTGGCACACTTGAAGAAGAAGATTCCCACTCAAGGCAGCCAAGTACAGCGGCCTTGGAGCCACCTTGAGGCCTTAGTGCATCACACAAAGGTATCAGACTCCCACTCTTCTATCAACATTCATCTTGTACCAAGAGAGGGAGGGAATATTTTAAATTTGTTTATAAAAGACTGCCATGGGAAGAGGAACATGAGAACACATTGTTATGATGGCTAAATTTCTTGAGAGAAAACCAACATCATGTTTTCCAAGTAGCAAGGAGTGGAAGGATTCAGTTGTTGGCCACCCAGCACCTCAATCTAAGAGAAAAATTTCTCCAAGTTTCTATTATTCTACCATCCATCAAGGAGAGAGAGAGGCTTATAAGAATATTAAAGGGAAGAGACCCCCTTACATTGAATATTAGAGATCCATAGCTCTAAGGATTCATTGCAAGTAATTTAGCATCATGTTCTCTTATACCATTAGTAACTAATAAGGGGAGAGAGTTCTCCATTTGAATTATAAGTGTGTTTGACTCGATTGAGCTTGTTATTGTACATGAGTATTTTGTTTCTTGTGTCTTCTTTAATGTAGCATGATATGTTATTTACTTAGTTTACTACATGATATTTTGTTCCACTAATAATCTAACAAACCAATTGACTTGTTACTTTCTTGTAGGAAAGCAACCTCCCTATTAAGCACAATGTATTTTGTATACCCATGCGTCAAATACACTACAACAAGAATGGTGACTTCACTTATTTCTTTATTTTAAGCTAGTGGTTGTTGATTGTAGGTCCTCTCTCCTGCCCAAACTTTTTGCAAGATCACTCATGCTTCCCCTTAGCACTTTTCAATCACCCTCGGTGAGAAATTTGGCTCAGAGAAGGCAGAGTTTTCAGAGACTGTAAATCTACGAGCGTTCAACCCAAACAGATGCACTAACCTCGTGTCTGTGTGAAAATAATCCCCATGGTAGGTAGTGAGCACATTTTTCATTGCTTTTTCTCATTTTTTAGTGGTTGTAAGGTGTTGGAAACCCATAAGAAATTTTCCATCACTATGTTCTAGTGTTTCATGATTGGTTAGAACACTTTTTTCCATAGTTTAGAAAATCACACATAGTTTAAGTAGGGGTAAGTAAATGGCCTCCAATCCAAAAATTTTATTTGAACAAACTATTTTCTAGTGAAATATACCAAACAAATAGAATAATTAGCGGAAAAGTAAGTGACCCATACATCCACACATCCATAGCTAGTTTTTGTTTTTCAAATTTTTTGCAATATTTTAGTTCAATTTTTTACATTAAGATTCGGGACCAAGACCAAATTATCAAAAAGAAGGAAAGCATTCTTTGCCACCCTTGCACCTCTCAATGAGCCTGGGTACGCATATGAAAGATTTATTAAGATATTTTTCCATCTCCCTATAGTGCAAAACTTAGTCTAACTATGCAAAGTGTAAGCGACCCATCATCTACACATTGTTTATTTTTTGCAAAGAACAATCACATTAGTGTAATTAGATAACGATTGTAAAGGATCACCACATATCCATATCTTATAACACTTTTGATTGTACACCCCAAAGAACACACGAAGAATCATTAAGCATAGTACCAAAATGCACCCAGTGTGTTGGGACCTTTATCCTCTTCTTACGGTTGTTTCACCAAGGCACACCTTAAGAAAATTAAGACTCTATAAAACTAAAAACTAATTGAACTCACTAAATTCTCCCCACAAGGGACACTAAATAAATTATATTTCAGGTCAGGACCATCGGGGGTAGGCATCCAATAAGCCACCATGGTCATTCTACATTTTGAAACATAGATGTTAACTTTTTAGGGAGCTTAAAATCCGTCTATGCACCCACAAAACTGAATACCCAAGCATTACAGAGACCCGTTTCAGAGGGGGTTAAGGTTAGGCCCAATGTGTGCGGTACTCTTTGGGGCTACCTGATCCATTTGGTGCTCAACACTGGTAGTTGAATACCAATAATCTCAAGACTCGAATGTTCACATCGAATGACGGTACTTTAGTGGCCAAATCTAGGGCTTCCTTCCCTATAGGTGACGGTGCAGGGAGCACTAGATACTCATACCTTTACCTTGGTTGATTCTTCAGATGTTGGAAGGTGTCACCAGTTCTTTCAGGACATCAGCCCCAGTACCCATCAGAAAATATATTTGCAAGGCTCAATTACATTTTAGAGTGTGAGGACGATTAGGTTTGTTTAGGCTTTTGAGTATCATACGCAAAACAACCAAAACCATATTTTTTTCTTTATTTATCACATAGCATTAAGTTAAAAGAAAAACTTACCTTCTATTTTTCTCTTTGTTTTATATCATATTTTCTTTGGTGATAATCCCCTCCTCTCAAAAAACTGAAAATATTTCCAAAATTAACCAAGTCGACACCATAAAATACCCAACGGGCCTCGTCAATCTAGAATTTTTTGGACCTCCCCCAATTAGAGGGAGGAGTGCAAGTATTTTTCCATTTAAGCATCAAATACGAAATATCGCCACCATTATTGGATCATCCTTTATCAGGGAATCTTTATTTGGATACCCTCGAGAGTCACCCAACACCACACCCATGGAAACCCCAGCAGGGTCACCACACTCAACTCCTCCCAAAACCCCCAGAGGGCAGAGGAGCGCTACCCCTCCAGGAGTAAACAAAACACACAGCAGTGTACGTCACAGGGTAATATTCCCACACACCACCCATACATCATCACACCCAGGTACCTATGTTCCCACAGTACGCAATGGGAGTCAATACCCAGTTACCTTTTTTAGAATCATTAAACCTTCCAGATTTATCAAATCTAACTAACGACCCCATTGCACACACCCCAATTGGCCCCCCATGCCCATGAAGCTCCCCTCAGACATACCAAAATTCAAAGGGAAGCAAGCGGGAGAGCCTGGAAATCATATTATGACTTTCCACCAATGGTGTTCGTCCAATAGTATTATTGATGATACTATTCGACTGAGATTGTTTCAACACACCCTAACCGGACTTGCCGTGAAATGGTATGTGGAGCAGTCTTCTACTTCACATGGAGCCTTTAGCACCCTAATACTACGTTCCTCACTTATTTTTTAGCTACCCATCCACCATCATTCATGGATGGAGTTGTTGACTCATTTTAGGCAACACCAGTTGTCCATATCTAGGACCATCTCCACGAATGTCGGCGACGTCATAGTTTGTGCAAAGCCAAACTCGACGATAGAGTTTTACTTGACTTGTTTTTGAAAAATCTCACAGCAGAGATCTCAAAAGATGTGGTGAAACAAGGACCGACCTCCGAGGAGGATGTCATTTGCAAATCCCAGCAACTCGAACTTATCTATACCCAGTCAGGATACATTTACAATCTCATGCCTAACGCCTCGCACCTACAAACTTACAGAGAGAATTGTTAGGCCCATCGAATACTGCAGACGGCTTGATCGGGTCATTGACCCAAGGTCACCTAGGCAACAGTATCCAGTACCTAGGTTACTCTTATTATTCTAACCAGAACATCACGCAACCTGGCTACCACCAAATTCAATCTGCATCTCTACAGAATATGACAAATAGGGTGTCGTCATACCACCATCAGAAGAGAGGATTGTATCCTCCCTCGCAAGGGACCTAATACTCAGCTAGGAATGTTGATGGAATACATCCCCCCCATCAGCCATACACCAACCAGGGATATGGAACCCAGTATTCCCTATCCCCCACACAAAACCCACCGCCGCAAAACAACGTGCTGGTGAACTTCATGCAACCTTCTCAGGAACAGCCACTCCAGTATTATGACCAAGAGAATCGTAATAATCCTCCTAACGTTGCAAGAAAGAAGCCTAAGAATTAAAAAAATGGAGACTCTAGACAGGGGGGAAGTAACTAGCAACGCCCCCCGCGATCTCAGTCTGGGGGCAACCCCAACCGAAATTAAAACCAAGAACCAAACAACAACTCCTAAGGGTAGAACAAGAGGTCCAGTCTGAGGACAAACCATTATTATGCCATATGTGGTGAGTATGAACATTACACTCATCACTGTCCCGAGCTCCGTGAACTGATAATACTTCAAGGTAAGCATGGACAAGGGTGACCTACACAAAAAACTGCTCTAATGCAGGAGCCCTTCCCCCACCAAGGAGTGGTTAATACCCAACTTCAACAACCACCCAAAAATTATTTCGATAATGGCAGCCATAAAATTTACATGAGTGGCCAAGAAATCTTCTTCCAGACAAGGAATCTAAACTACGACACCCCCCAAACACCAACCCGTTAGGGGCAAGCAAAAGTGCACCTATTGCACCATTGACCATATCCAAAGTACCTATTGAACCCCTGCCAAAAATCGTTAAGGGGCCGACTAGGCACATAGGACACCACTCAAAATTTGCTCATAACTACAGCATTGTGGACGATTTAGCACAATATCATGTTGCCATGTTATCCTTAGAGGTCCTACAATCTTTCCCAAAATAGCGGAAAGCCTTACTTTCCGCATTAGGCGCAATCGACCCTTTGGATTCACACCTAATGACTTTTGAGTTAGACAAATGCACCCCTAGGATCCCTTCATTTGTTGCCTTTTAGATACCGTTGTCAGTCAAAAATATCACCATACATCGATGCATCATTGACAGAGGTGCATCTACATGCATCATGTCCAAGTCTGTTTGGTAGAAGTTGGTATCACTCGAATTGAAGCCATCCGACATCATTCTCAGAGCATACGACGGCCGACCTTCTGCTCCTGTCGGTCTATATCATAATATCCCTATTAATTGGGACGGAAAAATGGTACTCATAGACATTGAAGTCTTGAACACTCAGCTTGACTACAATATACTCCTTGAGTGGAGTTATATGTATTCCATGACTGTCATAGCCTCCTCCATTTTTCAAGTGATGATGTTACCCCATGAGGATCGAATCATCACTGTTTACCAACTTACATACTATGATAAGAAACCCATGACGACTCTCGATGTTATTCTACCTTACGTAGACACAACTACGGAGTCACTCATGCGGTACCAAGAATATGGCCCCGGTCAATTCAAACCGACATTGATCCTAGGATCATTCCTAAGAGATCCCCCTGTCATACTAGAGGTAGCCTATATGTCATAGAGGCATCGGTTTACATGATGCTATCATCAAACACCGAAACTAGCCCAGAAATGGAGATTAGTAGTGCTGAAATTGAAGCCGCTGAAACAGCTTTCCTACCCTACACCATCTCACAAACCCCATTTTTATACCCTCTACCTAGTTTTGTGTCAAAGCAAGTATTGGTAACTGTAACATTACCAAACATGTCTTTCGCAATACCTGTCTGGTATTTGGTCCCACCAACCATGCTAGGAAGCCTTGGCATCGCTTCTACAAGGATAACCCCTATCACTCCTCAGGAGGTGACACCAGTTAACGAAACTCTCGTAGCAGCGCTAGTTAGAGCGACCAAGAAAACCAACAAAAAAGGGAAGAAAATTGAAAACCCCAACATACCCAAGGAATTACAACCTTGTACATATGTGATATCATAGGCCATCCTACCAATATTTTCCCAGAATTAGGATTCAGTATCTTGTTTTATTATATTACATGATTGGATTGAATCCATTGGTATACATATTGTTTGTATAATTTCTACATGGTATCAGAGCGCCAGGAATCACAATAGTGGAGAAGAAATTGAGTTTGTGTTGAACAGTATTCAAACTTGCAGATACTTACTTTGGAGTGACAAGTGGATCAAGATGGATTTCAATGGATTAAGGTTGGAACATGCACTTGAGGGAAGTTCTAATTATATCGCATGGAAACACAGAATGGAGGCAGTTCTGGAGGACAACAAATTGAAAGAATTCATCGATAATGATATTCCCAGGCCCGTAGTAGCATACGTCGCTTTTCTTGATGCTTTCCAAAAGAAGGTAGATAGGGTGAGGAGGATCTTATTAGAGGGAGTTTGATATCACATTTAGTCGAGTCTCCATGTCAAGGCAACTCCATATGCTATGTGGAAGGCCTTGACAGATTTGTTTCAAAATAGCAGCGACCAAAGGAAGTTGGTGTTGAAGGACAAGCTTAGGAAAATCAAGAAGGATGAGGGTGAGACGGTACCAACATACTTGGAGAAGTTCAATGAATGTCGAGATGAGCTTGGAAGTATTAGTGTGACCACAGAAAATGATGACTTAGTGAGCCTAGCACCTATAGGCCTTCCTAAGATTTGGCATAGTTACCAGGACTTTGTGAATGGGAGGGAGAAGTTACCAAACTGGGAGCGACTTTGGTCAGATTTGGTACAAGAAGAATTCAGGTGGAATACCATGAACGGATCCTCATCCAATACTAATGATGAGGAAGATTTTTCCTTGGACAGTAAGGCAAATAAGGCCAAGGGAAATAAATCCCAAGGCGAATTGGGCAAGAAATACTTGTCCAAGATCAGATGTTTTCACTGTCACAAGCATGGGCACTATGTTACAAATTATCCACAGAAGAAGGCAAGCAAGAATGAGCCTGTAGTTGCAGCGGGTGAGGAATTGGCTTCATAATTTGAGCTTGATTTTACTCTCATTACATGCATGGCCAGCACTATAATGGGATACATGTGGTATCTAAACAGTGGTGCCTCATTCCATATGACAGGGATAGAGATCTCTTTAGTGACTTGGAGGAGAAGGACCTCTATAAGAATATAGATTTTGGAGATGACGGGAGGTATAGCGCTACCGGAAGAGGTACAATTACCTTTCAGAGGGAGAATGGATCCCATCTCACACTAATAGATGTTTTGTATGTTCCAGGCCTAAAGAAGAATCTTGTCTCCATAGCGGTATTGGAAGACAGTGGTTATGAAGTGATGTTTAGAAAAGGAAATTTTTTCCTTAAACACATAGCCATGAGACAGGTGATCAGATCGGTTCTAGATTCAAGAACCTATATGCTCTTGAGGTTGAGGATGCATGCAAGGCTTTGAGAAGCAAAGCAGTGGTTAATGACTTGGTGGTTGAGAAGGAGAAATTAGCTCTCAACCTGTAGCCTCAGAAGTAGTCTCAGAAGGTTGTGGAGAAGCCACAATTGAAGAAGCAAAGAGGATACCGAGTGGAAGAGTGCACTCAAGCATAGACCTCCAAGAGGGGGAAATTTTGAGCCAGAAATGCAGAGGGAGTACATGCAATTATACCTCCGGGTGTGAGGTGGGGCGATGTGCATAATTAATCCCAAGAAGAAATTTGGGTAAGGTTAATTAAGATGGCGTGTCCCATGGATCAAACTTAGCTACAGGGAGCCCAGATTACAGCAGTAGCATGAAGGATTGGTTAGATTGATGCAGTCAGATGTCAGGAAGACATAAATCAAAGTGACAAGTGTCAGATACTAGAGCACAGATCAGAGTTGGCAGCAGTGCAAAGTGCATGGATGCAGATGTTAGCAGCGCAGAGAGTCCAGTAGACATGTGCAGTAGGATCCAGCAATCAGAATACTCTGATGACATATGCATTATACTAATTCAGTTGTTTGGAGACTATTTAGTTTTAGAAGTGTTGCATGCAAAACATTTCAAAGGTACCAGATTAGGACAGATTGATTTCTTTCTTTTTGAGAGGGAGTGTTGAAATTTGCAACAAGAAACAGTGAAATTGGCATCTAGAAAATGGCATCCAGAAATGGCTACCATGGATGCTTTTGATTTAATTATTTCTTAATTAAATTAGAATAAATGTGTGTCAAATTTATTTATCCCTTAAATAAATTGGACAATAAATTGTAATCTTATCTCGTAATCACTTGTAATAGTTAAATGAGTGTGATAAACTCGGTTAGCACATGAAATTCGAGTTGAGGGTGGTTGGTGAGGCATGTAGAGTGATTATATTTGTTCTAGAGTCCAAGTTGTAGCTAGTGTACTAGTTTAATGCATGAGAAATCAGTTAACTCAATTAAGTGAGTCAAAGTCAGTCTAACTAGTTGTAATTGATTGTTGAACTAGTGAGAGGTCAAGTGAATTAATCAGATTTAATTCACATGCAGTGATCTGTTAAGTGACTGGTGATTTACTATTAATAGATGCATGCATGTCAGTTCTGATGAAGACCCTGTTGAGACAGAGATTAAAGGGATGTTAACTATCAGTTGTGTTTTTAGAAAACTGTTCAGATGCAGTTAGAAAACCATATGATTTCCCATGATGTATTGTGCAGTTTTGGAAGGTTTAATTTCCTAATTAATAGGGATTTAATTCTCTTAGAATTGCGCAATCAAGGCAGGATGAGAAGAGGCAAGAAATTGGCTAAGTTTTGGTCGATTTCTTCTGGATCAGTGTGAGACAATTGGTATAGTGTATGAGGTTGTGGTGAGCACACATGCATTGCATTGTTTCATGATTCAATGGTTCCTTATACAATAGAGATAGAGGGGTTTTGAGCAGCAAGCTTTCCCCAAGAAAAATATATGTGTTGTGCGATTGATTTGCTTCTTTATCTTACTTGGTGTGATTGTGCGATCGTGTTTAATTTCCGCAAATATTGTACAAGGATTCAGTATCTTTTTTTATTATATTACATGATCGGATTGAATCGATTGGTATACATATTGTTTGTATAATTTCTACAATTTAAGCCACTTTTTAAGGCTACTCTCCAGACCACTACCCATAACTTCATAAAACTTTCCAGGAAAATTAATGACACAAGGACAAATCCTTTTACACAAAACTTAAACAATAAATTGACCTAACCAGGCCTATCAATGACATACATTTCATCAAACACATCATGAACATGTAATTTACAGGTCATAATTACACATCTAAATATAGGGGTCTCATACTTCTCTGAGAATCGTCAAGAAGTTTTGATGCCCTCTCACAATAGTTGAATTATCATCTATTGGGTCATTTATTCATTAACATTTCATCTACTAACCAAAACATGATGAGATCCATAACTCAAGGTTGTCATGAACCCATGCTTGTAACTAGCATATAACCAGATAAACAATAATAATAGAAAAGCCATAATAGCCACATAATAACAAGTACATTTACACATAGAACATAAGAGAAAAATAGCTCTTATTAACATATGCCAAAGCCAACCAAATCAGGACTTCCATGTACCATCTAACCGTATATTGGGCTGAACCAAATCTCTCTTTCAACCAATCACCCCTATGTCATATTCCAAGCATGAATGTGGGATCTCATGGAATAAACCAAGAAAACCAGACTAGATCTTCCTAAGGCCAAACCACCTCAACCCTCAACTAGTAATTCACCTTCACAGTCGGACATCACTAACACCCACCAAATAGGTCTCTATCCAAGTTGTCCAACACTCCAAAGCAATGTTCCAACCCATATTCCAAGACTAGTAACTCAACCCACAGTTGTCATCGGGCTCCAGATCGTTTTTCCAACCAAGGCTTCTAGGACTAGTAATTCAACCCACCAAGAGCTCCAGAGTGTTTTTCCAACTAAGGCTTTCAGGACTAGTAACTCAACCCAAGCTATTACAGGGATTCCTGGTGAATGAAGATAATGTGAAGGTGAAGAGGTGATGCAATGTGGTGTTACGTGGGATGGATAAGCAGGGTGCATTGCATGATGGAACATAGACCAATCAACATATGAAAAATATTCATTTTCAAGGAAAAACATAAACTAAACTATTTATATAAAATGACACATGTTGGAATTTGAGAGGCTCTAGATAGAACATGAAAATCAACAACCCTAAATGTTGTTTCTAATAGGAATTTTAAGAACAATATAGTAGTGATATATAAAAATAATATTTTGAGGACTATTAGAAATAGAGTAAATAGAGGGTTGTTGTTATGTATCAGGATATTTTTGGGGAAAATAAAAACTAAAGGCTATAAAAAGTTGACTCTAATGAGATCTAGAGTTAAAAGTGCACAACATGGTCATCACCTCAAAAATTACAGAATCATATCGGCACAAGAGAAACAAGGAGAGGACAATGCAGTAATCCTTCAAATTATGTCAGAGTTACAGAAATAGGGACCACTTCGGATTAGCTACGGACAGGAGGATGGGACTAACGGGACATATGGTAGTAGGTGTCATGGTAGTCACAATTCAGATGGAGATGACACGATTAGAGATGGCAGGTTCTTGGACACTCTAGATAGGAGAGGTGACAGACACAGGTACTATTCTAATTCAAGTTCTGACATGCACTATGATTGTCATCATTATCATCCTTACAAGAGGATTGATAGGGGATATTCCCAATGAGTTTAATAAAGAAAAACCATCTACATTTAATGGAGAGATGAAGAAATAGCAGGCAGTAGAATCATGGCTTCTTGGTATGAGGAAGTTCTTCTGTGTTGCTTGTTGCATGATTACCGTTTGATCAATTCTAGTGTCCTAAATTGCTACATTAATTTATCAATCCGGGATTCATAAGCTGATGAAGTGTGGCGCACTATATGTGCAAGATAACCTATCTCTTACTTTTTGGTCATTTTTGGATTTTTTATGAAATTCTGAAAAACAAGTATGGAGACAAATATTCAAGACAACAATGTCTTTCTAATGATTTTCCAAACTTCAAAAGAATTTTAAAAACACACAATGACAAAATTAATTCTTCAAAGAAAATGAAATTGCATCACTACTCTAATCAAACAAACAATGAACTACTGATCATGAAACTCATTATTCTTGCTATTGTTCAAAACACAAAAGAAACTATGCTTAAAGAAAATCAAAAGTTGCAACAAAATAAATCTAAATCAAATCACATCAACTTATCTTCTGATCCCTCATCATTAGTCCAGCTATGATTTTCGGAGGTAACCATAAACAACTTGAGTAACCTGATATCTAACTTGCAGAAAGTAAACTAATATCAAACTACACATTCATAATTCAATCCCTCACCATTAGTCCAGCTATGGCTTTCGGAGGTAACTGAAAATGTCATGAGCAATTTAATATTCCTAACTTGCAGAAAATAAACTAATATCAAACTACACATTCATAATTCAATCCCTCGTCATTATTCCAGCTATGGCTTTCGGAGGTAACTGAAGATGTCATGAGCAATTTAATATATCTAAATCTAACTACTGAAGCAAATGAGCAAGACTGAAATAAACAAAGCGGTACTGAAATTAAAAAGAAACTAAGAAAAGTAAATTAGCAGCAGAACAATATTAATTCCATGTCATTAGTCAAAAAGTTATGCCAATTCCCGGGCTGCCTACTTGTAATCTGAAACAGGAACACTGATCAGTTAACAACAACATAAAACATGAAAGATTGTGGAAAGAAGTAAGATGTAAAGCATGAAAGATTATAAACAGAGATGAAGCATAAACACCATGAAAGATGTAATGTATAAACACATGAATGACTTATGGCACAATGAGCTTAAAGAAATAAAACAAGAACTATACAATAATGCACAAAACCTCAGTGTGTGCAAGGGCCCTCTACACCAGCCTTGGCAATAGCCTTCAAGTACGAATTACTCTTGGAAACAGAGTCTTCTTATATATTAAAATGCAGTCATAACAGAAAGGTGATATTACGGCACAGTGGCAACGTAATTACATTACAGAACTATCTGGAGGCTAATCTAATGTGCATATGCAAACGCGTTATTTATAACAAGGGTAACATAACTAAGTCCCTAAAGTTTGTGCTGATAGAGAACACGTAAACCATTACGTCCAGAGATCTAGGATCATGGCCGCATTGAGGAGTAAATCTATGAAGAGTGGATGTTGAATTCGGCTTATGGAGCCATGTACAGGTGTTGATTTGTCTCCCGCAATTCAGAAACGGTCATATAAATCTTTACATGACGAGAAACAGAGTCCTGTCACCGTGGGACTCTATGGTTGACTTCCACTTGGCCACCTTTGACCGTAGCCTCCTTAGGTGAATTTGCTCGAGCCAATAGGACACGATCCATGTCCACATCATTTCTGACTTGCCCATGTGGCTCGTTTTACCTTAAGACACCTGTAACATAGAGTTTCACAAAATGGCTGCAGAAAGTTGCAGCAGCTGCGGAAAGTGGCAAGATTCCGCAGCTAAATGAGCAAAATCTAAATCAAACAACAGACACAAAAATATAGTTAAAAACCATTTTAGATGCTCTTTTGCAATTAATATACAATGATATTGACAACTTGGGAGGTTCAGGTGAATGAAAAAGGTATAGGAAGATGTATAAGAACAATGCAGATTTGAGACTCAACATCTGTGAAGGTGTTGCATGTCCTCATGCAACCAAAATTTTGATAATCCTTCTTCAGTTCATATGCCTTGACACTTCAGCCAGTACATCCAGCCCTCTCCTCTTCTTCCTTGGTGCTGCCAACATCCTAGGCTTCTTCATTAAGCATCTAAATTTGATATTCACTAGTGCTCTGCTTAACTTCTGGCATTTATTTTTCAATTTCTTGTTCTTCTTCTGCCATATTCCCAGATGTAGCATGGTATTATCATGAATGATTTTGTCCAATTTACTTTGTTCCTTCAATGCCTCATTTTCATTTTTAATGTGTTTATTTAAAAGCTCTAGCTCAAAGACTTCTTGTTTCAGTGATTGGACTAGATCATTTTGTACCGTGTGAGGCTGAATGGACGAAGTACTGGGACCTATAGCTTCTTTTTCTAAAGATTCTATATAATCATATACTTCTTGCTACTTGGGGTCTATATCAGGTGTCATTTTTATTGGGCTGTCCCCAAAGTGTCGTGAAGGAGAGTTGTCTTCAAAATCTGGCTGAGAAGGGCTCACATCAACATCTGGCTGAGAATGGGATGGACTATGTTCAATGTCTGACTGAGAATGAAATGAACCAGGTTCACTAACTGACTGAGAGTGAGATGGACTATGGTCAGCTGGGGATTGTTTAGATGTTTCTTCTCCCAAATCGATGAAATGGGGTCCTTTCATTTGCGTTTTCCTCAATTTCCCCTTAAGTCTGGAACTTCTTCTCACACGCTGTGGACCACTGTCCTTTTGCTTTTGTTTTCCTTTCTCTTTCTTCTTGGCTATAGATAATTGTTCTTGAAGATGAACCAATCTCTCAGATAACACTTGATGATCTTCTTCTTCGGAAGAAGGGGTTTGATGTATAGCCTCAATACTTTTTCTCTCTTT
Organism: Pinus albicaulis; assembly: GCA_034641835.2. Classification (NCBI taxonomy): domain Eukaryota; kingdom Viridiplantae; phylum Streptophyta; class Pinopsida; order Pinales; family Pinaceae; genus Pinus; species Pinus albicaulis. The sequence continues at coordinate 3,143 of JAXQQM020064384.1, read as the reverse complement.
TGGTGTTATTGGCTTTTTACCCTTGGTTTCTCTCTTCTTCCTTTTTGACAACCTCTCTTCCCTACTAGTTCTTTCAATTGTAGTAGTAGGAGTACTTTGAGTTTCATCATTTGTTATTTTTCTCCTACTCCTTCTTGATGTGCTACCTTCAGGAATTTCCTGAGGTTCCTCAAAGAAATTTCTAATCAAAAATTGTTCCCATGTGTCCTTCTTCTCCTTTAACTCTTTTTCAATCAAAATTTTTACAAGACCGTGGTGATATAGATGTGGTTCTACATCCCCTAAATGTTTCTGAATAGTCACAGAAATCTTCTTCAAACTATTTAATAGAAAATATGGGAGATCGAGAGTTTGATTATCTAGAAAATTCATCAGTAATCTGGTATGGTACATATACATGGACCCAAAACGACCTTCACAGGTAATGAATTTTTGAACAACTAGCAGCAAAGTAGCCCATTCCTCTTTCAAAGCATGAACAGGAATTCCTCTTTTAAAAATAGTTATGTCCATACCTTGGTTTCGTAAGATTATTCTCCAAGCTTCATCACTAATGCTTTTGTTCTTAAACCATCGTTCACCCTCTTGAGGAAGTTCCGTGGCAGTTGCTATAGATGCCTCATTCACCGTGAACTTAAGGTCTCCAATCTCTACCTCCAGGCCATTGAATGACCTTGCAAATGCTTTTGTCACTTCTTTATGGTAGCCTCTGAACTTTTGGATAAACCGCAACCACTTTGCTTTCTTCAATATATCCCTGACTTGCGGATATCCTTCCATGAATTTAGGTCCTTCTGGTTCTGCTCTTAGCAATTTACCCATCCTTCTTTCTGCTCTTTTAAAAACTTGCCTGCGTGAGGAGGGTTCAATGGAAGTAGAACGGCTGAATGCACGGAAATGAGCACAATGACTGTAGGTAGATATCAGAGAGTGGGTATACAGACTGTAGCGTAACAGAGAATGAAATGGAGTGAAGCGGAACAGAGAAGGGTTACGTGAGCACGGCAGAGATACGGCTGTGAGATTAATAGAACAATAGGAAGAGTATAACACATCCGGCAGTGTTTGAAATTTGGTGGCTGCAAAATAAATGTAAGCACGTTTAAACAACGGCTATGGATTTTATGCGGCTGAAAGAAGCCGTAGTCAAATCAACTACGTCTCATTGTCACCGGTGGAATATCGGAGTATGAGTGAAGATCGGGGGTTTAATTATGGAACCGTTTGAGAATGAATGTGGGAGGATCATATGGAGATCGTGAAAGGGTTACGGAATTTGTCAATATAATCATTGCACATAATGGATGGAGCTTATGGTTTAGAACTATATAAAAATGTGTTTTCAATGCTATTTGAAATGAATTTTTACTCATACCTTGGAATCTTTGCCTTTTCCTTGGTCTTCAATTAGTTGCTCTTCATTGGTATCTTGAATGCTCCATGTCCTCATTTTTGGTCCTCATACCTGCATTTTATTTCATGATTATGGAAATAACATCTGGCTGTACATTCTTTTGAAAAACAGAGTGGTAGCTGCGGAATCTGCTTCTGGCTGCGGAAACTGGAGTCAGCTGCGGAAACAGATGTCAGCTGCGGAAACTGACACAGCTATTATTTGGGTGAATGAAAATGAACATATGACAAATGACTAGATGGAAATGGTCATGAAAAAGAATTTTATTGGTGAAAATGGAATGAAATAGATAAAATGAAGTGGAATGGAGTGAAATGAAGTGGAATGGGTGGTCACAAAACTTGTGAAATGAAAGAGAGATTTTTTTTTTGGAAAATATAGAGTGTCAGGTGTTCCTGATTTTCACCCTATATTTTCTGTATAAGACTGCCAATCAGTGATTGGTTTTCAGGCTTATACAATTTTTTTTTATTTTTTATTTTTATTTTTTTTTATTTTTTTAACTGAAAGAACAAAAGCTAGGCTGGTGGAGAAGAAGAATTCTCCTGTACCAGCCTGATTGCAGAATTTTCTTAAAACATTTTTCATGATTATGGAAATAACATCTGGCTGTACATTCTTTTGAAAACAGAGTGGTAGCTGCAGAATCTGCTTCTGGCTGCGGAAACTGGTGTCAGCTGCGGAAACAGATGTCAGCTGCGGAAACTGACACAGCTATTATTTGGATGAATGAACATGAACGGATGACAAATGACTAGATGGAAATGGTCATGAAAAAGAATTTTATTGATGAAATGAAATGAAACAGATAAAATGAAGTGAAATGGAGTGAAATGAAGTGAAATGAAATGGAATGGAGTGGGTGGTCACAAAACCTGTGAAATGAAAGAGAGATTTTTTTTTTTTTTGGAAAATATAGAGTGTCAGGTGTTCCTGATTTTCACCCTATATTTTCTGTATAAGACTGCCAATCAGTGATTGGTTTTCAGGCTTATACAAAATTTTTATTTTTATTTTATTTTTATTTTTTTATTTTTTTATTTTTATTTTTAATTGAAAGAACAAAAGCTAGGCTGGTGGAGAAGAAGAATTCTTCTGTACCAGCCTGATTGCAGAATTTTCTTGAAACATTTTGACAAATTCCTCTTTTGAGAGTGGCTTATGATAAACTTTCAATCTATGGCCATTCACAATAAGAGGAGTTTGAAACTCATCAATGGTCTTGATTCTTACCGCTCCATTGCTAAATATCTTGTCAATCTCATATGGCCCAAGCCAATAAGTCTGAAATTTTCCTTGAAAATCTTTAAACTTGGAATCAAATAATAATGCCCAATCTCCTTCTTGAAACTTCTTCTCTTTGATGTACTTGTCATGCCATTTAGCTCTTTGATATTGAACTAGATCAGTTCTTAAAATTGCTTCTTGTCTGATCTCATCTAGCTCATTTAATTGCTCCATTTTATGCTTTTGGGCTTCTGATAAGTCCATCCCCAACTGAACTGCTATCTTGAAGGTCTTGACTTGGAACTCAATGGGTAGCAGGACTTCTTTCCCATAAAAAAGTTCATAGGGAGAATGTCCTGTTGTATTTCTCCATGTAGTTCTGTAGGCCCACAAGGCTTCAGGAAGCCTTTCTGCCCAATGTCTTCTATGTAGATGAACAGTTTTGGTGATGATACTTTCAAGAACTTTGTTTGTAGAATCCACTTGACCATTTGCTTGCAGA